>CM056053.1:410498727-411098727 GCA_029574335.1 Rana kukunoris | reverse complement strand
GTAATTATTTTATACTTTACTGTTTACCGTGTTTCATTGTTAACCATTTTTTTGTTTTCAGGTATGCCATTCAGCTGCAGCACTGATTTATTCATCTTGACAGCAACAGCGTTTGCTCCCACGATACGTAAATCAGTGACTCCAGTGCCGTAGGAGGTGATTTCACCATCACAGTTAGGCCTTATGTACATTGCTGCTGGTAAACGGATGTTTAGGAGCAGTTGGGGCATTTTTTTCAACTGCTCCTAAACTCTTCTTTATGTTATCTTATCTGTACATGTACACAGGGTCATTTACAGTCCTTTCTAAGCAGTTGAGTTTAGAGGCTTTTTCTGGAACCCCCAAAAAATGTGCTCAGAAACTGTGTTTAGAGGCATTTCAAGTGCCAAACGCAGCTATATGCGGTTAAACGCAGTATCTCATGTTTAGCAGCATTTCGTTAACAGACGTTTTTCATTTTAACCCAAAAAATATATATTTTTCAAACGCTTTTAGACGCAAACACGGCTAAACGCCGCATGTAAACACGGCTAATTTGAAGTTTTTAGATGCCAGTTTCTAGCTGTCAAGTTAAATCGTTCAGGAGAGGTTGAACAACGTCCGGTGTACATGAAGCCTTAAAAAAAATGCGGAAGCATAGGGGCAGGGGTGGAGGGGTGATTTGCTCCTAACATTAGGAGCAGATTGCCCCCATGCTTCGGCATATATTTTTTAGGCACAAATTGCATAAAAAAAATATTTTTACTATGTTTTATTGTATTTGCAGGTATTGTATGTCTTACTGTTATACTGTAATATTATTTTGTTTTATTGTTAACCATCATTTGCTTAGCAGGTACACCATTCAGCGGCATCACTGATTTATTTATCTTGACAGCTCCCATGATACGTAAATCAGCGCCTCCAGCGCTGTAGGAGGTGATTCCACCATCACAGCTAAAAAAAATGGTATATGTTTGCCCATCATTAGAAGTGGGTGGATGAAGGGCAGTATTCTAATGGCAGTATTTTCGTTCAGCCCACACACTGCATGATTTTTTTTTACAATACAGGTATATGCCCAACAAGGACCAGCAACGTACAGCTTTCATGTAAAAGCAATTTTAGCAGCTAATTAGCCTCTAGACTGTTTTTATAAGCAGTGGGAGAGAACGTCCCTCCCCTCCCACAGTCTTCCATGGTTTTCTCGGGTTCTCCTGTCTCAACAGGGAACTCGAGAATGCAGCCAGTGGTTCCGTCAGCTGACCATAGAGCGGCTCCAATCATCTCTATGGCCTAAGAACACGGAAGCTATGAGAATTTCATGACATAGGTTTCGCTGGACATAAACAGCACCATTGGGAAATTAGGAAAGCATTTTTATCACACTAATCTAATAGACCCCATTTTTTTTGAAAAAGAGATAACAATAAAAATTATAAAAAAAATTAAAGGAACAGTTTAAAAATAAAACAAAAAAGCTAAATAAAAAAATGTAATAAAAAAAGTACCCCTGTGCTTACATGTCATATGTAAACAGCAATTGTACCATGCATTTGAGGTATCACCATGAAGGTAAGATCAAGGGCAGTAATTTTTAGCAGTAGACCTCCTCTGTAAATCTAAAGCGGTAACCCCTAAAGCAGTGGTTCTCAACCTGGGGGTCGGAACCCCCTTGGGGGTCAAATGATGATTTGCCAGGGGTCACCTGGGCTGTTCCTGAAGCCAAAACCGTTCTCCCAGCCTTTTTGCGACCGCCCAGCTGGTCTGTTCCTGCATCCCGCGGCCACTTACTCAGCCTCTTCGCAGCCACCCATTCTGTTCACGGCATGGCTGGGCTGTGGGGGCAGACTAGAGGTCAGCTGACTGGTGAGGAATGTGAAGTGGGAGGGGTTGGAGGAGACCCTATCGCTCAATTTCAGCATAGGTGTCACAGCTATGAGACACCGCCAAGTCAGAGACACCGCCAAGTCAGAGACACCGCCAAGTCAGAGACACCGCCAAGTCAGAGACACCGTAAGTAACACTGCCTGTGATTATAGTTGACATTAAAAGTACCCACTTCAGTTTTCAGATCAGCAAATGACCTTGATCAAGAGCACCTAAGTTGGCTGTTCAGAACTTTACCCAGCATTGCCACTCATCCCAATGCACCACCAGCACTGCCAAGCATCCCCCCCCCACCAAGAAGTAGGAGAAGGAATAATAAGAGAATACATGGAAGGTAGAGGAAAAGAGGGGGAGGAGCAAAGAAAAGGGAAGAGAAAGAATTAGGGTTGTCCCGATACCACTTTTTTAGGACCGAGTACAAGTACCGATACTTTTTTTTCATGTACTCGCCGATACCGAATACCAATACTTTTTGTCATGTGACAGTTTTTAAACCACAATACAGACTAAGGATATTTTCTTTAGAATTATGAAGAACTCTAACTCAAGACATTATAAAAGAATAAAAATTAGTAAAAATTAATAAAAATGTTTTATTTGCTTGTCACGCAATAGTAAAAAACTCAAAGAATTTTCACAGAACATGTTGATAAATACAAAAAAAGTATCGGCAGAAGCATCGGGAGCATTTGCGCGAGTACAAGTACTCCCGCAAATACTCGGTATCGGGACAACCCTAGAAAGAATAAGAGAACAAAAAAGATGGCTAGAGAGGGGGATGGGGTGGAGACAAGAAATTATGATAGAGAGCGATAAAAGGGAAAGAAAGGAGAACAAAGAGAAATAGTAGTACATTCTAAAATGTACCATAAGGGGTTTCAATACTGCACAAGTGGAAGGGACTCAGAACGCTTAATGTCCATGGGTTAGGGGTGCAAATTACTTGTCTTGCCCCAGGTGCTGACAACCTACGCTACGAAAATAAATTAGGAAAATAATTTTACTGTTAGGGGTCCCAACAACTTGGAAAATTTTATCAAGGGGTCACGGCACTAGAAGGTTGAGAACCCCTACCCTAAAGGGTTTTAAAGGCTTTTAAAAATGTATTTAGTTTGTCACCGCTGTACGTTTGTGCGCAATTTTAAAGCATGTCGTGTTTGGTATATGTACTCGGCATAAGATCATTTTTTTTATTTCATCAAACATTTTTTTTTTCTCAAAGTTGTCACAAAATTATATATTGCTCAAACATGCCATGGGCATATGTGGAATTATACCCCAAAATCCATTCTGCTGCTTCTCCTGAGTTTGGAGATACCATACGAGCGAGACTTTTTGGGAGGCTAGCCGTGTACAGGACCCCGAAAACCAATCACCGCCTTCAGGCTTTCTAAGGGGTAAAATGGTGATTTCACTTCCTCACTACCTATCACGGTTACGAAGGCCCTAAAATGTCAAGATAGCACAAAACCCCCACAAATGACCCCATTTTGGAAAGAAGACACTTTAACCTCTTGCCGACCGCCCGCCGTCATATTACTGCGGGACGGTGGCACTGTACCACGAGAGCACGTAGCTCTACGTCCTCTCTTTAGCGGCCACTAGGCGCCCCCCGCTCGCCCCCCAGTCCCGCGAGCGTGCCCGGCGTGTACGATCGCCGCCGGGCACACGCGATCGCTCGTTACAGAGCGGGGAACGAGAGCTTTGTGTGTAAACACAAAGCTCTCATTTCTGTCAGCGGGGGAAACGCTGATTTTCTGCTCATACAATGTATGAACAGAAGATCAATGATTTCCCCTAGTGAGGCCACACCCCCATACAGTTAGAACACAAACAGGAACACACTTAACCCCTTCCCTGCCCCCTAGTGTTAACCCCTTCACTGGCAATGGCATTTTTATAGTAATACAATGCATTTTTATAGCATTGATCGCTATAAAAATGCCAATGGTCCCAAAAATGTGTCAAAAGTGTC
This sequence comes from Rana kukunoris, assembly GCA_029574335.1. Taxonomy (NCBI): domain Eukaryota; kingdom Metazoa; phylum Chordata; class Amphibia; order Anura; family Ranidae; genus Rana; species Rana kukunoris. The sequence goes on along the minus strand of CM056053.1, from coordinate 411,094,883 downwards.
CGATGTGTCCGCCATAATATCGCAGTACCGAAAAAAAACGCTGATCGCCGCCATTACTAGTAAAAAAAAAAAATTAATAAAAATGCCAAAAAACTACCCCCTTTTCTGTAAACGCTATAAATTTTGCGCAAACCAATCAATAAACGCTAATTGCGATTTTTTTGTAGAAGAATACGTATCGGCCTAAACTGAGGAAAAACTATTTTTTTTATATCTTTTTTGGGGATATTTATTTAAAATGTAAAAAATATTGCATTTTTTTCAAAATTGTCGCTCTATTTTTGTTTATAGCGCAAAAAATAAAAACCGCAGAGATGATCAAATACCACCAAAAGAAAGCTCTATTTATGGGAAAAAAAGGATGCCAATTTTGTTTGGGAGCCACGTCGCACGACCGCACAATTGTCAGTTAAAGCGACGCAGTGCCGAATCACAAAAAGTGCTCTGGTTTTTGGACAGCAATATGGTCCGGGGCTAAAGTGGTTAAGCTGCTTTTTGCTGAGAGGCACGTTGTGTCCATGGAATATTTGATATTTTGCCACAAATTCTGGGAATATAAAAAAAACCTTTTTTTACACAAAGTTGTCACTAAATGATATATTGTTTAAACATGGCATGATTATATGTGGAATTACACCTCAAAATACATTCTGCTGCTTCTTCTGAGTACGGGGATACCACATGTGTGAGACTTTTTGGGAGCCTAGCCGCGTACAGAGCCCCAAAAACCAAGCATGCCTTCATGCTTTCTAAAGGCTTTCTAAAGGCGTAAAATTGTGTATTTACTCCTATCACAGTTACGGAAATGTCCAGATAGCAAACCCCCCCAAATTACCCCATTTTGGAAAGTAGACACCCCAAGGTATTTGCTAAGAGGCATTGTGAGTATTTTGGAGCTCTCATTTATTTATTTTTAAGGAAAAAGGAAATATATATATATTTTTTTCAATTTTCAGAACTTTGTGACAAAAAGCAAGATCTGCAAAATACTCCACATGCCTCTCAGCAAATAAGTGGGGTCATTTGGAGGGGGGGTGGTTGTGTTATCTGGGCATTTCATGGCCTCTGAAACTGTGATAGGCAGTAAGGAGTGAAATCAAAAATGTACGCCCTTAGAAAGCCTGAAGGCGGTGCTTGGTTTTCGGGGGGCCTGTACGCGGTTAGACTGCCAAAAAGTCCCATACTCGGAGAAACAGCAGAATGCCATTTGGGATGTCCATATAACCATGCCATGTTTGAACAATATATAATTTAGTGCCAACTTTGTGTAAAAAATAAAAATAAATACATTTTTTTGTGGAAAAATATAAAATATTCCATGGACTCATAATGCCTCTCAGCAAAAAGCTTGAAGTGTCTTCTTTTTCAAAATGGGGTCATTTGGGGGGGGGGGGGGGGTTTATGCTGTCTTGACATTTCATGGCCTCTGAAACTGTGATAGGTAGTGTGGAGTGAAATAAAAAATGTACGCCTTAGAAACCCTAAAGGCGGTGCTTGGTTTTCAGGGTCCTGCAACGCGGCTAGGTTCCCAAAAAGTCTCACACATGAGGCATCCTTGTACAGAAGCAGCAGAATGTATTTTGGGGGTTAATACCACATATAACCATGGCACGTGTGAGCAAAATATAATTTATTGACAACTTTGTGTAATATTTTAATTTTTTTTTCTACTTTCCAAAATGGGGTCACATGGGGCGGGGCTTCTACTGCCCTGCCTTTTTAGCACCTCAAGAAATGAGATAGGTAGTCATAAACTAAAAGCTGCGTAAATTCCAGAAAAAGTGCCATAAATCTATCCCCTAGTTTGTAGACGCTATAACTTTTGCGCAAACCAATAAATATACGAGTATTTACTTTTTTTTTTTTTACCAAAGACATGCATTTTGGCCTAAATGTTTAACTAGAGTTTATTGGATTTTTTTTATAACAAAAAGCAAAAAATATATATATTTTTTCAAAATTTTCTGTCTTTTTCTGTTTATATCGCAAAAAAAATTAATTGCAAGGACAATCAAATACCACCAAAAGAAAGCTCTATTTGTGTGAAAAAAAGGACGCAAATTTTGTTTGGGTACAGCAGTGGGTAATTACCAATTAAAGCAACGCAGTGCCGAATTGTAAAAAAAGCTCTGGTCAGGAAGGGGGTAAAACCTTCCGGGGCTGAAGTGGTTAGGGGGACCTCAAGCAAAAAAAACACCCAAATATAAAAAAAAATTATTGAGGCTACCCTAAATTCCAGTGGCGGCTGGTGCTTTAAAATTTTTGGGGGGCGCAAACAAACAAACAAACAAACAAACAAACAAAAAACAAAACAATTGCAGCCTCACTGTTCCAATCAAATGCAGCCACTGTGCCATCAAACGCAGCCACTGTGCCATGCCATCAAACGCAGCCACTGTGCCATCAATTGTCACCACTGTGCCATCAATTGTCACCACTGTGCCATGCCATCAAACACAGTCACTGTGCCATGCCATCAAACACAACCACTGTGCCATCAATTGTCAACACTGTGCCATGCCATCAAAACGCAGCCACCGTGCCATCAAAACGCAGCCACTGTGCCATGCCATCAAAAAGCAGCCACTGTGTCATGCCATCAAAACGCAACCATTGTGCCATGCCATCAAAACACAGCGACTGTGCCATGCCATCAAAACACAGCCACTGTGCCATGACATCAAATGCAGTCACTGTGCCATGCTATCAAACGCAGCCACTGTGCCATCAATTGTCACCACTGTGCCCCCAATTGTCACCACTGTGCCCCCACTTGTAGCCACTGTGCCCCCAATTGTTGCCACTGTGCCCCAATTGTCGCCACTGTGCCCCCAATTGTTGCCACTGTGCCCCCAATTGTCGCCACTGTGCCCCCCTGGCACTTACCTTTCTGGCTTCTACCATCCCTCGATGTCCCTCGTCCCACCCTCAATGACGCAATCAGGTTACTGATTACCAGAATCAGATTACCTGATTGGCTGAGACACCTGTCAGTCTTATCCTCGAAACGCACGGCAGGTACGTCCCGAGGATAAGCTTCAGGAAGCCGACTACAGCCTCAGGGCTGTACTCAGAAAGCCTATCAGAGCCAGCGGCTCTGATGGGAACCTCCACACAGCCAGTCAGCTGCCGTCGCTCAATGTGCGGTCAGCTGAATAGTGGGCGGCAGCGGCAAAAATATACAGATTCATACAGTGTATGAATCTGTATATTTTACTGGCTGTGAGCGGTCCAGAGGGGGCGGCACTCCGGCGTCCCGAGCAGATGCACCGTCACTGCTAAATTCTATACCAGGTCAGGTATAGATTTTAAGGGGGAACCCCATCAAGAAAAATAATCATGCCCCCAAAAAAACAAACAAACATACCCTTATCTGAACATGCAACCTGGCAAGCCAGAAAAGAGGGGGAGTTGAGCATATGACATTTGTGTTACATTGAAGAAATTTCCAGTACTGTATATCCAGCACAGCTATTGGGACAAATCATGCTGAGCTAGCAGAGATTTTAGTCATGACACATTCTCTTCAAAACATCGAAAAGGTAAAAAATTAGAAAAAAAATATTAGTTATGCTGTCTGAATAGGAACAAACATATAGTGTGGTTTTCTCAAATGTGACCGCAAAAGTAGAAATACACTTTAAAAGCCCCTTCAAATAGTATCAGAGCATGTATTTGTGTACAACTGCGTTTTCTTTTTGTGTATGCAAGTTGTTATATGAATGATTTCTCTACAAAAAGGCATTTCTGAACCAGAGAGAAGGTCACTGTTTTTAGTAACAGTAACATTTCAGTTTTATTGAAAAACATATCTTACCTCCCTTTGGGATGGACAATAGGACCCCTTCCATTTTCTTCACTTGCATACTTATTCTTTCACTCCCCCTATGATTCCTTGCAGAAACTGCCCATTCTGAATACCACTAGCGATAATGTCCTGTTGATTCCCTTTACGGAAAATGGTGTGATTTTGGCTGGTGGGGTACTGGCCAATTGCTCTAATGGAGCCACCTCCCCTGGGTGCAGTATAAGGATGTTATTTAGTCCAAAATGGGAAGTAAAATACAGCAGCTTGTGATTACTGGAAACTTTATTCAACAACATACAATTTGTTGTTTGACATGTTTTAGTCAATTTAAAAAGAAAATAGCATTTAAAGCAAATCTCATTTTATTAAAATCTAAATATAATAACAGCTTAACTAAAAATATTGCTGGTGTATTTTAGTATTTTTTAAAAATAAATAGTTGTTATTTATAGATTACATAAATGATGGTTAATACATTTACTCAATAATAGCTATACTTGAATGCATCTCTTTCAGTGAAATACTGTAAACAAATGCTTAAGACAATACAGTTTCATTTAAATCTTCGTGACTGTAATTTGCCAATATTCAATTTTATCTACATAGTAGGTGAGGTTGAAAAAAGAGTTCATCAAATCCAACCTATGTGTGTGATTATATGTCAGTATTACATTGTATATCCCGGAGTTGCGGTCGTTCAGGCACTTAAAAAGTTTTATCCCTATCGTGGGGACACCAGAATGGTATTTGCAAATTTAAATCATATCCCCTTTCAAGCATCCTCTCCAGAGAGAATAAGTTAAGTGCTCGCAACCTTTCTTCATAATCAATATTCTCCAGACCCTTTATCAGCTTTGTTGCCCCTCTTTGTACCCGCTCCATTCCAGGATATCCTTCCTGCAGACTGCTGCCCAGAACTGGACAGCATACTCCAGATGAGGCCAGACCAAAGTCTTGTAGAGTGGGAGAAATATCGCTTTATCTCTGGATTTAATCCCCTTTTTAACCACTTCAGCCTCTGAAGATTTGGCTTCTTAACCACTTAAGGACAGGACCAATATGCTGCTAAGGGTTTTTGCAATTCGGCACTGCGTCGCTTTAACAGACAATGGCGCGGTCGTGCGACGTGGCTCCCAAACAAAATTCGCGTCCTTTTCTTCCCACAAATAGAGCTTTCTTTTGATGGTATTTGATCGCCTTTGTGATTTTTATTTTTTGCGCTATATACAAAAAGAGAGCGACATTTTTGAAAAAAAAACAATATTTTTTACTTTTTGTTATAAGAAAAATCAAATAAACTAAATTTTAGTCAAACATTTAGGCTAAAATGTATTCAGCCACATGTCTTTAGTAAAAAAAAATCGCAATAAAAAAAAATAGCTACCTAGCTGGAACAGCGACACTAATACAGCGATCAGAAAAATGATCGTTTAGTGACACTGGCAATAGGGAGTGAAAGGGTTAACTAGGGCGGTGATCAAGGGGTAAAACTTTATATGGGTGGGTACGGGGGCTACCCTGGACATAACACTAACTGCCTGTCACACTAACTGTCCCACTGACACTAAATGCAGTCATCAGTTCATATATGATCACTGCATTCAGTGACACTGTGCCAGGGGGATGGGGGGGGGGTGGTCTGTGTGTACTGGTGTCAGTTTAGTGTTGTGCAGACTCACTGTGTGATGTCTTCTCTCCTCAGCGGCGGTTGAAAATACCGCCAAGAGGAGAGATTACATCACTTCCCCCTTCCTGTGTTTACACAGGCAGAGGAAGTGACACACGGGGGAGCGCGCGGATTGGCTGGGAGCGATCCGGAGGGGGCGGACAAAAATGAACAGCCGCCCCCTCATCCTGGATCGCTCGCACAGCCACGGGGAACGCCGCAGGTATCGGGGGGGTCCCGATCGGCCCACCGACCCACGTCTAGGCAGGGACGTACAGGTACGCCAATGTGCCTGTACGTGCCAATCTGCCAACGTAAATGTACATGCGGCGTTCCTTAAGTGGTTAATGACCGTGTCATTTTTTTTCGATACGGCACTGCATGGCTTTAACTGACAATTGCACGGTCGTTCAACGCTGTACCCAAAGAAAATTTATGTTTTTTTTCCCCACAAGTAGAGCTTTCTTTTGGTGGTATTTTATCCTCTCTGCGTTTATTCTTTTTTGTACTTTAAACCAAGAAAGGGCAACAATTTTTGAAAAAAACACAATATTTTGTACATTTTGCTATAATAAATATACCCATTTTTTTAAAAGCAAATTTTTCCTCAGTTTAGGCCAATATGCATTCTTCTACATATTTTTTGTAATAAAAATTGCAATAAGCGTATATTGATTGGTTTGTGCAAAAGTTATAGCATCTACTAAATAGGGGATAGATTTATGGCACTTTTTTACTAGTAATAGCGTCGATCTGCGACATTATGGCGGATACACTGGTCACTTTTGACACTTTTTTGGGACCATTGGCATTTATACGGCAATCAGTGCTATAAAAATGCACTGATTACTGTGTAAATGTCACTGGCAGGGAAGGGGTTAACACTAGGGGGCGATCAAGGGGTTAAATGTGTTCCCTAGTGTGTGTTCTAACTGTAGGAGGAGGGGACAACCCATAGGATATCACAGATCGTGGTTCCTAGCTATTAGGAACTTACGATCTGCCGTTCCTCAGCTCGCAGAACAGGGATGTGTATGTTTGCACACACACATGCCTGTTTACCTCTTGTGCCCATGATCGCTCGTGGCCAGCGGTTCATCGCGACCTCCAGTCACGAGCTATCCCACTTAAAGTCGGCAAATTCCACCTATGATGCCTCGCGGGAACGTACCGACCTGACGCAGTATAATGACGGCGGCTGGTCGGCAAGTGGTTTATGCATGCCAATATTCTGTTTGCTTAGTTATTAGCACCTTGGCATTGCATGCAATTGCTGAGCCTATCATCTACTAGGATCCCCAGGTCATTTTCTATCCTAGATCCCCCCCAGAGGTTCTCCCCTAGTAAGTATATTGCATTTATATTTTTGCCACCCATATGCATTATTTAAAATTTTTGTACATTAAACCTCATTTGCCATGTAGTTGCCCACCCCATTAATTTGTTCAGATCTTCTTGCAAGGTTTCCACATCCTGCGAAGAATTTATTGCCCGGCTTACCTTAGTATCGTCCCCAAAGACTGTTTACCCCATTCTCCAGGTCGTTTATGAACAAATTAAATAGGTCCCAGCACAGAAACCTGGGGGATGCCAATTCCCACCTCTGACCATTCTGAGTACTGCCCATTTATCACCACCCTCTGAACTCACCCTTGTAGCCAGTTTTCAATTCATGTACTCACCCTCTGGTCCATGTCAATGGACCTTACTTTGTACAGTAACTGTTTATGGGGAACTGTGTCAAATGCTTTTGCAAAATCTAGAAACACCACGTCTACGGGCCTTCCTTTATCTAGATGGCCGCTCACCTTCTCATAGAAGGTTAATAAGATGGTTTGGCCAGAGCGATTCTTCATTAATCCGTGCTGATTACTGCTTATGATACAGTTTTCCTTACTAAAATCTAGTATATAGTCCCTTATCATCCTCTTCAAGAGCTTGCATACTATTGATGTTAGGCAAACTTGTCTATAATTCTCAGGGACGATTTTTTTAAATATTGGTGCTACATTGGCTTTTCTCCAATCAGCTGGCATCATTCCAGTCAGTAGACTCTCAGTAAAAATTAGGAAAAATGGTCCTTGACTGAGCTCCCTAAATACTCTTGGGTGCAAGCCATCTGGTCCCAGTGATTTATTAATGTTAAGTTTAATGTTAAGTTTCCCAAGTCTATTTCTGTCCTCTATTAGCCATGAGGGTGCTTCCTGTGATGTGTCATGAGGATAAACACTGCAGTTTTGGTTACTGAAGCCCCTCAATTCCCTTGTGAAGACTGAGAAGAAGAATACATGCAATACCTTTGCCATCTACCCATCCTTTGTAACCAGATGTCCTTCCCCATTCTTTATGGGGCCAATATGGTCTGTCCTCCCATTTTACTGTTTATATATTTAAAGCATTTCTTTTGATTTTTTTTACTCTAGTCTGCTATGTATTTTTCGTGTTCTATCTTAGCCGCCCTAATCGAACCCCTAAATTTCTTGTTGCATTCTTTGTAATGTCTAAATGCTGATGATGATCCCTCAGCCTTGTATTTTCTGAATGCCTTCTTTGCTTTTATACGCATTTTCACATTGAAGTTAAGCAATCCAGGACTTTTGATCGCTCTTTTAAATTTGTTTTCCAATGGGATTTTAGGCGGCCTATAGCATACTTCCAGTATTATTTTCCCTTCAGCTTCATCCCTTTGGAGCTCTAACCATAAGGATTCCACCTCCTCCCTAGCTTCCTTACTGATGTCCATTTTCGCTTGTACATTATCCTTGATATATGTGCATACCCCTCCCCTTTTTTACCCTCTCTATCCCTGTGAAAGGAAATTCCCTTAAATGGTTGCCAGCCAATCATGAGAGCTGTTGAACCCGGTCTCTAAAATAACCATAAAATCTAAATCCTCCTCATACAACAGTATCTCTAGTTCACCCATCTTGTCCACCATTGGTGAACATGCCACGTAGTTTAGACCGGTCGCATACTGTCCTTTTATTTGGTGTTCCCAAGATTGCAAATAGCACTTGTTACTATAGTTACCTTGGACTTATGAGCTTTGGTCAACCTATCACAAATGCTACCCTCTGGAACATGTTCTGCGCTGACTATATCTACCCTTGGACCCTCCCCGTCGCCTAGTTTAAAAACCCCTCTAACTTTTTGGCCTGTAATATAATACAGTCTTCTGAGAGCACATCTTAAATTGTATTTCCTTGCACATTTTGTTTACAGATATAGTGAGCCCTATTTAAATGTATAAGTATTATTATGACCAATAGTGTTAAGGAAGCTTCCAATAATTAAAAAAGCAATTTAAAGGTTACTTTTCCACTGGAAAGGGGTGCAAAAGTGCCAGATATGTAATATATTTTGCTGGCCGTGCTTGCACATGCTTGTAGCAGCTTGTCAAAGCTTTCTGTTATGGCTGAATCTCATGTCATTCTGACAGGCAAAGCCCCTTCCTGCATCCTGTGAGGCTGGCCTTCATGGTGATGGATCAATAGGGGGCTTGGCACAGCCGCATGTTCCGATACTACCCAGAAGTGTCAGGGCATTTTCTGTCAGAATGACCCTGTATTTGGCCACATGAAAAAGGATGAAGAGACTGCTGCACATTTTGGTACAGCAACATTTAACGTGTGAGTAAAGTGCGTTATGCCACTTTTACCTACAGGTAAGTTTATAATAAAGCTTACATGTAGGTAAAATTAATATCTCCTAAATGTGCACCGCTTAGAAGATATTGTAGTGATTAGTAGCTGATGACGTCACCGGTGCATTACCAGTGGGACCTTTTATTAAGCTAAGATCAGGCTTTCAGCAGGTAGGTCTGGCAAGCATATGTAGTCGTGGAAGACAACTTAATCTTACCAATAACTTCAATTATAATAGTCTACCAGGACAGTAGGGTTCTCATCCTGTATTATGCACTTGAATTCTCTTGTAGTTTTCTATACATCAGTTCTCTATTACAGGAGACATTTAGAAGGACCTCCATTTAACATTTGCCCTGGTGGTGTGTTTGCTGGAAGGAACCTCTGTTTCTCATATTATCCTGGAAAGCTACTGGAAAAAGTTACTGGCAAGTCTAACTTCAGTTTTCAGGTAAAGGGGTATTACATCTTTCAGGGTCTCCAGGTAGGTTCTTCCCTGCTGGATTTCCCAACTCTGCTGCCTCTGAATAGAACTTCCTTTTATATTCCCTGTCATAGTAAATAAGTAATCATCACAAAAGGACAGTTGGGTCACCTTGTAATGGGCTTGGCAGGTGGCTAAACTTCTCAATATATTTAGGTATGGATATACTGTAGATAGAGATGAGTGAATCATGATAGAGCTCTTGCATAACTCAAATCTTGATACACCATGCTTCATGACCAGCTGCTTTTAGGATTGGCTTTGCTTCGTACCTCACCTGTTCTTTACTGACCCTGTCCTTTAATACACCAGAAAACATTGTGCACCCCTTTGAATGACTTCAGACCAAGCTTGAAACAGTTTGACAACTTTACTGGAGCTTTTTGTGAACAAATAACAGGCACAACATAGTCCAGACCCTAAACTAATGGAGTTGGCTGCCCAGGCATAGCATTAGAGGTGTTAGTCCATGACTGGGGATCTCCAACAACTGGTAGTGTTCACCAAAACTCCGGAATCTCATGGGGTTACATGCAGATTCTCGAGCTATCGGGCTCCATGTCTTTGGTGTGTTCTCTCCTCACCTTTGGCTCTCAACCTCCTGCATCCACTAGCCCCCTGAACCGGGCCTTCCCCCTATTTATGTATCACACAGAGTGGAAGACGGGCCCAAGACCAAAATCCTGGGAGCTGAAGCCCTAGAAGTTAACCCTTTCCCCAGCCTGGGCAGGCCAACTACGTTGCTAATGCAGAAAATCTACACTGTAGGCGACCCTCCTACATGCCGATGAATAAAAATAACATTTTGAAAACATTTTTTTATTGAGAATAGTCACTCATCCTTTCAGCCCTAATATCCTTTCTCTGTTTAACTCCATACCAAGTTTAAAATTGGAGAATCTGAATGACAAACCTACTTATGTATTCTCTTCTTATAAAGCCCATGATTTCTCTGCAAAATCAGCATCCCAAATACACTTTGTATTAAATGGATTTTATATAAATGGTCAGTGGCAGCTGGTGTCAACAAATCTGCTCCCTCCGCGCAAGAGACGGCCGGCGGCAATCATTGCCCCCCCGAGGAAGATGGACGGCAGTGATTAGTGCCCCCCACGGGAGACGGACAGCAGCGATCAGCCCCCCACGGGAGACGGACAGCAGCGATCAGTCCCCCAAAAGGGAGACGGGCGGCTGCGATTAGTCCCCCCCTGCTGGAGATGGATGGACAATGGTGATCAGTAGCCTTACCTTAGGAGGCAGATGCCGATGCTGCTCCTTGCTCCAGGGAAGAGCCGAGGCTGTTGCTTCTCCTCCCGGCTGAATAGGAAGTGGGTATTCCTGAGACCCGATTGGCCGGGAGTCCTAAGACTTCCTGGCCAATCGGGTCTCAGGATCCGCTTCCTGATTGGCCAGGAGGAGAATCAGGAAGACAATATTACACACAGAGCCCGCCTTCTGAACTAAAGGGCAACTGAGAGAAGGAGTTTTAGGAGGTGGAGTCAGTACAGGAATCACTTAATGAAGACAACAAGGTACCATGGGATATATAGTCCTTAGAAATTGAAACCAAACAGAAGAAGCTGCAAAACATGCAGAAAATCCAAGAAGTTATGGAACAATATGACCAGCAGACAGGCAGAACTCACAACATGAATGGAGATTTTTCAAGTATGGTTATTTGTATTTTAAAAATAACTGTTGTTTGTATTGTTATTACAAAGCTGATTTGCTATGACCATAGATTTCCTATAGGCAGAAATCATATTCCATTATTGCAGATGGATTTTCTCAACTGTAATGGAAAACCAAATAGTGAATTGCCAATCATTGCAGTCACAGACCTTATTTTATACAGTGTGATTATCAGTGGGTAAGGATTTTTGATTAATTCAGTGCTGCACTATACTTTTCTATAGTCATTTTTTTGATTGACTGGCTGAGTGAAAAACATCTTTCCATCCATTATTGACATAGAAACAGAGAACTTTCTATGACATTTTTAGTTTTCCGTGCAAATTTAAACAATGACTTTTCACTTTTTTTTCCAAATAAACTTCAGTATTTATGTTTAAATCTCTAACACATCTCCTCTCCTGTCTGAACTACACAGGTCAAGGTTGTTGAGTCTCTCCTGATATGTTTTGCTCCTGGGACCTGGCAGGAGCCTGAGTGAACAGAAAACAAATAGCTTTTGAACAACTGAAAGAAATGAACTTCAATAGAATTCAGTGACACTAGGTACACACCTTTCCAAGACATAAAGTAAAACTGACAAGTACAAAATTCCGCAAGGTGTGGAAAATGAGCAAGCCAAATCTAGTGGCAGAATATAATATAAAGAGACAAGCCAAGATACTAAAGTCTACATTTGTCTCTGCTTCTTCTGAATTATTACTACAATCTCCCCCCCCCCTCTCTTTTGCTTGTCTGGACAGATAGCACTACACTGTGGCTGCATTGTATATAGTGTGGTCGATAAATAGACCGTATATTGGGTTTTTATATAGTTTGTAGATGTTTTATATCCAGAAAAAAAAATTAAAACTGTTTTCTTTTTTTGAGTCATGAAATACTGCACAGTAATGTGCGTAGTCATTTCAACCAAAAGGTGGTGCTATAGACTCCTTTCAAATGTTTTCCAGTTTCTCATTAGCTCTTGTTGCAAAAAGCTTAATGATTGCAAAACTCAGTAGCTCTAGCTGAAGATTATACAAGAGGGCTCTGGGCAATGTACAATAATTAACACTTGCACTGATGAGAGACAACACTGCAAATTTAACCAAGCTTATGAAAACTTGATTAGGCCAGAGTGACTCCCTCAATATGGCTCCAGCTAAGGTTTCAGAGACATGGTATTTGAAAGGAAACTACATGTACTGTGCTCTGTCTTTAGAAAAAAGTTATCCAAAAAATAATTTTCTCACAAATTCAAACTGTATTAAAGTGGTAGTAACCTACAAAAACAAAAATACATTTATGTCATAATGTGCTAGTATGCATCACATGACATATGACAAGTCTTCCATCTTCCTCCCGTCTTCCTTCCGGGTTCACACGCAGTCGCAGAGTTACGGCTGTGCAACGGCTCTTTCTATGTCCAATGAGAGCGCAGTGCGCCTGCGCCGGTGACATCACCAGTGCTGCTAAAGTAAATATCTTCTAAACAGTGCACAATTAGGAGATATTTAATGTATCTACAGGTAAGCCTTTTTAATGGATACACTTCCTTAAATCTGTAAACTTGTGCTATAAATCTTTTGCATGTATTCATGCTTTTTAGAATTTGTACTATTAAACTTATATACATTTTTAAACAATTATTGTCTACACACACAATTTTTGGATTCATTGCCTTTTAGGCTTCATTTCCATGGACGTTTTTACAGCCACTTTTCTGAGCGTTTTTTGCAGCCTAAAAACAGCTCGTCATGTTAGTCTATGGCCTCATCCCCACCATGACGTTTTTGAGCTGTAGATGGCTGAGCCGTTTTTAAGCTGCTAAAAAAACAAAACAGGACCAGTGCGTTCTGAAGCTCCAGCAATAGAGCTGTAAAAACGCCTGACATTAAAAAACGCTCAAAAACTAGCAAAAACGCTCAAAAACGCGCAGAAATGCTCAAAAACGCTACCACAGCGTTTTTGAGCTCCAGCTCCAATTTTTTTTTTTTTTTTTAAATAAACATGGACAGGCGTTTTTAAGCTGTAAAAAAGTGGCTGTAAAAACGTCCATGGAAATGAAGCCTCAGGCCTCGTACACACTAGGGGATATGTCCGCTGAAAACGGTCCGATGGACTGTTTCAGCAGACATCTCCGCTCGTGTGTATGGGCTAGCGGACAGATTTCTCCACCCGACAGATTTCAAAGCATGCTTTAAAATCTATCCGGTGGGAATCTGTCCGCCCGACATGTCTGCTGGTTAGAACACTGACCAGCAGACATGTCGTCCCCCACCGCCGCCGCCGAATGGATTCGGCGCATGCGCGGAAGTGTTTAACTTCCTGGTGCTGTGACGTGGCGGTGACGTGGCGGCGTCAACGTCACCGCCGCGTCACCGCCACGTCACCGCGCCGTCCGGCGGCGGGGAATTTGATCCGATGGTGTGTACACGCCATCGGATCAAACTCCCGATCGGACATATCCGATGGAAATGGTCCGCGGACCGTTTTCATCGGATATGTCCGATCGTGTGTCTGAGGCCTTAAAGTCCCACTAGAGGGTCTGCGTTTTGCTATTTCTATACAAATAGCAGAGGAATGAGAGATGATACAGGAAGCACAATAAGCTTGAAACATGTGTTATAAACACTATCACAAGCATGAGACTACAGGCTTGGCTGGCTTAAATCAGGCCTGGTCACTGCCCAGAGACAGACAGTGAAAATGCATCACAGTCAAAACCAGAATGCTGGAATGAGACCCGGAGTTGTCATATAACAGGAGCTTTTACATGCTCCTCACAACATACATGCATGCCATCAAGCTGTGGGACACACAGCGGATTGCGGATCCCGTTACCTGGCCGCTTTGGGCATCTGGAGAATCATGTGATTGACATGCGATCACATGATCACAATGTCAACAAAGCTGTTATGAATGAATTTCATTAAATTTCATTTAATGTCATTCAAAACAGCTGTGATTCCTATATTGAGGCTGTGATTGGCCCACAGCTATCACATGGTACCTGGGCCAATCTCATAACCCTGTACCATGTGATAGCTGTTGGCCAATCACAGCACACAAAAGTAATCACAGCTTTTATGAATGTAACCCAAAACATTGCGGTTACAATGATCATCACTGTAACAGCAAGTGTAAAAAAAAAATCACTGATAACACCCTTAGAGTAGTGCAGTATCATTATGGTATTACTCTGATGAAAGTATGTAAACTAAAAAAGAAAAATATTAAGAAAAAAAAAAGATAAAAAAGTAAAAAAATATATATTAAAAAAGTATTACTTTTTTTTTAACAGTTAAGGACTTAGCCTATTTTTTAGACTCAGTGTTTAAAAGTTAAAATCATTTTTTTGCTAGAAAATTATTTAGAACCTCCAAATATTATAATTTTTTTTAACACCCTAGGCCTAGAGAATAAAAGAATGGGCATTGCAATACTTTCTGTCACACTATATTTGCGCAAGTGGTTTTACAAGCGCACTTTTTTTGGAAAAAATACACTTTTTTTAATACAAAGTTAGCCCAAAATTTACTAAATTGATACCCAACATGTCACGCTTAAAAATTGCGCTTAAAATATTTCAGTGTGCACTGGTTTGAACACTGTTTTCATACCGCTTCTGTAAGCTTGCGCGCAGAAGCTAACGCATACGTGAGTAGTGCTCCTGCGTGTGAGCTCATCGGGACGGGGTGCTTTAAAAAAAAAATTCTTATATATTTTACTTTTTATTTTGACACTGTCCTTTAAAAAAAAAAATGTGGGTTACTTTTATTAATGTAAACATCCCTTGTAAAAGAAAAAAGCATGACAGGACCTCTTAAATATGAGATCTGGGGTCAAAAAGATTTTCCACGCTTCTTACGAATTGCCTCAGAGTATTTTACTGTCCTGGCATTTCAAGGGCCTGGTCTGTACACTAGGCTTGATCAGATTTCAAATATATTATATATACCATAGTTTGTAGATGCTATAACTTTCACACAAACCAATTGATATAAACTTATTAAGATTTGTTTTTTTACCAAAGTCATGTAGCAGAATAAATTTTTGCCTAAATTTATAAAGAAATTTGATTTTATTGGATATGTTTTTTTAACACAAAGTAGAAATTATTATTTTTTTCAAAATTGTCTGTCTTTTTTCATTTATATAGCAAAAAAATAAAAGCCCAGTGGTGATCAAATATCACCAAAAGAAAGCTGTATTTGAGTGAAAAAAATTATATAAATGTAATTTGTGTACAGTGTTGCATGACTGCGCAATTGCCAGTTAAAAATAATACAGTGCTGAATAGCTTCTGGAGGTCAAGTGGTTAAAATTGTTTTTCAAAGTTACATTGTGTGAATGGCAACACGACTCCACTGCTTGGGTTCCAATGCACGGTGGGAAATTTCAGAACGGAGCATGCGCAGTTCGATCGCCGCGGGGACGCGCCTAATTTAAATGCTTCACACCCCCTAATCGCGTATTTCGATTACGCCGCGAGAAATACACTACGCCGCCGTACCTTACGGGCCGAAATCTACCTGAATTCGTCTTAGAGCCAGGTACAATACGGCGGCGTAGTGTATCTCTGATACTCTGCGCCAGGGCAATTGTATCTGGCCCTATTTCTTTTAACCAAAGTTTAGTATAATTCCATTAGGCTACCACCCCTCTGACTCATTAAGAGAATATAAATGGCAAGAGGCAGAGGCGGGCATTCTGATCTTGTGGCTGCCATGTTTGGTTGTCACAGTGGTCACATGATTGGAAGCTCTAAATTGCAAGCATGCATCAGGAGCGTCCAGTGACATCGTAGTTACTGTGGTGGTAGAATACAGTGAACGCGTTTACTTTTCAGCACAGAAAACAATTCCCCTAAATTCAGCCGCTTGGCATTAACCACTTAAAGACACAGGGGCAGATTCACAGACATTTTGCGTAGCGTAGCGTATCAGAAATACACTACGCCGCCGTTTTTTACCTTGCTCTACGTGGAATTCAGGTAGATTTTCTCCGGTAAACGACGGCGGCGTAGTGTATTTCTCCCGTCGCAATCCATTTGCGCGAGTAGGGGGCGTGAAACATTTAAATTAGGCGCGTTCCCGCGGCGATCGATCTGCGCATGCTCCGTTCGCAAATTTCCCGCCGTGCATTGCGCGAAATCACGTCGTGACGTCATTCGTTGTTTATGTAGCGTACTTTACGGCCGATCCACGTCCCGACGAGTTACGTTAACAAAATAAAAATTTAAATAAATTCGAAGCGGGAACGACGGCCATACTTAACATGGGCTACGTAAAGTTAGAGCAGCAAAAAGCTGCTCTAACATTACGTAGTAAAAAATAGACGAAAACGATTGCGACGCCCGCTCGTATGTTCGTGAATCCCCGTAAAAACACATTTGCATATCCCGACGCACCAAAACGACGCAAACTCCTCCCAGCGGCCGCAAATAGATGGCAGCGTAGATCCGAAGGCTTACGAAGACGTAAGCCTCTCGGATCGAAGCCCGAAGCCGGCGTATCATGGTTTGAGGATTCAAACTAGTGATACGCCGCGCGAAATTTGAAATTACTCCTGTCTAACCCCAGTTAGACAGGCGTAATTGTTTTGTGAATCTGCCCCACAGCCTTTTTCTGACATTTGTTGTGTACAAGTAAAAAACATATTTTTTTGCTAGAAAATTACTTGTAACCCCCAAACATTTTATATGTACACACACACACACATATATATATATATATATATATATATATATATATATATATATATATATATATTAGCAGAGACCCTAGAGAATAAAATGGCAGTTGTTGCAATTTATTTATGTCACACGTTTTTTGCGCAGTGGAAATTTCAAATGTCATTTTTTACATATGAGACCTATACATCCAATCACTGCTGCATGCGAGAATGCGAGTACGGTGGTGCTTTAAAAATGTTTTAATTTAATTACATTTATTTTATTTATTTAATTTTACATTGTCCCTTTAAAAAAAAAATAGTTTTATCACTTTCATTGCTATCGCAAGGAATGTAACATCCCTGGCAATAACAATACAGCATGACAGGTCCACTTTATGGAGAGATCTGGGGTCTAAAAGACCCCAAATCTCTCTTCTACACTTAAAAAGCAAAAGTCATTTTTTTTTAACCTCTGCTTTTAAGAAAGAAAAAAAAAACACGTTTACAAGGCCCGAGAATCGGAAGTGTTATCATGACGTTGCTTCGGTTCTCCAAAGTCATAGAGATGAGCGGCATCTTGCCATCGTTAATGTCTATAGAACACACTGCCAACACTGGATGGTTCCCAGGCTCACCGATCAGTAACGTAAGCCCGGGAACCACTGGGAAGCAAAGCGAATTTGCAACTGGGATCCCTTTTATCTGAAGGCCGGCCGCCTGGGGGAAAAATAAAATACTGGGGTTATGGCATCTAGCTGTAGCCATAACTTCTGTATTTAATATCAAAGTAATGGCATAAATTACCAATTAGGGAGTCGGCAAGTGAGCGCACCTGCTCAAAGACTGCATATTAGGTTAATCACATTTACATTTTTTTTATATGTAAAAAAATACCAGGTCTGTGTCTACAAATATTTATTATTTTAATTGATATAGCACTAAAAAATACACAGTATGCAGTATAAAGACTCTCCGCATATGCTTACAATCTATTTCCCTTAAAATAAAAAGTAGAAAAAAAGTCATAAAGAAACATATACACATCAGAGGAGTGTTGCTAAACCTGATTAACAAACAAATATTTATTGGCTGCGAGAGGAGAGCAGAATATCCAGAGAGAACATACTGGGCCAGATTCAGATAGAGTTTACGTTGGCGTATCTAGAGATAAGCCGCGTAACTTCTAATCTGCAGCGGCGTATCTTTTTGCTGTATTCAGAAAACAAGATACGCCGGAATTTAGCTAAGATACGAGTCATTTACACCGTCATATCTTAGTTGCATATTTACGCTGGCCACTAGGTGGCGCTTCCGTCGATTTACACACCAAATATGCAAATGAGCTAGATACGCCGATTCACAAACGTACTTGCGGCCGGGCTTCATATTTTACGTCGTTTGCGTAAGCGTAAGTCCGGCGTAAAGTTACCCCTGCTATATGAGGCGCAGCCAATGTTAAGTATGAACGCCGGGACAGCGTCGAATTGTACGTCGTTTACGTCATTTGCGTAAATCGTTCGGGAATGGGGCTGGGCGTAAGTTACGTTCACGTCGTTTTCATTGACTACTTGCGACGTAATTTCAGAAAAAAATGTAATTACGTGGGGTCATGATTCATTTACATGGATCACGTCCCCTACCTGCCCATTTTGAATTAGGTGCCCTTACACCGGCCTATTTATACTACGCCGCCGCAACTTACGGAGCAAGTTCTTTCTGTAAAAGTTGCGGAGGTGTATCGTAAATAGCATACGCTACGCACGCACAAATTTACGCCAGGTTTTCTGAATCTGGCCCACAGTATATATTTACCCTCCTATTCCTTCTGTATTGAAATATATTATAATTGTACTGTCCCCCATCTACATTGTAAAGTGCTGCGTAAACTGTTGGCGCTATATAAATCCTGTATAATAATAATAAAGTATTATATATTTGGCAGATGTGTGTTTGTATGTCTGTTTACATTAATATGTGGTTATCTTTTAATAATAATTACATATAATCTATTGCTATAGAACGAATGCCGTCTGAGAAATCCTGTGACATCAGCTACAATTTACCATCAAGGTCAGTTTATGGAAGTAGGACACTAATGATTGCTGAGTCCACATGGATACACTAGTCAAAACTGATAGTTCAAGGCTAGATGGGAAAATGCCTTCAGTGATGGAAATGTAGCATTGAGGGTCAGTGAGACGGAATTACAGAGGAAATAATGGGAGGAGTCGGGGGCTGACCATATGGTGTATGCCATAAACGGGGCAGACCTGTCAGGGCCAGGCACGCTGGGAAGGCAGGCGAGAGCAAATTATCATGAAAGAACAACATGCATCCCGCCATGAAGAAATGAGGACAGAGGGCTCTGGGCAACACACTGTCCAGTGACTGACACTTGCACTGATGAGAGACAACACTGCAAGTTGAGCCAAGCTTATGCAAACTTGATTAGGCCGAATTGGCTTTCCATCTTGTCTGAAAAATAAGCATAAACTAAGCAACGTCAGTCCTATTCGTTTTTAATAGGCATCAACTTTATTACTTTTATTACTATTCAAGTTAATTTTTGCATTGCATTGCAGGCAGTTTATTAATAATACATGGTTCACTCACTGTGCTTGTTGACAAAAACATTCCGCATATCCATTTTCTGTCTTCTGATCTGGCATGGCAAATAGCTCCAGCTCACTTAACTCCTTGATAACTGGAAAAGGGATGACAACACTTGACTTTATTATCCGTAAAATGGTGGGTATTATAAAGCAAGTAAACATATTCTACAAACAGACTAAAAGCTATGACCACATTTCTAGTTATCAGCCCAATTTAAATAATATTCTTATTATTTCTTTTTTTTGTTGCATGATTACCGCAAACACATTTTTACCAAGTTATCAATTTAAAACAGCAGCATAAACTGCAATTTTGGAAGCAAGTTTACATTTGAATCGCACAAGGCACAATCTTGTTTGGAATGTCAGTGAAAATGTTCCTCTCTTGAGCTCAGATTAAAGTCCATTATAACAGTTGGTTGCTTTTAGTAAACCCCTATGATTTTTCATTGGAGAGCTTCTTCCCCCTGCCATCCTTGGAGCTCTTTACTCTTTCACATTTTGTGTTTTAGTAACAAATGGTAAAAAACATGTTTTACTGCACATTACTGTATTCATCTTGAATGGCACTCCAACACGTTGAAACAGTACTGGGCAATGCAATCACATCACAGGACATCTAGAAACATGTGCTGTGTTAGAAATAAAAGGGTCATGTTAAATTTTGGCTTTGTTGTGGTGAATTTACCACCCATCATAGGTGTGAAAAGGGGGTGTGTCGGGTCTGCCTGAGCACACCCTAATCACCCCATGCACATTAGAATTATCCCTCTGTGTGCTGGGGGGAGATGGTAAATATCACCCTCTGACCAGTTCTGCCATTAATGAAGTACTGCTGTACGTCTCTTTCACTGTGCCAGCTTTGCCATAAGATAGGTTGACCAGACATCCACAGTTTCAGGGGACAGTCCCCTGATTGAGGACACTGTCCCCGGACCAAGTCTGTCACTGGTTTTGTCCCCAGATTGGATTTAACCCCCCTGCCGTTATCCCCGAGCGCGACTCGGGATGGATTTTTCATGTAAATATCGATATCCCCGAGTCGCGCTCGGGGTGAATGCAGAGCCTGCAGCGCGCGCTGGCTTACCTGTTTATCCAGGCGGGGTACTGTACTTACCTTGTCCCCGGATCCAGCGATGCATCCCCGCTGTGTGAGCGAGTGGCGTCCTCCATTCGACTCACACAGTGCCCGCGCGCCGCCGGACTCCGTTCCCTGCGACGTAACGGCGCACGGGGGCGGAGACCGGCGGCAAATTCAAAAAAGTAAACAAACACATTACATACAGAATACTGTAATCTTATAGATTACAGTACTGTATGTAAAAAGTACACACCCCCCTGTCCCTAGTGGTCTGCCCAGTGCCCTGCATGTTCTTTTACATAATAAAAACATTTTTTTGTGCCTGCAAACTGTAGATTGTCCATAGCAACCAAAAGTGTCCCTTTATGTCAAAAGTGATTTTAGAGCAGCTAGAAAACAGCGATAATAAATGATAATCACTTGCAGAATTGAGCGATAGCGATTTGTGGGGAAATTCGTCAAAAAAAAATAAAAGTAATGACAGCGACAATTCTGCAACTGAGCAAATTTCAGTGATTTTGATTTGATTACATTAGTGAATAATTTTTATTATAATTACATTATTATTTGTTATAATTATTTATAGTTATTTATTATATTATAATTTTATGATTTTGTGTTTCAAACTTTATCATACCCGGGATGTCTACTAGACTCTGGTTTGGACAAATTTAAGTGAGTTATTCCTAAAAATTGCAGGCCTACAGTATAAAACGCAGAATTTCCATGCAAAATAATTGTACTGCTTTTGGTACGTAATTCCAGACAGAATCATACCGCCAGGGAGGTTAATAGTGGGGCAGGGGCAATTTCATAGAAAGTCAGTGCAGAATTAAAATAAATAAAATTGAAATACACACCCCTGCTCTGCCGTGCCTACTAGCATAGGGGGTTGTATTTTTATTCAATTATCTGTGCCCCTTTCTGATGATCATGTGCTGGTCGGAGTGGAGGGAATATTTCTTCAGTTTTGGGCGCATGCCCATTCAGCTTCGCTCGCATGTTATTCTGCCTTGGCCTATCTCCTTGCCTTCCCTGTCGGAGTGATCTTCCTCCGCTCCCCATCCAGTAGTAGCCGGGGCCTGAAGAGTAAGACTTGAGAGGCTGTGAGGCGGGCGGCGGCGGGCAGAGAGTTGCTGATTGTTGCCATTACTAGTAAAGAAAAAATATGTCCCCGGATTTCATTTGAAAAATCTGGTCACCTTACCATAAGAGTGTGAGTATGAGTGTTTATAAATATATGCAGTATATATATATCTATACACACACACACATACACACATGTGTGATTGAGCTTTGGGGGGAACACCCTAATGCAATAGGCTGCGCACACACTTGCTGCTCTTTCAAAATGAATTGGCTGCCTTACCATGATGGCTGTACATTTCATACACAGAACAACTGTAGGAATAGGCCCTGAAGCTGCATTTCAGTGCACTGGATTCTTTCTAAGGTATATAGGCATATATAGGTCTCTGCCCAACCTTTGGGGAGAACTGTGGCCTAGTGGTTAGCCCCTTTGCCTTGTAACACTAGGGTCATTAGTTCAAATATCAGCCAAGACTCTATCTGCCTAGTATTTGAATGCCCCCCTGTGCTTGTGAGGGTTTTCTCCCACATTCCAAAGAGATGCTGATAGATTACATGTTCATAGTGTGCGCATGCAAGATAGAGACCTTAGATTGTACCTTCTTAGAGGGTAGGGACTGATGTGAATGAGGAGCATTTAAGGCTCTGTGAAAATTAACGGTGCTAGATAGACATCTGAAATATAAAATAAATAAATGTTCCTCCCTTTTTCAGGTTAAAGTTGCACTTGACAACTACTATCTAGTGCACCCTACAGCTTTTGAATAAAAAGGGTGCAATTGACAAATTAGAAACACGGAGCTTGCTCTTACCGTGTTTCCCCGAAAATAAGCCCGGGTCTTATATTAATTTTGTTACCCAAAAACACACTAGGGCTTATTTTCGGGGTAGGTCTTATGCTATATGCTGTCTTCTCTCCCCCCTGCCTGTCAGAAATCCCCTGTGGAAATTCCTAAAATTTACAGCACTGCATATTGTATTATGTGTATGTCTGCAATTCAATTGTGCCACATACCTTCTTCTAGTGCTGGGAACATCTGTAACCCTTTGAAGCTCTCTTCAAGCACTGCAGAGGGAGGGGGGCCCGATATCCCTCGCTGACAGCTTGCATAAGAGATGACATCAGCTGATCGCTGCTCGGCTATGCCGTTGCCCGTCGTAGCCCTTATCCCAGCTCTAAAGAATGCAGAGGGAGGGGACCCCAAGATTCCTCCTGACAGCTTTTAGAAAAGCAGATCAGCGTAACATCAGCTGAGCGCTGCTCTTCGATTCCATGGCCCGCCAAAAGCCTCTTCACATCTCTAAGGAATGCAGAGGGAGGGGGGACCGTGATCCCCCGCTGGGAGGAGAGGGGAAGAGGAGAGCAGCTGAGAAGAGGGAGGTCAGCGCTATACCAAAAGGTATTTGGCACAACTACACTATACAATAAAGTAATAGAGTGGACTCTAGTATTTCCCTGACACTTTAAACTAGGGCTTATTTTCAGGGTAGGGCTTATATTGCAGCCCTTCCTGAAAATCGGCGTAGGTCTTATTTTCGGGGTAGGTCTTATTTTCGGGGGAAACACTGTACATACCTCCCAGCTTTAGAATCAGACATGGTTGACATAGGGCGCTCACAGAGCAGTGTAGTGGACATGACTACTCTCTACTGAATTCTGTGCATTATTATTATTATACAGGATTTATATAGCGCCAACAGTTTGTGCAGTGCGTAACAAAATAAAGGCAGACATTACAGTTACATTACAATTTGGTACAAGAGAAATCAGAGGGCCATGTTCATTAGAGCTTACAATCTAGGAGGGAGGGTCAATTGATACAAAAGGTAATCCAGTGCAGAGAGGGGTGTAGGACACTGAATGGTTGGTAAGGTGGATAAGTCTTGCAGTATCATTCATTATGGACTGAAAGTGGCATAGTGTACGTAAAGGTAATCCAATGAGGAGTGAGTTGCAGTAGTCGAGAGATAACCATGGAGTGAATTAGAAGCTTGGTGGTGTCATTGGTTAAAAAGGAGCCTATTCTAGAGATGTTGCGAAGGCTAAAGCAGCATGATTTGAACAGGGATTGGATGTGGGCCTGAAAAGACAGTTCAGAGTCTAGGGTTACCCCTAGCATTCTGGCATGTGGGGGCAGACTGATAATTGTCCCATTGATCTTGACAGAGAAGTCAGGGGAAGGGGCACGTGGGGGAGAAAATATTATGAGTTTGGTTTTAGATAGATTCAGTTTGAGGAAGTGGTGTGACATCCAGGCAGATGTCTTCTAGTAAATCAGTGATGTGTGAGGAGACTGATTGGGTGAGCTGAGGGGTATAGAGATAGGTTTGGGTGTCATCTGCATATAAATTGTAGTGGAAGCTACGGGAGGCTATCAGCTGACTCAGGGAGGATGTGTAGATCGGGAATAGTCCAAGGAGAGAACCTTAGGGGACCTCAGCGGTAAGAGGTGTTGGTGAGGATGAAGTGGAGTTGTAAGTGACACTGAAGATGCAGTGAGAAAGGTAAGATTCGAACCAACGGAGAGCACAGCCATGGATACCAAGCTAATTATTTTTTTTGAGGAGGAGGGTGCAATCAACTGTATCAAAGGCAGTGGAGAGGTCCAAGAGTAAGAGTACGGAATAATGAGCGCTGGTTTTAGCTGTTAGTAAGTTGTTTGTGAGTTTTAAGAGAGCAGTTTCTGTGGAGTCCTGTGGTCAAAATCCAGACTGAAGGGGATCAAGAAGGTTATTCTCAATGAGGTGGTCACTCAGTCGGTTGTAGAAAACGTTCAAGACGTTTGGAGGCAAAAGGGAGTAAGGAGATGGGTCTTAGGTTGTTAAAATTGGTGGGGTGCAGTGAGGCCTTTTCATGTATGGGAGTGACTAGGGCATGTTTCAGAGGGTTGGGGAAGATGCCAGTAGAGAGGGAGAAGTTGAAGATATTCGCATCACTACAAAGAGATATATAGAGTGTAAGGGTCAGGAATGCAAAATGGTGCATAAAATGCAGGGGCCAGAAACACAAAATGGTGCATAGAATGCAGGGGTCAGAAGCACAAAATTATACATATAGTGCAGGGGTCAGGAACACAAAATGGTGTATAGCATGCAGGGGTAAGGAATACAAAATGGTGTATAGAATGCAGAGGTCAGGAACACAAAATTATTTATAGAGTGCAAGGTTCAGGAAAAATGCCTGGCTTATTTTACTATTTATTTATTTATTAGTTATATAGCTAGAACATTGTATTAATATCAAATGCTAAGTCAAAAGCTCATTAAAAATATCTGAATATCTGAACGTTTGTTCTCACTCACAGGCCATACAAATCTCCATTCCATCCTTATGAAGCCAAGTCAAGCAGAATCTCAGAGTCCTCTACTCCAGGGGGAACAGGAATCTTCCCTGAATAAAACTGCAAATTCCTGTACCTATATTTAACAGGGTACGAGAAACTGTTTATAAAGATTTCTCCTATTTTTTTCCTAGTACTAGAGGTGCAGTTTTAGCGTCATCTGGCTGGAACCACCAGGCTATAGGTGTTGGATTAGCTAGCCTTTGGTAACATTTGTCTCCTGTAGATTCACATCCAGGAAACTTGCTGGGACTTCCTTTCTAGGAGTACATAGATGTGGGAGGTATCAGAGTCTGGCTACATGTCTAAGGTTCATCATACATGTTACAATCTGATGGTACAATCTCTGTACAATCATCTTTAGATTTATTAAACTATTTAACATGAGGACCTACCTTAATGATCCATCCAATCAATTTGTATTCAATCAAGCAGGGTCTTGCACAACATACTTGTTGGTAGACCTAAAGAAGATTATACAGGGTGGGACATTTATATGGATACACCTTAATAAAATAGCAATGGTTGATGATATTAACTTACTGTTTGTGGCACATTAGTATATGTGAGGGGGGAAACTCAAGATGGGTGGTGACCATGATGGCCATTTTGAAGTCGGACATTTTGAATCCAACTTTTGTTTTTTCAATAGGAACAGGGTCAAGTCACACATCAAACTTATTGGGAATTTCACAAGAAAAACAATGGTGTGCTTGGTTTTAACGTAACTTTATTCTTTCATGAGTTATTTACAAGTTTCTGACCACTTAGAAAATGTGTTCAATGTGTTGCCCATTGTGTTTGATTGTCAATGCAACCCTCTTTTCCCACTCTTCACACACTGATAGCAACACCACAGGAGAAATGCTAGCACAGGCTTCCAGTATCCGTAGTTTAAAACAAAAGTTGGATTCAAAATGGCCGACCTCAAAATGGCCACCATGGTCACCACCCATCTTGAAAAGTTTCCCCCCTCACATATACTAATGTTCCACAAACAGGAAGTTAATATCACCAACCATTCCCATTTTATTAAGGTGTATCCATATAAATAACCCACCCGGTGTATCCATATAAATGGCCTACCCGGTGTATCCATATAAATGGCCCACCCTGTACAATCAGACTGAGAATCTAGGAAGAGCCCTTTTACCCGATCATGAGAGGTCTTGCCTAAATACACTAGGCAACTGAAGAACAGGGCTGCAAGCAATGAGGAACAGCAATCAATACAGCCACATACCTGGAGTAGATGGAATGAGGCTAATTGCTAGAGCCTAATGGCAATATATAGACCCTAACTATACACTGGACAATGTGTAAGCCTGTCATAAAGTCTGCCCACAGTGAGGCCATTTAAACTCAATAAAGGAGCACTTCAGTCAAGTGAAGGTATTTAGAATATGCAAGGGTAAGTATATCTTCACAAAGTGAGTGAGAGAGAGAGAGATAGAGAGAGAGAGAGAGAGAGATACTGAATATATATATATTATGTGTATTTAGGAAAGAATCCAGGCCTTTCTTAAAACAATCTACCTCTTGAGGGAGTCTATTCCAAATTTTCACAGCTCTTACTGTGAAGAAGCCTTATGCCGCGTACACACGATCGGTTAAACCGATGAGAGCAGTCTGATGGACCATTTTCATCGGTCCAAACCGATCGTGGGCACCATCGTTTTTTTTAATTCCCACCCCCACTCCTTTTCTGAAGTCATGTGGTTACTTTTCTGGGTTTTGACTGGATGTTAGTGATCATAACTGCATATTCTGTGGGTGGGTCTGTTGTCCGGAGCTGTGTGGGTGGAGTCGTGATTTTAGTAGATTCCCCGCCCACATCTACACTCCCCTTGTCAGCATGCATTTTCTACTGTGTATTTCTTACACTGAACTTCAGTTATGATCACTAACTTCCAGTCAAAACCCAGAAAAATAACCACATGACTCCAGAAAAGGAGTGAGGGTGGGAATTAAAAAACAATGCCTGTCTCAAGCTTGTGCATGAGATATGTAAATAACCTGTCACTCACAGCAGGGGGGAAAAACTGACAGAGTTTCCTCTGTTTGTCTGTTTTATCTCACTGAAAAAGATAAGATGATTGCTCAGAGCTGGATTAACTCTTTGTGGCAAGATTGGGCACAGATGATAGGAAATCTTATACTCTACATTGTGACAGTAAAAAGAATTTAAAAAAAAATGGTTTACATACACTTTAAAGTGAATAACTCAACACCAAGTTCACTATATGGACCCCTTATGTATTTATACAGGTTGACCGTATCCCCCTTAATCTCCTCTTCTCAAGGGAGAATAAATTCAGTTCACCTAATCTTTCCTCACAGCTCCTCCATGCCGCTTATCAGTGTGATGTGCCGGCAACGATATAATAAAATATTTACAAAAATGTGAGGGGTCTAATCACTTTTGTGAGATACTATATATATATATATATATATATATATATACACACACACACAGATATGTTACCAAATGTAATACTTAGTGCACTGTTGTGTACTCATGTTGGAGCAGGAAAGGGCCATCCCCAAACTATTGCCACAAGATTGGGAGCATAAAATTGTCCAAAATGTCTTGGTATGCTGTCACCTTAAGAGTTCCCTTCACTGGAAATAAAGGACCAAGTCCAAACCCCTGAAAAACAACCCCACACCACAATTCCTCCTCCACCAAATGGTTTGGCCCAGTGCACAAAGCAAGATCCATAAAGAAATAGATGAGCGAGTTTGGGGTGAAGAAACTTGACTGGCCTGCACAGAGCCCTGCCCTCTACCCAATAGAACACCTTTGGGATGAATTAGAGCGGAGACCGCGAACCAGGCCTTCTCATCCAACATCAGTGCCTGACCTCACAAATGCACTTTTGGAAGAATGGTCAAACATTCCCATAGAGACACTCCTAAACCTTGTGGACAGCCTTCCCAGAAGAGTTTAAGCTGTTATAGCTGCAAAGGGTGGGCCACCTCAATATTGAACCCTATGGACTAAGACTGGGATGCCGTTATAATATATATATATACACACACACAGTAAAACCTTGGTTTGAGAGTAACTTGGTTTGAGAGCATTTTGCAAGACAAGCGAAATGTTTTAAAAAATGTTGCCTTGATATACAAGCGATGTCTTGATATAAGTAGCATCATGTAACAACTGAGTATAAAAAAGAAGAGATGAGCCTCTAAGGCCTCGTACACACAACCGAGAATCCTGTCGTTTTCCCTGGCGAGATTCTTGGCAAGAAACTCTTGCCGCCCGAGTGTACTGACTTTCATTTCAAAAGAACCGCGGTTTTCTTGAAAGGAAAGAACGCTGTGACGTCATCGCGTACGACCAGCATGCATTCGTCACATTCGATGCCGTCGCCGCCATCTTGCTTCACCCTACCTTCACCCTACCTATGCCGTGAAAGCTACCGCGCATGCGTCAAAGTCATTTCGAGCATGCGCGGGTTTCCACGGTGACAGGTAAGTATACACACTCTCGGGTTTCTCTTCTGGAAACAGGCAAACGAGAATCTCAACGAGAAAAAAGAGAGCAGGTTCTCTTTCTTTTCTCGTCGAGATTCTTGCCTGATTTCCAGACGTGAAACCTGAACGCCTTGTACACACGAACGGCTTTCTCGGCAAGAAGCTGTTTTCTTGCTGTTTTTTGCCGAGGAAAACGGTTGTGTGTACGAGGTCTTAGTGTAGCAATATGGTTACATTTAATGAAGGTACAACATTTAGAAACGTATTGCTACACTCAGGCCTCGTACACACGAGGGGATATGTCCGCTGAAAACGGTCCGATGGACCGTTTCAGCAGACATCTCCGCTCGTGTGTATGGGCTAGCAGACAGATTTCTCCACCCGACAGATTTCAAAGCATGCTTTGAAATCTATCCGGTGGGAATCTGTCCGCCCGACATGTCTGCTGGTTAGTACACTTACCAGCAGACATGTCGTCCCCCACCGCCGCCGCGCCGCCGCCGAATGGATTCAGCGCATGCGCGGAAGTGTTTAACTTCCTGGTGCGGTGACGTGGCGGTGACGTGGCGGCGTCAACGTCACCGCCGCGTCACCGCCACGTCACCGCGCCGTCCGGCGGCGGGGAATTTGATCCGATGGTGTGTACACGCCATCGGATCAAACTCCTGATCGGACATATCCGATGGAAATGGTCCGCGGACCGTTTTCATCGGATATGTCCGATCGTGTGTACGAGGCCTTAGAGTTGCCTCTCTTCTCTTTTATACCTTGTAAAAAAAATGCTTTGATATACAAGTGCTTTGTATTACAAGCATGTTTCTGGAACGAATTATGCTCGCAAACCAAGGTTTTATTGTGTATATATAATTCTGTGTTGTGTGATTGTAGTAAACGTGAATGTGTTATTGTTTAACCATGGTGAAAATGCTTAGTCTTTCTCACTTTCTCTTAATTTTTTTAGATTTTGCTAAACAGTATTTTGTATCTTCTTTTTCTTCTTCTTCCTCATCTTCTTATTTCTTCCATCTATTCATTTGTTTTGTAACCACATTCCTTTTGCTGTGTCTTGTCTGTGCATAGCTGCCAGCAGTAATTTCACACACATCAATGATTCACTAAGATATCCCGTCATATGTCACCCCCCTTGCCAGTAGTGTTGAGCGGAATACGCCATATTCGATTTCGCGATATTGCGCGAATATATAGAAGAATATTCGCGAATATTCGCTAATATCGAATATTCGTGATATTTAATCAAAAAAATTTTTTGCGAAATTTCGCTAATGCGAAAATGATTGCGAAATTCTCATAAACGGAGATCATTTCCTGTATTACTAAACTAATATGCACAAAACACTAACTCTACACTAACTCTACTTAAAAGAAAGGAGAATAAGGGGGCAAAAGAAGGGCGGAGAAGATAATCGCGCAATATTCCTATTGCGCGATTATCTTCTCCGCCCTTCTTTTGCATCAGAGCCAATCAGAATAACTCGAATATTCGGCAAAAGGAATATCGCGCAATATTCCTTTTGCCGAATATTCGAGTTATTCAGATTGGCTCTGATGCAAAAGAAGGGCGAAGAAGATAATCGCGCAATATTCCTTTTGCCGAATATTCGAGTTATTCTGATTGGCTCTGATGCAAAAGAAGGGCGCATCAGAGCCAATCAGAATAACTCGAATATTCGGCAAAAGGAATATTGCGCGATTATATTCTCCGCCCTTCTTTTGCATCAGAGCCAATCAGAATAACTTGAATATTCGGCAAAAGGAATATCGCGCAATATTCCTTTTGCCGAATATTCGAGTTATTATGATTGGCTCTGATGCAAAAGAAGGGCAGAGAAGATAATCGCGCAATATTCCGTTTGTCGAATATTCAAGTTATTCTGATTGGCTCTGATGCAAAAGAAGGGCCGAGTAGCTGATGCGATTCTTTTATGTTGCCGAAAATTCGCAATGCGAATTTTCGGCAACATAAAAGAATCGCATCAGCTACTCGGCCCAGGGTCTCTCTCTAATCATACCAGCAATGCTTTTAGACGTCGATGGAGATCACTAGGATGTGATCTGTTTTAAAAATAAATTTGAAAAAATACGAATATTCGCCATAGCGAATATTCGCCGCAATATTCGAGTTATTCGCGAATACTCGAATATGCAATATTCGTAGCGAATATTCGCAATGCGAATATTCGTGAGCAACACTACTTGCCAGCCACACCCTCTGCCTGTCACATCGTCTCCAGCACGTCCGATCAACATAAAATGTGTACAGTTATGCCTATTTATATGACCAAAAATGTTATACACATACAGTAGTAGCAATGACAACAGCAACACTTTATTTATTTGCAGTACTTATATAGCATTGACAATTTACATACGTATGTTGTACATTCACATTATACATGTTAAAGTGTATGTAATGGCAACATTTTACTTTTGGATTTTGGATAGAGTAGAGAAGGGACAGAACCTTTGTGAAGTTTTTTTCATTGCTGTCTGTGTTCCTGCTGGGACGATTTACCTCTCTTTTGTCTTTTTGCCCCGGTGACCATTGTCACTGAGACAGAAAGTGATGGATTGTCACTAAAGCAAGAAGGGAGGGAACTTCTTCAAATGGGGGCACCTGTCCCTGTGACAACTCTCTACGATGAAGAAAAATCATCCCAGTAAAACACATACAGCAAAAAATTACCTTTCTACTCTATCTAATACCTAAAAAATGTTTTGGCTATACCCACTTCAGCCCCTGGGGATTTGGCTGCCCAATGACCCGGCCATTTTTTGCGATTCGGCACTGGATCGCTTTAACTGACAATTGTGCGGTCGTGCGGCGTTGCACCCAAACAAAATTGACGTCCATTTTTCCCCACAAATAGAGCTTTCTTTTGGTGGTATTTGATCACCTCTGCGGTCTTTATTTTTTTCTCTATAAGCAAAAAAAGAGTGACAATTTTGAAAAAAAAAGCAATATTTTTTACTTTTTGCTTTAATAAAGATTCCTAAAAAACATATAAAAAACACATGTTTTCCTCAGTTTAGGCCGATTTGTAGTCTTTTACATATTTTTGGCAAAAAAGTTACAATAAGCGTATATTGATTGGCTTGCACAAAAGTTATAGCGTCTACAAAATAGGGGGTAGTTTTATGGCATTTTTATTGTTATTTTTTTACTAGTTATAGTTACATATAGTTACATAGTTAGTCAGGTTGAAAAAAGACACAAGTCCATCCAGTTCAACCATAAAAATAAATAAAAATAAAACAAAGTAAAACACAGTACATCCTCCCATACACCCAACTCCATACCCACAGTTGATCCAGAGAAAGGCAAAAAACCCCAGCAGAGCGATGATCCAATTTGCTACCGGAGGGGAAAAAAAAACCTTCCTGATCCCCCGAAAGGCAATCGGATTTTCCCCGGATCAACTTTACCTACAAAACTTAGTACTCAGTTATATTATGTGCATTTAGGAAAGAATCCAGGCCTCTCTTAGGCCTCGTACACACAAGGGGATATGTCCGCTGAAAACGGTCCGATGGACCGTTTCAGCAGACATCTCCGCTCGTGTGTATGGGCCAGCGGACAGATTTCTCCACCCGACAGATTTCAAAGCATGCTTTGAAATCCATCCGGTGGAATCTGTCCGCCCGACATGTCTGCTGGTTAGTACACTTACCAGCAGACATGTCGTCCCCCACCGCCGCCGCGCCGCCGCCGCGCCGCCGCCGAATGGATTCGGCGCATGCGCGGAAGTGTTTAACTTCCTGGTGCGGTGACGTGGCGGTGACGTGGCGGCGTCAACGTCACCGCCGCGTCACCGCGCCGTCCGGCGGCGGGGAATTTGATCCGATGGTATGTACACGCCATCGGATCAAACTTCCGATCGGACATATCCGATGGAAATGGTCCGCGGACCGTTTTCATCGGATATGTCCGATCGTGTGTACGAGGCCTTAAAGCAATCTACTGAGCTGGCCAGAACCACCTCTGGAGGGAGTCTGTTC
The DNA here is from genome assembly GCA_029574335.1 of Rana kukunoris. Lineage (NCBI taxonomy): Eukaryota > Metazoa > Chordata > Amphibia > Anura > Ranidae > Rana > Rana kukunoris. The sequence continues at coordinate 411,062,308 of CM056053.1, read as the reverse complement.
CACATTTTCACAGCTCTTACTGTGAAGAAACCTTTCCGTATTTGGAGGTGAAATGTCTTTTCCTCCAGACGTAAAGAGTGCCCCCTTGTCCTCAGTGTTGACCTTAAAGTGAATAACTCAGCACCAAGTTCACTATATGGACCTCTTATGTATTTGTACATGTTGATCAATTCCCCTCTTATTCTCCTCTTCTCAAGAGTGAATAAATTCAGTTCTTCTAGTCTTTCCTCATAGCTGAGCTCCTCCATGCCTCTTATCAGTTTGGTTGCCCTTCTCTGCACTTTCTCCAGTTCTCCGATATCCTTTTTGAGAACTGGTGCCCAAAACTGGACTGCATATTCCAGATGAGGTCTTACTAATGATTTGTACAGGGGCAAAATGATATCTCTATCTCTGGAGTCCATACCTCTCTTAATACAAGAAAGGACTTTGCTCGCTTTGGAAACCGCAGCTTGGCATTGCATGCCATTATTGAGCTTATGATCAACTAAAACACCCAGATCCTTCTCCACTACAGATCCCCCCAGTTGTACCCCCCCTAGCATGTATGATGCATGCATATTCTTAGCCCCCAAGTGCATAACTTTACATTTATCAACATTAAACCTCATCTGCCACATAGTCGCCCAATTAGACAGAGCATTGAGGTCGGCTTGTAAATTGGAGACATCCTGCAAGGACATTATTCCACTGCATAGCTTGGTGTCATCTGCAAAAACAGAAATGTTACTTTTGATCTCAGACCCAATATCATTTATAAATATTTTGAAAAGTAAGGGACCCAACACTGAACCTTGGGGTACACCGCTGATAACCTTGGACCATTCAGAGTAAGAATCATTAACCACAACTCTCTGAATTCTGTCTTTCAGCCAGTTTTCTATCCATTTACAAACTGATATATCTAATCCTGTAGACCTTACCTTACACATGAGCCGTGTGTGGGGAACTGTATCGAACGCTTTTGCAAAATCCAAGTATACCACGTCCACTGCCACGCCTCTGTCCAGGGTTTTACTTACCTCTTCATAAAAAGAAATCAGGTTTGTCTGACAACTTCTGTCTTTCATGAATCCATGCTGTCTGCTGCTTAAATAGTTTGTTTCCAGCAAGAACTCATCCACGTGGTCTTTTATTAAACGTTCCAGTATCTTCCCAACTATAGAAGTTAAACTAACAGGTCTATAGTTACTAGGTAAAGACTTTGTTCCCTTTTTAAATATGGGCACCACATTGGCTTTATGCCAATCCAGTGGTACTATTCCTGTCATTAATGAGTCCCTAAATATTAGATACAGTGGCTTTGAAATTTCAGAGCTCAATTCTTTTAGGATCTGTGGGTGGATGCCATCTGGTCCAGGTGCTTTATCCACCTTTATTCTGTCTAAATATTTCTGGACCATATCACTTTTGAGCCATTGTGGATTTGGGGCTGTGTCACTCCCATCCCCTATATCGACATGAGCTCCCCCATTCTCCATTGTATACACAGAGCTGAAGAAAGCATTTAATAAATTTGCCTTCTCTATGTCCTCAGTCACCCACTCTAGATTATTTTGTAAAGGGCCTACATGCTCAGACTTGACCTTTTTACTATTAATATATTTAAAGAATTTTTTGGGGTTTGTCCTACTATCTTTTGCAATCTGTCGTTCATTTTGAATTTTTGCATCCTTGATTTCCTTTTTACATATTCTATTATATTCTTTGTAACATTTAAACGACACTAGTGTTCCTTCATTTTTATATTTTTTAAAAGCTATTTTCTTATTGTTTATAGCTTTTTTAACTTTGACCGTGAGCCACATCGGTTTTATCTTTAGCCTTTTAAACTTATTGCCCATGGGAATATACTTTGCAGTGAGGTTCCAAAGAGTCTTTTTGAAGAATTCCCATTTCTGTTCTGTGTTCATCGGTGCCAATATTCCCTCCCAGTCCAAGCCCTGGAGAGCAGTCCTCATGCTTTGAAAATTTGCTCTCTTGAAATTAAGTGTTTTTATCTTTCCTGTATGTATTTCTTGCTTATAGTTTACATTAAACAAAATCATGTTATGATCACTGCTACCCAGGTGTTCCTTTATCTGAACATTAGTAATGAGCTCTGCATGGTTTGAGATTACCAGGTCCAACAGAGCATCATTCCTAGTTGGGGCCTCAATAAACTGGACCATAAAATTGTCCTGCAATAGGTTTTTAAATTTTTGTCCTTTAACTGTCCCAGAAATTCCATTATTCCAGTCAATTTCTGGGTAGTTAAAATCCCCCATTATTATCACCGTCCCTGCCCTTGCAGCCCTTTCCATCTGTGCAAGGAGCCGAGTCTCCACCTCCTCATTAACATTGGGTGGTCTATAACAAACTCCAATGATTAGCTTTGAACTACGCACATCTGTATGCAGTTCCACCCATAATGCTTCAACTTCATCACACTCTCCATCAACCAGGTCCTCTTTCACGCTTGCTTTGAGGTCACTTCTCACATAGAGACAGACCCCTCCACCTTTCCTTTTTACCCTGTCTTTCCGAAAGAGAGCATAGCCAGGAATATTAATAGCCCAGTCATGTGAGGATTGAAGCCAAGTTTCAGCAATACCGATTACATCATAGCTCTCCTCATGCACCAGAGCTTCCAACTCACCTGTTTTGCTTGGAAGGCTTCTGGCATTGGTGAACAAACACTTAAATGTATTGTTACATTTTTCGCTGGCGTTTTTCATATGATTCATATAATTTTTAGTAGTGCAAATGGCACTATAATTTCCAATGGCTGTTTGCAACATGGGAACTTTCTTGTCACCTGCCATAACCCCACCTCCATCTATCCCCATTCCACTCTCCAATAATGTCTGACCCCTAACTGACCTGTGTGCCCGATGTAATTCACGTTCATCCTCCCCCCTCAAGTCTAGTTTAAATACTCCTCCAGCATTCCCCTAAACCTCTCCCCCAGCACAGCAGACCCCCTTCCATTCAAGTGCAAACCATCTTTAGCATATAGGTTGCACCCCAATGAAAAGTCATCCCAGTGCTCTAGAAACCCAAATCCCTCCTTATGGCGGCGATCTGCATTTTTTATTGTGACTGCGACATCATGGCGGTTATATCGGACACTTTTGATGCTATTTTGGGACCATTATAATTTATACAGCAATCAGTGCTATAAAAATGCACTGATTACTGTGTACATGACACTGGCAGGGAAGGGGCTTACCACTAGGGGGTGAGAAAGGGGATAAGTGTGTCCTAGGGAGTGATTCTAACTGTGTGGGGGCTGGGCTACTAGTGACATGACACTGATCACTACTCCCGATGACAGGGAGCAGTAGATCAGTGTCCTGTCACTAGGCAGAACACGGAGATGCCTTGTTTACACAGGCATTCCCCCGTTCTGCCTCTCTGTGACATGATAGCAGTCTCCCGGCGAACATCGAGATCGCGGGGCCCGCGGACACGGTCACGGAGAGTGCGGCGCATGCGTGCTTCACGGCTTCTTAAAGCGGATGTACAGGTACGTACAGGTATGTTCATTTGCCTACCACTGCCATTCTGCCGACATATATCGGCGTGCAGCATTTGGCAAGTGGATACACACATTTTAAGATTTTTTTTTTTACTTGCACCGAGCTACATCACCAATCTTGTCTCCAAACATATCCCAAACCATCCTCTCCGCTCTTCTCAAGACCTCCTACTGTCAAACTCTCTCGTCTCCTCCTCCCATGCTTGTCTCCAGGATTTCTCCAGAGCCTCTCCCATCCTCTGGAACTCACTACCTCAACCTGTCCGGCTATCCCCTACTCTTGCTACCTTCAGGCGATCCCTGAAAACTCACCACTTCAGGGAAGCCTATCACGTCTCCAACTAATCTTTTACCACTTCCATCAGCTCATTCCCCACAGTTATAACCTTTTGTACCACCTGCCCAACCCTATTAGATTGTAAGCTCTTTTGAGCAGGGCCCTCTTAATCCTCTTGTATTTTATTGTATTGTAACTGTATTGTCTCCCTTTTATATTGTAAAGCGCTTTGTAAACTGTTGGCGCTATATAAATGCTGTATAATAATAATAATAATAATAATAATAATAATAACTTGCATCTTATCCTGCATTCCATCCTTGATGTAATAGAGATAAACTCTCCGGTGACAAACGTTTTCTTGTTAGTAGCCTAATACACACTAGTAGTTTTTTTTGTCGTTCAACCCAGCAGGGCAGAAAAAAACCCTGACAGCTCAGGGTGAGCTGTTGTACTAACCATCCAATGTTAGTACAGCGATCTCCCCAGGGAGATTCCCCCCTCGCCAGAACACACCGGTCAGTGCTCTCTCCATTGGCCAAGAGCGCTAATCAGGAGTCGATCAGCAGATACCCCTTCGACAGAAGCTGTCCTCAAATGTGACTCTCTCTAGCAGCCACAACAAACTTGGCTCATGGACAATTCACTGCTTTTCTGACTACTGTATGATCTCTGAACTCTTTATGGATAGTTTGGATAATACCTGCAAGTCCTAATGTTTTCTGAAGTCTGCAGACAGCTTTGGAAGAGCTGGTAACCAGCTGTGAATCAATCTGTGCATAAACTGTATAGAGGGGAAATGCAAACCTGTGATGTAAACCATCCTCTACTTTCAGAACAATTATGTTACCGTGTCTGCAATACCTAGGAATTTTTAACCAAATGCTTGTAACTCACTGTGCCTGTGTTTGTGCTTTCCTTTTCCCAGAGCCAGATCCAAGGCCTCTCTCCTGGGAATATCTCTATCTTGGAGTCGGTTGCCCTTGATGACTGAGCGCCTGACACAATGCCTCTGGCTTAGCCTGACCAGCTCGCTATACTTTCACTGATTATCTTTTTGATAATTCTCTTTGAAAAGTATTGGAAACCTCCACAGGCACTATGTGGAAGAATCTAGGATAACACTTTTATCTTTCTCCTCTTTTATATTTTCTTTAAAACCCACAAATATTATTCCCTTTGAGTGTATCGTGCAGCTTTTATATATAACTCTCTTTCAAAGTCTGCAGGTATAAGCAAGTTTTTCTACCAGTCATTTACAAGATAAACACTCTCATCTTTTCCTATAGTTTCCTACAAAATTTGATCCTAGGTAATGAATCGCTCCCTCAGAATTATTTTAAGCTTTAACTGTTTGTAGAAAGGAAACTTGGTGTTCTCTTTATTTCCAAATATGTGGGCAATTTATTGGAGAGATGTGGCTGTTTTAAAAAAAACATACACCATGTTTCCACAAAAATAAGCCCGGGTTATATATACATTTTGGCAACAAAAGACACAGTAGGGCTTATTTTCGGGGTAGGTCTTACCATGTAATGTGCTGTCTTCTCTCCCCCTGCCTGACAGGAATCCCCAGTGTGAACTGAATTAAAATGCTTGTAAAATCCTATAATCCACCCTATTACAGTATTATATAATGTACAATGTGTGTGTTTCTGTAATATAATTGTACCAAATACCTTTGTTATAGCACCGCTCTGCGCTTCTGTGACCTGCCGGAGCTCTCTTCCCCGCATTTATATTACAGAAACACGCACATTGTACATTATTTACTACTGTAATAGAGTGGATTATAGCATTTTACAAGCACTTTAACCGCTTGCAGACCAGCGCACGTTGGCACGGGCAGGCAAATTGGCGTACTTGTATGTCCCTTGGGCGTACTTGTATGTCCCTTGGGCGTACTTGTATGTCCCTTGGGCGTACTTGTACGCCCGCCGCATGCCTCGTGAGTGTGCCTGCGGGTCCTGGGGACTCAATGTTCCTGGGCGGCCCGCGATTGCGGTCGGCAAAGGCAGAAAAGAGGGATGCCTTTGTAAACAAGGCATTCCCCTGTTCAGCCTACTGACACATCAGTGATCTACTGTTCCCTTTGATCGGGAACAGTGATCAGTGCTGTGTCGCTGGTAGCTCCTCCCCCTAACAGTTAGAATCACTCCCAAGGCACACCTAACCCCTTTCAGGGCCACCTAGTGGTTAACCCCTTCACTGCCAGTGTCATTTTCACAGTAACCAGTGCATTTTTATAGCACTGATTGCTGTAGAAATGACAATGGTCCCAAAAATGTGTCAAAAGTTTCTGATGTGTCAGCCATAAAGTCACAGTCATGATAAAAATCGCAGATCGCCGTCATTACTTGTAAAAAAAAATGAATAATAAAAATGCCATAAAACTATCCCCTATTTTGTAGCCGCTATAACTTTTGCGCAAACCAATCAATATACGCTTATTGCGGCCTAAACCTAGAAAAAAATTGCTTTTTTAAAAAAATAATTGGGGATATATTTATTATAGCAAAAAGTACAAAATATTGTTTTTTTTTCAAAATTGCCGCTCTATTTTTATAGCGCAAAAAAAAAAAAAAATTGATCAAGTACCACCAAAAGAAAGCTCTATCTGTGGAAAAAAATACGTAAATTTTGTTTGGGAGCCACAACAGCGACCGCTCAATTGTTAGTAAAAGAGACGCAGTGCCGAATTGCAAAAAGTGCTATGTTCTTTGGGCAGCCAAATAGTCCGGGGCTTAAGTGGTTAAACTTGGGCTTATTTTCAGGGTAGGGATTATATTGCAGCCCTCCAGGAAAATGACGCTAGGTCTTATTTTTGGGTTAGGTCTTATTTTCGGGGAACACTGTACCAGCAGAACATTTGCATGCTATATTCAAGTTATCCCAATTTGTTGCAGCCACCGCTTTTTGCTTGTGGCTTTGTGCAGAAAAAAAGGGAAAAAAATGATTCACAAACAAAGAAAAGAGGGAGTGCAAACCTAAGAGCTTGTAAAGCATTAAAATATGATACAACTTGTATTGGATGTCTAAAATCTGTCATTGTTATATGAACAATTTACTCACTTGAGTAGTTTGCCATGCAACCACAGAGGAAAGCATGGGGAGAAAACATTTTCTTCTATTGCTGCCTGTGGTCCTGTTGGGGAGATTTACCCTCCTTACCTGCCCGGTGACTATGTTGTCACCAGGAAAAGAAAAGAAAGAGAATCTCCAACAGGGATAAAGACAGGAGTAAAAAGGTGCAAACAAATCCATCCAGCACCAGACTCTCAGGACAGTACCGGTCAGGAATGCACAGATGATATCATATTATAGCTTAAATTGTAAAAAGAAGCCAGCACTCCATGCAAAAGCCTCTGCATTTTGTTGAAGTTAAATTAAAAGTATAGAGAAAAAGGGAGAATGGCGTTTCATGATACTTCTATCCTCAATAAATCGCAGATGTTTTCCTATGGAATTCTGGCTTTTTCTACATTTTGATCTGTAAAAAGGTCTACTAAAGGGAGTATTTATATTATTTTTGTTATATGTTTGTAGCATTACCCCCAGTGGAGCTGCTGGATGTTTGGGCGGCATATTAGCTCATGGCTCCTCCGAATTCCTAGGGGTGAATGATGCGTATTGCATATAGTGGAGGTAAAGGAATGTCCACGACAGGTGTTCTTTGCTGTGCTCTTTATTACCCAGCCAGGTAAAAACAAGAACTTGTGGTTAGGAAAGTAAAGTTGAAGAAGAAGAGAGAACTGCAGATTCAGGCTTTATGATAAGGAAACAGTCCTGTTCCCAAACGTAACACTTCTCTGCGCCACTCCCGCCGGAGTGGGTTTAGCGTACCCGGACAGGCCTCTCTCACTGACCTGGCAGCCGGAGTATCACTCAGACAATTTCAGGATAAAGTTGGAGAACTTGAACTTGAGGAGAAAGTCTTTGCCACAGACCCTCCTCGGTGAGCCTCAGAAAGGTACTTCTGCCACAAGCCCCTTTCTGGATTGAATTCTGGGAGATATCCCTTCTTGGATGAGTTACGTCTGGATCTCCTTCAACTTGTCACCCAGGTACTGACTGACAGGTGATCAATCCCTCAGTGTCCGGCTACCTCGATCTCCGATGGTTTGTCCAGGCACTTTTGGACCGGCAGCCCCTCAATGGCGCTCTTCAGACTGACTCCCCACCAAACAGCAGTACAGCTTGGGATCTTCAAAGGTGGGGACCCAGTCCCCGTCGCTGCTCAGATGCTCCGGGCCAGCATGGCCTCGGAACCAGGAACACCGCGTGGCACACACGTCCCGGCCAGGTAGGCCATAACGCCGGGGCGCCATGGTGTGGCCACCCCAAAGGTGGGTGCCATACTGGATGAAGAAGACCCAGAACCAATGGTGTCTGCCTCATAAAAACCCCTCCCCAGCATGCACAGCAAGGTCAAACCCTCCTAATTGGCTGCTGGGAAAGAGCACTCAAACCTTAACTTCACTGCTGCCACCTGCAGCACCGGGGCTGGAAGAACACCCCAGTAGAGCAGAATGGACCCACAGCACAGCCAAGACAGAGACCCTGTTTTGCAACTAACAATCTGGATCAGAGTTTAACTACACTCTGATCTACCCTTAAATTTAACTAGCACCGGTACCATAAAGTACACAGGCGCTACATGTTGTTTTCCCTTTATGGATTTTGCCTAATTTCATGTCCCTGCGATGGTAATTAAGCCTTGTGAAAAAAAAAATGTTGCAACTAATTAACTAACCCAAAAAATGAAAAAAGTTTTGGCCGGAGTTCTGCTAGTTTTGGCAATCCCATCTCAGGGGTAGAATGTTTTTTATCTTCTAGAGTGGGTCATGTTGGAGGCTCTGGACTTGTAACTTCCTAACAGCTAGAAGTCTTCCGATGGCTTGTGTCTGTGTTGCCGCCTCGTATAGACAGAGTTAAAAAAAAAAGGTCTTTGAATTGCAAAAATACCCACTCGACAAATGAGTGTTTGTATTTCTGTGTGTGTTTTTTCTTGACGCACAGTATCTTTATATTCTTGTGCATCAAGTCCTTCAGCTTTCCTACCACATGCTGTCTAAATCTCTCCACTTATCCGAGAACTCCTTCTTCTCTGCTTCCATTTACCGTTTTTCTCCGCAAGATTGCTATTTAACTTTGCTGCATCGGTGCAATGTTTGTAGCTGGGAGAACATCGTGTCTGGCACACTCTGTTCTGTTTAATGCACTGCAGGGAGCATATCAGTCACAAATAGAGTCATGATGTATTGATGGTCAGCACACTTACTGATTGCTACTCATATACTCTTCCTTATGAGAAGTGTGTAGAACACTCCAAAACATATTTTCTAGAAATTACATGGCACAAACTTTAAAGTATCCTGTGTTTCTTTTTTTTTTTTTCTCATTGAAAATACCCACTACCTCTTCTAATATAAGGCATGGAGAACACGTGAAAAATACAGAGCCATATAATTAGATGCTTGAAATGTATATTTTGAAATGAAAGGTGACCATTGTAAAAAAGGTGATGTAAGAAATTATGGGACGTAAATGAAAGTGATGAAAACATTTACTTTAGATGGTCAGCTAAAGAATCTACAAAGCATATTATTATTATTATTTTTATTGCAAATGCTACTAAATTATGGATGTTGCCCTTGCCACAATCACTCAAACTTTACAGTATGTAAGGCCAAAACATTCTTTTTAGATTTTTGGATAGAGTGGAGAAGGGTTAGAACATGATTTTTTTTTTGTCTGTAATTCCGCTGGGGAATATTAACCCATTTATGCCTAAGGTTGAATTTTGCGCATACAATTTATTTTCTACCTAGAGCAGTAATATTATTATTATTATTATTATTATTATACAGGTTTCATATAGCACCAAAACAATTTGCACAGAGCTTAACAAAATAAAGGCAGACATTACAGTTACATTACAATTTGGTACAAGAGGAATCAGAGGGCCCTGCTCAATAGAGCTTACAATCTAAAAAGGGAGGGTCAATTGATACAAAAGGAAATAGCTGTGCAGTAGGGTATAAATAACGCCCACATTACCACTGTTGCAATATCGGAATAAGAGGCATTAAAGGGTTAACCCCCCTATTTGCCATGTTGACTGTTGTTTGTAATACAGAAGGTAAAAAGAAAGTAAAAAAAAAGTAGAAACAAAAAAGGCGCCAAGAAAACTAACAATTGGGAACTTGTTCTGTTGACAATTGTCTAAGAAGGGATATCCCTCTGCTTAAGTGCCAGTTCACACTGCTGCCCTGTGAATTTGTTCGATTTTTTCAGTCCATTCTGAGGTGCGAATTTACTGCATTTTTACCGCAATTTTAATGTGAATTTTAGGAGTGGGTCAAAGCTGCGATTGATGTTTCTAGCCAATGGAATCATAATGTAAAAAAAAAAGGCGTTAACTTCCGATGTACTTGCTAGTTTTTGTGGAGAATAGTGTGGTGAAATTCGCTCATATGTGAACCATCAAATGCGATTCCAGAACGATTTACATTCATGTCTATGGAGACTAAATTTGCAACGCAACGCTCTAAACTCGCACAAGACCCTTTTTTTTTATCGCATCACATTTGGAGAGGAATTGCAACACATAGGTGTGAACGACCGTCATTGAAAACAATTACTTTTTGGATGACATGCAAATCTAGTTTTTAATGCATTGCATTCGGTATCAACTCGCACAAGTGTGAACCGGCACTTAAAGAGATCTCCTCTTACTTTCTGCTAATTCCATGAAAATAGAAAATCTTTCCATAGGGACAAAAAATAAAAAAATAAAAAACAGGATTTCTCAACACTGCCTACTCTATCGAAAACCTACTTTAAGAGATCCTGTCACCAACTTAAAACACTGCAGATAAAAGTATGCAAAACATTTTTTTAAATTGCTTACTTTCAACGTTTTTGTTTTCCTTATACTTTTTTTTTTTGCAATGTGCCTCTCAACTTGCTAGAAAATGTGACTACTCCACTAAAAGTAAATTCACAGCTCCAAAATATTGATTTATTGTCTCTGCTAGCCTCCGCCCTTCCTACTCTCAACTCCTTATATAGCCTTTTATTTGCTGCTGGGGGGGGGGAGGGGTGAAAGAGAATGCTATAGGGCGTCACTTGAGTGATGACTCTGGGTCTGCTGGGGTTCTGACATCACATCTAAGATGGCGGTACCCAGCAGTAGCCTCAGGGATTTTAGACATCTACACAAGGTACATAGAATGCACATATCATCTTATGGGAAAACTGCTGTTGAGATGAATGGTTTGGTGACATGGGGTTATTTATGAAAGGCAAATCCACTTTGCACTTCAAGTGCAAACTACAAGTGCAAAGTGTGCTTGAAATTGCACTGAAAGTGCACTTGGAGGTACAGTCGTTGTAAATCTGAGGGGTAGATCTGAAATGAGGGGAAGCTCTGCTGATTTTATCATCTAATCATGTGCAAGCTAAAATTATGTTTTTTATTTTCCTTGCATGTGCCCCTCGGTTCTACAGCGACTGCACTTCCAAGTGCACTCTCAGTGCAATTTCAAGTGCACTTTGCACTTGTAGTGCAAAGTGGATTTACATTTCTGAAATAACCCCCATGGTCTTCTAATTCATTTTGGAGGAGGATTTGTGGTGTTGATTTGTAATTATGTTTTACCACTGTTTGCGTTATTTTTTCATTTTACTATCATAGGAATAGAAGAAAAGGGTTCTGGGAAATTGCTGCAAGTGCCTAATCTGTAGTTTGAACCTTGATGAAGTGCGAATGGGTACCACCTTATATTTAATTTCAAGGAAATCAATATTACACCTAGCTACACACATCATTTTGTAATTTAATGTTATTTAAATCACCTATTTGAACCTGAAGCCAATGTGATATTTTAAAACTGCTAAAGAAAATACAATTTTGCATCATAGGTTTTTACCTATTTGAAAGCTATATCTAGCAATGATTTATTTCCATAACCCATTACAGAGAAGTATGGACCATTCAAATCAATGGCTGTGCCTGGAAGAGCTTACAAACAAATTCTCCTACTACAATTATACACATGTTGGCCACTTTATTAGGTACACCGGCTTGCAAACACATTGTGTGGCTTCTACTGAATGCATAAAGCATGCAGATGTGATGAAGAGGTTCAGTGGTTGCAAATATAAGAATGAAAAATTTGTGGTAGAAAGTTACATGTACAGGAATGCCTGTGGATGTCAGGCATGGTGGCTGCAGCATCTTAGAAACTGCTGACCTCCTAGGATTTTCATTCATTGCAATCTTTGCCCTTCAAGGGATGGTGCAAGAAACCAAAAATGTTGTGAGTGTCAGTTCTGTGGGTAAAAGCACCTTGTTAATGAGAAGGGTCAGAGGAAGATGCTTGACAGATTAGTCAGCCTCAAGGGACGTGCACAGCTCATATCTGAACACATAGGGGTAGATTCATATAGAGATACGACAGCGTATCTACTGATACGCCGTCATATCTCTGAGATCCGACGGTTGGATCTATGCGGCTTACTCATCGAATGAGGTTTCGCATAGATCTCCCTTACATCCGACAGGTGTAAGTGACTTACACCGTCGGATCCTAGGCTGCAATCTCCTGCTGGCCGATAGGTGGCGCTTCCGTTTGTATACGCGACAAATATGAAAATGTGGAGAACCGCCGATTCAGAAACGAACGCCTGGCCGTCGCTTTTTTTTTACGTCGTTTGCGTTCAGCTTTTTCCAGCAGTTAGTTACCCCTGCTATATGAGGGGTAAGTGCGGCGTATCCTATGTTAAGTATTGCCGTCGTTCCCGCGTCGAGTTATACATTTCTTACGTCGTTTACGTAAGTCGTTAGCGAATACGGCCATACGTAATTTGCGTTAACGCGCCTGATTTAAATAATACACTCCCCCTAGCCCCCCCTCCCCCTAGCCGCAGAATTTGAATTCCGCCGGGGGATTTACGAGCCGCCGGCGCAACTTTAGAGGCAAGTGCTTTGTGAATACAAAAACTGGCGCTGGCGGATCGTAAATAAGATTATGCGGATCTAAAGATTAAGTTACAACGGGCCCAGGATTGACAAAATCCTCCATTTGATGAAACAAATATTTGCTTCCATGTAGATAGAAGGGTCAGAATCTGGTAAACATACCATGAAGTAATGTACTGTATCTCTTTGTGTCCAAGTCCAGGCCGGTAATGGTATAATGGTGTGGTAAGGGTTTTCTTGGCACTTACTTTGCCTACATCTTATGAAAGGCTTGGCACACCACAGTATTTTTACCCATTTATGGGTACCAAATTTACTTATTAAATAAGTTGTTGAATGTAAATACAAGCAGAAGAGCCAATAACCTACTGTTATATATTTTTTGTTTTGTTTTCAGTTATAGAGGCTCATTACATATGGGCATTACCGCAGTTTAATGCTGTCAGGAAGCTATGTACAGCATCCTGCTGGCACCTCCCGCCAGTCATTATTATTATTTCAGGTACTTATATAGCACCATCAATTTACGCAGTGCTTTAAATAAATATTATACATTCACATCAGTCCCTACCCTCAAGGAGCTTACAATCTAAGGTCCCTATATCACATTCATACATACTATGGTCAATTTGAATAGGATCCAATTAACCTACCAACATGTCCTTAAAATATGGGTGGAAATCGGATTACCCCAAGGAAAACCACGCAGGCACAGGGAAAACATGCAAACTCCAGTTAGGTGGTGTTGTGGTTGGGATTCGAACCAGATAACCCTTTCACTGCTAAGCGAAAGTGCTACCCACTACACCACTGTGCCGCTCACCATGACTTGCTTGTATTGCACATTGGCATGGGACTCATGCCTCGTACACACGATCGGTTTTCCCAACGGGAAAACTGCCATGTTTGCTTTTGGTCAGGAAAACCGGCCGTGTGTATGCTCCATAGCAGTTTTCCCGACAGGAAAACTGCGAGCAAAAAAATTAGAACTTGTTCTCTTTTTTCCCCACCGCGATTCTTGGCATTTTGTTGCTCGGCAATTTTCCTATGGGAAACACTGCAGTGGAGCATACACACGGACGGTTTTCCCGACCAAAGCTGTCATGGCAGTGTGTACACGGGAAAAGCAATCAAGCAGGTTCTCAGCTTTTGACCGCTGGTAAAACCAATCGTGTGTACGAGGCATCAGAAGCCTACTACAGTGATTTCTAGACATGTGCATTCGTTTTCGTCTGAATGCATTTTCGTCCGAATTTCAGATATTTTCGTTATCGTTTTAACAAACGATAACAAAAGCACAGAAAACTAAAAAACGAAAGATTCGACATAACCAAATGCTTTATTTTAATTTTCGTTGCGGTCGAATGTGCCTAACCTTAAAGCGGTTGTATACCCGCATATACATTTTTTTTTTTTTACACCTGCAAGGCAAAAGCCATAATGAGCTAATATGCACCGCATTTTAGCTCATTATGAAATACTCACCTTGGAACGAGGTGAGAGGAACTTACCACGCCGAGCGAGATGTCATCTTGCCTGGCGTGTCTACCGGGTATCGCTGCTCCAGCGCTGCGATTGGCTGATGCGGCAATGTCGTCACTCCCGCGCGGGAGTTTTCAATTCGGCAAGGTCCGGCGGCTGCCGGTGCTTTAGCCGAGGATCCCCCCTGCGCATACGCCGCTGCAATCAGCGGTGCATTGCGAGGGGAATATCTCCTAAACCGTACAGGTTTAGGAGATATTCTCTATACCTACAGGTAAGCCTTATTAAAGGCTTACCTGTAGGTAAAAATGAAAAAGTGGGGTATACAACCACTTTTTTTTAACAGAAGGAATTTTATTAGAAACAAAATATAATAACAGTGTACATGTGAAGAGCTGTAGGCATTACACATAGGCAGAACAAATCGTCAAACAGAAGGAAATTAAACCACTCGGAAGCCAGGAAGTACAGCAGTAGGTATACAACCACTTTAACTCTATTAGTCCAATATTATTTTACATAGAGAGAAAAGATTCGTCATAGAGAGACATGAAGATTTGACATAGAGAGACATGAAGATTTGACATTGATAGACATGAAGAGTCAAATTTTTTTTTTTTATAGGTTCTGTCAAATCTTTTTTTTTTCTTAGAATATTCGACAGACACCATAAGCCTTCAATGACAGATTCGACCTTAATTTGGATTTACGGACGAATGCATTTTTTTAACGAAAAACTAAATAAATAAAAACGAATTTCGGGAGTAACTATATAAATGTATTTTTCGGACGAAAACAAAATGACAAAACAAAATATTTCAGTTTGCACATGTCTAATGATTCCCAGCTTCCTGGGGATCAC
The DNA here is from genome assembly GCA_029574335.1 of Rana kukunoris. NCBI lineage: Eukaryota > Metazoa > Chordata > Amphibia > Anura > Ranidae > Rana > Rana kukunoris. Next base: position 411,047,181 of record CM056053.1, on the reverse strand, counting down.
AAAGGTATGGCAAGCTGGACCAATGTAACTATGTAAAAATATCAATACCTGGAGTTCACTGTAGTACAAGCCAGAATAATAAGCCATTTGCCACTATGCTGTCCTAATCTATATATCTGCATTTCTTTCTATGTCCTGTTAATAGGTCTATCTATCTATCTATCTATCTATCTATCTATCTATCTATCTATCTATCTATCTATCTATCTATCTATCTATCTATCTATCTATCTATCATGAGTGTAAGGGCTTCATAGTACTGAAATTGTGAATTTTCTTATCATAAATCCTGGGAGTATCATTTTATTTCTTTAAACTTGGCTTTAGTGATACAGAGCAATATCACAAAAGCTAAATCCTTTGTTGAATTTGTGGGCACATACCTCCAAAACGGTTTTATTAGCCCCATAGGACTGCAATACAATGTATTGGTCCAGATAGCATTTAATTATATTATGCGGAAAAGCATTCCCTGTGCCAAGCAGTGCACTGTAGCAGAGGCTCACTAGATGGCACTGTTGTATGGCTCTTTCCGAATTTCAGTCTTGCATTCATTAAACATCTATTGTCTGAGTCAGACACATTTTCTTTTGTCAGATTAATTAGAAAACATCCTTTTGGAATCTCAGGAAACATAAAAGCTTTAAAACCAAAAATAAGATTTGCTGTTAAAACGCGAGTCATTCTTTGGCTGGCCCCATCACCGCCACAAAAAAAAAGAAAAGAAACAAATACATAAAAATAAAAGTATCACCGCACAGTGCCCTACTGGAATTTTAAGGCTAAAAGCTATAAACATTCAATGGAAAACACCAGAATTAAAAACAATTACATTCTCTGCTATATTGTGTTTTTAGACAATTTGTTTTTTCTAAATGGTTTACGTCTATTTTTATTTTTTTTATCTTTTTTTAGTAAATATTTTCTCTCTTTTACAGTTATTGGCTGTTAAGTAAAACATAAAGTAAACCATCACTGCTTGTCTGCCAAGAGTTGAGGGAAAAAAAATGGTTCAGGGGCTTCTTTACAAGAATGTTCCTTTAAATGTTTCTACACACTAATGACATTTGGCAGGCTGCACTGTGTAATGCTTGGCTGGTTTTATTGTTGCCAGTTCCCAGTGGGAAATAGTTGACATTGCTCTCTGTTTTCAATTGGTATCCATTTTCAACAATATTGCTTTCTATTAGATTCCTGCACAGTTTGTTCCAAGCAAGCTGAATGTTTACTGGGTTGACCTCCAAGCTTCTAATCAACAAACACAGACATAATGAAATTGTGTGTATTTACTATTAAATTCTTATAATTTGCTGACCGAGGCAATACAAATTTGGTCTTACAAATAGGCATAACAATGGGAGAGATGAATGGAGTGTGTCTACAAATATTTTCCACCTACAAACGTAATTAAATGTATTGTACATATACAGTACAGTATAACCAATAATTATTACAATACATATATTGTACTCGTTCCTTCTCTCTCCTCTATTACTTATCCAGTCTATCTTCTCTTTCTTATATTTCTTCCTGTGTTTGTCTCTCTCTACATACAACTACACACACCAAAATGATGGTGGACATACTGTAATTGTAAAAAGGTTGAGATTTGCAGTTAGATGAGGGATCAGGGCTCAAGTCCTGCGGGAACGCGTGGGAACGGAGTCCCTGCACTTTTTTCACAGCAGGAACGCAGTTCCCTTTGCAGGACCAGAGCAGCCGAGAGCAGCCGAGCCACCCGAGCCAATCCTTTACTAAGCGGCGATGACCAGCTGGAGTCACTGTCAGGGGCAGGCTAAACTTAGTAATCCTTTATGTTACTGTCCGCTTCTTGTATATGGATTCATCGGGTAGTGTGCGGGTATTCTGTCACTTCCTCGATGCCGCAATGTCTCTTGGGAGCTTTTGTCATTGTTCCCAGGAGACATTGCGGAGGTCTGCTGCGAAATTATCGTGGGATTTAGAAAGAACTTCTTAAAGTTCTTTCTAAATCCCGCGATAAAGATCTGCGATTTTTATCGGGACTGCGATATTATGGCGGACATATCGAACCCTTTTGACACATTTTTGGGACCATTGGCATTTATACAGCGACTGGTGCTATAAAAATGCACTGATTACTGTGTAAATGTCACCGGTAGGGAAGGGGTTAACACTAGGGGCGATCACAGGGGTTAACTGTGTTCCCTAATTTGTGTTCTAACTGTGGGGGGAGGGGACTTACTATAGTAGAAGACAGATCATGGTTCCCAGCTTGTAGGAACTCACGATCTGCATCTCCTATCCTCACAGAACAGGGACGTGTGTGTTTACAGGAGAAAGAACCTGATCGCCTCCGCCGATACCGTCATCTCCGGTAAGTGATGAAAGGGCACGGTGGGAGCGTAGCAGGAGGGGGGGCCCTCTCCCGCCTCCGATAAAAGTGATCTAACGTATTTTATCTGAAAGTGGATCGCCCACTGAACAAGAGGATAAATAAATAAATAAATAAAGAGAATTAATGCAAAACTTGGTTCAGATATTAAAAAGACCACAATGTCCACAAATGTGCAATGGACATACTTTTTTTTTTTATTATGTACACTCATTAAATTGGTGGGTGCTGTACATTAAGAGATATCGTTATTTAAAGTGGTTCTAAAGGCAGAAGGATTTTTTATTTATTTTTTATTGTAATGCATTCTCGACATAAGTGGTTCTCAACTCCTGTCTTTAGGACCCACTAACAGGCCAGGTTTGCAAGATAACTCCAGTGTTGGAACCACTAAAAAGGAGTATTGGGGGTGCTGTGTACAAAACCATTGCATAGAGCAGGTAAATATAACCTGTTTGTTATTTTTATTTTATTTAAATTTTTAGGTTTACAAAAGTTTACATTTGGATCCCTATTGTTTGTTATGTAACTCCTCTTTCCTAAAGTTTTCGTGGCTAATTGTGGGTCTTATAAAACTGTATCAATCATGTGGAGGTACAATATCTTATGGGTAGCTGAATAATATTTTGCTCTTAATTGCACTTTTATGTAAAATGCTATGTAGCGCCCCCTTACTTTCTGTAGGGGCGTTACGCTAAAGTTAGTGGGGAATGGGAGATATATGCAGCTCCCATTCGCAATTTGTCAGGTTCGGGCTGTTGTCGTTCCCAGAGCTGTCCTGTGGGTTGGTCTGCGCTCCAGGGGTGTGTTCCCACCCCTGGGGGACAGCTGGCGCTGGAGGGGTTCTGGCGGACTCGTTTTCCTCAGCGGCCGGTCGGAGGGATTGGTTCCCTCGCTGGGGCATGCTGGTGGGGGCTGTGTCTGGGGCGGCCGCCTTGGCCTCGGGGCCGTTTTCTCTCTTTTTCTGCGTGGTCCAAGTTCCGGGTGCGGCATCGACCTTCAGGGTGCACGCATCCATGGACCCCGCAGCCGTGGTCTACCTGGCCGAAGTTGCGCACCATGCAGAGCTTCATCCTGACCTAGAGAGGGATCCCAGTAGCTGCTGGGTCCCAGACCTTTTCTAAAATAAGCCCAAGCTGGGAGCCGGCTTGAGGAGAACCCGGAGACAGGTGATCCAATAGGGCTTGAACGAACCATCGGGGATCCAGTGACTCTGACTAAATTAATTGGGAGGACTTGCTCATTTCAAGTCACGCTCATTCAAGTAATAGGCCTGTGGCAGAGGCCTGGTCCTCCCAGCATTAGCAAGTGACGTTCCGGCTGCCAGGCCTGTGGCAGGGGTCTGTCCGGGGGCACTTTACCCATTCTGACTTGAGTGGCGGTGAACTGAGTTCATCACTGCTGAGAGCAGGGTTGCTCTCTTTCTCTCTTTTATATCCAAGGCCTTATACTCAAGCTATCTCTCTGCTCATCAACCTTTCCTGTCCTGTACCATGTTGATATAGGCCATGTTGGGCCTTGGAATAAAGAATTGAAGAAAACCCAACTAAAGACTGGACATTTGCTCTCTATTTTAACTCACAAGTATCACCCCTAGACACCTGCAAGGAAACGCAACAGGCCAATCCCACTTATACTCAGGGGCTCCTGAATGGGGTAGCGCTACAGCTATAAAGCATGTTTCTTTTTAATCCATAAGATCTCACAGAAAATTTATTTTGATTTTGATTTCACAAGGAAGACAAAAATTCTGAACCTAAAACTGTATCAAATTGAAGTCTAAATGTGGTGAATCTTGATTATCAAAGCAGCATTAAACCCAAAACTAAAAATGAAATATATTGTAGCTTATCAATACTTGTGTGGTAGTTGTATTTTTTTTTTTTTTGCGAATTGTAATTTTTATTGTATACGACACGTTGAATGGTGCAACACATAGATAAATGAATTTTTCATAGTCGAGAGTGCCCTCCTCCCGCAACCACAACTGTCTCTCCAGTTATATATGAGGCCTCGGGAGAGCAGAGGAAAGACACTACTCCGGAACACTCTTCCGGCTCCCCGATCCTGCTAATATCCAGAGTGTTTGTTAGTTGATCCAAGCCAGACTTGTTTTGCCATAGAGCCGAGCTGAATTTGGTGCGAATGAGCCCCGGTGCAAGGCAGTTCACTCGGATTTTTAGAGGTGTCAACTCTGGTGCAAGAGCTGTGGTAAGGCCAAGCAGTGCAGTCTTACTGACGCTATATGGGCCCAGAGCAGGAAATGGTGTAAATCCAGCCACAGAAGCAACAATCACAATACTGCCACCTCCTCTTTCCTGCATTTTGGGCACCACAAGCTTCACCAGAAGGAATGCAGCTTTAACATTTATATCTAAAATCTTTTCCCAAACCTCATCAGTAGAGTCCAACATATTTCCAAAAAAGGGTTTAACTGCAGCATTAGAAACAAGAATATCAACCCCTCCAAACTTCTCGACAGCCGTATTCACTAGTCTTTCTCTGTCCTCACTCCGACCTACATGACAGACTGTTCCTTCAACATCTAGTCCTTGTTCTTTAAGTTCTCTCACAGCTTTATCAACATTTTCCTGCTTCCGGCTGCTAATCAGAACTCATGCTCCATCCTGAGCAAGCTTCCGAGCAATAGCCAAACCGATCCCATCTGTTGATGCTGTTACTAGAGCCACTTTGCTTTTTGGAGGGGTCTGCACCCCCCTTACACTCTGCATTATGAAGGATCCTCCAGCACGAGGTGATAAGGACAGCAAACGGCGTAAGGAAGCATTGAGTACAAAAGTGGACTCTGCACCTTATGATGGAGGAAAGCTCGGCACTACGACCTCAGGCTGCCTCTGACTGTCAGTCTTTCTTCCCCTGTTATATTTTTTTTATTTTTAAGCCTTTTCCCCCTCTGTTTTCAACTGATAATCTGGGCATTAACACATCTCTTGTATTATAGTGCCCCTACTCTAGATAAAGTAGCACAGGGCACAGCAGTCAGTAGCACTGTTAATATGAGAGGAGTGGAGAGTAATTCGTACTATCATGTTTGTACAGTATACACTAACTAAAAAAAGGTCAAACTCACACTGCAGTTACACAAGCAGTTACCACAAGAGTTTTTTTTTCTTTTGGGATAAGGGTTTTATATAAATAAATGAAATCTGATTGTTGTAAGCACCCCTGACAGAGATAAGAGGTTTGTCTCAACACTCTTTTAAGAGCAGTGCATATGTCTCCCTCTCCCTCTCCCTCTCCCTCTGCTTCTTGACCAAGAACTGAGTTTACGGACTTGCAATGCATCCCTATGGGATTGCAGACGTTAGCGGATGATGCATCCGCTAACGTCCGCAAAGATCCGCATCCGTAAAACCCTATTTTTCTTCCGTCCGGCGGATCGGATCGGATGAATACGGACACACGGTCCGTATTCATCTGATTCCCCATAGGGGAGAGCGGAGGAAAGACAGGGCCTCTGCACAGTGTGCGGGGATTACAGCTGATCCCCGCTAAGCCGATGGACACACACGGAGCGGACACAAAAATGGTCCGCTCCGTGTGAAAGGACCCTTAATCCCCGGGTCTCTGCTCTGCCCCTCCAGTGCTCACTGTAGTGCTGGGTTGTGGAGGTGATGGGAGAGGCTGGCTCAGGCTCGCTGAAAGGCTGAGCCAGCTGTCAGTTTAGACATGTGGGTGGATCCCGACATTAAAGTCAGGATCGATCCAGAGCCTGGACTGGCCAACAGCACACTTTAGCTCTGAAAACTGGTTACAAGAGTGCAGAATGAAGTGCACACTGAAGTGCTTTGCCTTTACTTCTTCTTTAACTGATACATTTGGAGGACATTTGCAGGAGACCTTGTTCTGTTCAAAAGCCACAGACTTACTGGACAGATCACCAGTGGAAAATAAAAGAAAGAAAGCCAAATAAGAAAACCAATGTAGCCATCACATCTAAGAATTGCTAAGATACAATATAACAAATTATTTGGGTTTAATACATAATTCTGTTCATTTTCAAGGGATTGTCAAAAAAATGCCCTGCCAAAATGGTTGCATTGATTGCTTCGAGCAGTACCCACATTCAGTAAAGGTATGCAACAGTTTTTTACACAAAGCGATAACAAGGCCCTTCATTTCTGGGATGATAATGATGACACTTAATGCGGAGGTTCACACAAAAAGTGAACCTCCACTTTTTGGATCCCTCCCCCCTCCGGTGTCACATTTGGCACCTTTCAGGAGGAAGGGGGGTGCAGATTTGTACCACTTCCGGGTTCTGATTCCCGCGGGAGTCCAGCCGCCACTGTCTTCTGGGAAACACTGTTCCCAGGAGAGAACGGGGACCAGTGACAGTGCGCTGTGATCCTCGCGCATGGGCAGTAGGGAATCGGGCAGTTTAGCCGCAAGGCTTCTTGCGCCTCAAGAAAGAAACTACCAAATAATATTCAGCATGCAGAAACATTATTGACTTCTTTAGAGATAACCCTAAACAGAAAACCTGAGATGGAAAAACACTTTGTTGACTTTATACAGAAGGTGTTTGTAAAAGATTATGGTAAGTCTGCACCACCTCTTAAGGAAGGGGAGGAATGTTGGTATCTCCCATGATTTGGCATGTACTATCCCCACAAGGCAGATGAGATCAGTTCTTTGATATGAAAGTGTTACCCTCAGCGATATCCTTTTAACAGAACCTAATCTGAACAACAACCTTTTAGGAGTTTTGCTCCACTTCAGAAAAGAACCAATGCTGTTATAGCTGAAATTGAGCAAATGTTCCACTGTTTTATTATTCAAGAAGACAACAGAAATATCCTTAGGTTCTGATGGTATTGCGAGAATGATGAACCCATCACAGTTCACACTGATTCTACATTTGTACTGGTTAATCTTGAGTCTGATAAGGAAATCAGAGCTAATACTGTTATACTCAACATCAAATTTCTCTATATCCCAAGTAAACTTTTTTAGTTTGGCCTTAGGACAGATGCAAGCTGCTTAAGGTGCAAGGATGCAGGAGAGGACATGCTCCACATGTTCTGGAGATGCCCCAAGCTGTTTTGCTACTGGACGGAGGTGATAGGAGCCATTGACCGGGTGTTTGAAACATCTATAGAACTGGAAGAAAAATACTGCCTCTTGGGACTAGTGGAAGGAGTGGGGAACCCAGGGAATAACCAGGTCGCAGTTCTGAAATGCCTTCTTCAGACAAGAAAGTTGTTCGCCCTGAGATGGCAGCCGGTGTCAGCCCATCCAGTAGAGAATGTGTAAATAGCAAATGCGAGGATTTCTCCCTGGTGTGGAGTGTCGTGCTTGCCCCCTCCCTTGAGGGGGCGAGCAGGAGAGTCAAGACGCTCACTACGTTGCAGATAGAGAAAGGAGCTGTGTGTTAGTGGGTATCCTGACTCTTCTGCTCGCCCCCCCCACTCAAGAGAGGGGGCGAGTACGACACTCCACCCCAGGGAGAAAGCCTTGCATTACTGTGTGGAGTTACAGACAGAAGAACAGGAAGGGGGGATTTCTCATAACTAATAAGGACATTTAAAAGCAAAATCGAAGGATGGGGTAAGTGAAGGGGGACTGCACTAAGGTAAAGGAAGCTATTTAGGGGGAAAAAAAATTGTACCTTTACAACACCTTTAATAAAAAAAAAAAGTATATATATATATATATATACGGTATATATATATATATAAAAAAAAAAAAAGACAAGAGTTCTCACTATTTGGAATGCTTTTTAAATGGGTCTTCTGTTGTATGAGCTATCTCACAACTTATCCCTGTTGCTCATCAATTCGAAACCAACACTGAGGAGCACGAAAAGTGTCATGGATGGCACATCTATAAAGGGTCTCCCACCACTGAGGAAGATTCACAAGCCCAAAAAAGGTCATCATTCGATGTGTTCAACCTAAAGTGTACTCACAGGAGATTGATAACATATCAAAGGAACTCAACCTTTCTAAGGACAGCCCACTTTACAAATTAAACCCATTTATTGATTACGAAGAGTTACTTTGTGTTGGTGGTTACATAAAGAAGCCCAGTCTGTTCAGTGAAGAACATAATCTCCCTAGTCTCCCAAGGTCGATATCACATCACTGTACTGCTGGTTTGACATCACCACAAACAAGTTCAGCACCAAGGACAGCACTTTATGGAAGGAGCAGTAAGATCTGCAGGGTTTTGGATTGAAAAGATACATATCCTCCATCCTTCACAAATGAGTCAAGTGTCAAAATGTGTAAGGAAGGCACCAGCATCAGCAAATGGCAAAGCACCCAGCTGTTGAAGATTGGGCTTAAGCAACATATTAACCACTTAAGCTCCGAACCATTTGGCTGGCCAAAGACCAGAGCACTTATTGCGCTTTAACTGACAATTGCGCGGTCGTGCGATGTGGTTCCCAAACAAATTTGACTTCCTTTTTTCCCCACAAATAGAGCTTTCTTTTGGTGGTATTTGATCACCTCTGCGTTTTTTTTTTATTTTGTGCGCTATAAACAAAAACAGAGAGACAATCTTGAAAAAAAGGCAATGTTTTTTACTTTTCGTTATAATAAATATCCCCCAAAAATATACAAAAAAACTTTTTTTTTTCTCAGTTTAGGCCGATACCTATTCTTCTACATATTTTTAGCAAAAAAAATCTCAATAAGCATTTATTGATTGCTTTTTGCGCAAAAGTTATAGCGTCTACAAAATAGGGGATAGTTTTATGGCATTTTTATTAATATTTTTTTTACTAGTAATGGCAAAAAGCAATTTTTATCATGACGGACACATCGGACACTTTTGACGCCATTTTGGGACCATTGTCATTAATACAGCAATCAGTGCTATAAAAATGCACTGATTACTGTAAAATGACACTGGCAGTGAAGGGGTTAACCAGTAGGGGCGCTTAAGGGGTTAAGTGTGCCCTAGAGATCACCACTTCCGAATACAGGGAGCTGTGATCAGTGTACTGTCACTGGTAAGAATGGGGAAATGCTTGTTTACATCAGCATTTCCCCATTCTTTCTCTCTGTGAGATGATCGCGGGTATCCTGCGGTCAGACGCACAGAGCTCGCGGCGGGCGTGTGCACGCCCCCAATGCAGCATCTTAAAGGGGACGTATATACTTTGATCTGCCCATTGTGTCGACGTATATATGCGTGAGCCGATCCTTAAAGGAGCTGTAAAGGAATTGTTTTCCACCTTAAAGCAATCTATGCATTAAGGTGAAAAAACATGTGATGATGCTGGTCCCCCCGAGCCCCCGTTTTACTTACCTGACCCGTCGAAAGTCCCGTGCTCGGTCCCGAGATCCTTTTCACCGCTCAGCCTGGCTGCTGATTGGCTAGAGCGGATGGATTGAGAGCAGCGCAGCCATTGGCTGGTGCTGCTGTCAATCACATCCAGTGACGTGGTGCACAGAGGTGGGGCCGAGTGATAGAGTGAGCGGCTATGGCCGCTCGCTGTATCACGGGAGCGCGCCCGCAAGGACTCATCTCCATGCAAGCTCTCTCGCATGAATGTGGTGAGTTCTTGCGGGGAGGACCAGAGACAGCCGCCGAGGGACCCCAGAAGACGTGGATCGGGGCCACTCTGTGCAAAACAAACTTCACAGTGGAGGTAAGTATAACATGTTTGTTATTTTAAAGAAAAAATATGTTTTCCTTTAGTAATCCTTTAAGCCAGTGGTTCTCAACCTGGGGGTCGGGACCCCCTCGGGGGTCAAATGGCAATTTTGGACTGTTCCTGAAGCCCGCACCTCTCTCCCAGCCTTTTCGCGACCGAGCCAGAAACACAGCAACACTACCTGTGATTATAGTTGCCATTAGGGATGAGCTTTGAGTTCGAGTAGAACTCATGTTCGACTGGAACATTGCCTGTTCGCCGAACAGCGAACTATTTGGGGTGTTCGCAGCAAGTTTGTGTGGACTTTAGAACCTGTTAAAGTCTATAGGACTCGAACGTTTGAAATCTAAAGTGCTAATTTTAAAGGCTAATATGCAAGTTATTGTAATAAAAAGTGTTTGGGGACCTGGATCCTGCCCCAGGAGACATGTATCAATACAAAACAATAAAAGTAAAATATACCTTTAAATTTTGCACCTAGGAGGGGTGTATAGTATGCCTGTAAAGTGGCGCTTGTTTCCCATGCTTAGAACTGTCTCTGCACAAAGTGTCATTTCTGAAGGAAAAAAAGTCATTTTAAATTACTCGCGGCTATAATGAATTGTCGGCTCCCGGCAATACAGAGAAAAGTCATTCATAAAAAAAAAATGCGTGGGGGTCCACGCCATTTTTTTTAAAATTTGGGGTGGAGTTCCCCTTAAAATCCATACCAGATCTGAAGGGTTTGGAATGTATATTTGGGGGCAACATTTGACGCAGGGTTCCTCTTAATATCCATACCAGACCTGAAGGGCCTGGTAATTGAATTTGGGGGGACCCCCACACATTTTTTTTTTATGAATGACTTTTGACTGTATTGCTGGTATCCGACAATTCATTATAGCCACGAGTGATTTTAAATGACGTTTTTCCTTCAGAAATTACATTTTGTGCAGGGACAGTTCTAAGCACAGGAAAAAAGCGCTACTTTACAGGAATACTATACACACCCCCCTAGGTATGAAATTTAAAGGAATATTTCAATTTTACTGTTTCACTTTAAGCATTATTAAAATCACTGCTCCTGAAAAAAACTGCAGTTTTTTAAAACTTTTTTTGCATTGATACATGTCCCCTGGGGCAGGACTCAGGTCCCCAAACACTTTTTAGGACAATAACTTGCATATTAGCTTTTAAAATTAGTACTTTAGATTTCAAACGTTCGAGTCCCATAGACTTTAACAGGGTTCTAAAGTTCACACAAACTTTTGGTCTGTTCGCAGGTTCTGGTGCGAACCGAACCCAGGGGTGTTCGGCTCATCCCTAGTTGCCATTAAAAGTCCCCAGCAGATCAGCAGATGACCTTTGATTAAGAGCATCTAGGTTGGCTGATCAGAACTCCCCCCAGCACTGCCACTGATCCCACCACCCACTAGCACTGTCACTCATCGAATTCCCTCCACCAAGGAGTAAGAGAAGGAATACAAATAGAGAATACAAGGAAGGGAGAGAAAAAGAGGGGGAGGAATAAAGAAAAATGGGAGAGAAAGAATAATAGAAAGAACAAGAAAGAAGGCTAGAGAGAGGGATGGGAGAATAAAAAAAAAATTAGGATAGAGAGAGATAAAAGGGAAAGAAAGGAGAACAAATAGAAAGAGTGGTACATTCTAAAATGTACTATAAGGGGTTTTAATTCTGTGGAAGGGACTCAGGGAGCGCTAAATGTCCGTGGGTTTGGGGTGCAAATTACTTGGCTTGCCTTGGGTGCTGACAACCCACACTACGAAAATAATTTTACTGTTGGGGGTCCCCACAACTTTGGAAAATGTATCAAGGGGTCACGGCACTGAGAACCACTGCTTTAAGCGGTTAAGCACAGAATCACCCTGCACTAATGGTCATAGACGAAAACGAAAACAGATTCAGCACCTTTCCAATGTCTTCTGGAGTCATTGGAAGAAAGATTATGGCAAACTAGCAAAACCCAAACTACAAGTGGGCAGCATAGTGCTTTTGAAAGAAAAGGATGTCCACCGCAAACATGGGTCTCATTACAAAGACTGTGCCAAGTAATGATGGAAACTAGAAGTCAATGTAATGAGGAAATAATCAGCGTGGCTTTACTTCATGCCTGTCAATGAACTGGTACTTCTTTTGCCAACGAAAGAGGATTTGTCTTCTACACTGATGACTTGATTCAAAAGGGAGGTAAAAGGACTGGTGCATGTTGCTGCCTTCCCCTTTGAAGAATGTGATTTGAAGGGAGGGAAAAAAGACTGGTGCATCTTGCCGAGTTCCCCTCTGAAATTACACACATGTACTGTCTTCTCTGCCACCTTAAAGATGCCAGTAATGACTTTACAAGTTTTATCGTATGTCAATGTTTACATTATTCTTCTATGTTCTTCCCCTTTCCTTTTTAGGTTTTCTTTTGTTGCAATGTCTGGACTTGATTGTCAATTGTTTAATATTTGAAATCATAGATTTTAATGTGGAGTATCATGTTACACATGCATTGTATGTTTGTTTGCCTTTAAATAATTGTATCACTTCCTCACTCACACTCTGTATAGCTAGTTCCGCCCTATTTTCAAAATGTCTTACTTTCTGTTCTGAGCACATGCAATTGCTGGATCTAGACATACTATGATTTTTTGATAATAAATGAAGCCACGGCCGGGTGCTCACAGTTACAATGTCAGTGCCACAGAGAGGAGGGGGAGATGAGTGGTGCTTTGTGTGCCAGCATTGCTGGACTGTGGGAAAGATGAGTGTCCGTTTAATAGAAGTCAGCAGCTAAACTTTTTGTAGCTGCTGACTTTTAACCACTTCAGGTCTCGCCCATCATCAAATGACTTCCACAGATGGCACCTCCCATCCTGGGTGGACATCATATGATGTCCTGGGCTTCCCGGGCAACGGCATTGCTCGGGACCCGATGCGCGTGCCCAGGGGGGCGCGATGACCGCCGGGCACCCGCAATTGTCTGCAATCACAGCAGGACAGTGGATCTGTGTGTGTAAACACACAGATCCATGTCCTGTCACCGGAGACCTATGTGTGTTCCCAGTACAGAGGAACACGGATCAGTCTCCTCCCCTTGTGAGTCCCCTCCCCTACAGTTAGAATCACTCACTAGGGAACATACTTAACCCCTTCAGCGCCCCTAGTGTTAGCCCCTTCCCTGCAAGTCACATTTATACAGTAATCAGTGCAGTTTTATAGCACTGATCACTGTATAAATGTGAATGGTCCTAAAAATGTGTCAAAAGTGTCTGATATGTCCATCGCAATGTCACGGTCACAATACAAATTGCAGATCGCCGCCATTACTAGTAAAAAATTAAAATAAATAAAAATGCAATAAATCTACCCCCTATTTTGTAGACGCTATGGCCCAGATTCACAGAGTGATTACGCCTGCGCAACAGGAGATGCGCGGCGTAAGTCTAAATGTGCGCGTGCGTTTCGATGCACGGCATCCCCAGAACGAGATACGCAAAAAATCTACTTTTTTTTATCCAGCGTAATTTCATTAGACTGGCGCATCCGTCCGCGCAAAACTGCGCTAGACAGACCATTGATTTGCTAGTCAAATATGCTAATAAGGGACTTACGGGGATCCACAAAAGAACGTTGGGGCAGCGCAGGCTACGCAGTGTGTGCAACAGCAAAATGTCCTGTCTAAAATTAGACCATATAAAAGCTGGTCTAAAAAGAGAAAAAAAGTCTACTTGTTAGATAAAGCAACACTGTTAGTGAGGAGCTCAGCAGTCACATGTGTTGCACAACAATCTGTATGCCAACATGCCAGGGGCATCGTCGCGCATAGCTATACTACTGACTTTAGATGAGCAAAGAAGGGGGAGGGCACGGAGGATGGCACGGGAGAGGATATACCGCACCCGCATAGACCTGTTTGGCATGAGTGATTCTGAGGTGTATCACATCTTCAGATTCACCCCTCATGCCATCATGGAATTAACCACAACCCTGCAGGAGGACATCACCAGCCCAACACACCGCTCTCATGCAGTGCAGCCACTGGTCAAGGTCATGGCAACACTCCATTTCCTTGCCAGTGGCTCTTTTCAGCGTACAAGTGGAGTGGTGGTTGGGATGTCACAATCCTCCATGAGCAGATGTGTGCACCAGGTTGTCCCTGCAATCCTCAGACGCATGGCCAACCAAATCATCAAACCCACCACTGAGGACCTGCGGCTGAAGGCAATGACAGATTTCTACAGAATTGCCAGATTTCCACGCACCGTGGGGGCCATTGATTGCACACATGTGGCACTCCAGCCCCCCCAGGAGACAGAGCACATGTACCGCAATCGGAAGCATTGGCATTCCATCAACGTACAGGTGATAGTCGATGCCCAAGGCCTCATATGGCACGTCCGTGCCAAACACCCAGGGTCCAGCCATGACAGCTACATATACAATCAATGCCACATCCGAATGGAATTCGATCAGAACGTGTATGGGGCCACCTGGCTGGTTGGTGAGTGACATGGGTGGCAGGCATGACTGTACCCCCCCATGATGCACACATCACAAGGGGCACATGCATGACTAACATCCTCCTGTCTTTTCCCTTACAGGTGACTCTGCATATCCACTGGGACCCCATCTCATGACTCCTTTCCGGAACCCCCAAACCCCAGGAGAGGAAAGATACAATCAAGCACATGCCCAAACACGTGCAGTGGTGGAGCGCACCTTTGGCCTCCTGAAGTCACGTTTCCGATGCCTGGATAAGTCTGGGGGTACCCTCTTGTATTCCCCAAACTTCGTGTGCCATATCATCGGTGCCTGTTGCATGCTGCACAACTTCGCAGTAAGAAAGGGCCTGCAGATTGACCTACGTGACGACCTGACCCCTGAACCAGACAATCCCCCCCTAACCGAGGATACCCCGTCTTCTGAGGGAAGAGCAGCCAGGAGACAGCTCACATTGGGCATCTTTGCACGTTAAACACACACATTAATCATGGCACAATGAGAATGCATGCATGCACACCACTGTGGTCCCTAGCACACACACCCCACATCCTCATCAAATTGGATTGGCACCAGTCCACCATGCTGGACTTGTGAGCAGCAACGCCACGCCAAGGCTCCAATTATGTCACTGTACATTCATACACCATTCACACGGACCTGGGGATCACTTCTCCCTGGTCCTGGGGAACCCTTCTCCACCAAAATTGAGGGTGACACCCCTTTTCCGGCAGGAATGTCACCCCCACATTCAAACAGCATTCACAACCCCCAAAAAAAGACCAGCAAAATCAAAAAATTTCCAGCCAAAAAAAAAAAGAGGGGAAAAAAATATTATTGCCCTTGACGTGGGCCACGCCTGGGGCGCCCCCGGCCACGGCCCCGGCTCCTCAGGGGAGACTCATGGGGGAGGGGGAAAACCGGGGAAGGAGGAGCAGCCCCTGATCTCTGCCCACCTGGCGGCCTGCCCTCCAAGGCCACGGCTATTCTGTCCAGGGCAGCACCAAGTGTTGCCGTGTTGGCCTGGATAGCCTGGGTGAGGGCCCTCACATCCTGCCCAACGCCTGCTGATGTCGTCTGCAGTTCGTTTAGGCAGGTTGTGAAAGCCCGGGAGTGGGAGTCCAGGTTCCCCAGCGTATCCTTGATGGAGGACAGGCTCTCCTCCATCTGCAGCAATGTCTGGCTGACCTGTCCCAGATGGCGGGTCTGGAGGAACTGGTCCCTTCTCAGAGTGGCGGGCAGGAGATCGGCCACCCCCCTGGTCTTCTGGGACGACTTCCTGCCTCCAGCTGATGCTTGTGGCCGGGAGAAGGGGAGGCCCTTGGGAGGGGAGCCATGTTGGGGGAGGAGGGGGGGCTCCCCCTTAGGGAGGGCTGCCTGCTGCCAGCCAGAGGGGAAGAGTCCTCAAAAACCAAAAGTCCAGTGCCTGACATAGACTCCTCCTCCTCATGAATCTCCTCCTCCTCAACTTCCTCCTCCTCCTGTTCAACCACCTCCGCGGACTCCGGCCTTGTCGGGGGGGCCTCATTAGACTGCTGTCCTGGGGATGGTGCGGTCAGGCCAGATGGCCCTGCACCCTCCTGCACATCTGTGGATGATACAAAACATTCACAGGTTGGAGGATCCACACACTTGCCACATATTCCCTTTCCCCCCTCCCCCACACATGCTACACACCTGATATTAAAAAAAAAACTTACCTGGCACCACGGGCTCCGGACTTGAGTCAAAGCCGGGCAGGCCCTCAACTTCATGCCGATGAAAGGTCAGGGCCACCGCACGCTCCTCCGCTGTCAGCCTAATACGGCATGGTGGGCCCCCTCCTGTGCCCCTGGCATGGGCAAGCATTTTGGACAGCTTCTGTTTGACCAGACGCCGGAGGTCATTAATTTTTTTGTCAATCCCAGACCGGGTCCATGTCTCCCCCTCCCCCGCTGAATTGACCTGCTCAGTGATGAGGTCCAAAATCTCCCTCCTCCTGGCCGGGGTGGTGTTGGCACTGTCTGGGCCGTGGAGGAAACGCCCATAATCGCTAATGGCCCGGGCAAGAATTATTTTTTCCCCCAAAGTAAAATTGAGTTTTCGCTTTCTCTCTGACATACTGCAAAACAAACTCACTCCCAGTCAACAAAAATCAGTCACAAAAACAAGCACAACCAATCAAGCAAGAACACACACAAAGAGAAAACTAACACCCAAAAAATCACACAAGCACTCAGCAAAAAACAGTCACAAAAACAAACAGCAAAAAATCAGCAAGAAAACAAACGAACAGAAATATATCAAACAAACAGTCTCTCAAACACTTATCAAAAAACACTTTCAAAGATCTACTAACAAACACTTGATCACACAGTACACTAATCTGACAAATACAAAACACAACGCAACGAACAACAGGACAAAAGCACTTGGTTAAATGGGAAGGGACAAAGGGATGTACTTTTGCAATGCAAGTGCGTTTGTGTCTGTCTATTTATGCTGTCTGCGTAGTCCTTAGTCCATTTCCAATTTCACTGATTGCGCCGCTCCCGAGTTGTGAGCATGCGCACAGCGGAGCTGACATGGTCTGCTTCAAGCGCGCATGCGCGAGCCGGCCGGCCCTTCATTTGCATGGGGTCACGGCTCATTTCAATGTAACCCGCCCACGTCCTTCCCAATTTGTATTACTCCGCCTTATGCCTCTGAAATAAAGTTACGCATGTGCAATTTTCTGCGCAAAAGCTACGAGAATAGGGTGATTACGTGGCTACATTGCGCAAGTGTAACGTAAAGGCGGTGCGCTACGCCGGTCCAATAATGCGCAGATGTACCTGAATCTAGGCCTATAACTTTTGCACAAACTAATTAATATACGCTTATTACGATTTATTTTTTACCTAAAATATGTAGAATACGTATTGGCCTAAACTGTGGAAATTTTTTTTTATAGATTTTTTGAGCATATTTATTATAGCAAAAAGTAATTTTGTTTTTCAAAATTGTTTATAGCGCAAAAAATTAAAACCGCAGAGGTGATCAAATACCACCAAAAGAAAGCTCTATTTGTGGAAAAAAAAGGGAGTCGATTTTGTTTGGGAGCAACGTCGCATGATCGTGCAATTGTCAGTTAAAGCGACGCAGTGCAGAATCGCAAAAAGTTCTCTGGTAAGGAAGGGGGTAAATTCTTCTGTGGCTGAAGTGGTTAAATGGAACTCCGCTTTAACCTTACTTGCTCTCTGAAAAAGGTATTTTTTTTTTAAACTCTGAAATTTACATTATTGTTCTGTGTTTGGTAACCTAAATATTTTTTTTTTGTACAATTTCAGATTGCCTTTTTGACTTGAACTGTTAACATTTTTAATGAAAACTGTAAAGATGGTGGTATTGTAAAAAAATATTGGGTCAATTCACAAAGATTATCCCTCGCGTTACTGCTCCTAAAATACCACTAACTTCTACATGGCAATAATTGTGAGTTTCTTTGAGGGGTCTATTAAGAACAGAAAAAATTGTGCTGTACAAGAAGTTAAAATTAAGATATAAAGCAACAATTTCAAATCTTTGTGATTATTTTGTTTAAAACTAAACAAAATATGCGAACTTTCTGAAAATTAAGGTTACAATTACTTGCATATCAAAGTAAATCGACCCAAATGTTTTTTACCATCATAATTGTGCTCATTGGCCCAGATTCAGAGAGAATTTGATTCTCGTAGCGTATCAGAAATACACTACGCCGCCGTTTTTTACCTGGCTCTACGTGGAATCCAGGTAGATTTTGTCCAGTAAACGACGGCGGCGTAGTGTATTTCTCCCGTCGCAATCCATATAGACGAGTAGGGGGCGTGAAGGATTTAAAATAGGCGCGTTCCCGCGGCGATCGAACTGCGCATGCTCCGTTCGCAAATTTCCCGCCGTGCATTGCGCGAAATCACGTCGTTACGTCATTCGTTGTTTGAGTAGCGTCGTTTACGGACATTTCTATTCCCGAACGAGTTACGTAAAAAAAATAAATAAAATTAATTAAAATCGACGCAGGAACGACGGCCATACTTAACATGGGTTACGCACCGTTAGACCAGCAAAAAGCTGGTCTAACAGTACGTAAAAAAAAACAGACGTAAGCGATTGCGAAGACCGCTCGTATCTTCGTGGATCGCCGTAAAAACACATTTGCATATCCCGACGCATCAAAACGACGCAAACTCCTCCCAGCGGCCGCAAATATATCGCAACGTAGATCCGAAGGTTTACGAAGACGTAAGCCTCTCGGATCGATGCCCGAACCCGCCGTATCATGGTTTGAGGATTCAATCTAGTGATACGGCGCGCGAAATTTGAAATTACTCCTGTCTAACACCAGTTAGACAGGCGTAAT
The DNA here is from genome assembly GCA_029574335.1 of Rana kukunoris. Lineage (NCBI taxonomy): Eukaryota > Metazoa > Chordata > Amphibia > Anura > Ranidae > Rana > Rana kukunoris. The sequence continues at coordinate 411,028,332 of CM056053.1, read as the reverse complement.
TGCTTTATGAATCTGGGCCTAGGTCTTTATTAGTAAGGCAATGCTTAAAAGCCATCTGGGAACTGTTCACTCATCCAGCAAAGATGAATTCTTCCCTATGATTGCGAGGAAAAAGGAAGGTGTGCAGGATCTCTTCTTCATTTACAATGACATAAAATGATGCAAGGTCTGCTGAGCATGGTACTTTGCCCAGTGGACAGGAGCATATATTTAAATCTTAACTTAACACATAATATCCTGCTAAAAATTCTTATCAGTCTTAGAAGTCAGTATCCACTGACTGTGATGATGAAGGATATTACAAAGTGTCACACTGCATTCCTCATTGATGTGCAATCATATTTTACTCCTGACCATGGTGTTTATTGCCTATTGCTGGCTGCTTAGTTGTCTGTGACTATTTTAATATAGTTCTTCTTTAACAAATGTCCATCCAGCCATTGTACATTGTACTTAAGGCCTCTTGCACACTATACTCCTGCTTGAGCATCCACTTTTTCAGACGTCTTTTTATTGTATGCATTTTTGCGCATTTTCACGCGTGTGCCTGCACGCACGTGAAAACGAATTCTCGCATTCTGCACAATATGTAAATGCCCATTTGCACACATTTGTGCACAATCCCAAACATTTGTGCGCAATCACACGCATTTGCGTGCACGAGGCGTAAATTTCTGACCAAAAAATGTATTACTGGCCAAAAATGACTGAAGAATGCACGGCTCTTGTTTACATGCCTGTGTGTATAGGCACTGTGACAGAACCCACTGTCACTGTGTGTTTTGGAGGGGGTTGTGGTCTGGCCTCCTACCCACAGACTATGGCCCAGCAGAGAACGGGAGTTTTGGAGGGCTATTTGCCGTCCCCCACTATCTGGAGAAGATGCCACCTCCAGACATTTGTGTCCGCGGTCGCTGGTTCATCGTAACTGGGTGAACACGGTATCTGTGGCCAGGCTCGTGGTGACGTTTCTGGCTACTTAAACCTATTGGCCCGGCTGGGCTTAATTTATATATTTTTTTCTACAAACAATATACTTTTAGTTGATACAAGATGGCAGTATTCCCAAAGCATAGGGCTACGAGACTTGGGGACAAAATGGCATTGGGATAATGTAATGAAGGTCCCAATATTAGCTGCATCCCATCCCCCCTCTTATTATTGTGTTAATTATGTTAGGTCATGGCATGTAGACAAAAGGTCTGGAGACACATCCCAGCAGGGGATGTGTAAGGAGGGGGCTGCCTGCTTATTATAATCCCTTTATGTGTTTCAATTGTAGTTTTTATTTCAACGTACAAGTGTTGAGCTCCCATTGGTTCTTCCTTGTCCCCTACCCCCTCTATGACAAGGCTAAGGGGAGTGTCCCTAACTGTGTTTAAAGGTTTATGTCTTGTATTTAATAAACAGTTTATGCTCTGCATGTTTAACCATCGACACCTGTGTGGCTTGCCTCGTGACTGGGGGTTAAGGGCTGGTTATGGCGAGTCTGCCGGCTGGGAGTGCATTTGGAGAACAGGAGATACAGGTTTGGCGGAATTGCCCAGCATGGGTATCCGAGATCCAGTACAGTCACATTAAAATAATGGACTGCATTTTTGCTCAGAAACAAAAAAAGCTGTACTGAGTTTTTCAAATTGCAGTGTGCAAGAAGCCTTACCAGCCGGACAGCTCACCCCTGAGAGGGGCATATTAAAATGTCCTCTTGCTCCCAACGATCGTCTGCACCATCTAGGGTGCACAGCATTGTGCCCTGTGACTTCTGTGTCATTCAAGCAGGGCAGATCAAAGAATGGGGTACGAGGCCAATGAAATTGGTTGTGTACCATGTGATTGCTATGACCAATCACAGTGATCACATATGTAAACAAAGCCTGCATGTTGCAGCCAGTACTCTGTTTCCTCTCACACTGATAGGCTTAGTGTTTTGCTAGTAATCAGAGGAGATTTTTTTTTCTTTTTAAACATGGTACAATGTCATCAGAGCAGCTACACAGTTGTCTTGATCACTAGCCACCCAGTACAATGTCACTATGGTAACATTGTAGTGGGATGGCTAATGATCAGGGACACCAGTTGGCTGTTCTGAAGATCCTGTATTTAGCCAGCTTGTGTCTCTGTTCTCTAACCACACCAGTACAATGCCACCATACCAGTACAGCCATTGTGTCCCTGATCATCATCACACAGTCAGAGTGATGCTAGACCAGTGCAGCCAGCAATAGTGTTCATGATTGTTGCTTCACCAGACCAGTGCAACCAGCAACACTGATCATTGCCACACCAGAGTCAGTGTAACGGTCACCACCGTTTACGACCTTCCATCCACCCACGACAAGCTTATCCGACACACTGCAACAATCTTGCGTACACGATCCATTCCATTTCCCATAATCAAGAGGAGACTCTGCTCTGTACTTGTTTCCAAATGTATGAACACTTTAATGGTTTCTTCTCAGCTTTTTATACAGTACAAGATGTTACAGTTAATCACAGGACAATGCAATCTCCACCCCCCTATTCACACTGGGGCTAATTCTCTAGCAGACATTTCAGCACCGATACTAAAGAGATCTATCACATTCCAAAATACAATTACACAATGCTTTGACCTCAATTCACATATCTTGACAGACGTACTGTCTCTAAAGTGTCTTGACACCTGGGCAACAATAGGCTTTAAACCGTGTTATCAGACAATTGAAAGATCTGGCAGCAGACCTGAGTTAACACCTTTTTACAATGTAATGTCTTTCACAAGCCGGGCCACTTAGTATTTTAAAAGCCTATTATACAGAGGGATGGGTCACTGTCTTGTTGACCTGGTCTCAAGTCAACATGAACCACTTTGTAATATTCCAGTATCCTGCCATATGAAGTATCAATAATGTCCCATCTCATGTAATACATGAATTATGATCCTATTAGCCACCCTACGCCCAAAAGGGCACAGGGTGGACTTAGACCCAGGAGTTATTAGTGTTCCTGGCACAGCAGTATCTCTCATCCTTCCAAAGTCTCTGATTGTCACAGTTCATTCTGTTACAGTCAGTGTTACCAGATCAGTGTAAACTGCCACCGGTTTTCCTGATTGCCGCCGCGCCATTTCCATTGTCACCACAGTAGTGCAAGCCATAAAAAGCATTGCTGATCAGGATCTTACCAGTACAGTGCCACAAGTCCAATAAAAGCCAGCAATAGTATTCCTGATCACTGACTCCTCAGTCCCAGTGACAACAGACCAGTGCAGCCAACAACAGTGTTCCTCATCACTGCAACACAAGTTTCAGTCACCAGACAAATGTAAGCCAGTAACAGTGTTCCTGATCGCCACCACAGTAGCAGCCAGAAACAGTGTTCATGATTGCTGCCACATCGTCGCAAAGTCACCAGACCAGTGAAAGCCAGCAACAGTGTTCCTGATCACTGCCACTACAGTCCCAGTATCAATAGAGCAGCATAACCCAGAACCAGTGTTCCTGATTGCTGACACGCTAGTTCCAGTGTTGCTATAGTCAATGTATCACTAGATCAGTGTAACTCAGCAACAGTGTTTTTCATCACTGCCACACCGATCCCAATTTCACCAGATAAGTGTAACTCAACAACAGTGTTTTTAATCACTGCCACACCAGTCCCAAATTCACCAGATCAGTGTAAGCCAACAACAGTGTTCCTTACCACTGCTTTATCTGTCCTAGTGTCACCAGACCAGTGTAATCCAGGAACATTGTTCCTGATTGCACACCAGTCCCAAGATCACTAGACCAGTGCAGCCAGAAACAGTGTTCCTGACCACCATACAATTCCTATTGTCCCCAGACCAGTGTAAGTCAGCAACAGTATTCCTGGTCGCTAGCCACTCCAGTCCCAGTGTCACCAGGCCAATGCAAACAGCACCAGTATTCCTAATCATCACCACACATGGTCCCAGTGTCACCAGAACAGTGTAAGTCAGCAACAGTGTTTGGGCCACTAGCCACACCATTCTCCATGTCACTAGACCAGTGTAAGTCAGAAACAGTGTTCCTGATTGCCACCACACCATTGCCAGTGTTGCCAGACCAGTTCAGCCATCAACAGTTTTCCTGATTGCTGGCACACATGTCACAGTGTCACCAGATCAGTGTAAGCCATCATTAGTGTTCCTGATTGCTGCCACAACAGTTCCAGTGTCATCAGAGCCAGTGCAGCTATCATTAGTGTTCTTGAATGTCGCCACATCAGTACAATGCCACCAGAGCCAGTGCAGCCAGCAACAGTTTTCCTGATCACCCCCAAACCAGTGCAGTGTTGCCCCTGCCTGCCAGCTGTACTGACCTTGGTCTGTTTATTGACCATGTTTCTGCCTGCTGCTTAATCCAGTCCTTTGCCTGTTTATTGACTATGTCTATGTCTGCCACCTGAACTAATCCATCTGCACATCCCACTGACAACATTTCTGAGGTATACCAGTCTCAGCCATCCCCTGCGGGCAACCACACTCCTGGAACTACAGGGACTCTGTGTTCTTTCTTTCTTCATGCTCCTGTATTTTCTGCCTGGTGAAGATGACATTCTTTGGGGCAGCCATATACCAGTAGGCAAGGCTGGCTTATAGGCACAGGAACTGCTTTAGTTGAGGCTACACTAAGCTATATTCCTTGACCACTCATACAGGGGCAAGCATTACCTGTGTATACACCATGTTTTATACACATGGTTGATTTTTGTGATACACAAGATACAATATCAAGGGAAATTATCAGTATAAACATTAAATTTGTCTCACACATATGTGTATCACCACCCCCGAAGGAGCTTCTGGTTTGATTCGGGTGGCACATTACTTCTATATCTCCGCCATCTAGGGCACTTAATGAGTGCTTTAATAAAGTTAATGTCCACACTGCCGATGTCTTTTCTGTGCTTTATTACCCAACAAGTTAAAATAGTAAAAGTAGTTGTAGGTGAAGGGATAGAAGATGGCGTATTCAGGGTTAATTGGTTACTGGAAAAAGTCCTGCTTCCAGTGGGTACAGTGCACCTGCATAGGCCTCTCTCACCAGCCTAGCAGCCAGAGTGTCACTCAGAAACTTTAGGGTGAAGTCTCTGCCACAGACCCTCCAAAAGGTGGAGATAGTTTCGGTCCAAAATCCTTCTCAACTGGATTCAGCACCGGATCTCCTTTAAACAGCTTTAGCCATGTCAGGAACTGATAGGCGACCATCATCCAGCCTCTCAGAAACAAAGTGTCCTTCGATGAGCAAGTAGGCCTCTCCTGAGACACCAGCCTCGTGCTTGGTATCCCCCAGATAGGTTCTCCATCGATCAGCCTCCTCCCACGGGACGGACAGCCCAGGACCACTTGCAAATTGCAGATTTAGTCTATTTACTCAGTCTACGAGGTAGATTAATGCTCCGGAACAACGTGACCCTGGAGCCAGGAATACTGGAACACACACACCTCGGCCAGGAGGACTACACACAGGGGTGGTGGGACGACTGCCCAGGCGGATGGCGGCGGGACGACAATGCAAACCAATGGCGTTTGTCCTTTAAATACCTCTCCCCAGCATGCACAGCGAGTCGATCAACCCTCCTGATTGGCTGCCAAAGAGAAGCATCCACACAACCCTGACCTCACTGCTGCCACCTGCTGTCTGGGGAGGGGGGGGGGTTAGAGTCCCCAGACAGCAAACATGGGCACACAGTACAGCCAGAGCTGGAACAGAGGCCTTTTAATTTAGCCAAATAAACATGTTTAGAGGCAACTAACTCTCTGACCCCCTCTAAATTTACAGTAGCACCTGCTATGAAAGTAGTCAGGCGCTACATATGATATGCCTATACCTGGGAGAAGATGCTGAATGTGTTTTGGTGTGAAATTTTAAGTAGCCCATGCTGTGTGTGAGAAATCTCTTATTCAATTGACAGCTTTGTGTAAAAAATTAATTCAAATTTTCTTTCCACATTTTCCAAAAGCTTGTGCTCATTTTCTGCTGTCCTGGCGCTCCAGGGCCTCTAAACTGTGAGCGGTAATCAGGGAATCATGCGTAATTTATTCCCCTTGAAAGCCTGAAGGAACACTTTGGATTCTGGGCTCCTCTAAGCAACTAAGCTGCAAAAACGTCCCACATATTGGTATCCTCATATCTTCATGAGGAGGAATAGTAGAGAGTGGTATGGGGTATAATTTGAAAAATATGCTCATGCTGTGTGTGTGAGAAATATCTTATTGACAGCTGTGTGTAAAAAATACAAATTTATTTTCTTTATTTTTAAAAACTTGTGGCAAAAAGGTAAACTTCAAGACTCAAAAATGCCTCCAATTAAACATGTAGGAGGATCTACTTTGCAAAATGTGCTAATTTTGTGCATGTTTCCTGTCCTGACACTTTAGGGTCTCAAGAAAGCCTGAAGGTGCACCTTGGATTTTGAACCCCTCTACGCATCAAGTTAGCAAAATGCGTTTTGGCTTGTAGTTGTAAATATGGCCATGCTATGTGTGCAAATTCACATACTAAAATTGCAACTTTGTGAAATTAAATAACATTTTATTTCCTTTCTTTATTTTCCAAAAAAGTGAAAAAATATGATTTAACCACTTGAAGATCAGGCATTTTCTGGCACTTTTCGTTTACATGTGAAAATCAGTTAATTTTGCTAGAAAATTAGTCAGAACCCCCAAACATTATAGCGAAAGTATTCAGACCCCCTTGACTTTTTCACTCTTTGTTATATTGCAGCCATTTGCTAAAATCATTTACATTTTTTTCCCCATTAATGTACACATAGCACCCCATAGTGACAGAAAAACACAGAATTGTTGACATTTTTGCAGATTTATTAAAAAAGAAAAACTGAAATATCAGGTGGTTCTAAGTATTCAGACCATTTGCTCAGTATTTAGTAGAAGCACCCTTTTGATCTAATACAGGCATGAGTATTTTTGGGAAAGATGCAACATGTTTTTCACACCTGGATTTGGGGATCCTCTGCCCTTCCTCCTTGCAGATCCTCTCCAGTTTTGTCAGGTTGGATGGTAAACGTTGGTGGACAGCCATTTTTAGGTCTCTCCAGAGATGCTCAATTGGGTTTAAGTCAGGACTCTGGCTTGGCCTTTCAAGAACAGTGAAATTCTGCAGATCACCGCTCTTTCCTGCGCCGCTGTTCCAACTTACAAACAAATTTGACTTAAGAACAAACCTACAATTCCTATCTTGTGGATTACAGTGGGGAGATGTCTGTAGATATTACAGTGGGGTGATTGTGGATATTACAGTGGGGGAGATTGTGGATATTACAGTGTAGGGGGGGGGGTGTCTGTGGATATTACAGTGGGTAATATTGTGGATATTACAGTGGGGAGATGTTTGTGTATATTACAGTGGGGAAGATGTTTGTGGATATTACAGTGGGGGAGATATCTGTGGATATTACAGTGGGGGAGATGTCTGTATGTCTGTGGATATTACAGTGGGGGGGAGATGTCTGTGGATATTGCAGTGGGGGGGAGATGTCTGGATATTGCAGTGGGGAATATTGTGGATATTACAGTGGGGAAGATGTTTGTGTATATTACAGTGGGGAAGATGTTTGTGGATATTACAGTGGGGGAGATATCTGTGGATATTACAGTGGCGGAGATGTCTGTATGTCTGTGGATATTACAGTGGGGGGGAGATGTCTGTGGATATTGCAGTGGGGGGGAGATGTCTGTGGATATTGCAGTGGGGAATATTGTGGATATTGCAGTGGGGAAGATGTTTGTGGATATTACAGCGGGGGAGATGTCTGTGGATATTCTAGTGGGGAGATGTCTGTGGATATTACAGTGGGGGAGATGTCCGTGGATATTACAGTGGGGAGATGTCTGTGGATATTACAGCGGGGGAGATGTCTGTGGATATTACAGTGGGGAGATGTCTGTGGATATTACAGTGGGGACTATATATGGTGGTGATCCGAAAAAAATGTATGTGCGTTATAATTAATCGAAATTAGTTGATTAATCGATTAAAAAAAAAAAAAAACGATTAATCGAACACGTAGTCGAACAGTAACAGCCCTAGAATAAAATCTATGGAAAAAACTTGAGTAAATCAATGTAAATTAAATTATATACCCATCTATTGAGAAGGATATATGCATGTATAAAGAAGGGGAGATAACTGATTCCGTTTGGATACTTACATGCCAGTGGAGTATAAGGCATATGAGACCAAAAAATGAAAGCTGCTAAAGATGTCTGTCCCGGGAACTAAGGTAGGAACCTGAAAAAGAGAGACCTGGCACAAACCATAATCCCAAAAAAAAGGAAAACGTGTCCAAATAGTGTTATGTATGGGTTCCAGTTCTGAAAATTAAATAAAATTGTGAGTGAAATAAAGAGTGGTGAGTGTCCAGGGAGAATCAAGGACATAAAACAGATATGCATAAAAAAAAAGAGGGGGAAGCAGAGAACGAGCAAAAAGTGAATGATTAGACCTCTAGAATTGAATGAGGACATTTATACGCACAGCATGACCAGCTGGATTCTCCTAGCATCACACAGGTGCAATCTAAAAGGAAGGGAAGCGTCCCTGCCAAAGTGGCTGACGGCGCCCACAAGGCTGGAGACACTCTCTCCATGTGTTGACCAAGATGGAACATCTCATACGTCATGAGTATGGCGCTGGGGTGTGGCGCCCCTAAAAAAAGTGACAAAAAAATAAAAATTACAACTTTAAAACACTCGCCATGCCTTTTACTAAATAACTTTCACTGTCTACAAAAGGGGTAATTTGGAGAATATTTTTTCTGTCCTGGCATTTTTTGGTCTCGTGAAATTAGATAGACCTAAAGTACATCTGGATTGATCAATTTTCAGATATAAATACCATAGTTTGCGGGCGCTATAACTTTCCTACAGACTAAATAATATGCACTGATTTGGGTTATTTCTTAAGCTTTAAACACTGCAATTACAATAAAACAACTTGCATTAAACCACGAGAGCATACATATCTGCTTCTGTCCCTTCTGGTACTTTGTGTGCCTCTGATCACACCCTGCGCATCACGTCACCATCACGTGACTTCTTCATTCCTCATTGCAAGTAGGGTATTTTAAGGTTAAAACATTTTAAAGTGTAAACAATATCACACTATGGGAGGCTTTCTCTATATGTACCTATACTTTGGGCGAGATTAACCTCGGAACACATACAGAGGAGCATCTTAAAGGAGACTGCACCCACCAATAGACCTAGAACAGAGCGAAGTTTGACCAAGTGGGCCCGTAGGACCATAGAAGGATTCATATACTTGGAGGATTCATAATTCATGCTAAGACAAAAGTAATAAGACAATGAGTTTTTTTTTAGCGCAGTGACAGAGTAAACCCGCGTACACATGATCATTCCATCCGATGAGAACGGTCTGAAGTACCGTCGTTGTCATCGATTAACCGATGACGCTGACTGATGGTCCGTCACGCACACACACCATCGGTTAAATAACCGATCGTGTCAGAACGCGGTGACGTAAAACACAACTACGTGCTGAAAAATAATGAAGTTCAATGCTTCCAAGCATGCGTCGACTTGATTTTGAGCATGCGTGGATTTTTAACCGATGGTCGTGCCTACTAGCGAACGGTTTTGACCTATCGGTTAGGAATCCATTGGTTAAATTTAAAGCAAGTTGGCTTTTTTTACCGATGGTTAAATAACCTATGGGGCCCACACACGATCGGTTTTGACCAATGAAAACGGTCCATCAGACAGTTGTCCTCTGTTTAACCTATCGTGTGTACAAGGCCTAACACTAATAAGAGATACAGAAGTCCAGTTTGAGCACAAGAGGTGATGGGCAAAGAAGAACACCAGAGACTGTGGGGTAGATTCATGTAGAGATCTGACGGTGTATCTACTTATACACTGTCGGATCTGTGAGTTCCGACGCTCGGATCTATGCAGGTGATTCCTCGAATCAGGTTCCCGCATAGATCTCCCTTAGAGCCGACTGGTGTAAGTGAGTTACACTGTCGGTTCTTAGGCTGCATTCTCCCGCCGTCCGCTAGGTGGCGCTTCTTTTTTTCTATGCGACAAATATGCAAATGAGGAGAACCGCCGATTCAGAACCGAACGCCCGGCCGTCACTTTTTTTTTACGTCGTTTGCGTTCGTCTCTTTCCAGCGGATCGTTACCCCTGCTATATGCGGGGTAAGTGCGGCGGATCCTATGTTAAGTATGGCCGTCGTTCCCGCGTCGAGTTTTGAATTTTTTACGTCGTTTACGTAAGTCGTCCGGGAATACGGCCATACGTTAATTGCGTTAACATCGAAAACAATGACGTCCTTGCGACGTCATTTAAAGCAATGCACGCTGGGAAATTTTGCCGGCGGCGCATGCGCAGTACAATCGGCGCGGGGACGCGCGTGATTTAAATAGTAAACTCCCCCTAGCCGCGGAATTTGCATTCCGCCGGGGGATTTACGATCCGCCAGGGCTAATTACGAGGCAAGTGCTTTCTGAATACAGCACTTGCCTCAAAAACTGGCGCAGGCGGATCGTAAAAAAGATAGCTCACGCGGATCAAAAGATCCGCTGATCTACATGAATCTACCCCTGTATTTTTATATTGTTTATTATAAATTTGAAGAACTGTGGACCACTTTTAATATGTATAGGATTATGAATGTGTATTCACCAATTTCAAGAAGTGGGTTTTATATTTTATATATGTTGCATATGCAAAGCACTAAATTTATTTGAAATTTGTATGTACATACAGATCACATAATCATTGCATAGCACTATCATTTATCATTTATTCACTGATTGATTGCAAGGGAGTACCATCTTTATTTTTTCATCAAATGTACTGAGAATTTTTATATGAATAATTGTACAAATGTTTATATGAAAATCTACTGCTTGTAGTCTATTGGCAGCTTTAGTTTGTCTCTGTAGAGTATTATGGTAAAACTAATTTCATGAGGAATTAAAAACTTTCACTACCTGCATTTAAAGATAAATTATTTTTTAAAGGAGACATAATTACCTTAATTGCTGTTTTTATCTTTTTGATGTTCAACTTTAACTGTTAAGACAATTGATTTGCTTTATCTATGTTCTCTGTAATTCCTTCTTATGACATTTATTTTTTGCAATTATTCCTTACATTATAAATAATGAATTTACAAAAAAATGTAGAGACGATGTAGAGACCACAACTGCAGAGTGCAGACAATAGCATTTAAAAATGCATTTAATGATTTTTTAATGAATACACAACTGCATTTATTGTCCTTTTTGTATCTGCCTGCAGTCCAGAAAATTTTGATAATACAATAATACAGCATTCTTTACCCTTTGCCACTATATCATAACATATTTTTGGCTGTAAACCTGCTTTAGATTATAAGCCTGATGTTTTCATGTTTAAAATGTAGCACGCACACAAACTGTTCCCGTCTACTCCAGCCACATGTTGGTGGTGCAACTCCTCTACAGGGACCTATCTACATATCTGTGGGAATGCGAGAGGATCCGCCCCTTTTGGACTTACTTGCTATAATAAAATTTATGATGAAGTATTGACACCCTCCCCCAAGATTGCTCTCCTTTCCATTCTCCCTGGGTCGGTTACATCACAGAAGAAAAGTCTTCTCCGGTTTTTTATGTCTTCAGCGAGACAGCTCATACCCTCATTTTGGAAGTCGACTGTCACCCCCCCTTATCACGATGGGTCTCGATCATGAATGATACCATGAGAATGGAGGAGATGCTGGCCCTTGACAATGACACCTTTGATAATTTCAAGATGCTGCGGTCTGTTTGGCTCCACTTCTCCACCTCTGATACTCTCACCAATATATTACCACTCCCAATACGATCATCCTAACCTGTAAATCTACCATTGGGCTGGACGAGGCATGTACCTCCGGATGTCCCCCCCCCCCACTGTCCTCCTGATAACCCTACCCCGCAAGTGTTCACACGGCAGCCCCTGTACTCTTTTCCCACTGTCGCCTACCCTTTTCTGCTCTATCATCTCTCCTTCCCACTCTTTCCCTTTCCACAACCTTTCTTGGGTCGCTCCCCTCTTCTCTTTTTCCTTTTTTTTTTTTTACTTTGAATTTACCATATAATCCCTGATAGGAAACAATGACACCCTTTTGATGGGAGTCGTTTTTGGCTCCTAAGGACGATCGTTGATGCTCATTATTTCTTATAAGGCATCATGAGTTATGCTATGGGCGATAGCCATTGGTCTGACTCAAGTTACATGTTCACTCACGATTGTCACTTTTATGTAACACTAATTATTGTTTCCTTCTGTATCTTTTTGTATTGTTTGTTACGTTACCAATAATTACATTTTCAACTCTAAAATGTAGCACGCTCCTAAGTAGGTACTAGGATTAGTTTGATTTATTGCTGGCTTACTGTGTTCAGTGGAATTGTACTTTGTTTGCTAGGTAAATATTTAAAGCAGAGGTCCGACGGTACAAAAAAAATAAATAAAAGTTAGCAGCTACAAACACTGTAGCTGCTGACTTTTAATAAGCACACTTACCTGTCCAGTCGGCTGAATGAGGCAGATCTGTCCCTCGGACCGGGTCCCAGCACCGCCATCCTCACTAAGGGCTTCACTGCCCATTTCCTAATGTGAACGCGTCGCGCAGCTATATGTGAATGGGAACACCGTCCTGTGTATCCCAGAAGGCAGTGCGCCTCCATTTCCCAGGAGGCAACAGCGAGGAGAACACAGAACCTCACAGCGGAAAAAAAAGAGGCAGATTGGGACGATCTGCCTAGTAATAGGAATTTCTGGTAAGTATAAAAAAATTATAATTTTTTTTGAGCCTATTTAGCTATTAACTTTAACTTGCCTCAGTTTCTCAGTTTAACCAGTGTGGCTGCAATTGTTGTGTCTGGTAAATTTAGCTGTGCTCACTGTGACCAGTGCAGTTGCCTTTGTTCAGTGTTTAAGCTGCTGCTACTAGCTCGACTGCCTCTTTTGCTTTCCAGAAAGCTGTAGAATTCTCTTGAACATAGGTGTGGGGCAATGCAAACAGCAGCATGAATATTTGTACAGCCCTGGCCAATCCAAGGGAGGATGGCCCTGAAGGTTGCTGGGAGTCTGTATAAATATCGTTCAGGGTCTTTGCCTGCAGAGAGAAGGTCCAGCCTTGAGGGCTTGCTGCATCCAGGGCAACGCTGGAATGTGTTTGCTGTTTGTAAGGCCTTAGGTGTGCGACCTGAGGGCCTGAATTCTAAAGCTACAGAGAGCTGACTAAAGGGCTGTCTGCTGAAGATCTAGCCTGGTATCAATAGAAAAACGTTTTTCTTGGAAGTTGGAATTAGGCAACAAACTGTCCCTGGACATTTTTTGACACAGTGAGAGAGATCTAAGACACTTTTGGGTTTCTGCCATCCTTCCTGTTCTAGAGAGTCAGCTGTGTATTTGTTTAAAGGGGTCATTGGCTGGTGTCTTAAAGAGCTCAGTCTATCTTGTTCGGTGTGAAGGGACTCTGCTCTTGTTGCTTTAAAGAAAAGGCTTTTACCCTTATAACAGCTTCTACTACAAACCAAGTCCACAGTTTTCTATTACAAGGACGTTTGCTTCAGCTTTTCAGAAAGGAGTGTACTGTCCTCAACCTGTACATAGTTCTCATTTTGGAGTATCCCACTCACTTCCCTTGATTCTATCCCAGTTAATCCAAAAAGAAAAATACCAATAACAAAACAAAAACACCAGACTGTTTTTGGAGAAAACGAGTGACTGTGATTGAAAAAAAGTGAGGTAAATTGCGCTAATCAATATATGATGCTGTGCATCAAATCAAATAAAGTAAAAGGTGCACGTGAAATGCAAACTAAACATAAATGGAGCTGCGGTTTAAACTGTGTCATATAAACAGAATAGCAATGTGAGAAAAATAAAAATAAACTGCGCTAATGACCAATAAACATAAAATGCATTAAATAATATGTGGCCCACACCGATGAATTAATGTGATATATGCAAGGTTGAAAAAACAATCCAAAAAACAAAAACAAACATTATTGAGTGTCCATAAAACACAAAAAGGCCTTTGTAGTCCAAAGTGAGAGGGCTAGCAAGGTTCCATACACAACCAATTGTGAATAATAAATTATAAACAACAAAAGTCCAGAGGAAATAAAACGTAACATCCACCCTGGTGAAGCCGAATCCCAATATGAGTCAGCAGGATATTGGTTAACACTGATGTTACATGCATCTGAAGACCTCCACCACACACATATGCAAGTCTGCTTACCAAATGTAAATGGTCCCTGGCTGAGAGGAGACCAAAACAGCATACAGGATCAGAAAACAGCTGGGCTGGGTGAGAGAGTGAAACAATACATTTTAAGTGATTTTACACTATCGAGGCATTCTTGTCTCCTTTTACATTCATGTGACCATTGTTATTGGAGCCACTGTCGGATGACCCAAGCTGAATTGTTTCACTCTCTCACCGAGCCCAGCTGTTTGCTGATCCTGTATGCTGTTTTGGTCTCCTCTCAGCCAGGGACCATTTACATTTGGTAAGCAGACTTGCATATGTGTGTGGTGGAGGTCTTCAGCTGCATGTCACATCAGTGTTACCCAATATCCTGCTGACTCATATTGGGATTCGGCTTCACCAGAGTGACTGTGATTGTGTGCCTGGCTGTGGGGCAATGCCCAGCAGCTCCTGTGGGAGTAAGCGCTACACAAAGCTAAGCCTGTTATCTTGAAAATTGACAACATAAATATAATGCTAAAATCTAGCTTCACTTTTTCCGCATATGGCAACTCCTCTACTGTGTTGAAACTCTTAATTCCCTGCAAACTTGCACCTCCACAATTTAACCCTTTGAAGTCGTAGCAGTTATCTTGAGCCCACTTTCATTTCCCATCTGAAAAACTTCAATCACCAATCAATACTATCTCCTCTTGATTCTTATTATCATTGTCCACCTCTCAGAGCTATTAGTTTTCTCTGCAATCGGTCATTTTGTTTTCAAGCATTATATGAAAGAACATATCCCCTGCATCCCTTTAGACTTGCCTGCCACCCCTCCCATCAAACTTGGAGAAAAGACTAACAGAAAGACTTGGTATTGATGTCACTGGGTCTCAAAAGAAGTATTGAAAACAAAATTATTTGATTTAAAAAAAAAAAATGTATGTTAATTGAGGAGCAAAGAGGAACATGGGAAGGAACTATATGTGTACATTAAAGGGTCACTAAAGGAAAACATTTTTTTTGCTGAAATGACTGTTTACAGGGTATAGAGACATAAAAGTTAACTGATTCCTTTTAAAAATGATTAAAAATAGATAAAAATCAATCATATAATGTGCCTGCAGGTTAGTTTCACTTTTAAACTGGTTTCATGTTTCTGTGATGTAAAGAGACACACAGAACAAAAACAAACAAATCCAGGGCAGTGTTTTGTTTTTAAAATGAATCTGATTCTGGTTCTGAGGACTTTTAGACACACAGTAATGCCAACTTGGACCACAGTGAAAAGCTGCCATGAGATTTTTCATAAGAAGCCAGACAAGCAGGAAGTGTGGAGATCAGAGCAGAATTACAGCAACTTCAAAGCAAAAAACGAACAATGAGGACATGAAACCAGGACTGCATTAGGGTAAAGGAAGCTATTTAGCTAAAAAAAAATCCTTTAGTGATCCTTTAAGCTCCACAGTTACATTAAAAGGACCGTCTGCAGTTAAAAAAAAAAATTGGCTTAGTAAATTTCCCCCATGGCTGTGTCATGTTCCCTATGTCCCTTTTAAAAATAGCTTGCCTATTAGCCTTGAAAATTGCCAAAATGTTGTATCAAGATGAGCCCTCATAGACTTCAGTGATGTTCTAAGTTTGACCTTTGTAAATTTCAAACAGGTTTTTAATGGAATGGAAATATTTTTTTTTTTTGTGTAACAGCTGGGGAGTTGAACCTACTTCGCCCAGGTAACTATTATCACCAGAACTCAAAGTGAGGAAAATCCAAATGATTGAGTTGATACC
The DNA here is from genome assembly GCA_029574335.1 of Rana kukunoris. NCBI lineage: Eukaryota > Metazoa > Chordata > Amphibia > Anura > Ranidae > Rana > Rana kukunoris. The sequence continues at coordinate 411,012,315 of CM056053.1, read as the reverse complement.
AGAGCTTTCTTTTGGTGGTATCTAATCACCACTGTTTTTTTCTCTTTGCCATGTTTAAATTTTAAGTGTCAGACTTTAAATGACAATTACTCAGACACCCAAATTGAATTTAAAAATGAAAATGTTAATGAAAATTTTAAGTTTTACCATTTGTAGAGACATATAGAGCTATATACAGTCATTTTTAGGCAGGTGTGAAAAAAATGCTGTAAATGAAGAATTCTTTCAGAAATAGACATGTTAAAAGATTATTTTTTATCAAAATGGAAAGTAAAGAAATAGAAGAGATACAGTACCTGTCACCGAGAATGTGTTGCCAGCACGACAGCATCGCGCTGATTCTCGGCGACAGGGTGCCGACATCTCGCACTCGCTGGAATAGAAAAAGCACATTCCAGCGAGCGCGTCATAGAAGCGACGGGGATCCGACTTGGATTCCCACCAATTCTACACGTGGCGTTTGGTATGAATCATGAGGGGGAACTCCACACCAAAATTTTAAATACAAATCTGGCATGGGTTCCCCCCCAGGGGGCATACCAGGCCCTTAGGTCTGCTATGGATTGTAAGGAGAACCCCCTACGCCGAAATCCATACAAGACCCGTATCCAAAGCACGCCGCTCGGCCGGTGAGGAAAGGAGTGGGGACGAGTGAGCGCCCCCCTCCCCCCCGAGCCGTACCAGGCCGCATGCCCTTAACATGGGGGGTTGGGTCCTCTGGGCCCCCCCCACCCCAAAGTACCCTGTCCCCATGTTGATAAGGACAGGGCTTCTTCCCGACATGTTAAAAGATTATTTTTTATCAAAATGGAAAGTAAAGAAATAGAAGAGATACAGTACCTTTTGCGAACTATGTCAACGCCACAGCCAATGAAATTCACACTGGAATCACAGGAAAATATTTAAAGGCGCGTAGTCCCCTCAATAGTGGCTGCAACTCACATAAAATTACTTATACTGTGTTCTTACTGGCCAGCACCAACCATCTGATCAGTGCATTAATGGTTTTCACTGACTACTAAACTGGATGCAGATATACTCATACTATATATCATATTAAGTTGCAACCACATCCTTCTCCCGCAGGGGTACTCCTGCTGGATATTTCCATACATTATATAATTTCATTTTTGAATGTTATCTCAGCGGTAATTACTGTACGGAATCTCCAGCAGCAGTGATCTATTTTGGCGTCTGGATCGCCCCAGTTATATGTTTTTTATGTTTGTTACATGTTTGTGTCCTATTTGTGTCGCATTGTCGCATGTTACATGAACTAGGTTCATGTGTGCAGCACCGGCCGGCTGCTGTGAGTAGGCATACTTGTGAATCCTTACAAATATACATTTAGTATTTTCAACTTTTTGTAAAAATTTCTTATCCCGAATGTTTGTATTTTTGGTATCTTTATATGATCAATAAATAATTTTATCTATATTACTGCCCATCTCTGCCTTGGTAGCCCCTTGGTTGTCCATTGGGGATACTCTGTCTTAGTCTCCCCATAGTGCAACACCCCTTTTTTCTTTATATACATCGTATCCCTACCCATTCACCTGGAGGCAAAATGTTAATAAAAAAAACAACAACACAGGGTTTTAAAATATTTTATTAGTCAGCTCCGGGGCCCCCCTCTCTTCTTTAGCTCTTTTACAAGGGGGGGCTTGCTTCTTCGACGTCTTCTGAGGGGGTCCTAGTCTTCACCGCCGTCTGGTTCTCTTCCGCCGGGTGGGGGCCGCTTTCTTCTTTAGCTCTTTTACAGCGGCCCCCTCCCGGGCTTCTCCTTCGAAATCTTCGGCGGAGGGGTGCCCGGGCTTCTGTCTCCTTCTGCATCCTTCTGCCTTCTTCTTCTGCCTTCTGCCTTGGCCTTCTTCTTCTCTTCTACTTCTTCAACTGCTGTTGACACGTTGTTTCCTCCCATCGTAATGCCGGGTGGGTGGCGCGCACCGATTTATATAGGCCTCCTATGACGTCACAGTCCCATTATGCTCCGGGTACCCAAGTGGGTAGGTACCAAAGCATGATGGGACTGTGACATCATTAGAGGCCTATATAAATCGGTGCGAGCTGCGCACCCGGCATTACAGCGGGAAGAAGCATTGCATCAACATCGGAAGAAGAGAAGAAGGCAGAAAACGGCATAGAAGAGCGGGCTGGCCGCTGCTAGTAATTGAGCTAACACGAAGATAGCGGTGGCCAGCCCTGAAGAAGAAGGCACTGGAGAGCGAGCGGGAGAAGAACCCGGGGAGCGCCGAGACAACAGCGGTGAAGTGGAGAAGATGGAAGAAGACCCCCGGAGAGCAGAGAAGACCCCCCCAGAAGACGTCGAAGAAGCAAGGCCCCCTCGTAAAAGAGCTAAAGAAGAGAGGGGGAGCCCCGGTGCTGACTAATAAAATATTTTAAAACCCTGTGTTGTTATTTTTTATTAACACTTTGTCTCCAGGTGAATGGGTAGGGGTACGATGTACCCCATATTCATTCACCTAGGGTGGGGGGCCGGTATCTGGGGGCCACCTTATTAAAGGGGGCTCCCAGATTCCGATAAGCCCCCCGCCCGCAACCCCGACAACCAACGGCCAGGGTTGTCGGGAAGAGGCCCTGTCCTTATCAACATGGGTAAGGGCGCCCCCCTCTGCCCCAAAGTACCCAACCCCCCCATGTTGAGGGCATGCGGCCTGGTACAGCTCAGGAGGGGGGGCGCTCGCTCGTCCCCACTCCTTTCCTGACCGGCCAGGTGGCGTGCTTTGGATACGGGTCTGGTATGGATTGTGGGGGAACCCCCACGCTTTTTTTCGGCATAGGGGGGTTCTCCTTACAATCCATAGCAGACCTAAGGGCCTAGTATTCCCCCTGGGGGGAACCCATGCCAGATTTTTATTAAAAATGTTGGCGTGGAGTTCCGCCTCATGATTCATACCAAACGCCGCGTGTAGAATTGGCGGGAATCCACGTTGGATTATGACGGCATGCGGCAAGCCGGCTGTGTGCTGGCTCCCGTTATGGGGCTCGCAGGTGGTCAATCTCGCCGAGAAAGGGAGCGAGATTGACACAATATCGCGGTCACCTACTGTATCCAAATCAAATCAGTATTTGGCTTTTTTGCCTTTGAAATAGCATACATTTTTCAATTCTTCTAGGAAGGAATTTGGCAGATCGGTTGTTCCAAACATCTTAGAGAACTAATATGTACCCATAATGTGTTTCGCTGTTATATTTAGCATGAAAAACCACAGTTATATGAAAAAATAGACAGTCCTCATAAATAAAATTGAATAGTGAAATTAGTAAATGCATCCACTTCTGAAATGCAGCTTTAGGGAGTCTCCTCTACCAACCACTGTGACCCCACCACCTTACCAGAGCACTACAGAGGTCAGATAGCGCTTGCATTTTTCTGACACCCTAGAGAATAAAATAGGGGTTGTTGCAATACTTTTTGGCACACCGTATTTGCGCAGCGGTCTTACAAGCACACTTTTTTTTTTATTCACTTTATTTAATAAAAAAAATAAGACAACAGTAAAGTTAGCCCAATTTTTTTTAATTGTGAAAGATAATGTTACGCAGAGTAAATTGATACACAACATGTCACGCTTCAAAGTTGCGCCCACTCATGGAATGGCGACAAACTAATCTCCATGTTGCCCGTTTTGAGTTACAGAGACGGTCTAGAATTATTGCTCTTGCTCTAACGATCATGGAGATACCTCACATGTGTGGTTTGAACATTGTTTTCATATGCGGGCGCTGCTCACGTATGCGTCCGCTTCTGCACGCGAGCTTGTCGGGACGGGCCACTTTAAAAAAAAAAATAATCTTATTTATTTTACTCTTCATTTTTTATTTTGACACAGTTTTAAATTTTTTTTAAATTTGGGTCACTTTTATTCCTATTACAAGGAATGTAATAAAAAAAAGCATGACATGACTTCTTAAATATGAGATCTGGGGTCAAAAAGACCTCAGGTCTCATATTTACACTAAGATGCAATAAAAAAATATATAGTTTTATGTCATTTACCCAACTAAGCCCCGAGCCCGTTTTGCAGACTCAGTGTTTACACATTAAAAACATTTTTTTTTGCTAGAAAATTACTTAGAACCCCCAAACATTATATATTGTTTTTTTTTTTTCTAACACCCAAGAGAATAAAAAGACGGTCTTTGCAATACTTTTTGTCACACCGTATTTGCGCAGCGGTCTTACAAGTGCACTTTTTGTGGAAAAAAAACACTTTTTTTAATAAAAAAATAGGACAACAGTAAAGTTAGCCCAATTTTTTTTATTGTGTGAAAGATAATGTTACGCTGAGTAAATTGATACCCAACATGTCAATCTTCAAAATTGCTCACGCTCGAGGAATGGCGTCAAACTTTTACCCTTAAAAATCTCCATAGGCAACGTTTAAAAAATTCTACAGGTTGCAGTGTTTGAGTTACAGAGGAGGTCTAGGGATAGAATTATTGCTCTCGCTCTAACGATTGCGAGAACACCTAACTTGTGTGGTTTGAACACCGTTTTCATACTCACGTATGCGTTCACTTCTGCGTGCAAGCTCGTCGGGACGGGGTAAACATCCCTTGTAATAAAAAAAAGGCATGACAGGTCCACTTAAATATGAGATCTGGGGTCATAAAGACCTCAGATCTCATATTTACACTAAAATGCAATGAAACGATATAAAAATAAAATGTTTGAAAAAATTACAACAAAAAAATTTGCCTTTAGGAGGCATGGGCGGAAGTGACGCCGCTTATGCCCTGCTATGCTATGGAGATGGGCGGGGGCCATCTTGCCCTCACTTGTATCTATGGCAAGCAGCGAGAAGGACCCGATTGCCTCCGCCGCTAATGACAGCTCCGATAAGCGGCAGAAGGCGTGGGAGTGGGGGGCCCCTCTCCCGCCGCCGATAACGGTGATCTTGTGGCGAATCCGCCGCAGAGACCACCATTATCGTTCACAGCACCGCCGCCTGAAGAGATGGATTACTCAGTTGTGGCAGCAGCTGCTGCTGTTACCGAGATATCCCTCTTCAAAAAGAAGATGTATTCAGCATTGCAGTGGGGCTTAAGTGGTTAAAAAAGTCCCTTTAGGAACATTGGGCATAGCTTATGCCACTGGAATGATATGGAGATGGGTGGGGGCCATCTTTCCCTCACTCATCTCCATGTCAACCCAGGGACAGGACCCGATCGCCTCCGCCACTGCTGTCAAGTTCCTCCACCCCAAACTTGCTCATTCATGTCTTTATTGACCTTGCTTTGTACACTGGTCCAAATCATTTGGTGGAGGGGGATTGTCTTTTTATACTATATGTGTATGGTCTGGTTCATGGGGTACCAATAAAGTCCATCTGAACTTATTCTTTGTTTTTGGTTATACTTAGCACTTGAGATAGATATAGGAAAAAAATATATTCACAAAACAAAGGCATCATTCATATATCACCCAAATTGTGCCACCAGCAGCTTTTTTGGATTTTATTACTCAAAGACATACATATCAGTCTGAAAAAAATGTAAACAAAATGTTTATGAATCGTTTATCTAGTTCTTCTTTCAGAAAGTTAACACATACAGCCTGCCTTGTGTGAATTCTCTCTGCTGCTTGCATAACATAAGTTCTTCAGAAGAGAAAAGACTTTTCTAGAAGTTGTATGAACACTTTCATCTTGTCAAGGTCATGCAGTATATACCCAAGATACAAGGAATGAATACTAATGGATTTTTCCTAACAAGACCTGTTTCAGAATGACAGTCACCTATTTCTTTGTAAACTTGAAACACTTGATGTTGAAGTGGATCTTTTATGATAAAAATATCACTTATATTTATTTTGTATTCAGTTGAGCCTGGTGCGGATTACACATCTCTTCATTATTTAGTCTTCAAGGATTAGTAAATAAAATTAGTCTTGTTCAGAAAATAATTTGCTAATTGTTGAGAATAATTAAGACTATTATTTTACTTCAGTATGTTAAAGTGAAACTTAACAATATCTGAGCACTTAAAACTGAAAACGCCATCTATCCATATCGCCATGCTTTATCCCAGGAAAACTCCTGGGATATATAACATAATATTGGCCTAAACCAGAAGTTGTGGGGACCCTAACAGTAAAATTATTTTCGTAGCGTGGGTTGTCAGCACCCAAGGCACGACAAGTAATTTGTGCCCCTAACCCACGGACATTTAGTGCTCCCTGAGTCCCTTCCACTCACGGTATTAAAACCCCTAATGGTACGTTTTAGGAAGAACCATTCTTTCTCTTTGTTCTCCTTTCTTTCCCTTTTATCTCTTACTATCCTAATTTCTTGCCCCCCCCAACCCTCTCTCTAGCGATCTTTCTTGGTCTTTCAGTGGGATCAGTGGCAGTGCTGGGGGGGAGTTCTGATCAACCAATTTAAGTGCTCTAGATCAAGGTCATCTGCTAAGTTGAAAACTGTAGTGGGCACTTTTAAAGGCAACTCTAATCACAGGTAGTGTTGTTCACTGTGTCTCCAGCTTCATAGTGTCTCGCAGTAGTGGCACCTATGCCAAAATCAGGAGATAGGGTCTCCTTCAGCCCCTCCGACTTCACATTCCTCACCAGTCAGCTGACCTCTAGTCTCTGCCCCCTGGCTATGCCATGAACTGAGTGGGCTCCAGGAACAGCCCAGCTGGCCACCACGAAAAAGCTGGGAGAGCAGTGCGGGCTTCAGAAACAGCCTGGGATTCGGTGACCCCTGGCAAATCGTGAATCGACCCCCGAGGGGGTCCCGACCCCAGGTTGAGAACCACTGAACTAAATAAGAGTAAAAGAAAAATTACAAGTAAATATAATATACCTTCCTATCAATTTACTAAGGCTAGTGGCATAAGCACTAAAAACAGCCAAGGTTGATTGAGAGCGTTTAGTTCCTCTTAATGCTACTCAATATTTTCTGTGAGATTTAGAAATTTTTTCAATAGAGGTTATGTTGGCTTTAGGGCCAGTTCACCCCAGGCGCAGTTCTGTACAGTTTTGTGTGCATTTTTCCTGCACTAAAAATGCATGCACAGGTTTTCCATGTATTCCAATGGCTCTAGTTTGCTCTAGTTCACACCATGCAGTCAGTTTCCGGTCAGCTTCTTGACTGGGAGAGTTACCTTGCTCCCGGTCATGATTTGTTTAGGTTAATGGCCTGTGTCATTCTGGAAAGGTCCACTGGCTCGGACTGCATTCTGGGGATGTGAGTATCATCTTTGGCCGGCAGTGGGAGCCAGAGGGATTTCTGGTGGATGGCGTCTTTCCCAGCAGCCAATTGGAGGGGGTTTTCCCCACTGGGCATGCTGGGGAGGGGTATATCTGTGATGGAGGTCATGTGTTCTGGTGTTCTTTTCCTTCTCCTGCACGGGGTCCCGGAGTCGGGGTGCGGCACCCACCTTCAGGGTGTGCGCATCCATGGACCCTGCCGGCGTGGCCCACCTGGCCAAGCTTCCAGGCCTTGCTGAGTCTCGGTCTGGGACGAAACTGAAGGGACGCCAGTGACTTACTGGGTTCCCGATGCCGTAGAGAGGATCCGGCACGCGGGCCATAGACAGGTACGCTCTGCTGTCACCCGGTGATCTGTGCTGAGATAACTGCTGGGAGGATTTGCTCTGTTCGGACATTTACAAATTATCTAGACTACATTGGCCTGTGGCAGAGGCCTAGAGCCGGGTCAGTGAGAGAGACTTGTTCCTCCCAGTCAGCATTTAAAGTGGTGACGCGTGCAAAATTGTATCTTTCAAGGGGCTGATTTTGCTGTACATATATCTAAGCCTGACATTGAGAATCTCTATCTCCTCATCAACCTATTCTCCTTTTACCGAGTTGATGTTTGGCTATGTTGGGCTAGAATTAAAGCATTGAGAAAATCTTTATTGACGGTGTGGACACTCAATTACTACTTAGTGGCTTCTGGTGCATCGCTAGACCAAGCAAGGGTAACTTAATCTGCCGATCCCATTATTAATCCAGCGGCCCTTTCGGGGGTGACGCTACATAATATAATAAATAAATAAATATAAATAATTATAACAAATAATATAATAATAATACAAATGATTACTTTCAGTGTTTGATGACGAATTTCCCCACAAATCACTATCGCTCAATACTTCAAGTGATTCCAATTTATTAATCACTGTTTTCTAGCTGGTCTAAAACCACTTTTGACATAAAGGGACACTTTTTGGTTGCTATGGAGAATCTCCAGTTTCCAGGGAGAAACAACAGTTTTTATTATATAAAAGTGCATGCAGGACACTGGACAGATCACTAAGGACAAAGGGGTGTGTATGTATTTTATACAGTACTGTAATCTGTAAGATTACAGTATACTGTATGTGTACTGTGTTTTTATTTTTTTGAATTTGGTGCCGATCTCCGCCCCCGTGCGTTGTAACGTCGCAGGGAACAGAGCTCGGCGGCACACGGGCACTGTGTGAATCGAGCGAGGAGACAGCTCACTCACACAGCGGGGAGACATCGCAGGATCCAGGGGACAAGGTAAGTAATCTCTGCCTGAACACTGCAATGCAATCCCGAGTCTGGCTCAGGGATACCGCTTATGGTATTGGATTTCCACCCCGGGCCAGACTCGGGAATACCACCAGAGTGGGTAATGACCAGGCCATTTTTTTTGATAGGGCACTGCGTCATTTTAACTGACAATTGCACGGTCGTGCGACACTGTACCCAAACAAAATTGATGTCCTTTTTTTCCCACAATTAGAGCTTTCTTTTGGTGGTATTTGATCACCTCTGCGGTTTATTTTTTGCGCTATAAACAAAAAAGAGCGACAATTTTGAAAATAAATATATTTTTAACTTTTTGCTATAATAAAGTTCCAAAAAACAAAAAAAATGTAAAAAAAACAAATTTCTTCATCAGTTTAGGCCAATATGTATTCTACTACATATTTTTGGTTTGAGCAAAATAGGGGATAGATTTATGGCATTCTTCTACTTATTGGTGGTTGGCAAGTTGTTAAAGTTAACTAACACCCTAAACCATTGTTGCTCAACTTGTGGCCCTCCAGCTGTTGCAGAACTACAAACTCCATTAAACATTGCAAGGCTGAGAGCTACACACATGACTCCCAAAGGCAGAGGCATGATGGGACTCATAGTCCCGCAAAAGCTGGAGGGCCATCGGTTGAGCACTCTTGTCCTACACCCTCCCTAGCCTCTGGTCCCCACTGTACTTACTTCCATGGGTGATGAGCTATGAGTGCAGGGCTTCCAGAACAGGTCAGAGTGCTTCCCTGTGTCAGTGCTGACCAATAAGAATGGCTTTGATTCATTCTAGAAGCCCTGCAAAAAGTAAGGGCAGAAGAGTGGGTGTGAACCAGGTTACAATTAAGCCCAAGTGCTGTCCCTCAATTTAGAAAAATTGGTCTATATAACCAAAAAACAAACAAAACAAAAAAAAAACACTTACTAGGGCTTATTTACTAAAACTGAAGAGTGCAAAATCGAGTGCAGCTCTGCATAGAAACCAATCAGCTTCCAGGTTTTGTTGCCAAAGCTTAGTTGAACAAGCTGAAGTTAGAAGCTGATTGGCTACCATGTCCAGATGCACCAGATTCTGAGTGCTCCAGTTTTAGTAAATCAACCCCACTATATCTTAAAGTGGAACTTTTTCCAAAAAGCTAAATAAACATCTGTAAATGTTTTTTTTTACTAATTTACCTATCAAACGATTTGTAACTCATGGACCAGGTCAGTCCTCCGCAGTGCTTCACCCCTACACTGCTGATGTGTCATATTGAGCTTTGGGTACTGTTAGGAGCTCAAACTAAATAAGCAACAGGGTTGATTAACTAAAGAATAATAGGCTGTTCACTTTGCAAGGGAATTTGCTTCAGAACTGAATGGGGTAAAGTTTTACTTTTCAATGAATACCCATTTACGAATATTGGCCACATAAAGGACGATGAAGAGAAGATGGTTACACATGACAAGAAGAAGGCAACTGTACTGAATGCCTTCTTCTCCTCAGTTTTTACATGGAAAAGGAGGGGTATAACAACCACAACTGTATTGTTAGTAAGACATCACGAAATGTACTCTGGCTTACAGAAGCTGGGATCCAGAAAAGATTAGAAAAGCTTAACATAAATAAATGACCAGGACCAGATGGTTTACACCCAAAAGACAAAAGAAAAACTCAGTCAGTCAGTCAGTTCATAGCCAGACCACTATTCCTAATCTTTATAGACAGCATACTGACTGGAATTATACCTGCTGAATGGAGAAAAGCCCAAAGGGTACCAATATTAAAAAAAGGGCAAAGACATATACCGGAAAATTACAGGCCAGCCAGTCTAACATCAATAGTATGTAAACTATTGGAGGGGGTGATAAGTAACTATAGCCATTCATTTTCTGAAGGAAAGAGTATCATTAGCAGAGAGGAGATATGATAGCTATATAAAAATACGTTAATGGTGATCCCAGCATAGGAAGTAAACTATTCAGTCTCAGGGAGTGTAAAAAGACATGGGGCCACACATTGAAACTGGAAGCGGTTTAACCCATATGTTGCATTGGGGGGTTTTCATTGTCAGGGCAATAAGGATGTGGAACGCTCTTTCACAATTGGTGGTGTCAGCTGGGAATTTTGATAGTTTTAAAAGACTCTTGCACTTGCATCTTAGTGAACACAACATACAGGGATATGGGAAATGATCATCGACATTGACACACGTACACCTACACAGGTTGAATTGGATGGACTATTGTCTTTATTCAACCTTACCTACTATGAAACTATAAAATGATGAAAAAATGTGCAGGGGAAATTTTAAATAATTTTGGCTTGCACATGATTGGATGATAGAAGACATCAGAGCTTCACCTCATTCACTAAACCACAAAACAAATTCCCTTGAAAAGTGCAACTTCTCCTGTAAAGTGATCAGCCTGTTTGCCGTTAGAAAATTGCATGCAATTTTCAACCATATAAACAATTTGGATATTTTACTAAAGTTTTACTAAAGTTTTAAAGTTCAGTCATAAATTTTACACAAATTTACTATTATGGTGTCTTGTATTGTAGAAATGGCACAATGGACTGTGGCATGCTCCCACATAATATAGCTTGCACAACCTTAAAAGTGTTTTAGTCATGCAGGTTACAGGATACCTGATTAGAAAATCATACATGATAGATTTTCTGATAATTTGTGAAATTATTGCTCTGCTCATTAAAGTGACTTATTAAGTTCTACTGCTGATAGACAATGCCCCAGCATTTGTTCCTTGTATAAATTAAGTTTTCATGGGATAACAATCCAAAAAAAGAAGTACATGGGGATCAGGAAAAGGGTACAAAGCGAAACAAAGGAACTGTACAAAGAAAGCTAAAGTATGCAAATTGTAACTGCAATACACGTCGATTTTAATAGCTGAAAATTGAACAAATAATATCATTGTAGCATTCCTCCATTTCAGACCATATCTATGAGCCTGGAATTAATTTGTAAAAGAAGATAACTAATTATCATGTTAATGTGGGTTGTACTGTTAGTATTTTATAAATAAATTAAATAATGTGCTAAAATATAGCTTTACAGCTTTCTTGCAGACAACTAGGCCACATTGTCAGCTTCTCTATATGTAGGAATATAACTCACTTCTCAATGAGTGAGAAATAAAATGTGAGCTTTGTTAAAGGCCTTGTACACATGGCCGGTTTTCTCAGAAAAAAAGCAAGAAAACTGCTGGAAGAGCTTTCTTGCCAAGAAAAGCATTCCTGTGTACGAGGCTTTCAGGTTTCTCGTCGGAAAATAGAGAACCTGCACTCTATTTTCTCGTCAAAATTCTTGTCGGCCTGTTTCCCGACGAGAAACCCAAAAGTGTGTATACTTACCTGTCTCCATGAAAACGCATGCTCGAAATGACTTTGAAGCATGCGCGGTAGCTTCCACGGCATAGGTAGGGTGAAGCAAGATGGCGGTGAAGGCATCGAATGTGAAGTTGACGCCACTGCGTTCTTGCCTTTCAAGAGAACCGCTGTTCTTTTGAAAGGTCAGTGTGTACACTCGGGCGGCAAGAGATTCTTGCCAAGAATCTCATCGGGAAAAATTACGTTTTTTCCTAACGATATTTTTGCCCGTATGTATGAGGCCAAAGAGTAATGCCTCATACACATAATCGGTTTTCCTGGTAGACTTTTTATCGCCGGGAAAACCAAGGGGAAAGGTGAGAACCTTCTCGGCAGCTTTCCCCCCCCTACACACAGCCGGTTTTCCTGGCAGGAAAACTGCCATAAGAGCTTTGGCCGGGAATCCTGTGTATGTGTGTGCCATGTGTATGCTCCACTGCAAGCTTTCCCCATAGGGAAACTGCCGAGAAAAATACCGCCGGGAATCCAGGCAGGAAAATAGAAGACATGCTCTAATTTTTCCTGCCGGGATCCCTGGCGGTTTTCCTGTTGGGAAAACTGCCATGGAGGATACACATGGCCCGCTTTCCTGGCCAAAAGCTGTCTTGGCAGTTTTACTGCCAGGAAAACCGATTGTGTGTACGAGGCATACAGCTTCTTTCTCACTAGCAGCAGTGTGTTCCCTGAAAAGTTTTCTACAGTTTTCACTTTTCAGAAGGTGGTGAAAGCAGGTTTACAGATGTCTAGAAAGCAATAACCTCAGTATCTTGCTACATTGCAAGTTAATCACTTATTCTTATTTAAGGAGAGATACATATATTGGATAGACATGATAGGTGGTTCAAAAGAGGTGTAAAGAAACAACTTTCTTGCGCTTACAGTACTGCCCTAACATTTTTGCCTTGGCAGTTTCACACCTCTTGTCTTTTAACTCTAGTTAACGCTTTAATTAATGAAGGTACATGTCTAATAATAATTACTGCTTGAGTTACATACTCCAACCAACACCTGTCTCATGTGCATGACATTATTGCAATCAGATTAATAAGTCAAGTTGAACAAATTATAAATGTTTTCAAGAATTATCAGTAGCTTGAGTTGTGTTTGAATTACTGCCACTAGACAGAACTTTGATTGTTACTAGTTTTCAAGCAGTCTTCCCTCAGCAGCTTTGTAGGTTGACTGGTTCATTACTACAGTTGAAATATCTGGGGCCCCTTAGAAATTCATAGCTTCTAAAATGTGGCTTACTTGTTTTATATACAGAAATGGTAAATGTTTCCTAACTGTTGTGTAAGTCTAATCTGAGGTCACTATCAGTAAAGAAAATTATATTTTTCATTAAATATAATTTCCACATTCATTTCAAAAAAATTTTTTTTTAACAAGAGATTTCAAAAATTCTTGATTGCGTAATTTTTTTTAGATGAAGATTTGGAAGATATTTAAAATGTTATAGGAACCCAGGTTGAATGTATAGAGGAACATAAATGGTCAGAAGTAAAAGGAGAATATTTTTCTTGTGGGTCTACTTGTTCTTCTACAAGGAATTTTCAGTACCCCTCAACAATAACCCCCACTCCCATGCATAGCAGCACTGTCTCCACCAATAAAAATAACCATGGCATAAAAAGTCAATGTACAGAGTATTTAATTAAAGCTAGACTCGGACCTCACATGTTTATGTTCCATCTGTTCTTGCTTCTAATGCTTGATGGAAAACTGTGTTTCTCTGTAATTTTTTCCCCCTCGTTACTATATTTTATCCCCATCTCCCACAACTGAGTTTTCATTAAAGGACATCACAGTGGCTTAGTAATAAGCACTTCTGTCTCGCAAAATCAAGGTCCTTGGCTTGAATTGCAGCCAGGAGGCCCTTTGAATGGAGTTTCATATTCCTCCTGCATTGTGTAAATGCAATGTTCCTTAGTGTGTAGAACTGACTTATTGTGATACTTATTGTATTATGTGATTTTGTGTGCTGTGTTATCCACTTATAAAGTTGCATGGAAGGGGAGCTCAGATTTGTGTCTTATGCTGTGCAGTATGATCTGGATGTCAAACACATGTAACACACAGCAAATGGTTTACTTCCTTCAACTGTTCACATTTATGTAACGCATTGGGTTTGATTTACTAAAACTGGAGAGTGCAAAATCAGGTGCAGCTGCGAATAGAAACCAATCAGCTTCCAGGTTTTATTGTCAAAGCTTAAGTGAACAAGCTGAAGTTAGAAGCTGATTGGTTACCATGCAAACCTCTACCAGAATGTTCACTGTTCAGTTTTTAATAAATTAATTGCTATGTGTTTTTGCTTAGATAGATATCATGCTGCAAAATGTCAATCACTATTGGGTATTACAGCTGTGATGTGCTGGCTCTACATAACTCTTCCCACAGGTCAGTGCAGAGCAGGATGAAAACACCAGAGATGGTCATATAACCTCTTACCTTCTATTTTTAAAGTGATATTAACCTCCCTGGTGGTATGATTACCGTATTTGTTGGCGTATAACACGCACAGACGTATAACACGCACCCTAACTTTAAGCGGGACGTTTCAGGAAAAAAACTTTCCACAGCCCCCTGCGTATAACACGCAGGCACAGTTTACCCTCTATTTTCAGGGTGAAAAAGTGAGTGTTATATGCCAATAAATACAGTATGTCAGATTTTTGAATCTCAAAGCGGTACATTGTTTTGCTTAGAAATGTGATGTTTTAAATCGGTCCAAACAACAGTCTAGTAGACATCCCGGGTATGATAAAGTTTGAAACACTAAATCATACATTTTTTAATATAATAAATAACTATAAATAATTATGAAAAAAAATAATATAATAATACAATAATATTAATATTCCCACAATTTACTATCGCTCAATTCTGCAAGTTCGCAGGATCATGGTGACAATGTAAGTACACTTTACTGGGATTCTGCAATGCAATTCCGAGTGTGGCTCAGGGTTACCGCTAATTGTACTGAAATTTAACCCAGAGCCACACTCGGGAATACCGCCAGGGGGGTTAAAATAGAAAAAGTTTTTTGTTTTAAAATACAAAGAGGGTATACTTACTTATTTGCTCTGTGCAGCAGCACCTTATCTCCCCTTCTGGAGTCCCCCTCCAGCTCTCTTCGTTCCTTCTCTTTTACGTGTGCCCCCATGGCAAACTGTGTAATGGTAATTTTTTTATTGGTACACAATCATTAAAGTATAACTTTTGGATAGAGAAAAGAGGGAATAGAATACCTATCAGTTTTTATTGCAATTTGTTCCCCCTGTTAGTGAGATTCACCCTTTCTATTTTACCTGTTTACTGTTATCATTAAAAACATAAAAGAAAATCCCAAATTTTGGATTGACTCAGAACACTAATCTTCCAATTGGGACCTAATTTCTGTTGACCCTGGTGACACAGCGATCCCTTCCCGTTGAAGGGATTTCCTCTCACTACCTGTTTTGACTATGGGACAGAAGTGAAGAGAAATCTCCCCCATGGGACACAAATGACAAAATAAAAACGTACAGAGTTTATTACCCTCCCATACTCTATACAAAATGTAATTTTTGCTCTTAGTTACATTTTAAATACTGTAATGTAGGTTAATTGTCTCTAATAATTAGAAAGATGTTTCAACATATGTGAACAATGTATATGCTGGAGACCAATGCATTTGCTCAAAACATTTTAGCCACCTGTGGCAATATAAAAAGATTATAGATATCACAATGAAGCACAGGAGGGATCCTATAGATCCATCAGTACCATCTGGCTGCCAGAATCACATTATGCTAATTAATTCAAAATAGAAACTGAGGAGGTAAAAGCCAACAATATATTTTATTACTTCTTCATCATTGGGGATATATTTATTTGTATTCATTGTGTCACAAAAGTACCAAGATATTTTGCTTAATATATTGATATACCATACTTCAGTGGAAAAACTATTTAGACTGGATATATATGGATATATTATGGTTGCATTATTTATGATGATGAACATATAATCCATTTGGAACTTTTTCATTAAATGTTTTTTTTAAAAGGAATACTCCATTAAAATAGCCCTATATAGCTTGATAGATGGCATCTTGATAAAATGTGTACAAATAGTACACGGAGTAGACTTGCCTATTCATAACACAGCTACTGCAATGCAAAGATGATAAAACAAAGTGCTCCTCACCCAAAAATGACCACCTAAATCATAAAAATCATAAATCCAGTGTCCTTCAAAACTAGATACTGTATATTTAAAAACAGATGCCTTCTTGTAACTTCACACACACATGCAAATAACAGAGTACAATTATAGAGCGGTATTTCTTCCACCTGTTTGATGTCACAAGCAGTTTCTGAATATCTAAGTGATTTGTGTTCACCTCTCAGCTTGTTTCTAGTTTTATGTCATTTTACACAGTTTGAGTCTTCAGAAACAACAACTTCTGTATCATATCACAGGTGCTCAGCCAGGTCTTCTCATGTTAGAAATTCAACAATTAATATGTCATTTAATAGACTATAGTTTTAGGCAACAGCAGGTTTTAGGCAACAGATTGATGAGTGCTTAAAATTGTAATAGAAATAAAATATGTAAAATACTACTGAAATGCAAATGCATCCTCAAAAAGCTTGTTACCAAACATAGCGAGACACATTCCTCATTGCTCTATGTCCAGTAGGGATGAGCCGAACACCCCTGGGTTCGGTTCGCACCAGAACCTGCGAACAGACCAAAAGTTTGTGTGAACTTTAGAACCCTGTTAAAGTCTATGGGACTCGAACGTTTGAAATCTAAAGTACTAATTTTAAAGGCTAATATGCAAGTTATTGTCCTAAAAAGTGTTTGGGGACCCGGGCCCTGCCCCAGGGGACATGTATCAATGCAAAAAAAGTTTTTAAAAATTGCCTTTTTTTCAGGAGCAGTGATTTTAATAATGCTTAAAGTGAAACAATAACATTTAAATATTCCTTTAAATTTCGTACCTAGGGGGGTGTATAGTATGCCTGTAAAGTAGCACTTGTTTCGCTGTAGCGCTGTGCTTAGAACTGTCCCTGCACAAAATTTAATTTCTGAAGTTAAAAAGTCATTTAAAATTACTCACCTTAGGGTCTGGTGATATTTAGGGGAACCCTGCGTCAAAAAAAAAAAAATGATGTGGGGTTCCCCTTAAATATCCATTTCAGACCCTTCAGGTCTGGTATGGATTTTAAGGGGAACTCCACCCCAATTTAAAAAGAAAATGCTGTGGACCCCCACATATTTTTTTATGAATGACTTTTCTCTGTATTGGCGGGAGCCAACAATTCATTATAGCCGCGGGTGATTTTAAATTACTTTTTTCATTCAGAAATGACACTTTGTGCAGGGACAGTTCTAAACATGGGAAACAAGCGCTACTTTACAGGCATACTATACACCCCCCCAGGTACGAAATTTAAAGGAATATTTCACTTTTATTGTTTCACTTAAAGGAATTATTAAAATCACTGCTGCCAAAAAAACTGCCGTTTTTAAAACTTTTTTTGCATTGATACATGTCCCCTGGGGAAGGATCCAGGTCCCCAAACACTTTTTATTACAATAACTTGCATATTAGCCTTTAAAATTAGCACTTTAGATTTCAAACGTTCGAGTCCCATAGACTTTAACAGGGTTCTAAAGTTCACACGAACTTGCTGCGAACACCCCAAATAGTTTGCTGTTCGGCGAACATGAGTTCTACTCGAACTCGAAGCTCATTTCTAATGTCCCAGTAGGTGCACCTTCTACTTTGAAGCTTTGGGGTTAATTTACTAAAGGCAAATAGGCTGTTCACTTTGTAAGGGAATTCGCCCCCAAAGCTTAGTGAATTAGGTGGAGCACTGCTGACTTCCAGCATCCAACCATGTGCAAAAAAAAAAAACAACTCTCCTTTTTTAATTTTCCTTGCATGTGATTGGATATTCTTTGCAAAAGTGAAACTTTACCACATTCACTAAGCTCTGGGGTAAATTCCCGTGCAAAGTGAGCAGCTTATTTGCCTTTGCCTTTGCCTTTGTTTCAAAATTGGTGTTTTGTATCACATTGAGAAGTTCACAGTCTGAAGATCTGGAAGTTCTTGAATCCAACCAACCTTGCCTCCCTATGGAACCAATGATTATTCACAGGGGGTGGCCAGGGATGTGCTGGAATAAGCAGATATTTTCCAATGCTGAGTGTAGTCATTTTTCCCATGTGACCCTTTGCTTCATCATGTTATCTGTAAAATTCCATGGATAAATACAGGAGGCACAGGGGAAAGGTTGCTGTGCTATGTTCAAGACTTCAGAGGATTGACTTACTGCAGGATTCTCTACATATGTTATGGGGAAGAAAAGAGGATTGACTTTTGACACCCCCCAACCTCCCAACATAGGGACCCAGTCATTCCTGTGACTGTGTTTCCTATGTCTAGAGCCGATTTTGTTAGAAGGTTAAAATAAGCAATGTCTCCCCCAAAAGAACTTACCCTTTTTTCATGAATCATTTCACATCTGTTTGATGATAAATGTATGCACCCATTAAAACCCTATTAAAACTAAAACCCAATTAAAATAGTTTCCCTTGGGTCACTGTCTGGTTCCAGCTATGCCTATACCACATTTCACTGTCAAACGAGTAGGGCAGATGAACAGAGGTTACACGATCATCCGTAAGCATGAACCATGAGGTAGGGCTGTCAAATACCTGGCTGTAGCAGATATATGTAAATAGAAAATGTAGCTTAAGAGAATGACAAACAGGCAACACATCTCACGTAAATATTTTAAAATATTTCAACTGCTATTTGCCTAGGGTACCACTTTAATTTCCAAAGTGAGACTTCTTAACTTTTTCCAGCAGCAGAACATTCCGTTATAATTCACAGGGCCATGTGACCTGATCATTTATTTATATTTTTAGACATGCAATTTCAAGATCCTTCTTTCAGAATGTAATATCCACTCTAAGCTTTTAACTGAACTGCCTATTTCTGACTACAATGCTTTATGCTATCCTGGTTACATATTAATGGAGTTTACTCTTTGCAAGTTATAATTCACATTATGACACTTGAGTGATTAGTTTATTATACTGTGTGTACCTAAAACATTCTAAAAGCTCTTAAAATTCCCTCCCCCTGTTATTTACCATGATTATCTTTCCAAATGCGTCAAGAAAAAAACACACACCATCTTTGCCTTATATTAGAATGGAACAATGAGACTTGCTTCTAATAGTGCCTATCATGCCAGATGCAAATTTATCATCAATTTAGACATATTATTTCTGGACATGCATTTGCAGGTATAACCATACAGCACATGCCCAACAACCTTTTTACGAGCAATGTTTAATGTTCAGTGGAAACAAGAACATTCAAAGGAACCTGTCAAGATAAAAATATGGGAACAGCCATTGAAGATTTATTTTGATTGGTTCAGGTTCTAATACTGTCATCCTTGTGCTTCATTTACTACTTTATATTTCCTTAGAATAGAAGTTGAATGTTTGGTATCTATTTTCTCAGCGTGACATCATCTTTTATATTTTACAAAAATTATGTGATGTATTGTGGGTTTTTCTTGCATTACATTTTTTTAAAGTGTATATTTTTTTTCAAAAACTGCTTTTAATAAACCGCTGCGCAAATACATTGCAAAATAAAAAATTGCAATCCACCATTTTATTCCCTAGGCCTAGGGTCTCTGCTAAAACAAGTATAATGGTTGAGGGTTATAAGTAATTTTCTAGCAAAAAATACTGATTTAAACTTAGTGGTTAAAGAGTAACTCCACTTTGTTGAGAAAAAAAGCGTCCATTCTGGGTGATCAATGTACATTGAATTGCAGTCCTACCTGCTTCTACTAAAGAAAAAGCTGTTTTGTTTTTCGTGACAGCAATATGTGTGATAGGTATTCTTATGGAGGGATCTGGGCTCTATAAGACCCCAAATCCCTCACTTGCACTTAACCCCCCTGGCGGTATTCCCGAGTCTGACTCGGGGTTACATTTCTGTGCTGCGATCGGTAACCCCGAGTCAGACTCGGGCTCGCCTTAAAGCATCCATAGGCTTGGTTTACTTACCTTGTCCCTGGATCCAGCGATGCATCCCCGCTGTGTGAGCGAGCGGGTGCTCACTCGATTCACACAGTGTCCCTGTGTGCCGCCGATCTCCGTTCCCTGCGATGTTACGACGCACGGAGGCGGAGATCGGTGCCAAATTTAAAAAAGTAAACAAACACAGTACATACAGTATACTGTAATCTTATAGATTACAGTACTGTATGTAAAAAAATACACCCCCCCTTTGTCCCTAGTGGTCTGTCCAGTGTCCTGCATGTACTTTTGTATAATAAAAACTGTTCTTTCTGCCTGGAAACTGGAGATTGTCCATAGCAACCAAAAAGTGTCCCTTTATGTCAAAAGTGGTTTTAGACCAGCTAGAAAACAGCTATAATAAATTAGAATAACGATAGTGATTTTTGGGGAAATTCCACATCAATAAGTAAAAGTAATAACAGCGACAATTCTGCAACTGAGCAAATTTCAGTGTTTTTGATTTGATTACATTATTGAATAATTTTTATTATAATTACATTATTATTTGTTATAATTATTTATAGTTATTTATTATATTATAATTTATGATTTTGTGTTTCAAACTTTATCATACCGGAGATGTCTACTAGACTCTGGTTTGGACAGATTTAAGTGAGTTATTCTTACGAATTACAGGCCTACAATACACGCCAAATTTCCATGCAAAATAATGGTACAACTTTCAGCACCTAAAATCTGACATAATCATGCCGCCAGGGTGGTTAATATCTTAGCCAATCAGCTTATCTCTTTTGTGCTGAGTCACATTGGACAGTGTAAAGCCTCGTACACACGATCGGATTTCAACAGTCATACACACAGTCTGACTTTGCACCATCGGACTTTTGTTGTCGAAAAGTTTGTCCGTTTGCAGAGCGAACTTTTGTCTGATGAAAACCGAAAAGGTTTGTCCGATGGAGCGTACACACAGTCAGATTTTTTGGGAAAACTTGCTCATTTTGAAGTTTGTTGGCAAAAAGTCCGACCATGTGTACAGGGCTTAACAATTACTAAATTGCGGTACCAAATCAACGAAAATTATTATCTAACAAAATTACGAACTTCGAATCAACGAAAATAAATTAGACAGGATTAAGAATCATTTTAGTATGAACGAAAATAAAACTGTTACAAAAATACGAACGGGTCCGAATAGGAAAACTTGCGAAATTACGAATCTTTACGAATCTACGAAACGAGACGCAACGAAACAAAAAAAAAAAATTTTTTTTTGTTGTGCAAAAATGTCTATTGCATTGGGTAGAGAAGAGTGAAACTGTGATGCATTTTATTGTTGCATGCGTCCCACTAGGGAGCTTTTTCTTTACTTCCTCTACCAGAACTACAACAGGAAATTAGAGAAACATTTCTCCAAAGCAAAGAGAAATCACTAGACATGTGCACACTGAAATATTGTTTTAGTCTGAAAAATAAATTTATTTAGCTACTCCCGAAATTTGTTTTTAATTATTTTGCTTTGTTAAAAAATTAATTTGTCTGAAAATCTGAATGAATTAAAGTTGAATATGTCAATTGAAGGCTTATGGTGTCTATCGAATGTTCTAAGAAGATTAGACGAAGCAGCTAAACTGTACGACGCTACAATGGCACATTTCAGGTCGAATGCAAAGACCAGGGGCTTTAGCCTGAAGTCCAAAGCCAGAACCGCAGAACCGGGGGGGGGCGTCAGAATTAGAGGTGTTGTATGTGGAGAAGCGTTTTTTTGGGGCTGGGCGGTAGGGTTGTGTGACTTACCAGTGCCCATCAATGCTGACCACTGACCTACCTGTACTGACCTCCCTACACCGACCTACCTGCACTGACCTACCTGCACTGACCTACTGACAATGGCATAGATACACACACACTGACTTACCTGAGCTCAGCCGTGGTGTCAGGCACTCGTCACTCAGAGAGGAGAGGTCAAGGAGCTGCCATGCCGAGGAGGAGGAAAGGAGCTGCCGAGCCGAGGAGCAGAGGGAGTAGAGTAGCCCGCCTGAGTAGGGATATTGTAACTTCGCCGGCTGCATTTTAAAATTCCTGCCTTCTGGAGATCTGCACTGGGCTATGATGGACGGCGACGCACCACCACGTCACGCGTCCCATGGTCCTCCTGGATTGGTGCTTGCAGCTCCAGAAGGCGGGACCTATGGCACTCGGCCAAACTCGGCCCCAGCCGCACTCGGCCGAACTCGGCCCCAGCCGCACTCAGCTGAACTCGGCCCCAGCCGCACTTGGCCACACTCGGTCAAACTCAGCCCCAGCCGCACTCGGCCGAACATGGCCGCACTCGGCCGAAAACGGCAACGGCTGTCAGCCGCACTCGCTCATCAGATCATTCCCGGCGCTCGGGGCTAACAATACAAACAACATGTAAATAGATTCAGGGCTTTTTGAGTGCCCATTCGGGGCTCCAGCCCCCCAAGCCGGGGCCTAACGATGCCCCTGCTCCGCCCACAATCTGTAGTAGAATTCTAATGTTTGAATTGTAGATTTATTAATTATTATTACTAGTCAACCAACATAAGAATTCTTCTATAGCCTATGGGCGGAGCATTTGACCATAAATGTCCGCTTGCGGTGACTGCTTAGTTGAATCTTCATGTCAAATCTTTTTTCTCTAAGTCGAATAGTCTACTAATAGTAGGTTAGGCACATTCAACCACAGGTTCGATAGACGCAGATCGCTATTGTCACCGTCATGTCGAATCTTCTATCTATATCGAACTGTTGTTGCAACAAAACGAACATAAAGCATTTTTTATGTCAGATCTTTCAGACTTCGAATTCTGTGTGGTCGTTATCGTTTGTTAAAACGAACGAGAAAATCTCAGGAATTCGGATGAAAATGCATTTGGACAAAAACAAATGCACATATCTAGAAATCACCACTTCGGGCATGCGAGACAACAGCTGATCGTAAACTCAGCTGTTCTGCGGCTCAGTGCAGCGCATGCGTAGTTCTACACAGACACTATTCGATAGCCATGCACTTCTCATCAGAACAACGGCGCATATGTATTAGCCAATGCCTAATTCTTGTGAGCACAAATAGGAATATGTTTAGCCTGTGCACAGATGTATGTCCAGAGGAGTTATCTATATTTATAACATCGGGAAAGCTTTGAACACTTGCTGTAGCTCCAGACACTGGGTTATTTCTCAGACTGTCGCTATTAAAATGTACAAATATGGAGTTTTGCCCTTCATTTAATCTCCCTGACTCCAAGTTTCTTGGACTTTAAACTTTTTTTTCAGAATGCAACATAAACAGTAAATTGAACCTTGGAAACTTTTATCATCTTTTAATAAAAATCTCTAATCATATATTTTTAAATACTGTAAATCCTAGAAAAGTTTACTAAGAAATATCTGTGTCATGTTTGCTTCGAGTTTTTGAGAATCTTTATTTTTGAAGATGAGATCCATATTTAATGGATGAACCCTTGCATCCCAAGGTGGCACTACAAAGAACATTGTGACAACGACATCATACTGAATAATTGCACCTTAGAGATCACTGGATTTATCTTTCCTGTGTAAAGTAAAGTTCCCAAAACATCACTGATATCCCCTAGTGTTCTCAATGTCACTTTGCTGCCAAGAGTAAGACAACCTAATTTATGTTCTTTGCTCAGTCTTTACATTTTTTTATTTTATTTCTGGACAGTAACAGTACATACAGTAGGACTGTTCCCCTGTTCTTTTATCCTTTCTGTTGAAAGAAGTCCCAATAATTATTTTCGGTGAAGGATATTTGCAGAGGTATGTCTGTTAAAGTTATCTGAACTGTTTTTTTCAGTGGCATGCTGCTTCCAACTGTTAAACTATTTTTTGGGGGTCAGCTAGCCAGCCACTATGTTTTTAGGTTGTAGGAGGAAACCTATGCTGATACACAGAAATTGTACAAATGCTCATCAGAACTATAAGACAAGACCTCTTAGTCACTGCCATATCACTACTATGGGCCCAGAAAAAGTGTATTGCATCAGAACACCTGAACTGCATTTTTGTTCTGGGTCATAGATGTAGAATATATGGAAGCCAAAGGACCAACATGAAAGCTAAGCATGTCGATTTTTTTGAAATTTGTCATCAGTCGCAGCCTCTGCATTACTCTTATTAGAGGTTTCCTTTAACTATCTTTAACAATCCTTTTTGTGATTGAAAGTGTGAAGTTTACTTTTTTGTTATAAAATCGGCATGCTCAATTTCTTTGAAAAAAAATTTCGGCACACTGTGCTCAAAAAGTTGCCTATCCCTGCTCTAGCTTTTTAATTTTAGAAATGGGTCCAGAAATCATCAATCGGAGAGCTACCTCAGGGGAACTCACGACATCTGCAATACACATAGCATTATATCTATCGAAAATGTATACACCAAAATGCATAGATTAGACAGCATCCCTACCAAATATGAATATAGGAGCCATCAGCTTCCATACACCTGCAAAAAATCCTTGGGTAAGGGGAAAATAGAGAGATAAGCTTATAGCTTTTTCCCTGAAAAAATAATAATTAACATACCGTATATACTTGAGTATAAGCCGAGTTTTTCAGCCTTTTTTTAGGGTTGAAAATACACCCCTTGGCTTATACTCGAGTCAGTGTACCTGAAGGGCTGCGAGTGTCCATTGTTTAAAAATCGCGGCTTCCCCCTGGTCCCTTCCGTGATAGGCGTTTCCTGAGAAGACACTGTGTTCAGTGTTCCGCTTATCACAGATGTTCTGTTGTCCGAGGATGAAAAGACAGGAAAATTAGTCCGAGCATGAAAAGACGTCTGTGATAGGCTGCGGGGAAATGCCTATCATGGAACAGGACCAGCAGGAGACCATGACTTTTAAACGATGAATGGATGCCCGCAGCCTGTCAAGAATTTCAGGTACATTGACTCGGACACAGGGAGGCTGCAATGGGCATAGTGAGGTTGGGCACATGTCTCTATAATGTCAAATCTTTTCTCTCTATGTCGAATCTTTTCTCTTTATGTAGAATAATATTGAACTAATAGAGTTAAAGTGGAGTTTCCATCCCACATTTTTTTTTCATTATTGTGCTCATTAGACCTAAAAAAGGAAAAATCATTTTTTTTTTTTAACTCATCTGGAAATGCCTGTTGCTATGCGGTCCCAGAAAATCTGCCTTTGAAATCACCTAGGATTCTGACATCATCTCCCTCTAATGCTCCTGGGAAATGTGTGTCATCATTTCCCAGGATGCAGTGCGCTGTCAAATTATCACTCCCCATCCAAGACTTCCAGGAAGTAAGTGCTTGTAGGCTTCACAATGCCCACAAGCAAAATGACAACGGTGTAAACATAGTTTTATAAACTATCTTTTTTGAATAACTATGCAGAGCAGCGGCGGATTGTAAAATAGTAAGTAACCAGATTTATATTATAAAAATGCAGGATGAACGGACATACATTTAAGAAATGCTAATTGTGGTTGGAACTCCGCTTTAAGGTTAGGCATATTCGACTGCAATGAAAACGAAAATCAAGCATTTGTTTATGTCGGATCTTTCCGTTTTAGTCTTCTGTGCTTTTGTTATCGTTTGTTAAAACGATAACGAAAATACCTGAAATTCGGCCAAAAATGCATTCGGACGAAAACCAATGCACATGTCTAGTTACTAGTATTGTACTAGAAAACTGGTGGGAAAGAAGGGAGATCACTCTGTAGAAAATGAAATAATGTAAGACCTACTTAGCTCACCCATTAATAGGTAGATAGAGCTTAAAATTGTATAGTGGAAACATTTTTTATAAACATTTTTATACTTAAAACAACAACAACAACAAAAATGCATCCAGCTTCAAACATTAACTTGGCATTTTGTAAATAAAGAAGCATATTAATAAAATCTTCAGCGCTTATAATAAGTTGAATTATAATAATTCTGAGTTTAATAAAAGATCAAGCACAAATTACCCTTATGAGCAACTTTTGTGTTGAATAATGCTTAATCCTCTAGTGATAAACAATAAACCCAAACTGTTCAGATTTCTTTTTTTTTGGTGACAGAGTCATGGGACATTTTCATTATTTATTCAGGCTGTGTCACGCGTACATAAATTTATATTTTCAGAAGGAATGACTAATTAGCACATATGCCGAGTCGTCTCATGCACAACTGGGAACTCTACTCACTGCTTTCTTATTTTTTCTATTTGCCCAAAGTAAGCCCAAGATGAAAATTGAGAATGATCGTTTGAGAGTAGTTTCCATGTTGTGATGAAAATGTTAGGAAGAAATGAAAGACACCAGCCCTTTAATGACATAAAATCCCTATACATCTGTCCAATGAGATCGTACAAGGAACAAAATTCAATAATAAGTATACTGATATACATACATTCATGGAGCTGAAATTATGTTACATTTGTTTTGGGGATTTATGAGGCACGTACTTATTGGAATGATTGCTTATCATTTAGTAGATATACTTATAGATATATATTATATGGTATACTATCAATTAATAGCCCATAAGACTATTGATTAATTATAGAGTTTACAAGAATAAAAAGCATCACCATGTAAATATACAAAACTTTTAGTTTATCAATGTCATTAAATATATATATATATTTTTAGCTTTGCTTATTAACTGCCTGAATTCAGTTTCTCAGTTAAAGTGATTGTAAACGATTACCATGTAAAACAACCCATTAAGTTTAAAATAGGAATGAAAGGCAAACCATTTGTGTATAGATAAAAAAAAAAAAAAAAACATTATAAATACCTTGGGCCAGATTCAGGTACATCTGCGCATTATTGGACCGGCGTAGCGCACCGCCTTTACGTTAGACTTGCGCAATGTAGCCGCGTAATCACCCTATTCTCGTAGCTTTTGCGCAGAAAATTGCGCATGCGTAACGTTATTTCAGAGGCGTAAGGCGGAGTAATACAAATTGGGAAGGACGTGGGCGGGTTACATTGAAATGAGCCGTGACCCCATGCAAATGAACGGTCGGCCGGCCGGCTCGCGCATGCGCGCTTGAAGCAGACCATGTCAGCTCCGCTGTGCGCATGCTCACAACTCGGGAGCGGCGCAATCAGTGAAATTGGAAATGGACTAAGGACTACGCAGACAGCATAAATAGACAGACACAAACGCACTTGCATTGCAAAAGTACATCCCTTTGTCCCTTCCCATTTAACCAAGTGCTTTTGTCCTGTTGTTCGTTGCGTTGTGTTTTGTATTTGTCAGATTAGTGTTCTGTGTGATCAAGTGTTTGTTAGTAGATCTTTGAAAGTGTTTTTTGATAAGTGTTTGAGAGACTGTTTGTTTGATATATTTCTGTTTGTTTGTTTTCTTGCTGATTTTTTGCTGTTTGTTTTTGTGACTGTTTTTTGCTGAGTGCTTGTGATTTTTTGGGTTTTAGTTTTCTCTTTGTGTGTGTTCTTGCTTGATTGGTTGTGCTTGTTTTTGTGACTGATTTTTGTTGACTGGGAGTGAGTTTTTTTTGCAGTATGACAGAGAGAAAGCGAAAACTCAATTTTACTTTGGGGGAAAAAAGAATTCTTGCCCGGGCCATTAGCGATTATGGGCGTTTCCTCCATGGCCCAGACAGTGCCAACACCACCCCGGCCAGGAGGAGGGAGATTTTGGACCTCATCACTGAGCAGGTCAATTCAGCGGGGGAGGGGGAGACACGGACCCGGTCTTGGATTGACAAAAAGATTAATGACCTCCGGCGTCTGGTCAAACAGAAGCTGTCCAAAATGCTTGCCCATGCTAGGGGCACAGGAGGGGGCCCACCATGCCGTATTAGGCTGACAGCGGAGGAGCGTGCGATGGCCCTGACCTTTCATCGGCATGAAGTTGAGGGCCTGTCCGGCTTTGACTCAAGTCCGGAGCCCGTGGTGCCAGGTAAGTATTTTTTTTAATATCAGGTGTGTAGCATGTGTGGGGGAGGGGGTGAAAGGGAATATGTGGCAAGTGTGTGGATCCTCCAACCTGTGAATGTTTTGTATCATCCACAGATGTGCAAGAGGGTGCAGGGCCATCTGGCCTGACCGCACCATCCCCAGGACAGCAGCCTAATGAGGCCCCCCCGACAAGGCCGGAGTCCGCGGAGGAGGTTGAAGAGGAGGAGGAGGAGGTTGAGGAGGAGGAGATTCATGAGGAGGAGGAGTCCATGTCAGGCACTGGACTTTTGGTTTTTGAGGACTCTTCCCCTCTGGCTGGCAGCAGGCAGCCCTCCCTAAGGGGGAGCCCCCCCTCCTCCCCCAATATGGCTCCCCTCCCAAGAGCCTCCCCTTCTCCCCGGCCACAAGCATCAGCTGGAGGCAGGAAGTTGTCCCAGAAGACCAGGGGGTTGGCCGATCTCCTGCCCACCACTCTGAGAAGGGACCTGTTCCTCCAGACCCGCCATCTGGGACAGGTCAGCCAGACATTGGTGCGGATGGAGGAGAGCCTGTCCTCCATCAAGGATACGCTGGGGAACCTGGACTCCCACTCCCGGGCTTTCACAACCTGCCTCAAGGAACTGCAGACGACATCAGCAGGCGTTGGGCAGGATGTGAGGGCCCTCACCCAGGCTATACAGGCCAACACGGCAACACTTGGTGCTGCCCTGGACAGAATAGCCGTGGCCTTGGAGGGCAGGCCGCCAGGTGGGCAGAGATCAGGGGCTGCTCCTCCTTCCCCAGTTTTCCCCCTCCCCCATGAGTCTCCCCTGAGGAGCCGGGGCCGTGGCCGGGGGCGCCCCAGGCGTGGCTCACGTCAAGGGCAATATTTTTTTTTTCCCCTCTTTTATTTTTTTTTTGGCTGGAAATTTTTTGATTTTGCTGGTCATTTTTTTTTAATTCAATCTTATTTTATTAGAGAAGAAAAGAGAAGCAGAAAGACAAGTATCGTCTCAAACATTATAAACATCACAGTCGAATACATCAACAATAGGTACCGTGCATGACAGAACATAAACATGTCTATGTTACATATAGATGAGAGAAAAAGCATGAGTACAAGGACCACCATAAGACCGTTAGTGTTAGCAATCCCTGTAGACAAAAAGTGCTGCCACACATACGGTGTAGTATATGGGAGTGCATATAAAGTTGTATGGGGAAGGAAAAATAGAAAAATAAAAATTAAAGAATAACGTATGGGGTCAGAAAGCGAGTCAGTAACATTCGGCAAGATAAAGGCATGTATGTGGACTAATGGATTCCTAGGAATGTAATCAGACAACGAGAAAAAGAAAAGAAGCAGAGGCAGTAAAAAGGGGGGAGAGATAATGGGGTAAGAATTGGGGGGTCAAGTATCAAGTATCACTCCATCATGGCACCAGGGCGACATCATCCAGGCCACCTCCAGCCCAGGAAATAAACTCAGAAGAGTATCGGAACATAGACCATGAAGTCCAGGTGAGAGAGAATTGTTCGCTTTTATCGCACTCTTCCGCCAACAGACGTTCAAGGTCCCTTATGCGGTCCACCTCAACAGCCCAGTCCCCAAGGGATGGCGTAGCCGCCGATCTCCAGTGACGGGGGATCACCACCCTGGCCGCCGCCAGAAAGTGTCGTAACACATCATTTTTAACAGACTTGAAGTCATTTTCTTTTTTTTTGGGGTTGTGAATGCTGTTTGAATGTGGGGGTGACATTCCTGCCGGAAAAGGGGTGTCACCCTCAATTTTGGTGGAAAAGGGTTCCCCAGGACCAGGGAGAAGTGATCCCCAGGTCCGTGTGAATGGTGTATGAATGTATAGTGACATAATTGGAGCCTTGGCATGGCGTTGCTGCTCACAAGTCCAGCATGGTGGACTGGTGCCAATCCAATTTGATGTGGATGTGGGGTGTGTGTGCTAGGGACCACAGTGGTGTGCATGCATGCATTCTCATTGTGCCATGATTAATGTGTGTGTTTAACGTGCAAAGATGCCCAATGTGAGCTGTCTCCTGGCTGCTCTTCCCTCAGAAGACGGGGTATCCTCGGTTAGGGGGGGATTGTCTGGTTTAGGGGTCAGGTCATCACGTAGGTCAATCTGCAGGCCCTTTCTTACTGCGAAGTTGTGCAGCATGCAACAGGCACCGATAATATGGCACACAAAGTTTGGGGAATACAAGAGGGTACCCCCAGACTTATCCAGGCATCGGAAACGTGACTTCAGGAGGCCAAAGGTGCGCTCCACCACTGCACGTGTTTGGGCATGTGCTTGATTGTATCTTTCCTCTCCTGGGGTTTGGGGGTTCCGGAAAGGAGTCATGAGATGGGGTCCCAGTGGATATGCAGAGTCACCTGTAAGGGAAAAGACAGGAGGATGTTAGTCATGCATGTGCCCCTTGTGATGTGTGCATCATGGGGGGGGGGGTACAGTCCTGCCTGCCACCCATGTTACTCACCAACCAGCCAGGTGGCCCCATACACGTTCTGATCGAATTCCATTCGGATGTGGCATTGATTGTATATGTAGCTGTCATGGCTGGACCCTGGGTGTTTGGCACGGACGTGCCATATGAGGCCTTGGGCATCGACTATCACCTGTACGTTGATGGAATGCCAATGCTTCCGATTGCGGTACATGTGCTCTGTCTCCTGGGGGGGCTGAAGTGCCACATGTGTGCAATCAACGGCCCCCACGGTGCGTGGGAATCTGGCAATTCTGTAGAAATCTGTCATTGCCTTCAGCCGCAGGTCCTCAGTGGTGGGTTTGATGATTTGGTTGGCCATGCGTCTGAGGATTGCAGGGACAACCTGGTGCACACATCTGCTCATGGAGGATTGTGACATCCCAGCCACCACTCCACTTGTACGCTGAAAAGAGCCACTGGCAAGGAAATGGAGTGTTGCCATGACCTTCACCAGTGGCTGCACTGCATGTGAGCGGTGTGTTGGGCTGGTGATGTCCTCCTGCAGGGTTGTGGTTAATTCCAGGATGGCATGAGGGGTGAATCTGAAGATGCGATACACCTCAGAATCACTCATGCCAAACAGGTCTATGCGGGTGCGGTATATCCTCTCCCGTGCCATCCTCCGTGCCCTCCTCCTTCTTTGCTCATCTAAAGTCAGTAGTATAGCTATGCGCGATGATGCCCCTGGCATGTTGGCATACAGATTGTTGTGCAACACGTGTGACTGCTGAGCTCCTCACTAACAGTGTTGCTTTATCTAACAAGTAGACTTTTTTTCTCTTTTTAGACCAGCTTTTATATGGTCTAATTTTAGACAGGACATTTTGCTGTTGCGCACACTGCGTAGCCTGCGCTGCCCCAACGTTCTTTTGTGGATCCCCGTAAGTCGCTCATTAGCATATTTGACTAGCAAATCAATGGTCTGTCTAGCGCAGTTTTGCGCAGATGGATGCGCCAGTCTAACGAAATTACGCTGGACAAAAAAAAGTAGATTTTTTACGTATCTCGTTCTGGGGATGCCGTGCATCGAAACGCACACGCGCACATTAAGACTTACGCCGCGCATCTCCTGTTGCGCAGGCGTAATCGCTCTGTGAATCTGGGCCCTTGTTCCTAGTAATCAGGAATAGTGATCTTTCGCTACTCCCTGTCAGTACACTCCACTACAGTTAAAAACACCTCCCTAGGGAACACTTAACCTCTTTATCGCCCCCTAGTGTTAACCCCTTCCCTGCTAGTGACATTTATACAGTAATCAGTGGCTATCTTTAGCTCTCATCACTGTATAAATGTCAATGGTCCCAAAAAAAGTGTCAAAAGTGTCCAATCTTTCTGCTGCAATGTCGCAGTCCTGCTAACAAAAATTAATAATTACTGCGATTATTAGTAGAAAAAAACAAAAATAATAAAAATGCCATAAAAATATTCCCTATTTTGTAGACGCTATAACTTTTAAAAAATATGTAGAAGAATACATATTGGCCTAAACTGATTTAGAAATGTATTTTATTTATTTTTGAATATTTATTATAGCAAAAAGCTCTTTTTTTGTTTATAGCGCAAAAAATAAAAACTGCAGAGGTGATCAAATACCACCAAAAGAAAGCTCTATTTGTGGGAAAAAAGGACATCAACTTTGTTTGCGTACAACATCGCATGACCACGCAATTGTCAGCAGTGGCGGCTGGTGCTCAAAATGCTGCCACTGTACCATCAACTGCTGCCACTGTGCCATCAAATGCTGCCACTGTGCCATCAATTGCAGGCACCGTGCCATCAAATGCTGCAACTGTGCCCATCAAACGCAGCCACTGTGCCAAACGCAGCCACTGTGCCAAACGCTGCCACTGTGCCCATCAAATGCTGCCATTGTGCCCACCAAACACTGCCAGTGTGTCCATCAAATGCTGCCAGCGTCATTAAGGGGGTAAATCATTCCATCCCTTAAGTCGTTAATGGGCTTGTTCAATAAAGACACGAGAAATTTGAATTCTTTCAGTTTTTCTAATGTTTTCCTGCGCCTCCTACTACATACTGTGAAATAAAGTACAATTGTGCCAAGTCATGTAATATTGCATAAATCAACATGTGCATATACCATATGAAAAACTCATCACTATACAAAGATAAATAAAATAAAAAAAATCATCAATATGAAAAACTATATGCAGTCCATAAATTCAAAAATAAGCATGTTGCTAGTGACAAAAGTGCATGAAGATTCACCAACATAAATAAGGTGCACTCTGGTGGTAGTCTGCACTTTGTGTCTGGCAGTGAATTTGCACAAGCAGAGAGCACTTTACAGTTTAATATTTGATGAACTTTACGTGCACCTTATGTTGACAAATCTTCATACACCTTTTTCATTGGCAACATGCTTATTTTGAATTCATGGACTGCATATATATATATTTTTATTTATTTCTTGTTTATATTGATGAGTTTATTTTATTTATCTTTCTATATTGATGAGTTTTTCACATGGGATATGAATTTATGCACTATTAAGTGACATGGCATATTAGCATTTATTTATTTCACAGTATTTATTATCAAGCGTGGCAAAACACTTAAAAAGCTTGGCACCCGGGTAAAGCTACCATTAATGCTGCAGCATCCTAGCAATGGGTAACTTGTGGATTGTACACTATCCAGGTGCACATTTCACAATTTTATTACGGTGTTTCACACTTTCTGCGAGTAAGGCCTCGTACACACGACCAAGAGACTCGTTGTAAAAGAAACATCGTTTTCCTCGACGAGTTTCTTTTCAGGCTTGTCGAGAATCTTGTCAAGCTTTCTTTGTGTGCACACTGTCAAGACAAAATCGCGTCATTCTCAAACGCAGTGACGTACAACACAAACGACGGCACAACAGTATAAAGGGGAAGTTTGATTCCTACTGGCACCACCCTTGGGGCTGCTTTTACTAATCTCATGTTACTGCGTGTTAGTAAAGGTTTGGTGAGAGACGATTCGCACGTTTCAGTCTGTTACAGCGCGACGAATGTGCTATCTCCATTACAAACGCTACTTTTACCGAAGGTGCGCTCCCGTTAATACTTTATTCTGAGCATGCGCAGGTTTCTAAGCATACACACAAACGTGTTTCTCGTCGTAAACACGACGAGGAACTTAGGGCTCCTGATGAACGTGTTCTCTTTTTTTCTCGTCGAGATCCACGACGGAAACATGCACACGACCGTTTTCCTCTGCAAAAAAGCTCTGCCACCAAGTTTCTTGATGGATTTTGTCGAGCAAAACGGTCGTATGTACGAGGCCTGACATTTATAACACAGTGCAACCTTGTCTATGGACCGGTAAGCTGCTATATGATAGATTTTTGTTTTAGAATTTAGATAAGCTTTAAAGTGGACCAAGCCCTTGGTTCTCATTAGCATACAATGGAGAAGCCTAACTCCTAAACGTTTTTAACCTTTTGCTAAGACAGACAGGGGTTGATTTATTAAAGGCAAATAGACTGTGCACTTTGAAAAGTGCAGTTGCACTCTGCAAGTGCAGTTGCTCCAGAGCTTAGTAAATTAGGTAAAGCTTCACTTTGCAATAAATGCCCAATCACATGCAAGGAAAATAAAAATAACAGCATTTTTGCTAGAACATGATTGGATGATGGAAGTCAGCAGAGCTTCTGCTCAATTACTAAACTCTGGAGCAACTTCTCTTGCAGAGTGCAACTGCACATTACAAAGTGGACACACAGGGGGTTATTTACTAAAGGCAAATCCACTTTCCACTACAAGTGCAAAGTGCACTTGAAAATGCACTGAAAGTGCACTTGGAAGTGCAGTCTCTGTAAATCTGAGGGGTAGATCTGAAATGAGTGGAAGCTCTGCTGATTTTATTATCCAATCGTGTTCAAGTTAAAATGCTGTTTTTTATTTTCCTTGCATGTCCCCCTTGGATCTACAGCGAGTGCACTTTGCACTTGTAGTGCAAAGTGGATTTGCCTTTCATAAGTAACCCCCACAGTCTTTTTGCCATTAGTAAATCAACCCCACAGTGTTCAACTGTAGTACAATGGATGAGTTTATATCTGCTCTGTACAGACAGAGTTAATTATGGTAAACATAAAGATTTGAATAAACAAATTTCTTGTTAAAAAAATTATGGTAAACACAGATTCCCAGCCCCCTCAAAACAAAAAGAACCGTGTAGATTTTTCCTTGTTAGAAGTTCCAGAAGGAGATGTCTAAAATAAAAAGCAAGCTGCTATTTATATTTTTTCTTTAACCACTTAAGCCCCAGACCAAAATGCTGCTAAAGGACCTTGCCCCTTTTTGCGATTCGGCACTGCGGCGCTTTAACTGACAATTGCGCCATAGTGCTACGTGGCTCCCAAACAAAATTGGCGTCCTTTTTTCCCCTTAAATATTCCCCACGTATTCTTCTACCTATT
Source organism: Rana kukunoris (assembly GCA_029574335.1). Lineage (NCBI taxonomy): Eukaryota > Metazoa > Chordata > Amphibia > Anura > Ranidae > Rana > Rana kukunoris. The sequence continues at coordinate 410,977,527 of CM056053.1, read as the reverse complement.
TTTGGTAAAAAAAATCGCAATAAGCGTTTATCGGTTGCTTTGCGCAAAATTTATAGCGTTTACAAAATAGGGGCTAGTTGTATTGCATTTTTATAAAAAAATTTTTTTTACTACTAATGGCGGCGATCAGCGATTTTTTTTTACACATTTTTGGTACCATTGTAATTTTCACAGCAAAAAATGCATTTAAAATGCACTGTTTACTGTGGAAATGACAGTTGCAGTTTGGGAGTTAACCACAGGGGGCGCTGATAGGGTTATGTGTGACCTGAAGTGTGTTTACAACTGTAGGGGGGTGTGGCTGTAGGAGTGACATCATTGATTGTGTCCCCTTATAAAAGGGATGACACGATCGATGCTGTCGCCACAGTGAAGCACGGGGAAGCCGTGTTTACACACGGCTCTCCCCATTCTTCAGCTCCGGGGACCGAACGCGGGACTCCAGCGGCCATCGGGTCCGCGGGTCCCGCGCGTCCGTGACCCCACGGCTGGGCTTAAAGAGCAACGTACAGGTACGTTGATGTGCCCAGCCGTGCCATTCTGCCGACATATATCGGCATAAAGGGGTCCTTAAGTGGTTAAGTAATGTTGTCCATATGAATGAAGACATGTAGCAAGTATATATAGTAGGTTTTATCCAAATTTGGTTACAAAATTGGAAATACTCTAAAAAATGCATACTTTATTAGTGACATAAACAGGTTTTTGAACATTAACATATTTAGGATTAGACAGATACAATTAAATAAGATAATTCACATTTATCTTATGTTTTTCTCATGTTTATTTATACAACATTAATAAAGGTTATAGGTTTTCTTTAACATGCACTGACAATGATACATTTAATAAGCAGATCACAGTCACATGAATATTTTAAAAACTGTAAAATGACCATACAGCCACTATAATGATCTCATAAATTAATTATTCCTGTTCCAAGCTAATGGCTGTTCTGTTTTTTAATGAAATAATTTCATAACACAATAAATTGCAAAAATGAATTATATAATTTACACATCCTAATAAAATTATATTGTTATAGCTTTTTGGTATCCTTGTGATGGCAGAAGTTCTGCTGTAAAACTCTCAGGTCTCTGGGGATTCTGAGAGCTGAGTGCTACCTTGGCAGCAATAAAGTTTCTCATTAATACTGTTCTATTGTTGGATGTACCTATATTCCATGTCATTCTTTTTTAGTTCGAGCCGGAACGAGGAACAATATTCTTTTCCGAGACAGTAATTTTAATTAATGTAGGTCTCTCCATAAAAATGCACACAAAGCAAAACTGAATAAATTACAAGTCTACTTTTTTTTTTCATTTATTTGATGAGTAGATGGCAATCCCGCATTCTGCTATTCCGGCTATAAAGTTAATTTGAAATTTTGTGCACTCTCCGGCAGTCATACATGACATGGAGAGACAGGCTAACATAATTAAAGATTGGCTAAGACAGGAGTTTCCATAATTAGGCTTGGCATTATCTCACACAAATACCTGGGAGACCAATCTGACATTAAAGTAATACATAGGATAACCTTGCAATCAATTTTTTTTTTCTTTACTGGTACGCCTAAGTAAAGTAAATGAAAAGCAACACAGTTTACTGAAGCGTGTCTACTGCAATCAATATGTTTTTCAAAAAGGCAAAGATATGTGTTGTGAGTATAAAGTTTTATCTGGAATATAATACTTGTATGCTTAATTCCTTAGTTAACCCTCAAAGAATTTGCATATGTTTTGGAGAGGTGAGATCAAATTAAATTACAAACATATAAGCCAATTTTACATATATCCTGCACTGGCTCATTTGCTTGCAATGCAAATATTTTTGGCACAAGTTTTCAGTGCTAATATTTGGCACCCAAAACTTTTACTGGTTTACATTTTGGCTTATGATAATATCTATTGTGATATTAAAACAGCATTTTCAAATTAAAATAAGCAAATATTACATGGGAATGAACTTAACTTGTGTGTTATGTGTCCCTTAATGGTACCTATGATAGTAATGGAGACCGACGTAGAGGCCAGTTATCCAGTGATGCAATCTGTGGTTGCCACCAACTGGTCACCTCAACATGATATTATTACAATGTGCAGCCTTTTGGAGCCTGAGTGGACCCAGCCACTGGACAGCCAATAGGAAGTTTCCATATCACCCAGGCAAAGACCAGGGCGCTTGAAGAGGGACCTATACCCTGTGCAGTCTGGAAGAAAGAAGACTTGGATTCTAAGTCTCAGGCAACGTACACACGACCGGTTTCCTCGACAGAATCCATCAAGAAACTTGGTGGGAGAGCTTTTTTGCAGAGGAAAACGGTCGTGTGTATGCTTTTCATCGAGAAAACTGTTGAGGAACTCGACAAGGAAAAAAGAGAGCAAGTTCTCCTTTTCCTCGACGGGAGTCTTAATTTCCTAGTCGTGTTCCTCGTTAGGCTAGTTTTCGACGAGAAACACGTTGGTGTGTATGCTTAGAAACCCACGCACCTTGGGTAAAAGTAGCGTTTGTAATGGAAATAGCACATTTGTCACGCTATAACAGACTGAAAAGTGCAAATGTCTCTTACCAAACTTTTACCTAACACACAGTAACATGAGATTAGCAAAAGCAGCCCCAAGGGTTGTGCCAGTGGAATCGAACTTCCCCTGCTGTCGTATGTGTTGAAGTCACCGCGTTTGAGAACGAGGAGATTTGGTCTTGACAGTGTGTACGCAAAGACAGCTTGTCAAGTTTCTCGACAAGCCTAACAAGGAACTCGTCGAGGAAAACAATGTGTTTTTTTACGACGAGTTCCTCGGTCGTGTGTACGAGGCCTCACATAAAGTGCCTATAAAGACAAACAGTACGTTTTTTTCACCTTAATGAATTCCTTGTATTAAGATAACAAACCTTTCACTAGCTGTTCCTCCATCCCCCCTCTCTAAATACTTACCTGATTCCTATATCAATCCAGTGATGTGCCCATCTTCAGGTCTTCTCTCTCCTCTATTCTCTCACAGCCTTGGCTTCACCTGCTGTCAGTCACTTTAAGATTTAGGTGAGTATTTGGGGCATTTTTCTTTTAAGTGCAACAGCAAATATTTAAAGAGGATTTTTTTTCTTTTGAGGGGGGAGGGTTCAAAGCTTTAATTGACCCCATAATGTGCCCTCACAAATGCTTTAAATGATTAACTAAATAAAATGATTTAACCTTTATGAAATAGGAAAAGCATCCCCAGGTCTTGTGATTATGCATGCCCCAACATTCCACAAATAATGGAATAACATAGTTACATAGTTAGTTGAAAAAAAAAGTCCAATCTCATATACACAATCCTACACCCACAGTTGATCTAGTGGAAGGCAAAAAATCCCAGCAAAGCATGATCCCCAAGAGGAAATTGGATATTCCCTAATTTAACTGTTCCTATAAATATTAGTATCCAGTTATATTATGTATATTTAGGAAAGAGCAGTCTAATAACTGGCCAGAATCACCTCTTGAAGGAGTCTATTCCACATTTTCACAGCTCTTACTGTGATGAAACCTTTCCGTATTTGGAGATGAAATCTTTTTTTCTCTAGATGTAAAGAGTGCCCCCTTGTCCTCTGTGATAACCTTAAAGTGAATAATTCAACACCAAGTTTACTATAGGGACCCCTTATGTCTTTGTACATGTTGATGTCCTTCCTTCATTTCCTCTTCTCAAGAGAGAATAAAATCAGTTTCTCTAATCTTTCCTCATAGCTGAGCTTCTCCATGCCTATTATTAGTTAGGTTGCCTTCTTTGCACTTTCTCCAGTTCCCTGATATTCTAAGAACTTGTGCCCAAAACTGAACTGCATATTCCAGATTAGGTTTTACTAATGAGTTGTAAAAAAATCTCTCTTTCTCTCTCTGGAGTCTATACCTCTCTTAATACAAGAAATTACTTTGCTCACTTAGGAAACAGCTTGGCATTGCATGCTATTATTAAGCTTACGATCTACCAAAACCCAAAACCCCCAGATCCATCCCCACTATTAACGCCCCGAGTTGTACTCCCCCTAGTATGTATAATGCAGGCATATTCTTAGCCCCCAAGTACATAACTTTACATAACAATAAAAAATAAAGTGTCTTACTGCTATAAAGATATTTGATGTGTCGTTTGCACTTGCTTTTGAGCTGGAAGGATGATGTTCAACAATCCCTTTAATTTTATAGGTAAATAAGAATTTTTATTTGTGTTTAAAACATGTTTAATGTTAGTTCAATTTGCATTACAGGTTTATAGGCCCATATACATGTAGCTAATGTATGTTCAATAAGATAGCACATAGCATATTAATTGCTGCTAATCAATCTGTTATTTCACTGCTATCTCTATAAAATAAGCAGTGACAAGTCGACATCTGCCAAGGTATTATTAATAGGTCATTAATAGAGAGTAGAGGGGCCCTGCCGCAGGCTGGCTTACCGGTTCATCAAACTGGAAATATGGTGCAAGTAATGGCTGCAAGCAGCTGACTCTGCCAAAAGCAGGCAGGCCTTTATAATAGAGGTTCAACCTCCCCTGTCCAGGGGCTTTACATAACAGTTGGGTGTTCACTTCTAGCATGCAATACTTCTGATAAATAGCATGTAATAGCTTACCACATTGAATTTTTTTTTTTTTTAATGTTGTTCTTTACAATTATGTAAAAAAATATGTTTATACTACTTTAAGATATTATTACTGTTTACCCAGGGGTATATTTTCAAAGGACTTTGAGCACTCAATCCTGTGCAAACAAATTCAAGAAATTCATATTTGTGAATGAGTGAATGCATCAGACCTAACACAAATTAGATTACATTTTTTTTCTAGTACTGTGTATCACAAACTATTACTATTGTTATTTTCTCCTACTGATCTTTCTCAGCCCCTTAGTCCCTGTACACACGATCAGTCCAAACAGATGAAAACGTACTGAAGTTCAGTTTCATCGGTTCACAGACTGATGGTCTGATGGTCTGATGTGCATACACACCATCAGTTCAAAAACCGATAGTGTCAGAACACAAAACACAACGACGTGCAGAAAAAAATGAAGTTCAATACTTCTAAGCATGCGTCGACTTGATTCTTAGCATGTGCAGGTTTTGAACCGATGCTTTTGCGTACTAACCATCGGTTTTGACCGATCGGTAGGCGTCCATCTGTCCGATTTTAAAGCAAGTTCTAAATTTTTGGACTGAAGGACAACAGACTGATGGGGCGTACACACGGTCAGTTTGTACCGATGAAACTGAACTTCAGTCCGTTTTCATCGGTTTGGACTGATCGTGTGTAAGCGGCCTTAAAGCCTTAAAACCACCAGGAATACCTGGGACAGGGCGACAACACAGAAACACAAATGATCTCCAGTTGATCTCTCCATACCAGGAAGTGCCTAAACAAAGGAAATTCACAACAGAATCATAAGGTATTTGTTTAAAGTGCACGTAAACCCCAAATCTCTTCTCAGAATGTTTGGCTTCATGCCTAACTTTATACAGTTTTAATTAGACACTGTTAAGCCATTGACCTTCAACTGGCATTAGTGTTGTCAGCCTGCCATGACCACCCCTCTTCAGTTGTTTGTTGGACTGCCTATCAGGCCTCATAGACACGACCGGTTTCCTCGGCAAAATCCATCAATAAACTCGGTGGGAGAGCTTTTTTGCAGAGGAAACCGGTCGTGTGTACGTTTTTCATCGAGGAAACTGTCGAGGAACTCGACGAGCAAAAAAGAGAGCAAGTTCTCTTCATGAGATTAGCAAAAGCAGCCCCTGCGGTTGTATGTGTTGAAGTCACCGCGTTTGAGAACGAGGAGATATGGTCTTTAACGTGTGTACGCAAAGAAAGCTTGTCGAGTTTCTCGACAAGCCTAACAAGGAACTTGACGAGGAAAACGATGTGTTTCGCCCAACAAGTTCCTCGGTCGTGTGTATGAGGCCTCAGTTCTGCAGAAGGCAAGAGCAGACCACATAGGCTGCTAAACAGCCAACTGAAGCTGCCACTAATTCTCAGATAGGAAGAAATTGTGCTGCATGTTTTAAAATTACTTGCTAAGCTATTAATAGACTTGACAGGTTTTACAAGTTTGTTGTACAATTGCAGCAAGTCTGCATCGCATAACTCCAGATCAACTTTCTTTGCAAACATTCTGCAAGTCTGCTGCAAGTTTTGGTTCAGTTATGTTGTGCAATAGTCATCCCACCACAGGGGTCACTGTGGCTGAATTTTCATGCTGTAGACTTACAGAGCTCCTGCTGTAGACTCACCACTGCAACTTTGCTTTTGCTAGAGACTTGCCATGCAAATTTGCTACAAATTGGAAAAGTGTCAACTAGAACGTGTGCTTCAAGTACTTTGCAAGTGTACAACTTGCCAGTGAAAATGAGCAGCACGTTAACGCTTGCCTTTACACGCACATGAAACTTAATGGCATCCCAGTCTTAGCCTGTAGGGTTCAATATTGAGTTTGGCCACCCTTTGCAGCTACAACAGCTTCAACTCTTCTAGGATGGTCGTCCACAAGGTTTAAGAGTGTGTCTATGAGGATGTTTGACCATTCTTCCAGAAGCGTATTTGTGAGGTCAGGCACTAATATTTACGAGAAGGCCTGGCTTGCAGTCTCTGCTCTAATTCATCCCAAAGGTGTTGTATTAGGTTAAGGCACAGTGATGTGCAGGCCAGCAAAGTTCCTCCACACAAAACTTGCTCATTCGTGTCTTTATGGACCTTGCTTTGTGTACTGGTCCAACTCATTTGGTGGAGGGGGGATTATGGTGTGGGGTTGTTTTTCAGGGGTTCAGCTTGACCCCTTAGTTCCTCTTAAGGCATCAGCATACCAAGACATTTTGGACATTTTCATGCTCCCAACTTTGTGGGAATAGTTTGGGCATGGCCCCTTCCTGTTCCAACATGACTGCGCACCAGTTCACAAAGCAAGGTCTGTAAAGACATGGATAAGCACATTTGGGGCGGAGGAACTTGACTGGCCTGCACAGAGTTCTGACCTCAACTCACTAGAACACCTTTGGGATGAATTAGAGCGGAGACTGCAAGCCAGGCCTTCTCGTTCACATCAGTGCCTGACCTCACAAATGCGCTTCTGGAAGAATGAATAAACATTCCCATATACACACTCTTAAACTTTGTGGACAGTCTTCCCAGAAGAGTTGAAGCTGTTATAGATGCAAAGTGTGGGCCAACTGAATATTGAACCCTATACACCAAGACTGAGATGCAATTAAAGTTTATGTGTGTAAAGGCAGGTGTCCCAATACTTTGGTAATATAGTGTTGAGTTAAGAGTGTAATGAAAGATGCAAATTCAAAATCAACTTTAAAATGACATTAAAACGTATTTGACACTTTAATGAAATGGCTTAACTCTACTTTAATCTCAGCCTATGTACACTAAGTTTTTAATGTTCTAAAATGTATATAAGTAGAATAGTTTAAATTGTTCATTGGATATAGGTATTGACTTCAACAGCTGCTCATTTATCACTAAAACAATATCCTGCTTTGTGTTAACCCAGTGATCCTCTCTTATTTACTTTTTAATAAATAACTACATAATCTATGAACTCTGTGCAATAAATGGTAATGCTACCTGTCAATGAGTGCATTCTGCTTTGCTGTGTCTTTGAGTCCTTCTCTCCCGAGGCTTGTTCAAGCTTTGGTAATTGGACGTTTCAGCGACATCATATATTGCTGAAAGTACCATTATGCTATTGTCTTTCTGCCTGTGTCCAGTGAAAATGATTAATGTCTAGATGGGGAAAGCTATTCTCTGTCTGGTGATGATCTTGCATTGATGAACTGTCTTCAGCAGATATATATAGAGTGGAGGAACAATTCTCCAAAGACCTGGTGACTTTAAAAATTGTCTATTGTACAGCATTTTTGTCTAGCTGCAAAAATACATAGTGTAATTTTGCTGACGAGTCATTTCAGAAAAATACTTGGTATCAAAATAGCCCAAACAGCTACCTTTGTCCTGGATGTTACGCTAAAGGCACACTTCAGTCAAGCATGACAATTGTGCATTTAAACGGGCTCAAGGGACATAGACTACCTGCTGAGTGGCTCTAATTTCCATCCTAGCATTCATCTTGTGCAGCTGACTGTCCTGTTAGCTGAATCCCAATACTTGCCACAGTATTCTCATCTTCTGAGGCCTTGAAATTGAAACTGCAGAACTGCAGACCAAGTGTTCTCAGCACTACCCTATCTTTAAATTTGATGTAGAGAGTGGAGACTACCAAAGATTACCTAGGTGCCCAGTCACAGCTGCAACCTCTGCAAAACCTGATCCCATGTCTTTGTTTTAAAACATATTGTCTGTATTAAAGCATATTAAAGCTGAACAAAAGCTAAACACACTAATGAAAAACATATATGGCAGCTATTGTATTTGCCAAAGGATTTATATTTCTAACCATGCAGCCTTGAGATTTACACAACCCTTACTGTGGCATCCTCTCCAAGGTTACTGAGGATAGGCATGTAACAAAAGGAAATAAGGCATGGGAAAGCTTCAGTATTATTAAACATTTTGGAGCCTTTTCTGTCAGAATGATCTGGCATTCAGCTGGTTGCTAAAGAATTTGGAGGTATCTTTAGATGCCCTTGCTTTATACCAAAAGCTACCAGCTTAGTATTTGACATTGCTGCAGTATACCAATCCACCTCAGTCTGTTAGTAAACTGGCGATCTTTGAATCTCCTCTTGAATTGAGGAATTCCAAACACAGTCTAGTGAATTACAGACAACTCTAATTGAGGTGCAGTTCTCTTGTTAACTGGGTTAGAACATTTCTTTCTTCATAACTACTAATATTCCTTGTACCTATGTGAACTGGAGGCTCATACACATTATAACAAAATCGGCTAACATTTTCTGATAGTGTGTAGACAACTTTTGACAGCTGATTCGACCTTCCAAACAAATATTTCCAAAAGGACCTACTCCAAAATATCAGATACGAAGCATCACACATGATCAGAAACAACAAATACTTGTCTTACTTGATTTTTTTATAGATTATTTCTATCCTCGGTTCCGACTTGCTGTGAAACATTGAGAAAAACCTGCTGATCGTTTGCCCAATTTTCTTATAGTGTGTACGGGGCTTGAGACTTTAAATGGAACTTCTTTGATACATTTCCCTAGTATTGTCTACATTTAGTTGTGCCCCGATTGCTACAAGTGGAAATCCCAACTGAGACAACCTAGACCCCAGGTAGATTCACTTACTCGAAACTTGAAACTCTAGTCCTTGGTTGACTTTGGAAGGCTTTGTTACAGAACATAGGGGAAAGGAGTGGTGTTTCCAAAACTTAATGGTTCTGTGGCTAATAGTCCCTGAGATCCTACATGCACACAACAGCTTTAAGTAACTTCCAATATAGAGGGTTTATTTTTTTCTCTGTACCAGATAGGTGACAGCATTCAGACCAGCAAAGGTTCATATGTATGCACAGGTGTCCCCTTAAAGCGGAGGTTCACACAAAAAGTGAACCTCCGCTTTTTGGAACCCTTCCCACCTCCGATGTCACATTTGGCACCTTTGAGGAAGAGGAGGTGCAGATATCTGTATAAAACAGGTATTTGTATCCACTTCTGGGCATAGACTCCCACGGAAGTCATGCCCATTCCTGCCCTCCCCCGCTGTCTTCTGGGAAACACTGCATGCGCAGTAGGAAGTGAAGCTCACTTCCTGATAACCTCACCGAGGATAGCGACGGGACAGCCGAGAGCCGAGAGATTGCTCGGCTTCAGCTGCCGAAATTGCAGGCACCCTGGACAGGTAAGTGTCCATTTATTAGGGACCCTAACCTAGTCCACTGGGAACAAACTCTTCACTGATTGGACAACTGTTAAATATGCAGCCAGCCCACGTTACACTATTAGCACAGCAGACTGAATGCTTCAAGAGAGGTTGACTGATAATATAATATTGGAAACATTTAGATTACAGCTAAACTGAAAGAGACCTTGCAAGACAACAAAGATCCCCTGATGAAGTCACGTGGTGTGACGAATACGCGTCGGGATTGGAGCACTGGACTCTTTACACCTGACGGACGGTAGACGAGCTCGCCGCTCGTGGATGTATGACCGCCTCAGCTGACTCTATGTGAGTTTTTATTTTTGTGCTTTGTTTATTAAATGTGTATTTTGCGGTATTATGCGATGTGCCCTCCTATTTTTGTTTCAAACACCATCGTTTGAGTATCGGCGGATCAACATCTAGCCAAACAGCGGCAGCAGAGCAGCACCTGACGAGCTCGCTGCTCGTGGAGATAGGCACCCCCTTTCACCACTCTGTGTAAGTGCACATCTTTTGATTGCTAGCAGGAATCCCTTCAGTGGTGACAGGACTACTCTATGTTTGTTTCTTTTTGTACCTTCCCCTTCCATGCACCATCGGATTTGAGGCTTCCATTCACCAAGAGTTTGATGCCCTATCTGTCTGGCTATATCAGATAGCCTTGAGGTAAGCTGATAGGATCACTAGAGGTGTGGGCTGCACGTTTTGGAATCCTCCATTGCACCTTCACTCATTTGGCTGCTGGAACATCTCCTTCTGACTTCACACCAAATTTTACTTGCTGCACCGAGTTGCATGATTTAGTTGGACTTTCTTCTTCTATTTGGTTTTGTCTCCAGGACTGAGTTTGACCATGCATTTTATTATGTTCACCACACATCTTTATAGATGACACGGTCACTGTTATTTACTGTTACTTTGTTCACATTGTGCTTTATGGTATTTTATTTATATATTCATACATTTCTGTCACTCATCGTATTCACCTAGTTTACCACTCCACTTCCCCTTTCCCATCACCCTTTAGGCACTACCACCACAGCGCAAACAATATCACTTGTTATATATGCAAAGTTCATTAATCCATAACACACTATTTGATTTCACCTTGCACACATATTCCCTTTATAAAAAATGTATGAAAGAGCAAGATATAACATCAAATGTGACCCTTGAGAGTAAATGGGCATTTCTCGAATGTACAGGCCAAAAGGACAGCTAGCATTCAATAGGCATGTGCATTTCGTTTCGTTCCGAATCGAAATTCGGACGAATTTTCCATTATTCGGACATTCGGATGCATACGAATTTCCGAATTGCTATAATAACGAAAAATTTCGACCGTTTTCCGAATTCGTTCATTTTCGACCGAATTTCGAAAAAAAAAAAAAAAAAGTCGAAATCGAATTTTTTTTTTCGAATTCCGAATCGAATACCCGCGGACTAAATTCGATCGGAATTCGAAAAAAAAAAAAAAAAAAAAAAAAAAAAAAAATTTTCGAATTTAATTCGAAAAAAATTCTATTAGAAAAGAGACTATTTGTTTTCTAATCTGGTTGAAATATTTTCGATTTCGACCGATTTTTTCGAAATTCGGTCGAAAACGAACGAATTCGAAAAACGGTCGAAATATTTTCGATTTCGACCGTATTTTTCGAAATTCGGTCGAAAACGAACGAATTCCGAAAACGAATTCAACACATGTAACGAACCTAACTTAACGAAATTTATTAAATGACGAATTGAAACGAAACGAAACGAAACAAATTTTTCACTTTTGCACATGCCTAGCATTCAATATGTGCTGTCCACATTTAGAAGAAGAACTATATAGTTAATTTCAGTATCAATATTCAATTCAATGTCAATATTGCTGAGCTCTTGAAAAAGGGGGTTTCCTGTCAATAAGAATTTCTGCACAGATTCTTGATAAATCAAATAGGTATCATTGGCTGTGACTACCAAGAAATTACTGACAGATCTCCTAGATTAAAGTGCATGTACAGGCATTAGCCAATGTACCTTTAAACCATCTGGATTTCTGACAGGGACCTGCTCCACTTCTACCTGGATTGCCAAGGTGGAAGTTCACCCCCCGCCCGCAACCTCAGGGAGATTTTAATCACCAGACAGTGACACCCAGCTTCCCACATCCAAGATGGTGGCTCTGGTGACCAGAAGACCATCAAAAAATGGGTGAGGACAGCACTGTATCCCTGGACTGGTAAGTGTATGTTTTTTGAAAGGTCAGCAGCTGATTTGTTGTTTAAGGGTGAAGTATCTCTTAAAAGCGGTAGTAAACTGCTGCAGAGTTAAAAAACAATCACACACCTGTAAGACAACGACATAATGTGCTAGTTAGCATTTTGGCATACTAGCACATTATGAAATACTTACCTTAGAACAAATTCTCTAGGGTAACGATGTCACCTCTGGCGCTGTCAGTGGCCAGAGTTACTATGACATCACTCTTGTACATGCGTGCAGGAGCCCTCAGTTCCAGCATGAATCTTTGAAGATCCGGCACGATATGTTGGACCTTCGAATCGCATGTGTCGGTGATGTGACTGGCTGCATCCTGGGTGAATTTCTCCTAAACGGTGCACATTTAGTAGATAATCATTTTACCTACAGGTACGCCTTACTATAGGCTTATTTGTAGGTAAAAATCACAAAGCAGCTTTACTACCGGTTTAAAGCTCATCTACTGTTTGTTAGAAATGTGTAAATTTGTAAATTACCACAGATTAACTTTAAAGCATTGAACCAAACATTATGATGATTTTAGTAACAGATGTACTGGTGGAATGAAGCACTTTCTGGACTGTTGTCTCTTGAGGACACCAATTATGGTTATGTGTTCTCCATAGTTCCCAGCTATATTCCAACAGTCTCAATTCTCTGAATCCTACAGGCGTACCCCCCTCCTTCTGCTACATTCTCTATCATATACAGTAAAATAAAAATCCAAGAGCAACAGCATAAGTCCTTGGCGTGTGTGTGTGCGCGCCAAATAAGATGTACAGCCATGGCCAAAAGTTTTTAGAATGACACAAATACAAATTTTCACAAAGTCTGCTGCCTCAGTTTTTGAGATGGGAAATTGCATATACTCCAGAATGTTATGAAGAGTGATCAGACGAATTGCAATTAATTGCAAAGTTCCTCTTTGCCATGAAAATTAACTTAATCCCATAAAAAAATTTCCACTGCATTTGTGAAGAAGGCTTCAGGGTGCCCAAGAAAGTCCAGCAAGCATCAGGAAAAATACTTGTCCGGAGAAGAAAAGGTGAGCGCTACCATCAGTCCTGTGTCATGCCAACAGTAAAGCATTCTGAGACCATTCATCTGTGCGGTTGCTTCTCATCCAAGGGAGTGAGCTCACTCACAATTTTGCCCAAAAACACAGCCATGAATAAAGAATGGTACCAAAACACCCTCCAACAGCAACTTCTTCCAACAATCCAACAACAATTTGGTGAAGAACAATGCATTTTCCAGCACGATGGAGCACCGTGCCATAAGGCAAAAGTGATAACTATATGGCTCGGGGACCAAAACGTTGACATTTTGGGTCCATGGCCTGGAAACTCCCCAGATCTTAATCCCATTGAGAACTTGTGGTCAATCCTAAAGTGGAGGGTGGGTGGACAAACAAAAACCCACTAATTCTGACAAACTTCAAGAAGTGATTATGAAAGAATGAGATGCTATCAGTCAGGAATTGGCCCAGAAGTTGATTGAGAGCATGCCCAGTCCAATTGCAGAGGTCCTGAAAAAGAAGGGCCAACAATGCGAATACTGACTCTTTGCATAAATGTCATGTAATTGTCGATAAAAGCCTTTGAAACGTATAAAGTGGGTGTAATTATATTTCACTACATCACAGTAACAACTGAAACAAAGACCTAAAAGCAGTTTAGCAGCAAACTTTGTGAAAAATAATATTTGTGTCATTCTCAAACCTTTTGGCCACAACTGTATATTCTTGATAACTAAAAAGCAGGATTTTTTTGTTGCTGGAGATCATGTGAGTCATGAAACAAATTTGGTGATATAAATATTCTGCATCTACAAAAAAATAATAATATTAATTTTGTGTAGAGTGCCATTTTAAATGCAAATAGTCATAGTATTTAAAGTTTGCATTCAACTTCTTGCTGCACTAGTTCATTCTTACTGGAGCATCAAAGGGTTGGCTGATTGTGTCCTGGGGGACAAACATTGTTAACTGACTGACTGTCCTGAATGTTGAATTGGTGGAATAAGAGCAGTGAATGCAGTGGATTTTCATGAGGATTGCTGTTCTAGTATTTGCTGCAACTCATATAATGAAGCAATTGCTTTCAGTTGCTGGTAATGACTTCTCATGCATGCTGAGTTTAGAAAGACACAGTAGCAAAGCCATTATAACCTCAACAGGGTGACAAGATTATAATAGTCTCTGGAGTCTGCATTCTTGAAAGAGCTGAGCTGGCATAAATTTACCAGCTGCTGTCTAGTGGCAAACAAATGATTCCTGAACTGACAACCTTGCAGAGAAGAATCAGGCGAGAGAGAGATGGCTTTTCCACAATGCTGCAAAATACAAGGGGTGTCAGAATAAATTAATCTTGCAAATTGACGTATATCTGTATTTCAAATGCACAGTATCAGAATAAATAAACAAGGCACTTCGCCAAGAAAGCATCCTATAAAATGAGCGTCTGGAGAGATCCCAGTGATAACTGACAGCGTACTTTGTGGATATTTTTAGAACACAAAGGATGGCCTAATCTTATTGGCTGCTTACATAATTTATTACCTAAAAGATGATTGATTGGAAGAGCACCTGCACTATGAAATGACCACCAAGAATATATCAACTTTAAAGGATCACTAAAGGAATTTTTTTTTTAGCTAAATAGTTTCCTTTACCTTACTGCAGTACTGGTTTCATGTCCTTATTGTTCGTTTTTGCTTTGGAGTTGCTGTAATCCTGCTCTGTTCTCCACACTTCCTGCTTGTCTGTTTCCTTATAACCACGATAGTTTAACTGCTTGCAGACCGCCCACCGCAGTTATACGGCGGGACGGCGGCACTGCTGTGCGAGAGCACGTAGCTCTACGTCCTAGCTTTAGCGGGCGCTAGGGGGCGCGCGCACGCCACCGGCGGCCCACGACAGCTCTACCCCGCTCGTCCCCCGAGTCCCGCGCGCGTGTCTGGCAGGCGCAATCGCCGCCAGGCATGCGCGCTCGTATGTTACAGAGCGGGGAACGGGAGCTATGTGTGTAAACATGCAGGGGATAAAATCCAGAAGATCCCTTAGTAAAAAAAGCACACATAGTACACAAAAACACTGGTTAAGCACACATTTAACCCTTTGACCACCCTAGATGTTTAGCCCCTTCCCTACCAGTGTCATTAGTACAATAACAATAGATAATTCTAGCACTGATCACTGTATTAGTGGCACTGGTTCCCATAAAGTGTCAAAAGTGTCAGATAGTGTCACACTGGCCGCTGCAATATTGCTACCATTACTAGTATAAAAAAAGGTATATATCCCATAGTTTGTAGACGCTAAAAAATTTGCACAAACTAATCAATATACCCTTATTGGAATTTCTTTTTTACCAAAAACATGTAGCAGAATACACATTGGCATAAACGTATGAAGAAATGTGGGCCTAGATTCACAAAGCGATTACGCCTGTGTAAATGTTGTTAGACAGGAGTAATTTCGATTTACGAGCGTTTTTACGCTAGTCGAAATCCTCAAACCATGAAAAGACACCTGCGTGCTAAATTTCGACTTTATTACGTGTTAGTACGCCTTCAGATCTACGCTGCCTGAAAATTGCGGCCACTGGGCGGACTTCCTGTTGTTTTTCACCTTCATGGTATGCTAATGAGCTTTTGCCTGGAATCCACAAAATTTCGCTCTTCAAACGCAATCTCTTACGGCACCTTTAGTCATCTTTTTTTTCCGTTTCACTATACCAGCTTTTTGCTGGTCTAATATTAGACAGCCCATGTTAAGTATGGCCGTCGTTCCCGCGTCGAATTTCAACGTTTTTCGATTTCTTTTATTATTTTTAACGTAAGTCGTCCGGGAATAGGAATGTTCGTAAACGCCGCTACTCAAACAACGAATGACGTCACGACGTGATTTCGCGCAATGCACGGCGGGAAATTCCTGAACAGAGCATGCGCAGTTCGATCGTCGCGGGGACGCGCTTAATTTAAATGCTTCACGCCCCCTACTCACGTATTTCGATTGCGCGGCGGAAAAAAAATACGATACAATAGCGTACGCGCAAAAAAACTACCTGAATTCGGCGTAGAGTCTGGTGATAGACGGCAGCGTAGCGTATTTCGATTACGCAGCGGAAGATTACATCTATGTGAATCTGCCCCGTGATGTTTTAGAGCAAAAAGTTAAAAATATATTTATTTTTTTCAAAATTGCCAGTATTTTTTCCATTTATTGCGCAAAAAATAAAAACCCATTGGTGATCAAATACCACCAACAGAAAGCTCTATTTACGGGGAAAATTTACATAAATTTTATATACAGCATTGTATAATCATGCAATTTTCAGTTAAAATAACACAGTGCCGTATCGCAAAAAATGACCTGGTCGTGAAGGGGGGTAAATCTTCCGGAGGTCAAGTAGTTATATTTTCTAGGAGCTGGGGCACACAAAGTTGTAATATACAAATAGTAATTATGAAAGGGAGATCCTTCTTTTAAAATATCCAAGACCTTTATTTATTATTATTATAAGTACCTATATAGCACCATCAATTTACACATAAGCCCCCGTTCACACTGGTGTAATTTGTCATGCGATTTGACAGGTCCAAATCACACAAAAAGTTGCACCCTATTGTCTGCGAAATACATTTATAAATCGGTGCGACGCCAACTTTGCGTGCCGCACCGATTTGAAAAATTAGTGTCTGCACTATTTTTTGTGATTTCAGGTGCGATTTGCATAGACATCTGTTTATGAAGTCGCACGGATGTCAGCCAAGCTTCACATAAAGTCGAATTGACATGTGGCTTTGAAATTGTGCAATTTGATGTGAACTAGGACTAAATCCCTTTTTGCATTCTCTGTGCTTCAAATACATTGATAGACTAATTAAAAAATCAGCTACCTTTAGGCCGCAAACACACAATCAAATCTATCTGCTGGAAACGGTCGGCCCGACCGTCCCAGCAGACAGATTCAATCGTGTGTACGGGCGAGCCGACGGATTTGGCCAGCCGACAGATTGGAAAGCATGCTTACCAATCTGTCGGCTGGGAACCCGTCCGCCCGACATGTATGCTGGTTAGTACGCTAACCAGCAGACATGTCTTCTCGCACACGGGTCGAATGGTTTCGACGCATGCACGGAAGTGTTTTACTTCCTGGTGCAGTGACGTGGCGGCGTCAATTTTGGTGTACACGCGATCAAACCAAAACAGCAGCAGGCAGATTTGTTCAAATCGGTCGGCCCGACCGATTTGAACAAATCTATTTGGTCGCGTGTACACGGCCTAAGTGGTGCAGATTATTAAAAAGTAATATTGTTTTATTATTATTATATTTAATCTTCCAGTTATTTTCAAAATAAGACATGCAGTACATGCATGATGTGCGTGAATGGCTTTTGTATTGCTAGATATAAGGTCCTGCTCAATACCCAGTCTCCAATAAAATACCTCTGATAATCTTTTACTTAACTTAAATTAGGGAAGACCATCTGGAGTAATTGATCACAGTCATGATTTCAGTAATCAAACCTTCAGGGGATTATTGAATTTGTTTCAAGAATTAGAAGGCAGACGTTGTAGAATCCTAGAGGCCACATCAATATCAATGTTGGCATTAAATGGGTAATGTATTTTAATGTATCTAAGCCAAACTGTGAGGTCCAAGTTTAAAGAAATAGGAAAGGTTTTCTTTTTCTAGAAAAATATAAAGGTCGAAATAAAATAACAGGAAATTAGTTAAATAGCTATGTTAAATAGTTCTCTCCATTACTTTTGTTAGTGAAAAATCATATCTTGGTATACAGAAATGTGGCTGATTTGCTACACTGACAAACTCTGCACTGCTAACATGAGGGCACTGTGGGATGAAAACATAAAAGAGCTATGCTACTTCCTTTTCTATTACAGTATATTTGCTTACATTGCACGTAGCTATAAAATAATATGTTCATTTCCATGCATCATTATTTTTTAGCTTCATCAAAACACCCATGACAGCCTACGTGCAGTGAGAGCTGGTGAGGGATCTAGCAAACAAGATCCTGGGAATATATAATGCCGCGTACACACGATCGGAAATTCCAACAACAAATGTTTGATGTCAGCTTTTTGATGGAAATTCTGACCGTGTGTAGGCTCCATCGGACATTTGCTGTCGTGATTTCCGACAAGAAAAATTTGAGAGCTGGCTCTCAATTTTTCCGTCAGCAAAAGTTGTTGTGGAAAATTCAGATTGTCTGAATGCAATTCCGATGCACAAAAATCCTACGCATGCTCGGAATCAATTAGATGCATGCTCGGAATCATTGAACTTCATTTTTCTCGGCTCGTCGTAGTGTTGTACGTCACCACTTTCTTGACGTTCGGAATTCCCGACAACATCTGTGTGACCGTATGTATGCAAGACAAGTTTTAGCCAGAATTCCATTGGAAAAAAATCCACGGTTTTGCTGTCGGAATTTCCGATCATGTGTACGCGGCATAACAGGCATTTTCAATGCATAATGTTCCACATAACACAAAAATTGTGCTTTTTGTTTTAGGAGTATAATCAGATCAAAGCACATGTAGTGAATTACAGCTGAAATTTGTTCTACAATGTTTTTTTAGTGAGTGGCAATGCATATTTTTCCTAGGTATGTTATGCAAAATAAATAAATAAATACATAAATAAATAAATAATTGTCAAGTGTGACCTTGGCCATGCTTTAAAGATAACCTGTGACTTATGGTCATTATGGTTCTTCTTCATTTACTTTTCAGGAATGACTATTTTTGTATTAAAGGAGAAGTATGTGCAAAGCTATTTGTCAGTAGGCATGTGCAAAAGTGAAAAATTCGTTTCGTTTCGTTTCGTTTCAATTCGTCCTTTAATAAATTTCGTTAAGTTAGGTTCGTTACATGTGTTGAATTCGTTTTCGGAATTCGTTCGTTTTCGACCGAATTTCGAAAAATACGGTCGAAATCGAAAATATTTCGACCGTTTTTCGAATTCGTTCGTTTTCGACCGAATTTCGAAAAAAACGGTCGAAATCGAAAATATTTCAACCAGATTAGAAAACAAATAGTCTCTTTTCGAATAGAATTTTTTTCGAATTAAATTCGAAAATATTTTTTTTTTTTTTTTTTTTTTTTTCGAATTCCGATCGAATTTAGTCCGCGGGTATTCGATTCGGAATTCGAAAAAAAAAAAAATTCGATTTCGACCATTTTTTTTTTTCGAAATTCGGTCGAAAATGAACGAATTCCGAAAACGGTCGAAATTTTTCGCTATTATAGCAATTCGGAAATTCGTATGCATCCGAATGTCCGAATAATGGAAAATTCGTCCGAATTTCGATTCGGAACGAAACGAAATGCACATGCCTATTTGTCAGCTGTAGGCAACAGCAGTGTAGTTATTTCTGCACTCCAGTGACCTGTTTTCTGCTGGCAGCAGGCTAAGGCCAGCTGTTGGCTGACATCGGTCAGTGAGTGCAGGCTTGGTAAAAAATCCTGACTTTACATTTGGGATCCTTCCAGATACCTGGACCGGCAACTGGATTAGCCTCTCAGCGAGCAGATGGGAGGCTGAGTCAGCCACTCAGCCTCTCTCCTCAGCCCAGCACTCCAGTGAGCCCTGGAGGGACAGAAGAAAGAGCTGGCGACGGACAATCACCGGCTCTCTGCTCAGTGAAGGCTGAGAACTGAGTGATCAGGTGTCTTTGATCACTCAGTTCTCAGTCTTAGTGGTGGCAGGGGAACAGATACAGCATCATATATGTGTATATATATATATATATATATATATATGTAGGACTACCCCCGAAGGAGCTGCTGGTTAATTTTGGATGGCACGTTACCTCATATTTCTCCGCCATCTAGGGTACTTGATGAGAATGTATTAAATGGAATGTCCACACAACAGGTGTATTTTCTGTGCTTTTATTACCCAGCCGGGTAAAAACAGTGAAACTTGGTGAAGAGTAAAGAGATAGTAGAAATGGAAGGTCTTAGAGAAATTCGGGTTTGGACCCAGGCTCATTAGCTGGGTGACGCTGTTGTACAACCAGCCAAGAGCAAAAATTAAAATCAATAACGAATTCTCAAAAATTTTCCAACTAGAGAGAGGAACGCGACAAGTCTGTCCCCTTTCTCCCCTGCTGTTTGCTCTAGCTATGGAACCATTAGCCATTAAAATTAGAAAAACAGAAGATATACAGGGGTTTTGCAGGCAGACTATGGAGGATAAGATCGCACTGTTTGCAGACGATGTCCTTTCATTTTTGGGAGACGTCGAAACCTTGTTAAAAAAAGTGATCAAAACGGTGGGCGACTTTGGGCTATGCTCCGGGCTGGTCATCAATTGATAAAAGTCAGTACTACTGCCAATTGACCCTCTTGGTGTCCAGATACCTCATGGAATTCCTCAGTTAAAAGTAGTAGTCATGATGAAATATCTTGGGATATGGATTACGAGGGACACCAATAGTTTTGTCCAAAACAACTTAATTCCTCTTTTGTCTAAATGGGAACATAAAAGAGACATCTGGTGTAGACTCCCATTGTCCATAGCGGGGCGATGTAATCTAATAAAGATGCTATGGTTGCCCCAGCTACTTTATATCCTCCATAACTCCCCAATCTAGATAGACCAAAAATGGTTTAAAAGAATAGAATCCCTCTTCAGAGAGTTAATTTGGAAGAAGGGACAAGCCAGAATTTGTCTCCAGATCATGCAGTTACCAGCTAAAGAGGGGGGTATGGCAGTCCCACACCCGAAAACATACTTTTTAGCTTCGCAGCTACAACATCTTGCGAACTGTGGAGAGGAGGGAGGGGGAAATCCGGGTAGATTGATGCAAGCAGGGGCACCGCATAGGACAATAGTGGAGGCACTTGAGGCTGATTCGTTTATCCATAGATGTCCGACTATAAAACTCATCCGTAAAGTGTGGCAAACAACAAAAGTACTGATGGGCTACAGGGGGAATAACAACTTTTGCCCCTCTCTGGTGCAATCAAAATTTAAGGGAATTAAAAGAAATTTAGAGATCTAAAGAATGGGAGAGACAAGGTATAAGGCGCTTAATTCAATTGTTTGATGGAGAACATATGAAATCCTTCTCAGACTTGCGACAAGAATTCAATATAGCAAATAATACATTCTACAAATACCTCCAGATTCGACACACCATCCAAGCCCAGTTTGGGTCACAATCAATTGCATGGTCCCCGGCCCCAACCCTCCTCAAAATAACTTCTTTAAATACAACTAAAGGCCTGATCTCCGAGCTGTACTCCAGAATAGGATCTAAAACAATAAGTAGGGCAGGCCCTATCAAGAGTAGAATAGGATGGGAGAGAGACGTAGGTCAAATGACCATGGAACAGTGAAGTGTGATCTTGAGGAGGGGGGTACTGGTCTCGATTTCCCCATCTCAGAAAGTATCACACCTGTTCCTCTTGCACAGAGTATACTATAACCCTAGGAGGATGTTCAATCTCGGGTGGAGACGCAATGACGAATGCCCAAGATGCAGATCGTCAGGCAATCTCATCCATATGCTATGGAAATGCCCAAAGCTATTTAGATACTGGGAGGAGGTGGTAGACATTATAAATAAAACTTTTAAAACAAAGCTAGAAGCCGAATCCAAGACATGCCTATTAGGCAGTATAGAGGAAGATAGAGTGAGGTGGTGCTGAGATGCCTCTTGCAGGCCCAGATGCCACCCACTACCAAGTCTTGGGTTGAAACCATTAACTCAATGATCTGGAGTGAGAGAGTGACACTCACCAGACAGGGCAATTATAGAAAGTTTGTGAGGATGTGGAAACCTTGGCTAGACGAAACAGGATGTCCTATATAAGAAGATGGTAGTAGGCCCTCAAATTTAGTACATATCTTAACACGATATTAGGCATCCCTTTCTAGGAAAGAGCTAATTACCGAAGTGCACCAACTTCAAAAACTGGTTTATGGTGAGTGGGAAGGGAGGGGGGGTGTGTGGGTGAGGGGTAGAGGGTTGGGTAACAGAGTGGGAGGAAACGAGGGAAGACAATTTGGAACTGAGAGGTTTTTCACGCAACACAATGTTATAAAGAAGTAGAAAGGGGAAGAAAAGAATAGGGGGGAAAAGGGAAAAAATTATGGTTGTGTATTTAATATGTCAAGTTATGCACATTGGTGTACTGCTTTTTTTTTACCTCTTGATATGCAAACAACAATAAAAAGCTATGTGATAAAAAAAAAAAAAAAAATGGAAAACAGTTCTGCTTCCAACGACAAACTCTATCTTACCACTCTATTTGGAGTTCATGTAGCGCACCTGGACAGGCCTCTCTCACAAGCCTGGCAGCCAGAATGTCACTCGAACGTGGGGTTAAGTCTCTGCCACAGACCCTCCCAATAGTTAAACACAATGGAGATAATAGTGGTCCAAAATCCTCCTTGATAGATTCAACACCTGGATCTCCCACAGGTAGTTCCAGGTTGGTTACCGGCTGACAGGCGACCAACGTCCAGCCTCTCAGCACCCAGTTCCCCTGGTCCCTGGTGGATATCAGGTCCCTCTTGGAATACCAGCCTCTCTTTGGCACTCCTCAGGCAGACTCTCCACCGAACAGCCTCCTCACACTAGAACGAACAGCTCAGGACCTCATCAGATTGGGGACCCAGTCAATCATTGGGTCCCAGCCTCAGCTCAGTTGCTCTGGGCCAACATGGTCCCAGAATCAGGAACGCTGCGTAGCACGCACACCCTGGCCCAGAAGGCCATTTTGCCGGGGTGCCGTGGCATGGCTACCCTGAAGGTGGGCACCACACAGAAGACCCAATAAGATGGTGTCTGCCCCATAAATACCCCTCCTCAGCATGCACAGCAAGGGAGCCTCCTCCTGATAGGCTGCTGGGGGGAAGCATCCAAATCCCTGACTCCATTGCTGCCACCTGTCGACCTGGGGTGTGACCAACACCCCAAAACCGCCAGAATGAGCCCACAGCACAGCCAAAGCTGGGACAGAGGCTCCAAATTTTAACAAATTAACCAGGCCAGAGTCACTTAATTCTCTCACCCCTCTAAATTTGCACTAGCACCGGTTCTGAAAAGTAACCAGGTACTACATATATATATATATATATATATATATATATATATATATATATATATTTTCGAAACCCAAACTTCTCTTTTATCTACATGTACAGTAATACTTTGGTCAGAGCAAAAATGCAATGCTGTAAGACCACGCTATGTTTTCTGTGAGCTCAGTTCTGGTAACAGACAAACAAACACTGTCACATAATTAATGCCTCGTACATACTAATAGTTCTCTTTCATTCAACTCAGCGGGTTGAACAAAAAAAAACCTGACAACTCTGGTTGGAGCGGCTCTACTAACAGTTCGATGTTGGTACATCCATCTCCTCCGCTAAACTGTTGGACGACATTCAGCCCATGAGTAGTAGGCATAAGGTTCTGTCAGGATTGCACGAAAGCAAACTAAATGAAAAGACTTTGATAATTAACATATTTACCCTCTTCCAGAAGCAAGTGTTGCTTATTAGCTCAGACTTGAGACAGGAGGCAGGGCAGTCTTCTTGGTGACATTGCTACTGCCGACACTGGGCTGACATTTCTACTTGGGAGACAATAGACAAGACAAGTGAATAAAAGCACAAACACCTATCCTTGAGGGATACTGCACTGTTATAAGTATAAGATTCTTACATATACCCATTCCTGATTGGCTTTCTTTAATCCTTATGAAGCTTGCAATGTGTTTGTATGCAGTACAGTTTATTTATTTGTCTCCTCTTAATATTCTTTTCAACAGAAAAACTGAATTTGGGATATTCTGTCTTTAGCCTTGTACACACGACCAGTTTTCCGGTCGGGAAAACTGCCATGACAGCTTTTGGCCAGGAAAACTGGCCGTGTGTATGCTGCATGGCAGTTTTCCCCAAAGGAAAACCGCTGGGAATCGCGGCAGAAAAAATAAGAACATGTTTCATTTTTCCCCATCGGGATTCCCGGCGGTTTTTAACCCGGGAGTTTTCCTATGGGGAAAGCCTGCGAGGGGGCATACACATGGCCAGGTTTCCCAGCCAAAGCTCTCATGGCAGTTTTCCTGCCAGGAAAACCGGCCGTGTGTAGAGGGAAAAAGCTACCGAGCTGGTTCTCGGCTTTCACCTCAGGTTTCCCGGTGGTAAAAAGTCAGCCGGGAAACCCGGTCGTGTGCATGAGGCATTACACTAAATGCTAACGCAGCATTGTGATCTGAACAGCCTTAAAAGCCAATACATTTATGTGAACTCTCCCTGCATCCTCTTGACATAAAAATATGCACTACTATGCAGGCAAGCGCAAGGATGTGAAACAGCACGTGAGGCGTTTCTGTCAGGAGGATTGTCAAGATGATGGTCCAGCAAACTTCAAAAAAGTGGATCACTATTTATCCTTTCCATCTCTAAAGATTTGCAGAGCTCAAAAGATCTCCTTGCCACCTAAAAAGAACTGTACTGATTACCCTTACTTGCAGCTGTATATTTTGGTTTTGTGCTGCCCTAGGGAACACTTAAATTGGGTGCCCCCCATCAACATTTGTCCCACCCCAGTCACGGTATAGCATTCTTGTCTCAGGGTCTAATGGGGAAGCTGAAGCCATTCACAGTGAACAGCTGCGGCTTCCTCATCAGACCCTGAGACCTCGTACATACGTAAATGAAACATCAATTTCCTCGACGAGTTCCTTGTCAGGCTTGTCGAGAATCTTGACAAGCTGTCTTTGCGTACACACTGTCAAGACCAAATCTCGTTGTTCTCAAACGCAGTGGCGTTCAATGCGTACAACGGCAGGGGAAGTTTGATTCCACTGGCACAAACCTTGGGGCTGCTTTTTCTAATCTCATGTTACTGCGTGTTAAGTAAAAGTTTGGTAAGACACGATTTGCACTTCTCAGTCTGTTACAGCGTGACAAATGTGCTATCTCCATTACAAACGCTACTTTTACCGAAGGTGCGCTCCCGTCTCATACTTTATTCTGAGCATGGTCAGGTTTCTAAGCATGCACACGAACGTGTTTCTCATCAAAAACATGCCCGACGTGGAACACAACGAGGAAATTGAGACTCCCGACGAGGAAAAAGAGAACTTGTTCTCTTTTATTCTCATCGAGTTCCCCCTCAGTTTTCTCGACGAAAAACATACACACGACCGTTTTTCTCGGCAAAAAAAGCTCTGCCACCAAGTTTCTTGATGGATTTTGTTGAGTTCCTCGGTCGTGTGTACGAGGCCTGAGACATGATTTATGCCAAGTGCCATATATAGAATTACTGCCCATGATCTGATGTTCATGATGATAGCTCACATGTGTGGGAAGATCGCTATTTGCGTGCCTGTGGGACCGACACATGAAGACAGAGGCACTTTTTTTTTATATTATTATTTATTTTATTTTATTATTATTTATTTTATTTTTACACTTTTGCTTTATATTTTTTTTCCCATCACCTTTATTGCTGCCACAAGGAATTTAAACATGTGACAGGTACTCTTTATGGGGAGATATTGGGTCTATAGGAAATCCTAAAAGCATTCAAAACACCAAGATCAGGGTTTTTGAATGCTTTTGACTTTTAAAAACTGGCCCCATTGGTTTTCCGAGTAGACTGGAAGTGATGTCATTGCTTCCGGTTTACTGTTACGGGTTTACGTGTCTGTCCAGCCAGCCAGGGGATTTTCCGGCTGGTCGCTCGGGTCTCGTGGTGGGACGGGAGAGCCCAATAGAGCTGCAGTAAGCAGCAGGAGGGGGGACGTCCCCTCCCGCTGCTTGTAATAGCAATTGAGCTGCTATAAGCCGATACGGTTGCTATTACAAGAGAGCTCTGGCTCTAAATAATGATACTGGAGTGATGCTTGCAGCTGCAGGCATCATCCTGGTACAACCACCAAAAGGACGAGAAGTCCTGCCTCCTGAAAAACGCCTTGTTTGCCTCACAGTAGATAGACCCCTGCATACTTGTAATGCATACTAATTCTACTCAAGATATGGCAGAATTTCGATAAACATTTTGTTTACATTTCCACACCTTCTTCCTATATCCATAATGATATGTAGCTCACCATGCTTCTCATTCAATTTCAGCTGCAATGTTTCTTTTAATTAAAAATATATTTCAAACATACAAAACAGACCCTTTAATTTTGGGAAATTAACTTTTCTCATCCAGTTTTAATTCAGCCTCAATCATTCCCATAAAAACATCTTCCATAGACACATTGTTACGGCACTTTCTAAAGGCCTCGATTATCTTGCTATTCAAAAGACACCTGCAAGAGATCATGTGAATGCCAGAGAGTGCCCAGGCAAAAAAAAAATACCAATAAACTGTTACTAATCCATGTTGACTAATCTTGTTAGTAAGCATCACATTCCACAAAATATAGAGTCGGTTCTAAGATTCCAGACACAGAGAGCCTCACAGACACATTTAATTTCTATACAGTGCACAGAGAGAGCTGCATTGAGTGGTGTTTGATTGTCAGCATTATACATGGTCACTGACATTGGTTTCAATAAACTGTTCATACAACATAATAGACTCGAGCATGATAACTGGATTTGTCAATCTGATGTTGCAAGCATTACAAATGGTCAAAGTTCTAATAATTGAGGAGGTCAGTAAAAAAAGAAAAGATGAAAAAAAAATTCTCACCATTTTCTTCAGCTTTGTTAAAGGCATCCAATTAAGGTCATTTTGCTAATGCATAAATGTGCCGCCATAGGAGAATGAATTGCTTGTAAGCAAAGTCTGGAGCAAATGGATTTAAATTCAGTAATTCAGGCATCAGCTATTAATTTTACTCATTAAATTTCCTTCCAGGGAAATGGCAAATAGTAAATACATAAATGCAAATTGAAAATTACTGGCCCAAGTCTGCGGGAGCATGATTCACAGGCACTATGCGGCAAAATCCATGAAAATCAAGCAGGCTTTGTTTATGGATATGTGGATCAGTTTCTAGCAAGACAAATTTATATATATATAAAAACATGCATACAACCAGTATCCCAGGAATTTTATATAAATTGGAGCTCTAAGGGGTATCATACATGTGTCTCAGGGAGGATAGCAGGCAGCAAGACATCTGGCTGATGGCAATTGTGTCATGCACTGGTGGGTCTTAGCACAATACGGGTAGTGAAAACTTTTTTTTTCTCAGTGGAACAAGGAAATTCACAAAGCGAATGCAAATGAATTTTCCAACACCTTAGAAAGTGTGTTTGTTAAGCGATGATTGCTTCTGGCAATCAAAATCACTCTTTTAAGCCTATATCCATCTTTTGTGCTCTTTGTTTAGATGTTTCCCCTTAAATAAAAATATATCCTGTATAAAGCGGTGGTCATCAGGGCCCACTAACAGGCCAGATTTGCAAGATAATTGAAATACATCACAGGTGATATCATTTGCTGCTCAGTGCTTGCAGTATTCTAGTCTGCATCCCCAAGGTAATACATAAAACCTGGTCTGTTAATGGGCCCTGAGGACAGGGTTGATGGCCACTGGTATAAAGCACTACTTACCCCCTCCACAATCCAGTGCTGCCCCACATTTTCTCCTCTGTGGTCCAGTGGTGCAGAGGACCTAGATGCTCAACTACACTGCAGAGTGCATGAGGATCATGGGAAATGTAGTTCCAAAACATCTGGGGTGCCAAGGTTCACCATCACTGACCTAGAGTTTAGGGTGCAGAGGACCTAGAACCTTTGGTTAAGTCCTCAAGCCTGGGCTCATGGAAGAATGCTGCAGAGATGTTGCAGTAAAGAGGACCTGCCCACCACCAAAGGAAGAAGAGTAGATAAAGGACCTTTGATGTCATGTGACCAAACCAAGAACCCATAGAAAAAAGTATGTACACTGAACATGTTTAACAATTAAATAAGTGGAAAATGTGTAGCGCTTAGAATGGCTGTCTCTAATGACAGTCAAAACACAAAACAATAATGAATGGATTGTGTAACAAAAAAGACAACAGTCCCTTAGTTGCCCAGGAATAAACACTGTGTTGCTAGTGCATGATAAACAATGTGCAAATTCTTTATTAATTAGTGACAAGACATGATATAATCAACTGCTGTTGAATGCAATAATTCACATATATCTAGAAAACAAACAAAAATGAAAGAACTATAGTGAGTCTCTTCCCTTAGGAAACATAAAATGTGCTAATGGCACATAATACCGAGTGTACTATTAACCCATAAAATGATGATAAACCATAAACTGATATAATAAAATGTTATTGGAAAAAAAGTCCTAATAAGTACCCAGAATTCCAACAATATATTATTTGCCCAAAATACATAAAAACCCCACCCAACCATCAGGACGACCTATCGTGAGTGGCATTGATTTGGTCACTTCATGTATAGGCCGTTATATAGATTTCTACCTCCAGCCCCTGGTCAAACAGACTCCCTCATACATTAAGGACACGGGCGACACCATTCGCCTTCTGGAGGGTCTAGAAGTACAGGAAGTGTGCATCATGGTCACAGCAGACGTGGCCTCCCTGTACACTTGTATTCCCCACCATCTAGGCATAGAAGCCGTACAGCACTTTTTGAAAAGAGAGCAGTCCCTCGCTTCATTTCAAAGTGACTATGTGATTGAATTATTAGAGTTCGCTACCAAACATAGTTATTTTTGGTTTGACCAACGCTATTTCCTACAATTAAGAGGCGTCGCCATGGGGGCCAAGTTCGCACCCAGTTTAGCGAACCCTTTCATGGCCAAATGGGAGGAGGATGTCGTCTATGCCTAAACAGTTCCATCCTTGGGCCTGTGGGCCAGATATATAGACGACATCCTCCTCCTATGGAACGGCAGCCCTGAGTCTCTAAAGACATTTTTTGACTCTCTGAACATCAATGATAGGGGCATTTCCCTGACATATGAGTTCAGCTCCACTAAGATTCATTTCCTAGATTTAGAAATAACTATAGTGAACGGCAAATTTCAATTTCCAGATCTACTTCAAACCGACATCCCTATGGGAAGTTGCCACCATCCATCATGGCTCCGTTCGGTCCTGCGTAGCCAATTTCTCAGAATACGTTGGAATTGCACAGATGATCATACTTATCTTGCACAAGCCGAGATTTTAAAATCGAGGTTTATAGAAAAGGGATATTCTGTTAGCGATGTAGATCTGGAACTACAAAGAGTTCTTTTATTGAATAGGAAGTCATTGATATCCGTCAAACCTAAACGTCCCACTGATGACAGTTTTAAATTCGCTATGCTGACTACTTATTCTACTCAGCATAAACAAATTAAGACCATTTTTAACAAACATTGGAACATCCTCAGAGGAGACAAGGTATTGGGCCCTTTATTGCCCGAACAGGCTAAGGTAGTGTTCAAGGGAGTTCCTTCACTACAGAGCAAGATTGCTCCAAACATAATCAACCCTCCTGTTAAAAGTTATTTTTTTCACAATCTAGTTGGTTTCTATCCTTGCAGGAAATGTAAAGTGTGCCAACATAATGCCTTAGTCACACGCAAAATCTCTGAATTTTCATCTTCAGTCACTAAGAAGCAAAATAAAATTAAAACTTTTTACACCTGTGCGACTAAGTATATTGTATACTTACTAACGTGTCCTTGTGGTATGCAATATGTCAGTCGTACTATTCGTACTTTTTCCATTAGGGTCAGTGAGCATATTGCACTTACAGTTGTATTCAAAATTATTCAACCCCCACTGAAATTGATTGTTTTGGCCAGTTTGACATTGATTTTGATCATTCGGTCATCCTGCTTAGAATTAAATCAAAGAGGCACGTGTAGGTCTGACAAATATAACATAACATTTATAATGAAATAACCACAAATGTCTTTTCTGTGCTCACATCATTATCAGTTTTATTCAACCCCCAAGTGACATTCAATCTTAGTACTTAGTACAACATCCTTTTACAGTTATAACAGCTTTTAAACGTGAAGCATAGCTTGACACAAGTGTCTTGCAGCGATTTACGGGTATCTTCGCCCATTCGTCATGGGCAAAAGCCTCCAGTTCAGTCACATTCTTAGGCTTGCGCAGTGCAACTGCTTTCTTTAAGTCCCACCAGAGGTTCTCAATCGGATTTAAGTCTGGTGACTGCGATGGCCACTCCAAAATGTTCCAGCCTTTAATCTGCAACCATGCTCTAATGGACTTGGAGGTATGCTTGGGATCATTGTCCTGTTGAAAGATCCAACGTCTCCCAAGCCTCAGGTTTGTGAGGGACTGCATTACATTGTCAACCAATATCTCCTGGTACTGAAGAGAATTCATGGTACCTTGCACACGCTGAAGTTTCCCTGTACCTGCAGAAGCAAAACAGCCCCAAAGCATGATTGACCCCCCGCCATGCTTCACAGTAGGCAAGGTGTTCTTTTCTTCATAGGCCTTGTTCTTCCTTCTGCAAACATAGAGTTGATCTATGGGCCCAAACAGTTCTAATTTTGTTTCATCAGTCCACAGAACACAATCCCAAAACTTCTGTGGTTTGTCCACATGACTTTTGGCATACTGCAGTCGACTCTTCTTTTTCTTTGGAGACAGCAAGGGGGTGCGCCTGGGAGTTCTGGCATGGAGGCCTTCATTACGCAGTGTGCTCCGTATAGTCTGAGCAGAAACTTCAGTACCCACATCTGACAATTCTTTTCTCAGTTCCTCAGCAGTCACACGGGGACTTTTCTCCACTCTACGCTTCAGGTAGCGCACAGCAGTCAAAGTCAGCATCTTCTTTCTGCCACGACCAGGTAGCGTTTCAACAGTGCCCTTTGCCTTGAATTTGCGAATGATGCTTCCAATGGTGTCTCTTGGTATGTTTAACATCTTTGCAATCTTCTTATAGCCATTGCCCTTCCTGTGAAGCGTAATCACCTCTTCTCTTGTCTTCCCGGACCATTCTCTTGACTTCACCATGTTTGTAACCACACCAGTAAATGTCTAGAAGGAGCTGAGTATCACAGTCATTTTAAAGCTACCTAATTGGTGCTTATTAGGCTTTATTACTGCTACCTGACATCCACAGGTGTTTTCAATACCTGATTGAAAACAATTCAATGAACCTCTGTTCTTCAGAGTGGTAGTCTTTAAGGGGTTGAATAATTGTGTAAATGAAGAATTCACAAAAGAAACATTTACTACTGTATTACAAAACCAATTGATGTCATTTTAGTTGCATATGGTTCTTTAAGAAGTCCTTGTAGGATTTCATTCTGAATACAATTACAAATGTACACTAAATTCCCTAAAACCCTTTACAGCATTGGGGGGTTGAATAATTTTGAATACAACTGTATAATAGGTGGAGACACGAAACATCCGGTACCACGACACTACAGGCAGTACCATCATAGGAATCCCAAGGGTACCCAGTTTCTCGCTATCGACAAATACACCCCTCCCTGGAGAGGCGGAGCCATGACTCGTGGGGTCTCCCGCCTTGAAACTTTCTGGATATACGAACTCCAGACTCATACCCCATTAGGAATGAATGTTGAATGGGATATTAACTCCTTTATCAATATGTCATAATTATATATTTTACATTCTGGGTCTTTAGTAGATTTAGCATTATTTTACATTGTATATATGTTGAAATACGCAATGTTTTTATTTTGCAAAACATGTTGTGATCATTTTTCACAGTTATGCATATTTTATATGATAATGTACGTGGAGATCTGACTCACAAGATATGTGAAGCGGTGGTTTCCAATTGGCAACAGAAGTACATCACAATTATTAACAACAACAAATACATTTTTAACTGTTTTTTATATACATGTGGGCATTTTTATACACTGCCATTTTTAATATTTTAACATACTGCAATTTGGCTCTTTTGAGATGGCCACATGCTCATGTGAGCGACCAAACCGTGCATATTATTTCAACATGGGACAACTAGTGAATATGCACTATGGCAGTTACAGTATATGCACTACGATCATATTTTATACTCTTATTAGATTATTGTCTTAGCTGTGTATGCATATATGCCCTTTTGACATCATTTTAAATTTTTTCATAGGATCCAAATAGTCCTTTTTTATTTTCATTACATTATATCATTTTTGGCCCCATATGGAACGCAAGCACGCTTTGATAGAAGTGGCGTCTGTTTAACCAGCTGGAACGCACGTGTGTTCCACCTTTATGTCGGCACAGGTGCGCATGCGCCGACTTCGACCAATCATGGCCGTTCCTTCGACCAATTTGTGTGACGTTGGTTTACCCCGCCGGAACGCATATGCGTTCCACAGCGTTGCTGGCGCATATGCGCATGCGCCGACTTCGTCCAATCACGGTCCCCCTAACGAGGTACAGCGAGACACACCCACAGTGAGGTGCGGTTAACACACACGTGCCTCAGCTGTTATTGGCCACAACACTCACTGGTTACAAGAACCAGCCACAATGAACGCCTCCTATTGTCCCATAGATCTCGTTCCGTATTTTTTATCATCTAAATACACACTCTATATATTCACGAACCATGCCCTATACCAAAAAAAATATGATTTCTCTCTTTTTGCTACAGCATTTCCTATAATGTGCTGTTTATTTCCTGCCTATGCCAATGAGTCTTGGCCTATTTCATATTGAGGCTTGAATTGCAAGCTGCGACGCCATCTTGAATAGGCGGAAGAGCTGTTTCTCATTGCTGCAGGTGCATGGTGAGTCAGATCTTTACTGATTGGGCTGTAGTTCATTGATTTTACATAAATTGGAGTGGGCTACAGTGGAGAGATACCCCAGACGAAGTGCTTTTGATCACGAAACATGTCGGGAGGACTCCACTGCTGCCCCACTTGTATACAAGCGTTTTTTATTCAGCCAAATGTAAGTTTGACAGCTGTAAATAAATATTTTATATTCTTCCATAAATGGGATTACGCTATGTGGCCACTTCTTTCTCTTATCTTTTATAACATTGACATATTGTGAGAACATCCATTTGGGGATCGCACTTTCAACGCAACTCCCAGTTGGTCTCCATTCACCCATCCCACAGAGGTTTTGATGACCGGCTAAAGTATCGCCCTGCTAAGGAGCCTATATGACATCAGCCATTATAAGCCTTTTTTGATTTTCGGTGGCGTATGTCACCTTAAGTCACTTGGTTCCGGTAAGCCTGCATTGCTTTCGGTGGTGGGAACAGCACATTGGAGAAGTCACTTATTATTTTATCCATTCACCAATTCACTTGATTGACTGTTATTTTGATATATGAGGACTTTTTTTCCAATAACATTTGATTATACCAGTTTATGGTTTATCATCATTTTATGGGTTAATAGTACACTAGTATTATGTGCCATTAGCACATTTTATGTTTCCTAAGGGAAGAGACTCACTATAATTCTTTCATTTTTGTTTGTTTTCAAGATATATGTGAACTATTGCATTCAACAGCAGTTGATTATATCATGTCTTGTCACTAATTAATAGAGTATTTGCACATAGCAACACAGTGTTTGTTCCTGGGCAACTAAGGGACTCTTATCTTTTTTGTTACACAATCCTTTCATTATTGTTTTCTGTTTTTTTGACTGTCATTAGAGACAGCTATTCTAAGCGCTACACATTTTCCACCTATTTGATTCCTGTGCTTTTCTCATACGAGCCGTGTTAGCAGCTACCATTCAACTAATACCGGCAGCGTAGGGTACTCACCTTTTTTCCATACAATTAAATAAACATGGGGCAATTGTGGGACAGGAGTGGACCTTTAACGCACCCACATCCTGATTTTTGCAAGTGCCACGGAATCATGGCATGCTTTCTTTTTATAGATAATAAACGATTTTATTCTGTTTAATATTCTAAGCTTTTACAATTATCCATAGCCACTCTGCAGCACAATTCAGAATTTCCTGTACCACTATTCACGATTCTAAGGAACCCACATCTATCCTTAGCCACCCTGCACAACAGTTCAGAATTCTGAAGTCACAATTATTGATAGCCACCCTGGACCCTTTAGAAATGCTTACAATTTCTGTAGTCACTAGCCACTTGAGCCAAGATTACCGTATTTATCGGCGTATACCGCACACTTTTTCCCCATAAAATCAGGGGAAAATCGTGGGTGCGCGTTATATGCCGATAGCATACCTCGAAGGGGGACGACCGCCCTCCGGAAATCACTTAGCCGTCATCTCCTCTCGGCTCTCACTCGGCTGTCACGTCACACACAGACAGTCCCGCCTCCGCCACCAGCTTTGGACCAGTGTTATGTCTATCACAGGAGATGGTCCAATGCCGATGGCGGAGGCGGGACTGTGCATGTGTGACGTGACAGCCGAGTAAGAGCCCCCCTCCTTCCCATCTGAGGTATGTGTGTGATCTTGCATGCATGGTGTTTCCTTCTCAACCACCATCAATATACAGATCTGCTTACCAGATATCTAGACCCCACAGTAAATGTGTCTAAATGCACTTATTGGAAAACACCAGCCATGTGAATGTCTCTTTTTCATATATATAGGAGGCAATGTAATCAGGCCACACAATATTGCACCTGAGGAGACAGAAGAAAGATCATGTAGTAAAATGTTTACTCTTTAATTTAATTAATCAGGCTTCAGATGGACATTCATGGGCACTGACCCTTAAATTGGTACTTCAAAGTTGTTTATTTAAAAAATTATTTTTTTCCAGAAAATTCCCTCTTAAAATTGGGGTGCGCGTTATACGCCGGCGCGCATTATACGCCGATAAATACGGTAGGTACTTACATTTATCAGCAGTCAGACAGTTCCACAATTTACTCTTCCAAGAAATGCACACATTTCAGTAGTCACCCTCTGCCACAATTTACTCTTCTGAACAATGCACAGTAATCAGTAGTTATCCTTTGTCAAAACTCACTATACTAAGAAACTTACAATTATCAGTAATCACTTGTTTGCCAAGTCACAGTTTTAAGGAACTCATAGTTATCAATAGTTACCCTGTGCTACAATTTACTCTTCTGAGTAACTAACAATTATTAGTAGTAGCTCAGTACCATCATTTACTCTACTGAAGAACTCATAGTTACTAGTAGTGGCATTGTACTACAATATCCTCTTCTGAAGAACTTACATTTACCAATAGTCACCTTATGCCACAATCTACTCTTCTGAGGAACTGAAAAATATTATCAGTCACTAGTGTTGCTCACGAATATTCGCATTGCGAATATTCGTAACGAATATTGCATATTCGAGTATTCGCGAATAAATCGAATATAGCGGTGAATATTCGATATTGCGAATATTTGTATTTTTTCAAATTTATTTTTAAAACAGATCACATCCTAGTGATCTCCATTGACGTCTAAAAGCATTGCTGGTATGATTAGAGACCCTGGGCCAAGTAGCTGAGGCGTATTACGAATATTCGCAAAAACTTTCTCTGCCCTTCTGTGTTTTGTGTATAAAAAAAAAGTTTAGTCATATAAGTTTGTGTAAGTAGAGTTAGTGTTTAGTGCATATTAGTTTATAATCCAGGAAATGATCTCCGTTTTCGCGTGTTGACGAGAATTTCGCAATCAATTTCACATTCGCATTAGCGAAATTTCGCATTAGCGAAATTTCGCAATATTGTTTTTATGATAAAATATCACGAATATTCGATATTAGCGAATATTTCACGAATATTCTTCTATATATTCGTGAAATATCGTGAAATCGAATATGGCGTATTCCGCTCAACACTATCGGTCACCTTGTCCCACAATTTACTCTTCTAAATTAATTCACAGTTATCAGTAGCCCCCCTGTGCCATATTTTGTTAGTTAAATAAATTAATAATTATACGTTTTTGCTCTGTATCAAAATATACTCTTTTTAGGAGCTCACAATTATCGGTTGTCAACGTGTGCCACCATTTTTGCTTCTAAGGAAGTAACAATTACCAGTAGAACCTGTACCACATTTAACTTTTTTAAGGAAATCACAATCATCAATAACCACAATTTACTTTTCTGAGGAATTTAGAATTACCAGTAAAACTTGTGCCACATGTTACTAATTTGAGGAACTCATAATTACCAGTAGCCACTATGTGCCACAATTAACTTTTCTGAGGAATTCATAATTACCAGTAGTCAACATGTGCAACAATGTACTCTTCTGAGGAACTCACAATCATCAGTAGCCACCCTGTGCCACAATACTTTTCTGAGGGATTTAGAGTGAGGAACTTGTATAGCGCTGCACATGTGAACTAAATCGCCTCTAGGCGGTTGCATCCATTGTCATCCTGATCCATCAGAATAGGTAGACATGTGCAGACTGAAATATTTTGTTTTCGTCCGGAAAATACATTTATTTTGTTACTCCCGAAAATCGTTTTGATTTATTTTGTTTTCGTCTGGAAAGTTTTCGTCCGAAAACGACGATTTTCGATGCTTTGTCGAATTTTCGTCGTTCAATTCCTTCCCAATTCACTGAATACAGTGAATATGTAAAAATGAAATGACGAAAATTTGACGATTTTCGATGCTTTGTCGAATTTTCGTCGTTCAATTCCTACCTATATTCACTGTATTCACTGAATACAGTAAATAGGTAGGAATTGAACGACGAAAATTCGACAAAGCATCGAAAATAATCGGATCTGAACGAAAACGAAAATAAAGCATTTTTTATGTAGGATCTTTCGGTTTTCGTTTCTTGTGCTTTCGTTTTCGTTCGTTAAAACGATAACGAAAATACACGATTTTCGGACAAAAATGCATTCTAACGAAAACGAATGCACATGTCTAAGAATAGGTGAGTCTTCAGTTTTTTCCTAAAGGCCCGATGGTTTTCTTCGAGGTGGACGGTCATGGGTAGGAACTCACAATTACCAGTAGTCAACATTGTAGCAATAAAAAAGGTATTCCCGTATACCTGATAAAGACCACCCAGGTCACAGCAATTACCACACCCACCAGACCCGTTCAGTACTGAGAGATAACTTATGAACACAGGAAGACAAGACAGCGTTGTTCTCAAAGTTGATCTGTTTAAAAAAAAAGACAGACAATTAAATTATAAAAAGTGTGTACATTTCACATCAATAATAATAAGATGACAAACCCTTTAAACATGGCTGCCATACCCGTGTCATCTGTTTCCATGGCTTATAGTCATATTTTTGGTTTTAGGTATTAAGCAGAAGAACAGGGAAATGTCCTAAGACAGCCATACGCCGCAAAAGCTTTATATAGACAAATAAAGAGAAGCAATGTTCCTGCAAGCTACACTTTATACATGATGTTAGACCTGTGGATTTTACAGAAAACTTTGCAGGCAATGTTCATGCAAAAGCAGAAGATTAACCTAGCTAACAAAACTGCACCAAGTTAACCTAAATCTCATATTGAACCCATAGCTAATAGCTGTCTTAACATGACATCCCTATGGTTCATTGTCATAAAACTACAATCCCCTTTCAGTCACAAATTTACTTTTCTGAGGAACTCACAATTATCAGTAGTCTTCATGTGCCAAAACGTACTCTCCTGAGAAAATTACAATTACCAGTAGAACCTGTGCCACATTTGACTCTTTTGAGGAAATCACAATCATCAATAGTAACCCTATTCCAAAATGTTGTCTTCTGGGGAACTCAAAATTATCATTAGTCACATTGTGCCATGGTTCACTTTTCTGAGAAACTCACTTATATCTGTAGCCACCATGTGCCATCATATTGAGTAACAAAGAATTGTCTGTAACCACTCCGAGTTCAGAATTGTGAAAAACAACTCCTAATTAACCATAAACATTCTATGTCGCCGCTTAGATGTAATGATATATATAAAGCTGTGTGTGGGCTTTTCTTCTTTAGCTAAAATTCCTATGATAAATTACAGTTACTTATTTAGACGCCCCATATAGCTTTTGTAGCAAAAAATTGGAGGTAAGACTGTAAAAGTGTGGCATTAGCATAATGTCTATTTGACTGAATATCTATTTCTGTGACTTCAATTATGCTTTACCCACTTGATACCCGCCCACCGTCAAATGACGGCGGGCGGGATACCCTATGTTCCTGACAGGACGTCATATGTAGTCCTGTCACTTTAAGATGCTAGGGGCGCGCGCACCTGTCGCGTCACTTAGAACACCGTGCGTGTGCCCGGCGGCCGTGATGGCCGCTGGGCACACGCGATTGCCTACAATTGAGCTGGGACGTGGAGCTCTGTGTGTAAACATGGAGCTCCACGTCCCTGTCAGGGAGAGAGGAGACCGATGCTGTGTCCCTTGTACATAGGGACACAATCGGTCACCTCCCCCAGTCAGTCCCCTCCTCCCACAGTTAGAACACAATGAAGGAGAAACATTTAACCCCTTCCCCGCCCCCTAGTGGTTAACCCCTTCCCTGCCAGTTACATTTATACAGTAATCAGTGAATATTCATAGCATTGTTTACTGTATAAATGTAAATGGTCCCAAAAATGTGTCAAAAGTGTCCAATGTGTCCGCTATAATGTCCCAGTCCCGAAAAAAAAGATCACCGCCATTTCTAGTAAAAAAAAAAAAAAAATCATAATTATGTCCCCTATTTTGTAGGCAATATAACTTTTGCGCAAACCAGTCACTATACGGTTATTGCGATTTTATTTTTTAATTTTTTTTACCAAAAATATGTAGAAGAATACATATCGGCCTAAACTGAAATAAAAAAATGTTTTTTTTTTTTTTTAAATGTGATATTTATTATAGCAAAAACCAAAAAATATTGTGTCTTTTTTCAAAATTGTCGCTTTTTTTGTTTATAGCGCGAAATATAAAAACCGCACGGGCGATCAAATACCACCAAAAGAAAGCTCTATTTGTGGGGAAAAAAGGAAGTCAATTTTGTTTTGGAGCCACGCGGCTAAACCGCGCAATTGTCAGTTAAAGCGACGCAGTGCTGGAAGCTAAAATTTTGTCTGGGCAGGAAGGGGGTGTAGGTGCACAGTAGGCAAGTGGTTAAGTAGCATTTTTCATACTGCACTTTCCCAGGTCTAACACAAATACCCTTATTTTCGGTTTCACGACGATAACACATATTTTTCCTTTCCTACACAGAGAAGGGATACACTTTTTCTGCATGTCAGGTAGATAGTATCTCTCCTTTTCTTGTGAAACTACATCGCCATTTGTTATTTACCGCAATAAAAACTCTTCTGCAATATAATGAATGTTTTTGAGGTAAATACATGTAATACTATATAATAATGATATTACACGCTCAGCTTCACGATACATACATGCACAGAGATTTCCCAACTCACTAGACAACAATTTTAAATCTAGTGGAGTAAAGTTGGCCATAGATGAATCTTTTTTTGATTATCCAGCTGAAAGAGCATTATTTCTATTATTACATTGTAGTAATAAATTAAATGGTTCAACTCACCATAATGCAGAGTCAGTGGGAGTCCTGAGTGTGTCACTTGCCACTGTCGCCTGCCACCAGATGCGGAATGTTACTTGCCACATCACCTGCCACACTGCCTGCCACCATATGCAGAATATCACTTGCCATGCTGCCTGCCACCAGATGCGGAATGTCACTTGCCACTGTCGCCTGCCACCATATGCAGATTGTCACCTTCCACTGTTTTTTTATTTTATAAATAGATTCCTAGTGCATTGTTGGTTCACTTAACTTTTCCTTTGATTTCCCTTCTAAATGTTTTTTTTCTTTGTCTAAATTCCTCTCTTCTTGTTTCTCCTCAGTAAGCTTGCCCCCGTCATCCGAGCCGTCTCCCCGCAGGGATGTAGTCCCAAGGGAGGAGGCGAGCACGCTGACTAACCCCCAGCCAGAACGGCTCGGATGATGGGGGCAAGCTTACTGAGGAGAAACAGGAAGTGAGAAATTCAGACAAAGAAAATAAACATTTAGAAGGGAAATCAAAGGAAAAGGTAAGTGAACTAACAAAGCACTAGCATAAAGGAACCTATTTAGAAAATAAGAAAAAACAAACCTTTAAAACCCCTTTAATTTCAATCCATGTATGGCCAGTTTCAGACTTTTCACACCTTTTGGCTTCATGCATCTGAAATGTATTTAAATAATTTCAACATAACGTTCATATGTGCTTTACAGTTACGCTTTAAATTGATTTTTAATACATTGGAGCATGCAGAAACCTTTGCTCATTCATTGACATCATGATTAATACTACTGCTTTATTTCCTCACTTTTTAAAGTTTGTTTTCTGTTGAATAATTTACATTTTACACATATAAATTAGTTTAGAAATATGTGCTGTGTATCATAAAATGGCATGCATTTTGTTTTGCTCCTGGTGTATTATAAAATAAATGAATATGAAATCTATCCAGTGGGCCTCCCACTGTGTTAAAGATA
Source organism: Rana kukunoris (assembly GCA_029574335.1). Classification (NCBI taxonomy): domain Eukaryota; kingdom Metazoa; phylum Chordata; class Amphibia; order Anura; family Ranidae; genus Rana; species Rana kukunoris. The sequence goes on along the minus strand of CM056053.1, from coordinate 410,937,055 downwards.
GATGTGACTATTTCTTGTCATCTACTGTAATATTTTTGAAGAATATCCTTTGGGTTAAGTGTCAAGATCCTTCTGATGCTTATGGGTTTGTCCTATGTATTAGGCAAAAGGAAGTAACTCATAGCAGCAATTAGGTTTCAGATTACTATAGCCAGACAATTTTGAATTGGTTACTATTTACTGCACCATGTACATGTTAATGCTCTTTCAAAGTGCCTTACTGGTATGATATAAAGTTGACTTCACACCTATGTGTTGCGGTAATGTGCTGTAAAATTAGCATTTTGCTGCTCTTTACTAGGGATGAGCCGAATGTACCTGGGTTCAGTTCACGGAAGTTCTGAATGTTTTTTTGAAGCCTACTGAAATTAACGGGAACTGAATCTTTTAAAAGCTAATAGGCAAGTGATTGTCAAACATATGACATGGTTGCTGGGCACTGCCTGGGGGACATGTACCAATGCAAAAAAAGGGGGATCAGTTATTTTAATAAAGCTCAAAGTAAAAGATAATCATATACAATAACATACAGTGATTAGCTGGATGTTCTTAATTCCTCTTATAGTGTATACATATGTGAATGTATGAATATAAACAAGTTCCAGTATAAAAAGTCCAAAAGTGATGGTATATAAAAGGTGAAAATAACGTTTGAAAGGTAGATACATCGTCACCAAGATGAGAAAAGAAAGCCGCTCCTTGAGGGATCAGGAGAAAAAGTGGACACCCTTACCAGACATGTTGGACCTCCTGTATTAGCAAGGTCATATGGACCTGCAGATATAACCCTCTGCAGGGTCTTGATGAATCACAGATTGGTATGCCGCTGTCCCTTAGGCTGTGTCTATCCCTCTGATGGAATCAAAAATCCACTGATGGACTCTATCCAAGCCTTACTCTACTTTCATCAATCTTTTCCTATCTTTTCCTATCTACCTCAAGTTGATGTGTTGGTCGTGTTGGACCAGGAAAATAAAGCATTCAGAAAACTTCAGCTACAGGTTGGACATTCGTTACTGCTTTGCTCACTACATCTACCCCTAGACACCACACAGAGGTAACCTTATCCGCCGATCCCAATCTAATCAGCGGCTCCTGAATTGGGTAGCGCTACATTTAATTAGACATTAAGACCTTGATAGCACCCTGCCAATAGATCCCCACAAAAACCAGGTCAGGGTTGCGGGGGAAGAAGGCCGTGTTCTCATTACCTTGAGAACAAGGTGCTTTATTAGGGGTATCCGGTATGAATTTTGTAGGGAAACTCATGCTTTTTTTTTTTATTTGTTTTCTGACATGTCAGCCACCATCCCAACCCCTTAGTTTGCATTCAGCTATCAAAGGTATTCTCTGCCTGCCAGCTGAAAGGCCAGACGGGGACATATTCCTGGTTGCTAAGAAGTCACAGTCTTCCAGCTCTCCAAAAACCAGCCTGAACAGGAAGCTATTAGAATGCAAAATACCACATGAATGTATGCGGTAATGCACTGCACTGCACCAGACAGGTGTAAAAAAGGCCTAAGAGTCTCATTTGCAAAAAATAAATTAAAAATGTACAGAACAAAGTGAAAGTGTTACCCATAAAAACTATGGGCCAGATTCACAAAGCACTTACGCCGGAGTATCTCGAGATGTGCCGTCTAAGTCTAAATTTGCTCCGGAATATTTTTTGCACCGTACCCACAGAACTAGATACGCACCAAAATAGGCTACTCCCGACCGGCCTAACTTGCCTACGCCTGCACATCCTAGGTGCACATTTACTCCGTCCACACCATTGATTTCCTATGCAAATATGCAAATGAGGGAGATACGCCGATCCACAAAAGTAAGTTTGTGCGGTGCAGTCTACACGATGTGCTTATCAGCTGCACGGAAAGTCTAAAATTAGACAATATAAAAGCAGGTTTAAAATTAGACAATCCGTCTACATGTCAGCTAAAGCAACACCGTTAGGGACGAGCTGAGCACCCACACTTGCAGGACAACAATCTATATGCCAACATGCAGGGCTGCCATCAGGGGAGTACAGGCATTACACCTGTAAGGGGTCCGGAGTTCCCAAGGGCCCCAGATGGCAACCCCCTCTTTTTTATATCTATTTTTCTTTATTTCTTCTTTTTTTTGTAAAGGCCCCCCCCCCCGCTTCTCCTCAATTCGCAGCAGCCCCCCCCCCGCTTCTCAATTTCAGGCGGCAGCACCCCCCCCAGTTCTCTGCTCCAGGGGCGTCCTTGCTCATAGCTATACTACTGACTTTAGATGAGCACAGAAGGGAGGAGGGCACGGAGGAGGGCATGGAGGAGGGCACGGGAGAGGATATACCGCACACGCATAGACATCTTTCACATGAGTGATTCTGAGGTGTATCGCATGCTCAGAGAGGTGCTGACCATAGTCTGCTTCATGTGCACATGCCCAGTCTGGCCGGCCCTTCATTTGCATGGGGTCACGGCACATTTCAATGGAACACGCCCACGTCCTTCCCACTTTGAATTACACCGCCTTACGCCTCGGAATTTACATTGCACCGGTGCAAATTTGGACGAAAATACTACGAGGATACGGCACTTGCGCCTCGAAATTAAGCCGGTCTAACTTAAAGGAGTTGCACTACGCCGGTCCAAAAATGCGCCGATGTACGTGAATCTAGCCCAATGCTTTTTCAAGCTCTCATTTTCTCACGCGGGTTGCAAAATATAACTGATTTAATTAATTACTCATGAAATGTGCAACATAACAGTTATTTCCAAGCATCGATATATGACTGTGTTTTTTGGGCACACATCAAGAACTGGATACACCTTGCTAATACAAACTGATGTGGTTTGAAGGTTTTCGAGAAACACTAATAATGACAGTGAATGACAGTATCCTTGCCCACTTGCAAGACAGAGTTTCCACTGTTTGTACCTACTGCAGTTATAATTAAATTATGCTTTACTAAGGTACTTATAGTTTATGATGTGGCTTATAACAAAGTCAGTCAATTAGCTCTTAGAGAATACGTTTTATGAAGTGAATTCACAAAGAAGATTTGGGAAACGGGGACTTGGCAAAACAGGGTGGGGGGGCTCTTTTTAATGCGGGTGTTACGTGCCTGAGTGTGAGCCTGAAGCGTGGAGGGAGACCTCCCGTACAACCCCGGCTCAGAGACCACTGGAGTGGAGACAGTGGTGGTAAGAGCACGGTGAAGTGCAGGTGTCAGTTCTGGTTGTGGCTGCTGGTGAAACAGGAACTGCCGAACAGGAAGCAGGTGATGCTGGTAGGCAGGTAGAAGATACAGGAACAACAGGTGCCGATTAGCAGAGCGGCCACAAGGGGTCAGCAGAGTAGTATATGTAGATCAGCGGAGTCAGACAAGCCGGGTCATACACTTGAAGCAACAGTATAAACGGTAGAGAGGAGAGTAATCAGAGTCCAGGCCGGGTCCAGGTAACAGGTAGTCAGGCTGAATACAAGCAGGGTCGACAAGCCGGAGTCAGGGTTGGAGAAGGCAGCAGGGTCAGAGAGCCGGATCATATACCAGAACAGAATGCTTAATGCAAAGATAGAAACATGGAACACATGCAGATCAAACCGCAATGTGCAGCATTGCAGCAGTGTCCTTTATAGGCAGCCGGACGCTGCGTATGACGTGCGCCTAACGTGCGCGCATGCGCACGGGCGCACGCAATGGCAGCGCCCGCGCACCAGTGCGTCCGAGAGCCGTGGTCCGCGCATGCGTACAGGTGCACGATCACGGAAGCGGACAGAACGTCCCTGACAGCGGGGGGTAGCTTTTTTGCCCCCCCCCAAGCAAAGCGCCGCCCTAGGCCTGGGCCTTTCTCGGCCTAGGCCAAGACACAGCACTGATCGGATGTAGACACTTTGGGGTTACATTCGCATTGCTTACCAGGTTCATATGACCTGTGGTTGACCTTCTTCTAAGCTGCTTAAATTTGCTTTTGCATTCCTATTGACTTCTATGCTATGAACAAAATCCAGAGTACACACATCCTAAGATTGCATCTCACTAAATGCTATTGGTTATTGAATTTTACACATCACTACTGCCTTTTCACCACCTTTTACAATTAGCTTGTTTATCTAAAAATAGCTAAAAGAGAAAGGCCATATTCAAATTAGTTAAAGATTATATATAAAAAGATAAAAAGTCTAAATTTTCTTCTGGGAACTGACTGAAAACCATGTTCAATTCCACATAAGGAGAGAAGAAACCAATTTATTCCAAATAAAAGTCCTCTTTCTCTAGCTGACAGATTCCAGAGATGCCAAAGAGGAACTGACAGCAGATGGTTGTTGGTCTAAAGCACATACAGGCTGAGTAATAGTAAGAAAAAAGAAATTACTTTGAACTTCACCTGAGCTTTTAAATACTTGAATCAATGGGGTCACCACACTCTTTAATAGAGTGATGAGGTCCTGCCCTAGAAGATCGTCACAGTGACATGTTGATGTGTTTCCTTGGACTGGGGGGGGGGGTCATAAAAATTCAAGACACTCTCTGAAAGCAACCATTGTGCTAATGTGATGCATTTAAAGTAAGTTCCCTTAGATGGTTAAAGCATTTCTTCTGTCCCTTACAGTCTATGTTAAACTGGAGTGACCTCATGAATTGCTTGAAGAAACATAATCTAAACTGCTCTATTCGTAGGCAGGCTGTTGATTTTTTTTTTGTTTAGCCCTAAATGGCTGTCACCATGCCTGTTCATCAAACCTTAAGTGGGAATAGACTTCTATAATCCTGATTCGAATTCAACGGCATTAAATAATCATTAAATGTCACTGTTCTCATTCAGACTCACTTGATTTCATTCTAAGGCAGATAGTATTAAAAACTTTTCATTACAAATAGGTTTAGGTGGAATTTTAACCTGCAACAAAATGTTTTGTGGTGCTCAGAGTCACGGGAATGCTGCCTTTACTTCAAGAGAATTTTTTTTTGTACAAATGTAAAAGCAGATAAACCCAGATGGCTAACTCCTTTTAATATCCATTTGCTTTATTCGAGCAAGTTTAATGTTCTGAAGCAGAGTTAAATGTTGCTATTTTCTCGATGGTAAACAGAAACATTACCCACAATCCATCAGCAGATCTGTAGAAAACTGATTCTTAGTGATTATTAAAGTTTTTTTTTGTGATTGTAATGTGGGAATCATAATGGATAGGGTGACTTGGATTGCAAACACTGCAAATTAGCAAATAATAACTTTCTAAGATGAAATGGTTTTAATTCCTGCTCGCATGGACGTGGAAGATCAAAAAGAATCATTTATAATGAGTCTTTGAAAAAATAATTAAAAAAAACGACTTTGCCTTCAAAAAACATTAATTATTTTTTCTATGAGTGTATCAGCTTTGATTCCACCAAAACCTTGAAATTGGTATGTAATGGTATATTTTTATACTGAAACTACATTAATATTAATTACTTCACATGAAGGATAACTCCACTTAGCACAGAAAATTTCAGTTTGTAGTGGTGTTCAAGGAAAAATAAAAAAGGAAAGCTGTAACTCCTGTATTCCAGAGCTTCCAGACTTTAATGAATTGCACATCTCTTTTAAAATCCAGTGTTTACCAAAGACCCTTGATGTGGATTACCTTATCTCAAGTACCTCTTGGCATAAGTAGCTTTATTGCCTATTCTCTGTATATGGTTTCCAACAATACCTCTTTGTTTTAAACCCTTTTACTGCCACTGCCATATGTATTTCGTTAAAGTGTTGCGTAACTCCACTTTTGTTGAGAAAAAAAATTCCCTCTGGGTGATCAATGTATGTTACCAGGATTTTAACAAACTTTGTTGCAGACATGAGCATAAGGAGTCATAGAAAGAATGGCGATTTTATAAATATTTCCACGGACTACTAGAAAATGCCCACGCCATAGATTGCATATTACCATCATTAGGCTTCTTGAAAATGGGCACTGTCATTGACAATCATTATAGGCTATATAAGGACACCACATAGACCTGCCGCTATCCCCTGAAGAAGTCACGTGGGTGTGACGTAATGCGTAGGGCATGAGTGGAGGCATACCGGAAGTGAGGTCAGCATGGATACCACTCATGGATTTTCATGCATTTTCGGGTTTTAAATGTGAATATTAGTTGTCTAATTTTAATAAACTGTTTAAAAGATATCACACCATGAAAGTTTCTTTCATATATATACTTAAAGTGATTGTAAGGCTTCTTTTTTTTTTTTTTTAATAACAAACATGTCATACTTACCTCCACTGTGCAGTTCGTTTTTCACAGAGTGGCCCCCAAACCTTGACTTCTGGGGTCCCTCGGCAGCTTTGGTGGCTCCTCCCTGCATTGTATAACCCCCTAGGAGAAGCGGTCTCCCAGGGGTTACTTGCGGGTGTGCGAGTCCAGCATTTGTCGTTCATAGCCTCCAAATGTAAGACTCAGCCCTGCCCCCTCCGGTGCCCACGTCATTGGATTTGATTGACAGCAGTTGGAGTCAATGGCTGTGGTGCTTTAAATCTATCCAATCAAGACCTGAGAACCCCAGGCAGAGGAAGAGTGCATCTCCGCCGTGGGAAATTCCAGGGCTCAGGTGAGTTAAATGGGGGCTAGAGGGCCGGTCAGTAGAAGAAGTTTTTTCACCTTAATGCATCAAAGCACAAGGGTTTACAACCCCTTTAATTATGGATGACATGGTGACAGGACACCCAGGAGCATCATAGAGTCCATATATCCACCATAGAGTTCTGTTGTCTGGGAGAATACACAGATGACCCCTAGAGGCGAGTGGATATTATAACATCATCATCTTTTAGATACCACTACATGCTTATCCACTGACTTTGATTGACAGCAGTGAGCGCCAATGGCGCCTGCTGCTGTTTCTGAGTTAATCAGGAGGGAGAGTCCCAGACAGCCGAGTCTCTAGTGCAACATTGCTGAACCTAGATGGGGCTTGGGTAAGTATTGGGGGGCTGAGGTGGGCTGCCACACACAGAAGCAGTCCCCGCTGAGAGAAGACAGTGATTATCAATAGCAGCTCTAGCGATAATAGCAAGAGAATCTGGCAGGTTGGTTGTACCCAAGTTGATCAATGAACTTGGTACATTCCACCTGGTACATTCCACCTGCCCATTAACGGTTTAAATATATGAAAGACATAAAAATTGTGTTGTTTCTAATCCATTTAATATACTTTATATTAAATGCTCAGTCATCTTATGTGAATTCAAATGATGCTTTAGTTCTGAATGTACCCTGGTGGACTAATGCCGCGTACACACGATCACGTTTTGTGATGTAAAAAACGTTGTTTTATCTCATGAAACAAAACAACGTTTTTCAAACTTCATTTTAAAAAACGATGTTGCCTACACACTATCGTTTTCTGAAAATGCTCTTGCAAGTAAGACACTTTCGACGGCACTCTGTTCCATTGAAGCTCCCGTCTCATAACTTGCTTCTGAGCATGCGCGGGTTTAAAAACGTTGTTTTAAACGTCGTTTTGCCCACACATGATCATTTTTTGTGCAACAAAAGACGACATTCTGAAAAACTACATAAAAAATTCAAGCATGTTCGAATTTTTTTTTGGTCGTTTTTTTGAAGACATAAAACTACGTTTTGCCCACACACGATCATTTTAAATGACGTTTTTTAAAACGTCATTTTGTTTCATCACAAAAAACGACCGTGTGTACGCGGCATAAGTCAGCCCCTGTACGGTGAAAAGTAAGATCTCTCTGCCATAAGCGCTGACTATTTCTGTCCACAATGTATTTTTTTGGGTGTTCCTGTACACCTTTGGTCCAGCGGCTTCTTTTTGCATTTCATATATTATAAAATGAATATAAAACTCAAAAGGAGACTTGTAATGCCACATTTAATGTGCAGACCCAGGATATTGATCACATAGATCACCCCCAAAGAGTATTTAAAGTGGTTGTAAAGGCTCAGGTTTTTTTTTACCTTCATGCATTCTATGTGGAGCGTATATGTTTTTGGAAGGATCTAGTGATAAGGAAACAGTCTATTCTTGTTGGTTGCTGGAAGGTCTATTGATGCTGGCTGCTGGAGGATCTATTGTTGCTTTGGGAGGGCACATTGATGCTGGGAGGGTTTTCCTCTTGAGGGATGGATGGGTCTATTGTTGTTGGCTGCTGGAGGGTCTATTGATGCTGGCTGTTGGAGGATCTATTATTGATAGGGTAGGGGGGTTCAGTTGCTGCTGGGAGGAATCCACTGATGAGGGAGTAAATTTTGTTGTTGGCTGCTGGAGGGTCTATTGATGCTGGCTGCTGGAGGATCTATTGTTGCTGGGGTAGGGGTGTTTAGTTGCTGCTGGGAGGAATCTACTGATGAGAGAGTAGTTTTGTTGTTGACTGCTGGAGGGTCTATTGATGCTGGCTGCTGGAGGATCTATTGTTGCTGGGGTAGGGGTGTTTAGTTGCTGCTGGGAGGAATCTACTGATGAGAGAGTAGTTTTGTTGTTGACTGCTGGAGGGTCTATTGATGCTGGGTGCTGGAGGATCTATTGTTGCTAGGGAAAGGGAGTTGAATTGCTGCTGGGAGGAATCTACTGATGAGGGAGTGCTCTTTTCTTGATGGCTGCCGGAGGGTCTGTTGATGGTGGCTGCTGGAGATTTATTGTTGCCAGCGGGAGTCTACTAATGCTGGGGAGGATCTATTTTTGCTTGGGGGTACTTAGTTGCTGGGGGGAAGTATTGTTGAAAGGGGTGGGGTAATGTTCCTGGCTGCATGGTTTATATTTTACAGCTTATCATTAACAAATTCCATACAAATTACTTAGCACTGTAAAATTATACTTGGTTCTGTATTCTCTAAAAGGGGTGATACTGGGTGGTGGATAGGGGGAGGAATCAAGGGACAGTGCTTGGAGGTGGGTAGGTAGCGGAAACAAGGAAGGACTTGAAGGGGGAGTTCCTGCACCTATTTCCTGTGGAAAAAAAGCCCTGTGTATATCTCATAATGTAAAAAATGTTTAACCACTTAACCCCCGGACCATATTGCTGCCCAATGACCAGAGCACTTTTTGTGATTCGGCACTGCGTCGCTTTAACTGACAATTGAGCAGTCGTGCGACGTGGCTCCCAAACAAAATTGGCGTCCTTTTTTTCCCACAAATAGAGCTTTCTTTTAGTGGTATTTGACCATCTCTGCGGTTTTTATTTTTTGCGCTATTACCAAAAATAGAGCGACAATTTTGAAAAAAATGCAACATTTTATACATTTTGCTATAATAAATATCCCCATAAAATATATAAAAAAACGTTTTTTTTCCTCAGTTTAGCCCGATGCGTATTCTTCTACATATTTTTCGTTAAAAAAAAATCGCAATTAGCGTTTATTGATTGGTTTGCGCAAGAGTTATAGCGTTTACAAAATAGGGGGTAGTTTTATGGCATTTTTATTAATATATATTTTTTTACTAGTAATGGCAGCGATCAGCGTTTTTTTTCAGTACTGTGACATTATAGCGGACACTTCGGACACTTTTGACACATTTTTGGGACCATTGGCATTTTTATAGCGATCAGTGCTATAAAAATGCATTGGATTACTATAAAAATGCCATTGGCAGTGAAGGGGTTAACACTACGGGGCGGGGAAGGGGTTAAGTGTGTTCCTGGGTGTGTTCTAACTGCATGGGGGGGGGTGGCCTCACTAGGGGAAATCACTGATCTTCTGTTCATACATTGTATGAACAGAAGATCAGCGTTTCCCCTGCTGACAGGACCGGGAGCTGTGTGTTTACACACATAGCTCCTGGTCCTCGCTCTGTACCGAGCGATCGCATGTGCCCGGCGACAATCGTACCCGCCGGGCACTAGTGGCCGCAAAGTAGGCGACGTAGAGCTACGGGCTCTTGCCCAGGTGTGCCGACTTCCCGCAGTAATATAACGGCAGGCGGTCGGCAACCAGTTAATGTGTCTGTAAATACCTAATGGATCATTTCTGCACCTGTTTCTGCAAAGGCACCAAAAAACAATTGTTCTCTATCAAGGGCCGGCCTTTTGGGTGTGCGAGCTGTGTGGCCGCACAGGGTGCCATGGGCAACATGGGCACCATCCAGAGGCAGAACTAAGGGGGGGGCAGCGACCCCGGGTACCACACACTGGTATTGTATTACACCCGGGGTGGCAGCACCGTGGGTTTAGGCAGCGGCACACTGGCACAGGCAGGGAGAGGCGAGCTAGCTACAGTGGAGAGGGGGAGGGGGTGTGTGTGGGGGGTGCAGGGTGACACCGCTGCACCTACCGTCCCCTCCTCTTGCGGCCACGGGCTGCCTGTCTGTGCGATCCCGAATGTCACACAGGCTGCCTCCCCTCCTCTGTTTATGTGTACACAGGGGGAGGGGACCTGCTGTGCATGTGCCACCGTGCTGATCTAAAGCACTGAAGGGGGGGCTACACTGAACAAGGGCACTACACTGAAGGGTGGGTGTCTCCACTGAATGGGGGGCTGCACTGAACGAAGGGGGTTACACTGAACGGGGGGGGGGTCTGCAGTGAAGGGGTAGATACACTGAAGGGGGGTCTGCACTGAAGGGGGGTCTGTGTAACATGCAGGGGTCCATAGCTGCAGGGTTCTGTGTAATGTAAAGTTAAATTGAAACAAATTATTTGTTCCAAATATTTTTTTTTTCTTTGTGTATGTTTTGGTGACCAGGGGGTGAGAGGGCGAAGATGGGGGGGGGGGTCACCACAGGATTAGCTCGCACAGGGCACCTGAACACCTAAGGCCGGCCCTGTCTCTATCAGCCCTGCCCACACCACAACACTGGTGTCATGTGCAGATTTTTTATGCACAGAAATCTGTAACGTGTATACAGTTTTATGGTCAGGAAAAAAACTCAAGTGACATCACTATTGTGGTGTGAACAGGGCACATAGAGAACAATTGTTTTTTGTGAGCTTGCAGAGAATTTATATTACTGTATATACTCGAGTATACGTTTTTCAGCACATTTTTTTGTGCTGAAAAAGCCCCCCTCAGCTTATACCCGAGTCACCTTTTTGCGCCTGATCTCCTGGACTTTGGGGACCCGGTACCGGCTGGCCGTAGGTTTGCTGGCTGGGGGACCTATGGCCGGGGAGCACTGATTTTTCAAATTCGGGCACCCCTTCCATAGACTCCCATGTTAAACGTCAGTCTAGTCATGGACACAGTGAGGCATGAGCACAGTGAGGCATGCACATGGACATAGTGAGGCAAAGTGAGGCCCAGTGAGGCATGCAGATGGACACCCTAGACTTATACTTGAGTCAATACATTTTCCCATTTTTTTTGTGGTAAAATTAGGTGCCCCAGCTTATATTCAGGTCGGCTTATACTCGGGTATATACGGTACATATTTTGACGCAGAAAAAAAACCTCATGTCACGTGAGCGGTGTTATGGTGTGAATGGGGCACATTGAAAACAATTGTTTTCTTTGTGTGCTTGCAGAGATGTACACAAAAAATACCCACAGGTCTGCATATGGTGTGAGCAAGCCTATGCAAATAAAATCTGCTTGTTTTTTCCATGATTTTTTTTGCACATATGATGTAAACAAGGCCCAAATAATAATTCTGTGGCTTACTGTACACAGCCACTCAAGCACAATTTTAATCCACTTCACCCAAAATCCTGAAATGATTTTAAAATAAAACCGTTACTAAAACATAACTCTGTTGCAAGATTGTTCACCTCAAAGGACTCATAAATTGAACCAGGATGATGGAGGCTGTGAACAACCAGTGAAAAAAACAAACCCACATATTCAGATGATAAGCAGTCTGACATATTTCACAATGTAGCCATTGCAAAGCTTTTAGCAGGCTGGGAAGATGAATAAAGGGTTGTTAGGCGATAAGGGTTTTCTGCAATACATTGTGTGCGACTTTTGTAAAATGTAAATGTAAAATTTGAAGCCATAAAAAATAAAAAAATAGCATTCATACCTGAAATTGTCAGCAAACACATCTTACGTGCTGATAAAGGCTGTTTAATATAGAATAAGGAACTACTGCCCAGGCCTTATATAATGAAAACAAAACCAACTTTTGCTAAAATACTCACCTATTCTGAGATTTGTTTCAAGGTCCATTGCCTGTCCTTTTCTAGGCTGAATGATGTCCAACATTTTTCAACCCTGTTCTTGTGAGCCCAGGCAGGGTGTCAAGAACACACTCTCTGGGGGTTTTTCATTAAAGTAGTTGTAAACCTCAGACATGAAATATAAACCAAACATATCCCTCTATAGCAGTGGTTCTCAACCTTTGTTAGTGCTGTGACCCTTTGATAAAATTTCCCAAGTTGTGGGGACCCTAACAGATTATTTTCATAACGTGGGTTGTCAGCACCCAAGGCAAGACAGGTAATTTGTGCCCCTAACCTTCAGACATTTAGCGCCCCCTGAGTCCCTTCCACTCGTACCGTACAGTGCTGGTGGGGAGTTGGGAGGAGTGGCAATGTTGGGGGGAGTTATGATCAGCCAACTTAGGTGCTCTTGATCAAGGTTATCTGCTGATCTGAGACCTGTAGTGGGGACTTTTTGTGACAACTATAATCACAGGTAGTGTTACTCACTGTGTCTCTGGCTTCACTGTGTCTCCAACTTTGTGGTGTCTCATAGAAGTGACACCTATGCCAAAATCAGGAGATAGGGTCTCCTGCAGCCAATCCCACTTCACATTCATCACCAGTCAGCTGACACCTCTAGTCTCTGCCCCCCAGTCATGCCGTGAACTAAATGGGCAGCTGCGAAAAGGCTGAGTGGGTGGCCGCAGGCTCCAGGGACAGCCCTGCTGGTCTGCCGCAAAAAGTCTGGGGGAGTGGTATGGGCTTCAGGAACAGCCCATGATTTGGTGACCCCTGGCAAATCCTCATTCGACCCCTAAGGGGGTCCCGACCCCCATGTTGAGAACCACTGCTTGATAGTGTGTACATATTTCAATTAAGAGCACTAAGTGTCATTTCTGTCTGCTGCTTCATTCCTCTGCTATCACTGGGGGAGGACCTCTGGGTGAATCTAGGATGGAAAAGGACCTGGGGGTCCTAGTAGATGATAGGCTCATCAATGACAAGCATTGCCAAGCTGCTGCTAACAAAGTAAACATAATATTGGCATGCATTAAAAAGGGGATTAACTCCAGAGATAAAACAATGATTCTCCCACTCTACAAGACTCTAGTCCGGCCGCACCTGGAGTATGCTGTCCAATTCTGGGCACCAGTCCTCAGGAAGGATGTACTGGAAATGGAGAGAGTGCAAAGAAGGGAAACAAAGCTAATAAAGGTTCTGGAGGATATTGGTTATGAAGAAAGGTTGGGAGCACTGAACGTATTCTCTCAAATGAAGAGACACTTGAGAGGGGATATGATTTCAATTTACAAATACCGTACTGGTGACCCCACAATAGGGGTAAAACTTTTTCACTGAAGGGAGTTTAACAAGACACGTGGCCACTCATTAAAATGAGAAGAAAAGAGGTTTAACCTTAAACTATGTAAAGGGTTCTTTACTGTTAGAGCTGCGAGGATGCGGAATTCCCTTCCACAGGCAGAGGTCTCAGCGGGGAGCATTGATGGTTTCAAGAAACTATTAGATAAGCACCTGAATGACCACAACATACAGGGATATACAAGGTAATACTGACATATAATCACACACATAGGTTGGACTTAATAGACTTGTGTCTTTTTTCAACCTCACCTACTATGTAACTATGTAGTACGAATCACTTGTGACAAGTTTTCCTGACACCAAGAGAAAAAAGGTGACATGGGAGGGAGCTCCATCTGATTGACAGTCTCAGCTCTGTTTATGTGTGCTGTGTGAAGAGGGTTTGTCCCTTCCCTCAAATCAGCTCTCAGACCTCTCTTCTGAGCTCTGCAGAGTGTAATTTCAGCTCTTTGCCCTGTTTTATCTGACAGCTTAGGCAAGCTTTATAAATTCTAGACTTTGAATTTATGTAGAGTAGAGAAGACTGCAGATACTTAGGAACAACTTATGTAGGATGATTTGTTTCATCTCTGTGTATCACCTGAGGCCAGTCACTTTAGTGAGTATATGTAAGGGTTTACAACCACTTTAAGCTACCCTGGGCTCAAATTATTGAATGGACACTGTTCTCTGCCAATCTGTGTGGACAGAAGAGGAAGAAAAGAACCCACCATCTATATGAATGAACTGAAGACATTGGTATAACATACAAAGGTTAAAAAAAGCTAGGCAGACACTTGGGATGGGGGTCTGAAAATTAGACCATTTAAAAGACAGATGGCTGGGTGGTGATTGAGCCATGGTTCTACTACCCCTTGGCAGCCCACCTAATGCCTACCATAGAGCCTGAGGGGGCTTTTCATATATAATTGAATTTTCTCATCAATTTAGGTCAATATGTATTCTGCTACATATTTGAGATTAAAAAAAAAATTCAATAAGCATAGATTAATCGGTTTGCGCAAAAGTTATTGCGTCTACAAACTAGGGGATATTTTTATTTATTCTTTTTTTTTACTAGTAATCGCGATCAGCAATTTTTAGAAAGACTGTGACATTCGGGTGGACAAATCAGACACCTGACACTTTTTTTGGGGGACCAGTGACATTATTACAGTGTTCACGGCAAATAATATGCACTGTTACTGTACTGTTACTGTACTAATGACACTGGCAAGGAAGGGGTTAACATCAGGGGCAATCAAAGAGTTACACGTGTCCCTAGGGGGTGATTGCTAACTGTGTGGGGGTTGTTTTTAGACTGGGTGAAGACAGAGATCCGTGTTCCTGCCTAGCAGGAACACAAGATCTCTATCTTCTCCCCTGTCAGAACCGCGGGTCTGCCTCTCCTGGGGATGATCGCAGGTGGCCAGCGGACATCGGGTCCGCCGGACACGCTGATTGGCTCCCTCTCTGTCCAATCAGTTCGCGATCGTGCCTCCAGTGACTATTGCATGAGCAGCACTGTTGTGCATCCAGAGCGCTCTGTAATTGCGGTAAAGGGCCACAAACACAGCAAGCCTTTACCATGTGATCAGCTGTGTCCAATCACATATAAACAAACTTTCCAGTTATCGGCATTCCTTTTCTCATGCCGTCACAGCTTGAGGAGAGGACAGACAGTTACCGGCAAGTGTAACATGGGACATATACACAGATAATCAAGGCACTGATTGGGGTGCCATTAAGAAATAATGGCATCATAAACATGTTACATGTTTTGCCGCAATTCTGAAATTGTGGCCAGAATCGCATCGATTCTACCCGTGATCTGGGTCACTCAGGTGTGAATGGAGCCTTAAGGTTTGCTAAGCTGTAATATATTACATTATTGTGGTATTTAGAACTGCTTTAATGTTTGTTATTTGCAGCAATGTGACTGTTATTTTCACCTCTCATTGGCTCTCTCTCTTGAAAATAATACTAACCATTAATTTTCTAAAGGATAATCTTGGATATAGCAGCAGTCTTTCTTAGGTTAGCATAAGGAGATAAAATGTTATTTTGTACTTTTTTTTAACCAATTTATTTATTTTTATTGTCCCCATAACAAACAGTAAGATTCACCCTTCTGACAAACGCCAGTATTAGTTGATTGGCAATGGTGTGCTACTCTAATTTATTATCTTTTACTATCCGTGTAAGCTACATGCCATATATGAACAACAAAACAACATGAATCCATAAGTCATAGATGGAGCTATTAGGCCTAATCACCCATTGACTCTTGGGCCCAGATTCAGAGAGAATTGGATTCTCGTAGCGTATCAGAAATACACTACGCCGCCGTTTTTTACCTGGCTCTACGTGGAATCCAGGTAGATTTTGTCCAGTAAACGACGGCGGCGTAGTGTATTTCTCCCGTCGCAATCCATCTACACGAGTAGGGGGCGTGAAGGATTTAAAATAGGCGCGTTCCCGCGGCGATCGAACTGCGCATGCTCCGTTCGCAATTTTCCCGCCGTGCATTGCGCGAAATCACGTCGTTACGTCATTCGTTGTTTGAGTAGCGTCGTTTACGGACATTTCTATTCCCGAACGAGTTACGCAAAAAAAAAAAAAAAATATTAAATTTGACGCGGGAACGACGGCCATACTTAACATGGGCTACGCACAGTACGTAAAAAAACCCAGACGTAAGCGATTGCGAAGACCGCTCGTATCTTCGTGGATCGCCGTAAAAACACATTTGCATATCCCGACGCATCAAAACGACGCAAACTCCTCCCAGCGGCCGCAAAAATATCGCAGCGTAGATCCGAAGGCTTACGAAGACGTAAGCCTCTCGGATCGAAGCCCGAAGCCGCCGTATCATGGTTTGAGGATTCAAACTAGTGATACGGCGTGCAAAATTTGAAATTACTCCTGTCTAACACCAGTTAGACCGGCGTAATTGCTTTATGAATCTGGGCCTTGGTGTCTAATGCCCCGTACACACAATCAAATTTTCTGTCGGGATAAACTGGATTTTTCTGACAGAATTCCGTTCAAGCTCTCTTACTTTCCTTTTTATTAATTTTTATTAGAGGGAGCATATTCCAAAAAAAGCTCTATGCCGTCAAATAGACAGGAATTCTATAGCCAATGCTGATAGATTAAAATTTCCTTTTAATATATTATGGTTTGCATGAGGAAACCACAGTTCTTGGACCCATGTGTAGCGCCTGTGTACTTTATGGCAGGGCTCAAAATTTCAAGTCATGAGCCACTATCCAGGCCTCAAGGTTTACTCGCCACTAGTTGCCCAACCCAACCCCTACCCCGCCCCAATTCTCCCGCTATTTACGCACGCATAAATTATCTTGTAAAATGTTTTATGCAGAAATAAGTTGCAAAAATAAATATTAACAACAACTTTATCAGTTCCCCTCAGCACAGCCTCACCTGTACCCACCATTGCAGCCTCACCGTGCCCACCATTGCAGCCTCACTGTGCCCACCATTGCAGCCTCACCGTGCCCACCATTGCAGCCTCACCGTGCCCACCATTGCAGATTCACTTTGCCCCCTTTGCCAATTCACTTTGCCCCCTTTTCCAATTCACTGTGCCCCCATTGCCAGAGAGGAATAGATCAGAGGGAGAGGAGGGTGACACCGGGAGAGGAGGGTGACACACACACAGCTATACACAACGGGGGGATTACAAGTACCAGGGAGGAGACACACAGCTATACACACGGGGGGATTACAAGTACCAGGGAGGAGACACACAGCTATACACACGGGGGGGGGGGGACTACAGGTACCAGGGAGGAGAGACACAGCGGGGGGACTACAAGTACCAGAGAGGAGACAGCTATACACACAGGGGTGGGGGGGACTACAAGTACCAGGGAGGAGACAACTATACACACAGGGGTGGGGGGGACTACAAGTACCAGGGAGGAGACAGCTATACACACAGGGGTGGGGGGGACTACAAGTACCAGGGGGCTACTGGTTGGTGGCTGCACTTTTTTTATTATTTTACTAAGTGAATGCTTACTTTGAACTATGAAGAGGAGAGCTTCCAGTGATCTCCCCGATGGCATAGAGGAAGAGGGAGATCCATGGATCGCAGAGCGGTACAGCGCGCTGTTTCAACTTACATTGAAATTTCCTCCACTCTGCCCACAGCCCGCCTCTTCCTGACCCCGCGCCTGTAATAGACAGAAAGCGTGTCCAATGCTGAGATGTGTTGTCTATTACAGGCGCGGGGTGAGGAGGAGGCAGGGCTGTGGGCAGAGTGGAGGAAATTTCAATGCAAGTTGTAACAGCGGGCTATACCGCTCTGCGATCCTGCGGCTCTCTGCTTCCTCTATGCAATCGGGAGATCACAGCGCGAATGGCTCGCGATTAACCCCCGATCGCCAGCGGTGCTCGCCCCCCCACTCCCAAGCAGCCCAGCTCCTCGCCAGACCCGATTTTCCACTCGCAAAATGCGAGTAGGCGAGTGGAAAATTTGAGGTCTGCTTTATGGTACAGGTGCTAGTTAAATTTAAGGGTAGATCAGAGTGTAGTTAAACTCTGATCCAGATTGTTAAGTGCAAAACAGGGTCTCTGTCTTAGCTTGGCTGTGCTGTGGGCTTATTCTGTTGTACTGGGGTGTTCTTCCAGCTCCGGTGCTGCAGGTGGCAGCAGTGGAGTCAAGGTTTGGGTGCTTATTCCCAGCAGCCAATCAGGGGGGTTTGTCCACATTGTGCATGCTGGAGAGGGGTATTTACGAAGCAGACACCATTGGTTCTGGGATCTTCTTCATCCAGTGTGGCACCCACCTTTAGGGTGACCACATCATGGCGCCCCGGCGATATGTCCTACCTGACCAGGGGCGTGCATGCCACCGGGTGTTCCTGGTTCCGGGACCATGCTGGCCCAGAGCATCTGAACAGTGACGGGGACCCAGTGAGTGACTGGGTTCACACTTCTGATGATCCCAAGCTGCACTGCTGTTCAGTGGGGAGTCAGTCTGAGGAGCGCCATTGAGAGGCTGGCGGTCCAAAATGGCCTGGACAAACCACCGGGGATCAAGGTAGCCACACACTGAGGGATTGATCACCTGTCAGTCGGCACCTGGGCAACTTGAAGGAGATCCAGGTGTAACTTATACAAGGAGGGATATCTACAAGAATTCAATCCAGAGAGGGCCTGTGGCAGAGGTATCTTTCGGAGGCTCACTGAGGGAGGTCTGTGGCAGAGACTGTTTCCTCAAGTTCAAGTTCACCAAGGAGGGTCTGTGGCAGTGAGTTTATCCTACAATTGTCAGAGTGATACTCCGGCTGCCAGGTCAGTGAGAGAGGCCTGTCCGAGTACGCTAAGCCCACTCCGGCGGGAGTGGCGCAGAGAAGTGTTACGCTTGGAAGCAGGACAGTTTCCTATCATTAAGCCTGAATCTGCTATTCTCCTTCTTCTTCAACTTTACTTTCCTCACCACAAGTTTACTGTTTTTACCCGGCTGGGTAATAAAGAGCACAGCAAAGAGCACCTCTCATGGACATTCCTTCACTTCTACTACATGCAATACGCATCATTCACCCCTAGGAATTCGGAGGAGCCATGAGGTAATATGCTGCCCAAAAATCCAGCAGCTCCTCCGGGGGTAGTACTACACATGTACAGTACATATTTGGAAACCTCCTTGCAGATATTATCCATAGAGGGACCACTGTTGCAAAGATCATGTTGCCATGTGGCTACAGTAGTTGACCACTGATATTTAACTAAACGGAGTATCACAGAAACGTTGTTGGGCCTAGACCAATCTAAGCAATATTACTTTATCCACACTTACTTTGCTACCATAATCGAATCTGCTTACTCACCAGGAAGCATTTTAGCAAAACACTTTATCTCTTCCTTTGTGTTCATATAACATACTTTGCCGGGCAGTATCAGACTCTAACGGTTTCTTATTCGGCTTCCTTCAAACAGCAAATACAATTTCTTTAAACATGATGAATTGAGTCATTGATAATCAGGTTATTGATGGCTGAGAGTGTCACTTCTCTGGTTATTAATTAGCTTCCACACTGGCACAGCTCGGGCTGCAGACATTAGGAAGTCAGACTGGGAAGACCTAATATGCATTATAAATTGATTACTTGTCACATCACCAACTTCAGATCTTATTAAAGCAGCAATAGTGACATTGAGAATGGATAGCGACAACATTACTCCACACTAATGAGGCTGCAAACCGCTAACGTGATAATAATGTAACACTAACCAACCATAATCTGTCTTTAATAGCACAAAGTGGATTTGTAATCTATAAAGCATAACACAAGTTATAGTCTTTGCAGGTATGGGACAATGTATCAACACAGCAGTCTACTTTTCCATACTGCATCAATAAAACATTGATTCCAAAACTTACTGTAAGTTACTGATTAACTCGTTCTAAACCAACAATTCTTGCTCTATATATAGTACTTTTACATTCAGTAGTGGCTTAGTAATAATTGACTTACTATCTAACTTTTATGTGAAAATAGTTTTTCTGTAAAACCATTAATCACCAATAGGTGCCGATTGATCAACAGTGCTTAGGCAAAATAAATTTTTCATGAAACACAGAACGTCAATTCAAATGATCTTCTTTAGCTTGCGCTATTCATCTTTCCTGGTAATTGGGGATTAAGAATTGAGAATTTCGATTTACATCAAGTAAATCACCAGTTGCATGTGAAATATATGAATTGTGATTAGACTTTGCATAGATAGATTTGCCACTCAAATTAAATTGCTCATATTTAGTGACGATATATTCCACACTCTTTAGAGAATACACTACATATACAACTTTTTACATCTATGTGAAGAAACCTGGTAACACAATTAATATTATTATCCTAAGAGACTGAGAACTGCAGCCTTAGGGAGAAAGCAGTCACATTCCTTTTCAACAGGGGTTTTGCCAGTCCGAGGCATTTGGGGCACATTCCCTTGATCATTGATATCCACAGAAGGGATTTTCCATTGCAGTGTGGGATTCTCAGCAAAACTGTGCCATACCAGGGTACCAGCATAGCGATAAGCTCATAATCAAAGAACTACAGTATGTGCAGTAAAAGTACAAGTGTCCCATGCTTCTTCTTTCCTTTGTCATATTACATGATACAAACAAATGGGGATCCACTGGAAGAGGTCATCTCAGTTTGTGCCAGGCACTGCTTTGCATAGGTCTTTTGGGTCATGAGCTTTTTTACAGCATTTCTCTGTGTTTCTGCCTGGTCAACATGCCCTCTAAAAGGGCAGGTAAACAGAACATAGGTATATGATCAAGTAGGGTGGAGAGGGAAGATCAATCTAGTTTTTCAAAAAAATGGTTTCAGGGAATGGGGAAATTAAGGCTGCATGGAGATGAGGTTCTGGGTTGGAGGGTGGAAAGAACTGTGAGATATGGTAGATGTTAGGGGAGCAATATGAATGCTGTAGTGAAGAGATTCCATATAAATGTTGTGATTTACTGAGTATATGACTGTTGTAAAGGTATCACTTTTGGCTGGGCTGATGAGATTGTATGTAGCTGGTAAAGAGATAATATATATATACACTGAGCAAAATTATAAACCCAACACTTTTGTGTCTGCCCCTATTTACCATGAGCTGAATAAAGGCTCCCGTGGCACTTTGCAGGCGCTTCGGCAATGGGCAGGGGTGCTTTAAGAGCAGTGTATACACCGCTCCTAAAGCGCTGCAAAGATGCTGCTTGCAGGACTTCCTGGTTATGATTGCAAACAGCTTTACCCCAGATGCCGGCATACTTACACTGAGCAAAAAAATAAACAAAACACTTTTGTGTTTGCCCCTATTTATCATGAGTTGAACACCAAGATCTATGACTTTTACACAAAAAAATAGTATTTTTTGTACTCACCGTAAAATCCTTTTCTCTATCGTCCATGGATGGACACAGCTCCTTAAATCTTGACAAGTGGGTTATGTTCCTGTTCACAGGAGAGAACCCACTTGTCAAGACTTGAGAAGGCTGTGTCGGTCCATAGACGATAACGATAACCGTAAAATCCTTTTCTGCATGGACGGACACAGCCTTCTCAAGTCTTGACAAGTGGGTTCTCTCCTGTGAACAAGAACATAACCCACTTGTTTAAGGAGCTGTGTCCATCCATGGACTTTAAGAGAAAGCCTATTTCTCTCAAATATTGTTTACAAATCTGTCTAAATCTGTGTTAGTGAACACTTCTCCTTTGCCAAGATAATCCATCCACCTCACAGGTGTGGCATATCGCAATGCTAATTAGACAGCATGATTATTGCACAGGTGTGCCTTAGGCTGGCCACAATAAAAGGCCACTCTAAAATGTGCAGTTTTACTGTATTTGAGGGGTCTGGGAGGTCCAAAAACCAGTCAGTATTTGGTGTGACCACCATTTGCTTCACACAGTGCAGCACTTCTCCTTCGCATTGAGTTGATCAGGTTGTTAATTGTGTCCTGTGGAATGTTGGTCCATTCCTCTTTAATGGCTGTGCAAAGTTACTGGAAATTGGAAGGAACTGGAACACGCTGTCATACGGACATGTCCGGTGAGTATGCTGGTCATGCTTCCATGAGTTGCTTTCAGCTTCCAGTAATTGTTCAGCTCATGATAAATAGGGGCATTTATAATTTTGCTCAGTGTATATATATATATATTTTGCAATTGCAGAACATTTTGACTGACTCTCTATGGAGCTGGTTCACAAATCTCCTCAGCGGGCCCAGTGCGTTTTGCACAAAAACACTGTGCGCCTATTGGTTAATTTCAGATCTAAATTCAGACCAAAATTTGGACTGAAATCGCACATGAAATGGTGGACCAGCACGCAACTGACCAGTGCTGTGAGCCGCATGCTCATATGTCAACCGAGCCTTAAAGTGCAGTTGCTGTCCAGAGCTTAGTAAATGAGGTAAAACACCCAATCAAATAAAAAAAAAAATGTTGCTTGCACATGATTGGATAATGGAAGTCAGCAGAGGTCTCCTTCATTTACTAAGCTCTGTCTGAAGAGTGCAACTGCACTTTTTAGGGCTCATTTCCACTGGCGTTTTTACAGCCACTTTTCTGGGCGTTTTTTTCAGCCTAAAAACACCTGTCCATGTTAGTCTATAGCCTCATGCCCACCAGGACGTTTTTGAGCTGTAAATGAATAAAAAGGGGGGGGGGCTTCTGCGCTAAAAATACAAGGTCGCCCTAAACACACAGAAAAAACAATGCAGCAAAAACAAAAGTGTAAACACAACACCTAAAAAAGAGCAACTGTAAAGAGAAAGTAATTGCGCAAAGTGCATACGACCAACAAATGTTGGATATGGTATGCAGAGTGATGCAAGTGACATATAAATCAATAGTGCCAAATACTATAAAGTGCAAACAGAGTCCATGATGTTATAGAGGTGTTCCAGGATACCCACTAGTTCCGTGAAAGATGTGTACTTCACCACACACACAATCTGGTCTCCCAGAACTCTCACCTCTAAACGGCTAAAAAGAGACCTCAATGTGCAGATCCACTGCTGGTTATCTCCCTGGTGTTCCTGGTGTCCACAACATGGATAGTATGATCTGGGTCTCAGAGGTGGGATAAAAACAGGAAAGAGGACCTCCAATAGTGCATTAACATTGATACACAGGAGTTTTAATGAATAAAAATGTGCACTTACAAACACAGAAGTAAAACGAGCATATAACACAGTGGCACCGCGCTGGTATCACGGCAATCCCGGTGTACGTCTCCCTTCAACCAGGTGAAGGGAAGGGAATGGACTCTGTTTGCTCCTTTTAATGTCTGGCATTTTTACAGCTCTATTGCTGGAGCTTCAGAACGCACTGGTCCCGCGGTTTTTTTGCAGCTTAAAACGTCTCAGCCATCTACAGCTCAAAAACGTCATGGTGGGCATGAGGCCATAGACTAACATGGACAGGCGTTTTTAAGCTGCAAAAAACGCTCAGAAAAGTGGCTGTAAAAACGCCAGTGGAAATGAGCCCTTAAAGTGCAGAGTCTATTTGCCTTTAGCAAATCAACCCCTAAGGTAACGTGTGTAAGACTCTTGCTTGTGGCAAATTAATGAAGATTAACTGAGGCAAATTATTGCAACAAATAAGGTTGCATTAACCATATCTCTCTCATGGTTCAGCATGAATATATGTCCAAATAATAAATCAGGAAAATTAGCACTAGAATCTCATGAATGCAATTATTTCCATCAAAGCCAGTGCTGTATTATTGGAGTCAGCATATCATTTGCTTTATATTCATGGTTACTTTTTAACTGTACAGAGCAAAAAACAAAAGAAAAGTGAGATAGATAGTTTCCATAACTCTATATAAAGCTTAAATTCCATGGCACAGACTTTCCATTATAGTTAATTTGTTGAATTTAGCCACAAATGTGGAGGATTGGCCAGAATTATACATGAAAACATAGATACTTTTAGCAGTTAACCACTTAAGACCCGGACCTTTAGGCAGCTAAAGGACCCGGCCAGTATTTGCGATTCGTCACTGCATCGCTTTAACAGACAATTGCGCGGTCGTGCAACATGGTTTCCAAACAAAATTGGCATTCTTTTTTTCCCACAAATAGAGCTTTCTTTTGGTGGTATTTGATCACCTCTGCGGTTTTTATTTTTTGCCCTATAAACAAAAATAGAGCGACAATTTTGAAAAAAATGTAATATTTTTTACTTTTTGCTACAATAAATATCCCCCAAAAATATATATATATAAAAAAGTTTTTTCCTCAGTTTAGGCCGATACGTATTCTTCTACCTATTTTTGGTAAAAAAAATCGCAATAAGCATTTATCGGTTCGTTTGCGCAAAATTTATAGCGTTTACAAAATAGGGGATAGTTTTATTGCATTTTTCTAAAAAAAAAATTTTTTTACTACTAATGGCGGCGATCAGCGATTTTTTTCGTGACTGTGACATTATGACGGACACTTCGGACAATTTTGACACATTTTTGGGACCATTGTCACAGCAAAAAATGCATTTAAAATGCATTGTTTACTGTGAAAATGACAATTGCAGTTTGGGAGTTAACCGCAAGGGGGCGCTGAAGGGGTTATGTATGACCTCATTTGTGTTTCTAACTGTAGGGGGGTGTGGCTGTAGGTGTGACGTCATGGAATGTATTCCCCTATAAAAGGGATCACACGATCGATGGCGCGCCACAGTGAAGAACGGGGAAGCTGTGTTTACACACAGCTCTCCCCGTTCTTCAGCTCCGGGGACCGATTGTGGGACTCCAGTGGTGATCGGGTCCACGGGTCCTGCGGTCACGCTCACGGAGCTTCGGACCGATTGCGGGCTGGGCACTTAAAGAGGATGTACCTGTACGTGCATGTGCCCAGCCGTTCCATTCTGCCAACGTAAATGTGCAGGAGGCAGTCCTTAAGTGGTTAAAGTATAACTAACCCCTCATTCACATTGAATGTGGCTTTGAAATTGTGCGACCTTACCTAAAATCACACAATTACAAAGCCGTATGTCAGCGCGACTTCAGGTGTGACTTTGAAGACATCTGTGCAGCTTCATTCACAGATCTCTATGCAAGTTGCACCCAAAATTGGCAAAAGTAGTGCAGGAACTACTTTTTCAAATCGATGCGGCACCGTAAAGTCGGTTTTGCATCGATTTGAACATGAACAATGCCGACAATAAGGTGTGACTTGTCATGCAATTTGACCTGAAAAATCGCATGACAAGTCACTCCAATGTGACTGAGGGCTAAAGGCAAAACTTCATTTTAGTTTTGGATAGATTGCTGTCTGTACCCTCCTTATAAAGATTCACCTGCTCTATGCGTCCTGTTTACCGTTCTCATTGAAAAAGAAAGTAAAAGAAAATCACAAATTTTGGGTTGTCCCCAGAAAAGTAACAGAGAGAAAATGGGGACACTTGTTCTGGTGACCTAGGGGGCCCCAAGTAATTCTCTTAATCTGCAGGGATTTCATCTTAGGTCCTGTTTTGGCTATGGGACAGGAAGTAAAGGGAAATCTCCGCAATGGGACAGGAAAAAAAAATCTGACAGGTGTTATAACCCTCCCTTACTTTATCCAAAATGGAAAAAAAGTTTTACCTATAGTTCTACTTTAATGTTGCCCCCTTGCCTTGCTGCCCTGGTACTGATTTACAAGGGCCTTATAAGAAGTATAGTGGTATATCACACCAAACAAAAAAAAAAAAGCTTTCAACAGCTTTACATAGTTAAATCAGTGTAAAACTATTTATGATCGGTTGGGTTCCTGTTGATTGCTTTTAAAATACATGTACACCCTCACCTTGTAAAACAACCAATTTAGCTTAAATGAAAGGCATGTGTATACATATAAAATACATTATAAATATATTTTTCCCCCTTGTTTTAATAAGTGATCACAGCTGGGGGAGGAGAAACTGCAGTACACTGCACTTCCCAGTAAACGGCTGTGCATAGGAGTGTCAGGACAAGTCTGATCATAGGAGGAGAAGGCTGAGTTCTCAGCACAGCCAGAAACTGACCATGCTGTGCTCTTATGGATAGGAAGGAGGGATGATGGAGGAAGCAATACAAAGGGAACAGGACACGTTTTCATACAAGTAAATGATACATCAGGAATGTGAATGTTGACTGTGAAATATTCTTTAACCTCCCTGGCAGTAATCCCGAGTGTGGCTCGGGGTGAATTTTCATTATGAAAAGCAGTAACCCCAAGCCACACTCGGGATTACATCGCTGTATCCTGGGAAAGTTACTTACCTTTTCCCCAGGATCCTGCAATGTCCTCCCGCTTTGTACTCTGCCCTATGTACCGTGTGCTGGGCTCCGTTCCCTGCAAGCATCGCGACGCACGGGGACGGAGCCTGGTGCCAAATTCAAAAAGTGCAAAAAACAAAACACAGATTACATTACTATATCAAATAATTTCACATCCCTTTTGTCCCTAGTGCTTTGTCCAGTGCCCTGCATGCAGTTTTATATTATATAAACTGTCTTTCTGCCTGGAAACTTGAGATTGTCCATGGCAACCATAAAGCGTCCCTTTACGTCAAAAGTGGTTTTAGACCAGCATTCAGACACTAAAGTAACAAGTGACAATTCTGCAACTGAGCAAATGTCAGTGTTTTTGATTTAATTACATTATTGAATACATTTTATTATTAATATATTATTATTTGTTATAATTATAGTTATTTATTATATTATAATTTATGAGTTCATGTTTCAAATTTTATCACACCCGGGATGTCTGCTAAACTCTTGTTTGGACAGATTAAAGTGAGTTATTCCAAATTATTACAGCTCTACAATAGAAAACACCAAATTTCCATGCAAAACAATGAAACGCTTTGAGTATCAAAAATCTGACATACTCATACCGACAGGGAGGTTAAGAAAAGGCTTTAAGTCTAGATTACTACCTCTAACATACAGGTTCAGGCAGGCACGACAGCCTAAAGAAACAAAATATGTAAAACAAATATTTTAATCATCTAATTTTTATATTTTAAAATTTGGCACTGCCCCCTCTTCCCTAGTGCCATGGGCACTGGTCAATGAGTGACTTATGATAAATGCAGCCCTGATACATGTACATTTGCCACTGTAAGCAAAGAATACAGTTACATACATAGTTATAAAGTTAATCTTATTGAAAGATGAAGTCCTTCCAGTTCAACCAAGAAAGGAAAAAAAAAAAAAAAAACGATAGTTGATCTAGAACAGGGGTCTCTAAACTTTTCAAACAAAGGGCCACTTTATTGTCCTTCAGACTTTAGGAGGGCCGGATTGTGGCCAGCAGGGGCAGAAAATGTCACGGGCCCAGCATCAGTGAGAATAAATATGGCCTCAGGGTTGGTGGTCAATAG
This sequence comes from Rana kukunoris, assembly GCA_029574335.1. Taxonomy (NCBI): domain Eukaryota; kingdom Metazoa; phylum Chordata; class Amphibia; order Anura; family Ranidae; genus Rana; species Rana kukunoris. The sequence goes on along the minus strand of CM056053.1, from coordinate 410,909,738 downwards.
GAGGAATATTCCCCCTAATAGGAGGAATAGTATTCCATCATTGGTATCAGTAAAATATATTGTGCCCCATTGTTGGCATCAGTGGGAGAAATAGTGCCTCATATCAGTGAAAGGAATTGTGCCCCAAGGGCCACATAAAGGCTAGCAAAGGGCCACATTTGGCCCTCGGGCCGCAGTTTGGAGACCCCTGATCTAGAAGAAGGCAACAAAAAAAAAACAACTCAATAAAGCATGATCCAAATTGCTCCAGTGGGGGGAAAATCTGAAATTCCCTGAAACAACGTTACCTACAAATATTAGTATCCAGTTATATTATTGCATTTAGAAAAGAATCCGGGTTTTGCAGATATGAGAAGTTCCCTTTATTGAAGATAAAGCCATCTTTCCAGCAGCATGGCCTGCAGACTCTTGGTTCTTTGTCTACAATCTGCCCTGTTGTGTTAAGACTGCACCTGGAGGATAGGCTGCCCCCAAAGCAGAGATGGTTTCTAATCTCCAAACAACAACCTTTAGCTGGTTGCAGGGATCAGTATGTACACAGCTCAGCTGGATGTAAATACTGCGCTAGTAGGCTGCAGGCCATGCTGCCTAAAAAATAAACCTAATTGGTAACCTATTAAATTGACTGTTTTTGGAGGCTTCATGGAAAAATACAAATACAAAATTGAAAGGATAATGCCCTTGTCTTTTAAATAATGAATTTTGGAATGCATTTGGTAATAAAATGCTGTGGCATTTAGTGGTTAAACTCAATTCACCAAGCAAACTTTCTTCACCAGTGTTTTAACCTCCATACTTCTAGAAGCATCAATTTGTAATGCAGAGTTTGATTAGCAACAATATTTAGTAAGCAAATGTTCACTGTCCACAGCAGGAGGCTCTCGCAGCTCGGCTGATGAGAAATGAACTGCCTAGAGCTAGCTTTTAATGGCAACTAATTTCACATATTTGATACTCAGCTCAGTCAACTAATGTGTATCTCAACCGTGACAAGACAATCACAGTTAGTTTTGAAAATCCTTTAATCTGCGATGCAAAACAGTGTGCTGGAGGCGAGAGTGAAATATCCATTTTCTCCATTCTTTCCTTCACAGGAATGGGATGCATATTTTAAGTTCAAACACACCTACAACCATGCAAATAGTGTTGATTTTGCGTGTGGCTAAATGCATTGATCACATCAGATAAACTGAAGTTGAAGGGAATGGTTTTCTCTCATGAAAAATGCATTTCCCGAATATTCCCAGAATATTTTAAAGCTGTAACCATAACGGATCAAAGTTAAAGGTTTGGTAACAAAATCCCAGCTTGGGGTGGGTTAAGCTTGCATTTTCTGCATTCAAAGAATTCTAGAGAAAATAGTCAATTTGATTTGAAAACCTGGTTAAATATACTGTAGTTCAATGTTGAAATCATAACTAAACAGGTTACTTAAATTTACAGCCATTGTAAAAAATTACAATTATTGCTATTATAACTATTATTATAATCTGATCTGTTTTTATGGAAAAATAAATTTTATAAAATCCAGAGGGCATATGCTGTAAGGTTTAGCTACTAAAAATGTTTAGCAGTAGAATCATTTGTTTTGTTAGATGTTCATATTTTTTTTTAAGATGCTATCTATATTATTATTATCTCCAATGGCAGTACAGTGCATAATGTACCATTAAAAAATCATAAAAAAGGTCCTTAATTAAATAATTAAACAACTCTATACTGGGAGGTCACCAACCCAAAGAGACAAAACAGCAAAAGAAGTAGAAAAAAGGGTGTTGTAGGGTGGACCACCGATATTGAAATTACACATCAAAACTCCAATATATCTAAAATTACATATACATTTTTATTTTAGAGATTAAAAACAAGTACAGATGTACATTATGCTCATACATGACAGGTATCAAATATGAAATATTTCATATTGGATATCTGTCATGTATGAGAATACAGTCTTGAAGATGTAGCAATAACTGCGAAACGTGTCACTGATTTGATAAGTACGAAAGTAATTCCTTCTATATATTAAATAATTGACTTCATGTACTTCTGTTTTACTCTGTATAATACAATTTCATATGTAATTTATATATATATATATATATATATATATATATATATATATATATATATATATATATACTGTATTTATTGGCGTATAACACTCACTTTTTTACCCTGAAAATAGAGGGTTAACTGTGCCTGCGTGTTTTACGCAGGGGGCTATGGAACATTTTCTTGAAACTTCCCTCTGAGGCCTCGTACACACGATCAAATCTGTCTGCTGGAAACAGTCTGCTAGACCGTTTCAGCAGACAGATTCGATCGTGTGTACGGGCTAACAGACGGATTTGGCCACCCGACAGATTTCAAAGCATGCTTTGAAATCTGTTGGCTGGGAACCCGTCCGCCCGACATGTCTGCTGGTTAGTATGCTAGCCAGCAGACATGTCTTCTCGCACACGCGCCGAATGGTTTTGACGCATGCGCGGAAGTGTTTTACTTCCTGGTGCGGTGACATGGCGGCGTCAACGTCACCGCCACGTCACCGACACGTCAGCGCGCTGTCTGCTGGCGGGGATTTTGGTTTGATCGTGTGTACACGCGAGCAAACCAAAATCCCAGCAGATAGATTTGTTCAAATCTGTCGGACAGACAGATTTGAACAAATCTGTCTGCTCGTGTGTACGAGGCCTTAAAGTTAGGGTGCGTGTTATACACCGATGCGTGTTATATGCCGATAAATACTGTGTATATATATTGCAGTGTAAATTGTACCAGATATAACAAAGGAAGGTAGTACAGGCAGTGTATAAAATATTCCAAAGACAAATACATACAAATGTAAAATAAAACATAATAAAAGAGTGCATGTCTGAACAAAATTAAAAAAAAGTGTATGTTACACAAAAATTTGCACTGCATTAAGACAGCCTTTTCTTTGGAATAGGCTACCGATGTACCACAATGGACCTAAAATCAGATTTGCAATATTTGTTATGGTGTGCTGCAATGCAGATGTGTGGGAGGTGTTGGTTTAGAGCAGGGGTCTCCAACTGGCGGCCCTTCAGCTATTGCGAAACTACAAGTCCCATCATGCCTCTCATTGTTGGAGTCATGTTTGTAACTGTCAACCTTGCAATGCTTCATGGGACTTGTAGTTTCGCATAAGCTGGAGGGCCGTCAATTTGAGACCCCTGGTTTAGAGGATTGGGGAAGAATTCTAAATGAATGGGTCTACATGACACCTCACAGGGTACACTGAATACAGTGCATTTTTGTAACATTCGTTATAAAGTGAGTTACTGAAATGCAAAATAAATGGGCCTTTAGCCATCTTTCTCTACTTTGCGTAAGGGTAAACTTCCAAAATGTGACTGATTTCTAACTGGACAACTCAGTCTTTTTGATAGACCATTTATGGATAAGGTCTATTGGCTTTTTACTTCTATAGCCACGTACACACGACCAGTTTTCCCATTGGGAAAAAAGCCATGAGGGCTTTTGGCTAGGAAAACCGGCCGTGTGTATGCTCCATCGCAGTTTTCCCGACAGAAAACCTGCCAGGAAAAAAAAAGAGAACCAGCTGTCTTTTTTCCCGCCGGGATGCCCAGCGTTTTTTAACCCGGCAGTTTTCCTATGGAAAACACTGCAATGGACCATACACATGGCCGGGATTCTCGACCAAAGCTCTCATGGCAGTTTTCCTGTCGGAAAACCTGGTTGTGTGTAGGGGGAAAAAGTTACAGAGCAGGTTCTCGGTTTTCCTCTCAGGTTTCCCGGCGGTAAAAAGTCCGCCGCCAAACCCGTACGAGGCTACAGGGTTATAGCTGTAGAAATATCAGTATAAACACTTCAAATGGACTTCAGCTCAAAGAGGAAGACCATATTGTTTTCCATAAAATCAACTTCTTTTCTGTTTAAACAATGTAATTAAAACTCAAATATTGGGTCAGTTCACACGACCTAGAGAGCTGCCACACACTGAACCACGGATGTTTAGTGTGCCGGAGTTGCGTGTAACATCTGCAGTGAGCCGGCGGTAGAGGTCAGTATGATGTGTGTTTCAGCCTATCAAACAGTTAATTATTTTTTTGTCATTCAACTTTATTTGAAGTGTGCAAAGTGACACTTCATTTGTATCACTGTACCTTAGCGCGGTGCGATGCTCTACTGTATAGTAACCTGCAATCCCGCTGTGCGCTATGATAAAGTGCAGAATGTCTGCAGCTTTGGGTTTAATTGCAGTGTGATCGGGACACATAGAAAACAATTGTTTTCTACATGTCCTAGTGGTGACTGGTGTTTTCCCAGTGCTGGAAAACGCTGGTCAACACACTATATGTGAATGAGCCCTTACTGTGCCCCCCGTGTGCACATAGTAGTCCACTTTGCACAAAAGTTATTTAAAATGAATTATTTTTAAATGTACAGTAAGTAGTGTACATACCAGCCTCTTGTAGTTCCCTGAATAGTTGGACTAAAACTAGGAGACAGAGAGACAGTGCAAACAAACAGATATTCTGCATGCAGATATTGTGACAACGCATTAGCCTGCTCCTGCCTCTTTACTGGTTTGGACCAAGAAGGTGAGCAGTCTGTATTGTCAGGTCAAAAGCTTTTCTGTTTACTTGGAAGTAACAAACAAATGACTTGCGGGACAGAAAAACAAATCTTTTAGTAGGTATTTCTACAACTATATATATGTTTCAACTTTGGATTTAAATGTTTGCCTAGAGTTTAGCTTTAACCAGATATTTAGAATCAGGAGGAGGGCACATGTTTTAACTCGTTTTGTTTCAACAATTTGAAACAAAACGGCATTTCTATTCTAGGAAACTTTTAAATGGTCCCAATTCAGTGCTGTATCATAATGTAATGTGTATATTTCAAAATTAACAGCAAATTATACTTACAAATGAATACTGTAGATGTACTGATTATAATATGGTAAAACATTCACATTTTCCAGTGGAAATACTGGAGATTTTAATAGAGTGTAGATGGCTTAGGACATTGGCTATGAAGGTATGGCGTTGTATATGAGTGCTAAAACAAAGAGTCAGTGACTAGGAAAATGGGTGAGTCAAATGATTTGGGTATCCCGCTGTGAAGCCTTTCACAGAGTAATTGCAATGTTTTTAGATTTAATACAGTCCTAAATCGATGTCAGGATTAAAGTGGTCCTGATTACAGTGATCAACATGATCAGGCCTTGAATCCCAATGACTTGTCTATCACAGGCTATAAGAATGTTCTGTATTTTCAACAAGCAACAGTACAAACTTTCTGCTCTATGGGGTGCACAGCCAAATCTGGGATTTATAATCTGCCCTGACTTAGAAATATAGAACCATGTTATTAGAAGATTGTCTGAGGCAAGGAAGCAATAGTCAGTAATATTTTATTTAAAATCTTTCAAACTGTGTAAAAAAACAAAAATAAATTATATCTATATATCTATATATCCAGTATAAATATAAGTACAGTAACATGAGGTGCGACTACACAGCACAAGTGCGGTAACAGCAACTAGGTTTAAGTGCTATTAAACTGGACAAGTACAGTAACACCGAGTATGTTTAGGTGCTACTACACACCACAGGGACAATACAACACGTTAGAACACTGCAGCTAGCACAATCTACTGCCTGACAAATAGGAATAGCTGATCTAGCTAAGCTATACAGTGTATAAATATATGTACAACTCCTAGGGATGTATATATATCCTCTACACCAGTGGTTCTCAACCTGGGGGTCGGGACCCCTTCGGGGGTCAAATGATGGTTTGCCAGGGGTCACTGAATCCTGGGCTGTTCCTGAAGCCCGCACCACACTCCCAGCTTTTTTACGGCCACCCAGCATTGCTATCTCTGCAGTCTGTGGCCACTCGGCTGGGCTCTCCCTGGAGCCCACAGCCGCCCACTCAGCCTCTTCGCAGGCGCCTATTGCGTTTCATGGCTGGGGGGCAAAGACTAGAGGTCAGCTGACTGGTAAGGAATGTGAAGTGGGAGAGGCTGAAGGAGACCTCATCTCCTGATTTTGGCATTGGTTTTACTGCTACGAGACATCACAAAGTTGTAGACACAGTGAGTAACAGTACCTGTGATTATAGTTGCCATTAAAAGGACTCGGGCGCTAAATGCCTTTGGATTAGGGGCGCAAATTACTTGTCTTGCCTTGGGTGCTGATAACCCATGTTATGAAAACGATTTTACTGTTAGGGGTCCCCGCAACTTGGGATATTTTATCAAGGGGTCACGACACTAGAAGGTTGAGAACCACTGCTCTACACACTGTAAATTAAGCTAAACTGACTAGCCTGCCTGCTCTATCTAGCTATATAAAAAGACTATCTCTCTGTCTCTCTGATTGATCTCTGTTCAGCGCTGGAACACACTACACGTTTTGCCCACGTTTTCACAGGCAAAATATAGACACCCAGAAGGTACAATATTTAAAGGATTTTTTATTTTTATTTTATTTAAGCATCATTAAAATCACTGCTCCAGTGCTATTAAGTGCTATTAAACTGGACAAGTACAGTAACACCGAGTACGTTTAGGTGCTACTACACAGCACAAGTGCGATAACAGCAACTAGGTTTAAGTGCTATTAAACTGGACAAGTACAGTAACACGAGCACGTTTAGGTGCTACTACACAGCTCAACTATGGTAACAGCAACTAGGTTTAAGTGCTACTAAACTGGACAAGGACAGTAACACCGAGTACGTTTAGGTGCTACTACACAGCATGTCAGGGCACCACTTCCACCCGTACCACGCGCATGCACGGTAGAACACCGCTATTGCGCTCGTCTGGGGGCGCGCATGGACACGCACGGGCTCGCTCCTCTCGGGACCAATCAGAGGCCTGACCGGCCTATTTAAAGCAGCTTCTCCCTCCTGTCAGGTTGCTGGTTTGTCATAAGCTCCTGTGTACTTCCTGTTGAAGCTCCTGTTTTGTTACCTGGATTACCTGAACTTTGGCTCACGTCCCTGGATTGCTGCTGTCTCCTGCTCCCTGACCTTTGGCCTGAACCTACGGACTTCCTGCTCTCTCCAATCCCTGACCACGGCTTGTCTCCCGGATCTGTCTTCAGTCTTGCTCACTGCTCAGTACCTTAAGTACCTGGACTGTCAGTACCTACTCTCTGCTGCCCCAATGGGCTCCTTGTTTCTCAGTTCCTGTCCGGCACTTCAAGTCTCCACCCTACTACCGGTACCAGTGCCTCCTGGCGCTTCCTTCCCTCTGTCCCAACCCCAGGGGGCGGATCACACCGGGTCGCAAAGGTGAGCCGCCCTCAGCATCTCGGCCTTGGTAAGTACACCAGTGACACAGCACAAGTGCGGTAACAGCAACTAGGTTTAAGTGCTATTAAACTGGACAAGTACAGTAACACTGAGTATGTTTAGGTGCTACTACACACCACAGGGACAATACAACCAGTTAGAACACTGCAGCTAGCAGAATCTACTGCCTGACAAATAGGAATAACTGATCTAGGTAAGCTATACAGTGTATAAATAGTGTATAAATATATGTACAACTCCTAGGGAAGTATATATATCCTCTACACACTGTAAATTAAGCTAAACTGACTAGCCTGCCTGCTCTATCCGCCCAGCAGACGGCCTTATATAGTGTGGGGCGTGTGCTAAAGCCCTGAGCCATAATTGGCCAAAGCCACCCTGGCTTTGGCCAATTATGGCTCTCCGTTTTTTGCACGCTGTGATTGGCCAAGCATGCAGGGTCATAGTGCATGTTTGGCCAATCATCAGCGCACAATGCCGCAGTGAATTATGGGCCGTTGCGCGTCACTTGAATTTGGCGCGAACGACCTGTTTTGTTCGAATTTCGTCGAACGTACGAACAGACAATATTCGAGTCGAAAATACGTTTGAATCGAATGTGGAGCTTTTTTTACTTGTCTTGTCCCCTAATAATCAATGTTGTTGTGATATGCCATACATGCATACACCCCTTTAAGATTGTCCGAAAGGGACTTCAGACCAGGCCAGACTAAATGACAATAAACATTTGTTTACTGAAGTTGTTTAAAGCCAGCCATATATGGATAAAATCTTGGCCAGTTCAGCAGGGACTGCCCGAGATTTATCTATCTATGATGAGGTTGGTTGTACCCAAGTTGATCTATCGATCGAATTGGGTACCTCAAGCTTGTCAGATTTTTTACATGAGATTACTTTTGGTGGCTTCTGTGTTCGGATTCTGCATTCGGATTGCACTAGCAGACAGTGTGGAAGCGATGCAATGCCTCCTTACTGCCTGTTTCAACCCCATTTTTGCTATCAAATGCATTGCAAGTGGTTGTGGGGTGTTTGCAGCACTTCCCTATTTGCTTGAATGGGGAAGGGCTGTCAAGTAGACTTTGCAACAGGCACAAAGCATTGCAACAGTGGCATGTAATCATTTTCTACATATTGCGGCTTAAGGGTGACGGTTGATGGGCAGCAAAACCGTGTGCTCATCAGCAAACTTTTGGGATGTGAGCAAGATTTATGACTAGCTTGTTGAATACCTATGCTTCTAATGGTAAAAATTCACTTTTTATCTATCAAAAAGTGATTCCCGGCTAAACCTTTCATCTGATTTCTAAATTGCTGCATTTGTAAATTCCGAAAGCCAATATAAAAGAATACTAGTGGTAAAAAAAAGCACTTGTGGGTCTAACCAATCTTGTTTTTTTGTGCAATTCTCCTTAAAGGTGTGTGTCTTATGCCTGCATACTTTTTCTGAGAGGTGTTCCTCATTCTGATCTCAAAAAGTTGGGAGGTATGCTCAAGGCTAACTATACATTCAAATAGCACATAGCTTAGATCAGCGGTTTATGCAGGCCAGGAGCCTTGTCCATGCAGATAGCAGAGGGAAGAGACAGTGCTTTGGATTGAGGCTAGTACACACCATAGAGGGACGTGCTCTGTTGATTTTTAATTTCTGAGGTTTACAACCACTTAAAATAGCTTTACTGTATGCCAGATAGGTGAGAATGGACCAGCTATTTGTCTGCATATCACCAGTTAACCAAGTTTTTTGCTAAATTATACTTTTTATTTTTAAAAGCTATGAATTATATTATTATTATAGGCCACAGCACGATAAATGAAGTACTTAAGTATGACATTATACCCCCCCACTCGTTCATGCGTTGTCTCGATTCTTTAGTGACGTCACATTAAAAGCACCCTTCTTTCTATAAAGAAAAAAAAATCCACATTTCCTAAAGTTTATGATGCAATGACAGATTCTGTAGAATCCAGCAATACACCACTTTGTCAGTTAATAAAATCCAATGTGAATTCAGCAACTTTGATGGATTTTCTAACGGCTGATAACTTGTCTATATGTCAGTAAACAGAGAGACAACCTTACAAAGGCCCTTTTCTATAACATCTATTACTTTAGCAATGCGTTATAGACATAAAAGTGATGGTGTGTCATCTAGTGACAAGTGATGCACACACAGTCGTTCATGGATGTCCCACTGTTCTGTGAGTCTAGAAATCTACACTTGTTACGTCTGCGATTAATTCTGGTGTTGCAGTTGCTTCTGCAGGAGTACCCTGATTTGTGATCAAATAGTTCAGAAATACCAATAACTCTATTCACAAATACACAGAGATGCAGCATGGTCTAGAAGCATATGTACCGATGATGCTAATCAGGTGACATGTCAGACACATTTCATTGATTAGATACATTTTTGGGATTTATAGAAGGGCATGTGTATTGGTTGCACCAAACCTTCCTTGCTAGTATATTGTTATGCCACATACACACGCTCAGGAATTCCGACAAGAAAACCGTGGAATTTTTTCCGATTAATTGCTGGCTCAAACTTGTGTTGCATACACACGGTCACACAAAATTCCGACCGTCAAGAATGTGGTGACGTACAACACTACAACGAGCCGATAAAAATAAAGTTCAATGATTCCGAGCATGCGTCAAATTGATTCCGAGCATGTGTGTTTTTTTGCATGTTGGAATTGCATACAGACGATCAGAATATCCGACAGATCTTTTCCCGTTGGAAAAATTGACAACCAGCTCCGAAATTTTTGCTATCGGAATTTCCGACAAAAAAAGTCCGGTGGAGCCTACACACAGTCGGAATTTCCGACCAAAAGCTCACATCAAACTTTTCTTGTTGGAAATTCCGACCGTGTGTACGCGGCATTAGACTCTTTAACACGGGCTGTCTGATCAGGTCTGCGTGTCAGTTTTTCAGGTGGACCTGATCAGACACTCCATTCACCCTTATGGAGCAGCGGATGTCAGCGGTGACATGTTCGTTGACACCCGCCGCTACCCGTTTCGAACCTTTCTGCCAAATGCAGACAGATGTGGTCCTATTTTCCATCCGTCTGGTGGATCGGATCAAATGAAATCAGATGAAAACGGACGTGGAAGTGAATTTGTACGATTTTAAAGTCAAACTCAGTATGAATGTGGGTTTAAAGTCTATGCATATTTTTTTTGAAAATTTTGAAAAGAGCGGCAAGGAAACCAGAATCCCTATTATGTTTTTATTGCTATCTGTGTCCCTGCTATGGAGATAACTTTGCTAATTCATTCTGATAATCACTATCATCAGGAGTATAAGTGAAGAAAAAGCACAGGTTTTGAGTTGTCACCAAAACAGAAATGAAGAGAAAATCTATACACCATGAAGTGAATAAAAATGTCCCTTATGGGACACAGATAACAAAAGAAGACAAAATAAACTGACAGGGGTATTAACTATTCATGTGCAGACACAAAACTGGATCACTGGATATAGTAGCCTGATTGTTGGCTGGAGACAGAGAGCGATTTAGGACACTGTGCTGTAGTGCTCCCAATAGACACTATCCTCCATGTGGACACCAAGTGCTGCTAACCTTCATCCACCAGGAGGAGCTGACAAGCAGATAGAGCTCAATAGACTTGATGGTTGGCAGCACCGAATCATAGGAAGTTCAGGAAAAGACCTTTATTATGGCAGTTAATGTGAGATGGGTATAAAGAGAGAGAGCTATATATTTCACAAGCTGAATACAGAGGGACTTTCTCTTTGCTGAAAGGAGACTGAACTGTGCACATTGCTGCTCCTGTGTGCACATCAACCTGCCACAAGCCTCCGGTCATGTGCTGAGGACCAGAGTCACTCCAGGCAGTTACAGAAGTGAGCTGACATCTAAACAGTGAGACCCTGGTTGCTGTACCACTGGGATATGGGAGATGACTCTGCTGCCATAAACCTGTTGCTGCTAGCAGAGACTGAGAACATAGGAACTGGCCATCTAACTAGCAGAATTTCTTACTGCATGCAGAATTTACTGGGACTGTACTCATGTGCACCACTGTAAAGACTGGGCCCCAATGATAGCAGGCTGAAGAACTAGGGCTAAAGATGGCAGACTCAGATAGCTGCTTCACAAAAATTGTTTGTGCTTATTGTCCTTAGTAAAAGGTACCTCTTTGGGGAGTTTGAAAATGTATTGTCGCCATTCATAGAGAGTGCACTCCATAGTGGATGAAGCCTACTGTTTACAGAGGAGTTATTACAGTATTGATTATCATAACTTTTACTGTTTTCTAATGCCATTACTTATTGCTGTTTTTATGGATTACCAGGTTTACTATAATTTAGCTGCATAGAACTAAAACTATTGTATGCTGCTATAGCCTAGTGTACATATTGTTTAGTGGACTGTGATTGACCTAATACTTTAGTTACTCATTTTTGTGCATACTGCTATTTACTGAAACCTGTGACAATATATTGTTTATTTATCTAACCAGTCAGATGTTTGCTTTTTGATGGTGAACCTTAGTCGAGTGCAAGGTATTTATATTTGCGCTCCTAGCAGCAGTGCAGTATCCATTTGTTTAACCTAGTGTGTCAGTGGGGCTGAGGAGGTTATCAGAGTCTAGGCAGAGGAACAGAGAACCCAATCTACCAAGCAGCTCTTGGGAGGTAGCACTAATATATATGAATACATCACCATTTTTCTAGGTAAATATATTTCTAAAGATGCTATTGACATGAAACGTATACCACATGTCGGTGACAACCCCTGCAATCCATACCTACAAAGAAGCCAAAACAAATCACTTTAGAAATGAAAGGGGTTATAAAGGTAAACATTTTTTGCCTAAATAGCTTCCTTTACCTTAGTGCAGTCCTCCTTCACTTACCTCATCCTTCCATTTTGCTTTTAAATGTCCTTATTTCTTCTGAGAAATCCTCACTTCCTGTTCTTCTGTCTTTAACTAAACACAGTAATGCGACACTTTCTCCCTGGTGTGGAGAAAGCCTCTTGAGGGGGGAGGGGGCGAGCAGGCAAGTCAGGACACTCTCTACTTTGCAGATAGAGAAAGGAGCTGTGTGTAAGTGGGCGTCCTGACACTCCTGCTCGCCCCCTCCCCCCTCAAGAGGCTTTGTCCACACCAGGGAGAAAGTGTTGCATTACTGTGTTTAGTTACAGACAGAAGAACAGGAAGTGAAGATTTCTCAGAAGAAATAAGTTCATTTATCAGCAAAATCGAAGGATGAGGTAAGTGAAGGAGGACTGCACTACGGTAAAGGAAGCTATTCAGGGAATTTTTTTTTTTACCTTTACAACCCCTTGAAGTTATGTGTAATAAAATGGAATGACACAGGGAAAAAGTATTAAACACACTAGCTGAAATTTATTTAATACTTGGTACAAAATTATTTTGTTGGTAATAGCAGCGTCAAGGCGCTTCCTTTATGGAGAAAGCGGTCGCATGCCCTGCTCTGGTGTGATTTTGGCCCATTCTTCTACACAGTCTTCACATCTTGACGGTTCCGTTGGCCTCTTCTATGAACTCTGATCTTTAGTTCTTTCCATAGATTTTCTATTGGATTCAAGTCAGGTGACTGGCTGGGCCATTCTACCAGCTTTATTTGCAATTAAACGTTTCCTTGGCTTTGTGTTTAGGATCATTGTCATGCTGAAATGTCTTCCCTCGTTTCATCTTCATAATCCTGGTAGATGGCAGCAAATTTTTATCAAGAATGTTTTGATACATTTTTCCATTCATCCGTGATTCAATGAATGGAAATGAAGGATGAGTGGAGTCAGAAAATTAAGTCCTGCTAGATGACTTCAGTCTGGCCCCTTTTGCAGGTATAGCTATGTAAAATATTACCGTATTTGTCGGAGTATAAGGCGGCTGGGCATATAAGACGACTCCCTAATTTTACATTTTAAATGTTGGTTTTGTGGTGTACTCACTGTATAAGACGACCCCCTTCCGACCACTCTGTCAGCCTGCTGGATGTCTCTCACAGTTTACATACAGTATACCGCGTTGAGCCAATCACGGTGAGCGATGCATTCTATTATTGAATACAAAGCCTGCTCGGATTGGCAGAGATTGTTCCTCCAATCTGAGCAGGCTCTGTATTCATTAATAGAATACATTGCTGCCATGTAATATGACCCCCGCTTTATACCCGGCATTTAAGACGACCCTTGCTTTTTGGACTTTTTTTTTACTGTAAAAGGTTGTCTTATACGCTGGAAAATACGGGTAAAAATACTGTTTAAAATCCAGTAATACACTGTCTCACCCTGCTCTGCACATGCTTAGTCGTTCCCTAATTTTAGGCACTGCTGAGTTGGTAGAGGCCAATCCGCTGACAGCCTTAAAGCAGAATCCTTTACAGTCAAGGAAGCTGCTTCCATTTGATCTGCAATGCCATGGTGCTGCACATGTGATCAGTTACGATACCAGCCATTTGATGGTTTGACAGTTTGGTATGGACACAAGCAAATGCAACAGCTAGCAATCCTGGTATTCAATGTAACTGTTTTTTGAAACTGTTAAATCCATGGGTTTAGTTCCAGTTTATGAATTACTGCTGCTCAGGGGCTCTGTGCTTCAGCAAGAAGAAACAGGAGCAATGCTGGAGGCAATTTACAGCACACACTCATTTTGGTAGCATAATTATTTATGTGGAATGTATGTTCCTTGCTAAACAACATTATATTTGATCAAGTTGTTATGGGAAAAGTTCTGCTTTAACATAGGTCCTTGGTACTCTTAAGAGCCCTGTGTGTCACAAGAATACTTCTGATTAGTGTTTGTAAACATGCTTGAATTTCAACCCCCGATTCAATGCTCAGTATGATTTAACATTTTATTTATTACAGCTAATGACATGACTATGGAATTGGTATGACGTTATTTCCAGATTATTACTTTTGATTTGTTCAGGTTTGTTGTTGAATGCGCCTGCTACTAATCAATGTTATTAAAGTAAGTTCAGCATGTTTATTGCCTTGCAAATGCTCTGCTTAAAATTGTTGTTGTTGTTTATATGAAAATAATTAAAATATATTATGTGATCCCAGTATTTTTTGGATACTAAACCTATAGAAATATTTATAAGGTTATGCAGAGACATACAGGGGAAAAGGGAAATCATTATAATTTGGGTTGATTAAAAAATAAATCTTTCACTATTATTTGGTTCTATTAAAATAAACTCTACATTATATTTAGCCTTTTTTATTAAAGAATATGTTACTCCAACATTTCATATTCCTGATATGTGCCTGATGTACCATGTATCTGTATAAAAAGTATCCTGTTCTCTTTGTATTACTTCCCTTGTATGAAATCCCTGGTATTGCTGTCAGTCCTTCTGCTTTTCTATTAAAAACTGACCATGCTACACATGAGAGCACAATATGAGCAGTTTCCTAGCTATACTTGCTTTCCTCCAATGATCACACTTCCACTGACGCCCCCCCCCCCCCACCTCTTACAGATATTCACTGGAAAGCAGGGGTCAAGTCCTGGGGAAGAAAGTGTGGGAACTCCCACCCAAGATCCACTCCCCCACCAAAAAAATAAAATAATGATACGCTCATATGCATAATTACTAAACCGCATGTTTTTTGTTTTTTTTTCAATCCACTGTACCTTAGTAATCCTTTATGTTACTGGCCGCTTCCTGTATATGGATTCATCGGGTAGTGTGCGGGTATTCCGTCACTTCCTCAATGCCGTAATGTCTCCTGGGAGCTTTTGTCATTGTTCCCAGGAGACATTGCGGAGGTCTGCCGCAAGTTATCGCAGGATTTAGAAAGAAGCAAGTTCTTTCTTAGTTCCTAGGATTACTAAGGTTCGCCTGCCCCTGACAGTGACTCAAGCTGGGCATTGCCTCTTAGTGAAGGATTGGTTGGGGTGGCTCGGCTGCTCTAGTCCTGCAAAGGAAACTGAGTTTCTGCTGTGAAAAAAGTGCAGGAACTCCGTTCACACGCGTTCCTGCAGGACTTGAGCCCTGCTGGGAAGACTAGTGTTTTCCTGTTTCTCCTCTCCCAGCTCTCTGAGCTCCTTATGCAGCTGAGAATAGATGGTATGTGATTTCTTATAAAAAAGGGTAAAAAAGGTATTTATAATGTTTTTTACACAAAGGTTTTGCCTTTCATTTCTTTTTTAGAAATTGTTGTTTTACAAGGTGAAGGTTCACATATACTTTAACCTCACAGTGGAAAATTTGGCACTACAAGGTGCAAGTCAAAACTACCAGTTTCTTAAAATGTTGCTGCATTGAACTCAAAGTTCCCAAATTTGGAATGCATGTACAGAAGTAGCAAAAAATGGGATTAAGTCTCCCGTTGGTTGCTCTGTAGTCCATTCTTTCCATAGAGCATAGAATAGTTTTACTTTCTGTAATTTTATTGCAGAGATTTTCCCTCACTTCCTGTTCCAGAGACACTAGAAGGGAATGAGAGGAAATCTCTACAGAGTGAATGGAACTTTTAGCCAGTTATCGATGCAGCAGGTCCCCATTCCCTTTGTCCTCTGTTCTGAAAATAGCTGTACAATTTTTGATTTCCCATGACTTTCTATCCAGGTCACCAGATGAATAGTGGAGGGAAATCTCCCAGCAGGGATTAGGACAGCAAAATAAACCATCTTCTTTAAGTTTTGTACCATTTTCACTTACTGATGCAAATGAAGAAAATGAATGCAGCCTGTTTCAGTCTTTGAACTGCATTGGATGCACTCAGCAGAGAAGTAACTACCGTGTTTCCCCGAAAATAAGACACCGTCTTATATTTATTTTTTCTCAAGAAAACACACTATGGCTTATTTTCAGGGGATGTCTTATATTATTGAAGCTTTTCCCCCTACCCCCTGGTGTTTGTGTGGGGTGAGAGACTGTTGCTGGTCAGTGCTGGGGAGCAGCTTTACTTCTTCTGATGTGGAGCACAGTGGACCTGGGGTGATCTCTTTGGGCTCAGTAGTCTGCTGAAGCTTTTCCCCCCTATCCCCTGGTATTTATGTGGGGTGAGAGACTGTTGCTGGTCAGTGCTGGGGAGCAGCTTTACTTCTTCCCCTGAGGACAGAGCGTCCTGCTCCTCACTTCACTGAGGAGACTTTTTTACTTTCACTTTAGGCGGGAAACCGACCTTATTGATGGGGCTGCCGACACCTCTCCGGTCACCTAGAGATATCGTAGCAGCTGTCACGATGGAGCAGATAAGAAGGGCTGCACAACTTCTTTACAGCTCCACATCAGTACACTACGGCACATACGCCTATCACATCTTGTTTACCGCGCCGCTACGCATAGTCACGCCCATCATTACGTCTTATTTTCGGGGGTATGGCTTATATTTCAGAAATGCTTGGAAATCCTGCTACGGCTTGTTTTAGGAGTACGTCTTATTTTCGGGGAAACACGGTATTAATGTTCTAGTGGTTCTGTTTACAGACTGCCATACAAATCCACGACAAGCATTTCCATGCCTGTTTTAGACAATATGAATTTTAATTGTAATTTACGATTACTAGCGTATTCTACATTTCATTTTGTTTTTAATACGTAGTTAAAGTGGTATCAGTTGAGCAGCTGGACTTCAAAAGACCTGGTATCAGTCCCATATTCCAGCAATAAAATCCAAGAGGGAAAATGGGGAGAGAGGGAGGGTTCTTTGTGTTACCAAAAAGATATATGACATATATATGATAGAAAGTCAAATATTTATTGAAAATTCATTAAAATGAGCCCTTTCAAACAACAGTATGGGGGATTGGCAAAACATCAAAAATATATCACAACAACATTTAAAGAGATAATTCATAAAACAAAATCTGGTGATCCTGATTGCATAGATTCAGAGCCCTGATGCGTTTTAACCCATTGAGTCTTCCTCTAGTGGCTGGCAATGGTGGGAATATCAGAAAGCTATCTAGAATATATAGACACAATGACCCGGATTCACGTAGGACTTACGCCGACATATCTGGAGATACGCCGCCGTAAGTACAAATGTGCACTGTCGTATGTCTGCGCCGATTCCCCAAGCTAGATACGTCCAAAAAATAGGCTTAAGCCGCCCGACGTAACTTGCCTATGCCGGCGTATCGTGGGTGCATAGTTACGCTGGACGCATTCGGCGTACCCATTTTAAATATGCAAATGAGTAAGATACGCCGGTTGACAAACGTACTTGCGCCCGGCGCATGTTTTAAGCTATTTACGTAAGGGTTCCGTCCGATGTAAAGTTATTCCCCATATTGGAGGCGCAACTCATGCAAAGGTATGGACCAGGGAACGAACGCCGTCGATTTTTATGTAGTTTACGTAGTACGTGAATAGGGCTGTGCGTAGGTTACGTTCACGTCGTAGGCAGTGTTTTGACGTATCTTAGGCAGTGATTTTGACGTGACTGTGAGCATGCGCACTGGGATGCGTCCAAGATACGATACATGCGCAGTTCATTTCTTGAAGCTCATCCCATCATTTGCATGGGGTCACGCTTCATTTAAATATATCACGCCCACTTCCACCTACTTTGACTTACGTCGGCTTCAACGTTGAGAGCATTTGATTTGTGAATTCCATGATTGCCTCTCAAAGTTGCGCCGGTGTAGCGTAAAGAAGATACGCTTTGCCGGCAGAAATATGCGCCAAGGTACGTGAATTTACCCCAATGAGCACACACAGAAAAAGCAATTATGCATTCATTAATACGTAATAAACAACATTAATGGAGTAGTGTCCTGATAAACTTACATAGTAAAAATCTACAAAAAATCTTAAAATATGCTGGATGTCCACAAAGAGAGAGGTCAAAGTGCCCAGCACCATGGGACACGAGGGATAGATGATCAACCTGGAAGGCTTGTACCTGTAGTTAAATGGTTAATTAACCTCCCTGGCGTTATGATTCTGTCTGGAATTTTGTACCAAAAGCGTTGCAATTGTTTTGCAAGGAAATGTGGTGTTATGTATTATAGGCCTGCAATTCTTAGTAAGTACTTACTTAAATCTATCTAAACAAGAGTCTAATAGGCATCCCGGGTATGATTTTTTTTTTTTTTTTTATTAAAAATTATAATATAATAAATAATTATAAAAAATTATAACAAATAATAATATAATTATAGTAAAAATTATTCAATAATGTAATCAAATCAAAATCACTGAAATTTGCTCAGTTGCAGAATTTTTGCTGTCATTATTTTTTTTTTGTATGACGAATTTCCCCATAAATCGTTATCGCTAAATTCTGCAAGTGATTATAATTTATTATCGCTGTTTTTTAGCTGCTCTAAACCAATTTTTGCCATAAAGGGACACTTTTGGTTGCTATGGGCAATCTACAGTTTGCAAGGAGAAAGAAAAGTTATTTATTATATAAAAGGACATGTAGTGTACAGGGCAGACCACTAGGGACATGGGGGGTGTGTATTTTTTACATACAGTACTGTAATCTATAAGATTACAGTGTACTGTATGTAATGTGTTTGTTTACATTTTTGAATTTGGCGCCGTTCTCCGTCCCCGTGCGTCGTAACGTCGCAGGGAACGGAGATCGGCGGCGCGCGGGGACGCTGTGTGAATCGAGCGAGCACCCGCTCGCTCACACAGCGGGGATGCATCGCTGGATCCACGGAGAAGGTAAGTAAACTGTCTCTGTGGATGCTGCGAGGCGAGCCCGTTTCTGACACGGGATCAACGATAGTAGCAGGAAATTTTTACCCCGTGTCAGACACGGGAAAACCGCCAGGGAGGTTAACTCAGGGCCTGGTCTCCCACAGTACACAGAATATGGAAATGTAATTATTTTAGTAAATATAAACTGCTAAATAGCTTTTCTCATCAGCATATATAGAATGAAGCAGTCTTGTGACTTCTATCAATAGCTGAGCACTGGTTAAAGCTTGAAGGAGGAGTTTTCATTCTTTCCTTACTGTCCTATGAGGCTGCAGGACCCCTGACCCTCTGTCTGGACAGTGCTGATTGGCCCTGTGCTGATCACATGCACCCTCCAAAGAAAAAAAAAACTCTCTAACAATACACACCAAACTTAGCATGTGCAGAATGACCCCAAGGTTCTGTACTTTCTGGAGATGGATTGGGGACTGTGAAAAAAGGGAGGATCAGAGAAGACAGGATGAAACATCTTTTTTACACAATGTGGAGGTTTAACCCCTTAATTTCCACAGTGAGTATAACAAGCATGCTTTACTGCATATACAGTACAGACTGATTTTACTGTTGTGGGTTTAGTAACACTTTAAATGCAAATGCTATTCAGTCTTTATATTAAAGTTTTGCTTACATAAAGTATAATTTCTGTTATTTGATAACCTTTTTTGCTTTTCTGTGTTATGTGATTTAAGGTACACATGTCATGCAATGAGGTAGTTTTGTGTTCATGTTGACTTGTATGGAAGAAAAAAACAAATCAATGTGATGTATGGCAAAACCAACAATAAACACAAGTGCATGCTTCTTTAAATGAGAATTGGCTTAAAACTTTTTTATAATTTCTACTCCAGCAGTGAAAATGTTTTGGTTAATAGACATGGGTATCTTTGCCTCAGGGGCATTTTTAGAATCCTATTATATCTCATTGACTAAGCTGTGCTTCAAAAACAGTTAAGCACAGTAATTTATATCTCATTGCATAATTTAAACCCTATTTGATTATAGTTAATTTAGCTAGAAATTAGCTCTCAAAACATTAGTCGAGATTAAAGTTTTTAAATGGCAGGATTTAAGGCATGTTGTATGGTGGCAGAGAAGATTTATTATTTTTTTAGGTGATGGACCACCGCCCAGTTGCCATATGTACCTTACAGGTCAGAAAAACAACAGGCGAGTCAGCCATAAACTAAGTATAATAAAGGAGAAAAATAAAGGTGTGAGCTTATATTTAAGTTACAGTGTTCTAGTATGTTAGGAATATATAGAGATTAGATAGATAGATAGAATAGAATTAGGACTTAAGGGACCCCAAAGACCCAAAAGACCAGAAGAGACAGGGGCAAGAGGACTAAATCAGTCCTGTATAGACTAGGGATGAGCTTCGCGTTCGATACGAACGTATGTTCGACTCGAACATTGTCTGATCATACGTTCGACGAAATTCGAACAAAAGCGGTCGTTCGCGCCAAATTCGAGTGACACAAAACGGCCCATAATTCACTGCGGCATTGCACGCTGATGATTGGCCAAGCATGCTGTATGTCCCGCATGCTTGGCCAATCACAGCACGCAAAAAACGAAGAGCCATAATTGGCCAAAGCCTGGGTGGCTTTGGCCAATTATGGCTCAGGGCTTTAGCACACGCCCCACACTATAAAAGGCCGCCTGCTGGGCGGCCTCATGTAGTGTGTTCCGGCTTGTTAATGAGAGCAGTCAGAGAGACAGAGAGATTGTCTTTTTAGCTAGCTAGATAGAGCAGGCAGGCAGGCTAGTCAGTTTAGCTTAATTTACAGTGTGTAGAGAATATATATACATCCCTAGGAGTTGTACATATATTTATACACTGTATAGCTTAGATAGATCAGTTCTTCCTAATTTACTGGCAGGCAGGTGATTGTGCTATTTAAAGACGTTATCACACGTATAGACACACAGCAGGTACAATATTTAAAGGAATTTTATTTAAATTTTTTTAATTTAAGCATCATTAAAACCATTTTAATGATGCTTAAATAAAAAAAAAAAATCCTTTAAATATTGTACTAGCTTGCCTGTGAAAACGTCTTTGAGAACCCGGGTCTTGCCCGAGTGAACATGTATCAATCGAAAAAAGTTTTAAAAACGGTCACTTTTTCAGGAGTCCTGAAAAAACGACAGTGAGTCTTCTGGTTAATTTCAGGTCCGAATTCAGACAAAAATTTTAACAAAATTCGGACATGAAATGGTGAACAGGGACGCCCTGGCTCTCTGCTGTGTGCCGCTTTACTCAACAGTGTGAACCCAGCCTCAAGGGAATTTCTTTGCTTTGTTTTATTGAAGTTCTTTTCCTGTTCTGAATTATATTATGCTGGCTACGAATAAAAACACTGAGCAAACATTATCAATTCATATTAATTTATTTAAATTAATCAATAAAACTGTTTTTTTCCTGCCCCCAAGTATTTGTAAAATGTGGTCCTCATATTGAAAAGTTTGGAGACCCCTACCCTAACACAACAACATCATATAAATTCTGGTGCTGGTGCAATGCTTGGCATTGGCACTGGGATACTCACACAAGTCTCAAACAGATTAGGTCTGATGCTACCTCTCACTTTCTGGCTTGCTAAACCATCCCAATAGCACAGTCTAAGTGACTTACTGATGACGTCTTTCTTTCACATTCCTTTCACATTTAGCAGTCACTTGTCTAAAGCCCAGTGACTACTTTTGTGATAACTGGTAGAGCTTTTTTGAAAATAAAAATAAAATAAACTGCTGATGAGTCCACTTCAATTTGTTCTTTCAAAAGGAGCATAGGACCAGATTCTCGTAGGGACGCTTATCTTTGTGCGAGCATAGCGTATCTGATTTACGCTACGCGGCCGCAACTTTGAGAGGCAGGTGCCGTATTCACAAAGAAGTTGCGCCCAAAGTTACGGCGGCCTAGCTTGAATGGGCTGGCGTAACCGCGCCTAAAGCAAAATAGGCAGGTAGGGGGCGTGATCCATGTAAATGAATGATGACCCCACGTAATTGAGGCTTTTTCCGAACGGCGCATGCGCCATCCGTGGACGTATCCCAGTGCGCATGCTCAAAATTACGCTGCAAGTACTTATTGGTTTAGACGTGAACATAACTTACGCAAAGCCCTATTGGCGAACGATTTACGCAAACGACGTAAATGACGGAAAATTTGACGCTGTCCCGATGTCCATACTTAACATTGCGTACGCCTCATCTACGCCTCATATAGCAGGGGTAACTTTACGCCGGACTTACGCTTACGCAAACGACGTAAAATACGACGACCGGGCGCAAGTACGTTCGTGAATCGGCGTATCTAGCTCATTTGCATATTCGACACGTAAATCGACGGGAGCGCCACCTAGCGGCCAGCGTAATTATGCAACTAAGATACGATGGCGTAAGAGACTTATGCCGCTCGTATCTAAGCAAAATTCCGGCGTACCTTGTTTTCAGAATACAGAAAATAGATACGCCGGCGCATCTTTGAAGTTACGCGGCGTATCTCGAGATACGCCGACGTAACTGTTACGAGAATCTGGGCCTAAGTGTTTAGAGTACAGAGATCAGCACCATGGACAGCATGCAGAATAATGCAAACTGCATGGTACTGTGCTGAGGATCAACATACTTGCTGCTACTCTTGCTTTGATAGATATACTGCAATAGAGCTTTGATAGAACAAAAATCAACATAATTTTTTTTTTTTTACATTTTTAGTTTACCAGATGGAAGTTTCTCATAAAGTGGGCATTTATGCAGCAGGGAGGGCTTGATCACTAAGTATCAACCATTGTACTAAGTGGAGTTCCTTTATGTGAAGGATATGATTTTTGATTAATTATGGTCTCTGTAAAACAACCTGAGGGAGCTTGCAGCATGATGAGAGCTGTTTTAATCAGACTGCTCTTAAATATGCAAAAGACTACTCAGACATTTGAGCTTCATTAAATCTCTTAAGATGCCAGCCATTTAGAAGTGATGGGCCCCCAAAAAACATGCAACATCATGTTAGGAGCTAGTAATAAGTAATCAAGCACTATTCGATCATTCACATGCAGATGACACATGAACATTTAACTTGATGGTATGAAATCATTATTTTTTATTCCATCTACGAGAAACTGAAGGTCCTGTAGAATTTGCCTCTATTTTCTGTACATCTAGAAAATAATGTGTATCACAGATTGCAAAAAGAATAGCTTACTATTTTATACTTATTATTTTGGCAAATGATGTTGTTTAATTATGCACAAATAACCATTGTAAGCATCCTTTTAGAGGCAGCATTTGGTTGTTTTTCTTTATCAGTGCATGTTGCTGTAGTACTTTTAACAGCAGAAGAAAGTAACTGAAATTGTGTAAAGTGATGCTGTCAGGGAGTTAAAAAATGGCAACAGTGGTCTAGTGGCCCATTTGCTGACATTTCAGTTTTTAGCAGAGCTCCTGGCATTGAATCTATTTGACTACTTAGGCTGGTCAAATAGGGAATCCCCCCACTGGCCACTGTGGTTCATTCTGCTGACCCCTAGTCACTGTGGAACACAATAGTGACATAGGGGTAATCAAGAAGAACAACAGTGGCTAGCGGGTCCTCGCTTGATTCACACAGTGTCCCCGTGTGCCGCCGATCTCCGTTCCCTGCGACGTTACGATGCACGGGGACGGAGAACGGCGGCAAATTCAAAAATGTAAACAAATACTATACATACAGTACACTGTAATCTTATAGATTACAGTACTGTATGTAAAAAATACACACACCCTTGTCCCTAGTGGTCTGCCCTGTGCACTACATGTTCTTTTATATAATAAAAACTGTTCTTTCTCCCTGCAAACTGTAGATTGTCCATTGCAACCAAAAGTGTCCGTTTATGGCAAAAATTGTTTTAGAGTAGCTAAAAAACAGCGATAATAAATCAGAATCACTTGCAGAATTTAGCGATAGCGATTTGTGGGGAAATTAGTCATAAAAAAAAAAAAATGATGACAGCAAAAATTCTGCAACTAAGCAAATTTCAGTGATTTTGATTTGATTACATTATTGAATAATTTTTACTATAATTATATTATTATTTGTTATAATTTTTTATAATTATTTATTATATTATAATTTTTAATAATAAAAAAAAAAAAAATCATACCCGGGATGCCTATTAGACTCTTGTTTGGATAGATTTAAGTGAGTTATTCCTAAGAATTACAAGCCTACAGTATAAAATGCCAAATTCCCTTGCAAATATTGGTACCGCTTTCAGCACCTAAAATCTGAAAGAATCATACCGCCAGGGAGGTTAAGGCCATGTACACAAGATCAGACCGGTCCAATGAAACTTCTCCGACGGACCGTTTTCATCGGACCACGCTGAAGTGGTCTGTTGGGCTGATGTGCGTACAGACCATCGGACCAAAATCCGATCAGACCAGAACGTGGTGAGGTAGAACACAACGACGATAGGCGATAGGCCGTACACACCATCGAACTGGTTCGATGAAAGTTTCATTGGACATGTCCGATCGTGTGTATGCGGCCTAAGAGGACCTGTCATGCGTTTTTCTATTACAAGGGATGTTTACATTCCTTGTAATAGGCATAAAAGTGACCCTTCATTTTACTCGGCATAACATTATCTTTCACAATATAATAATTTTTTAATTAAAAAAAGTAATTTTTTTTCAAAAAAGTGCGCTTGTAAGACCGCTGCGCAAATACGGTATGAAAAAAAGTATTGCAATGACCGCCATTTTATTCTCTAGGGTGTTAGAAAAAAATATATATAATGTTTGGGGGTTTTAAGTAATTTTCTAGCAAAAAATAAACACCAAGGCCCAGATTCAGGTACATCTGCGCATTATTGGACCGGCGTAGCGCACCGCCTTTACGTTAGACTTGCGCAATTTTGCGGCGTAATCCCCCTATTCTCGTAGCTTTTGCGCAGGAAATTGCGCATGCGTAAAGTTTTTCCCGAGGCGTAAGGAGGAGTAATACAAATTGGGAAGGACGTGGGCGTGTTACATTGAAATGAGCCGTGACCCCATGCAAATGAAGGGCCGGCCGGCTCGTGCATGCGCGCTTGAAGGAGACCATGGTCAGCTCCGCTGTGCGCATGCTCACAACTCGGGAGCGGCGCAATCAGTGAAATTGGAAATGGACTAGGGCAACGTTGTGAACTACGCAAACAGCATAAATAGACACACACAAACGCACTTGCATTGCAAAAGTACATCCCTTTGTCCCTTCCCATTTAACAAAGTGCTTTTGTCCTGTTGTTCGTTGCGGTGTGTTTTGTAGTTGTCAGATTAGTGTTCTGTGTGATCAAGTGTTTGTTAGTAGATCTTTGAAAGTGTTTTTTGATAAGTGTTTGAGAGACTGTTTGTTTGATTGATATATTTCTGTTCGTTTGTTTTCCTGCTGTTTTTTTTTTTTTTGTGACTGTTTCTTGCTGAGTATTTTTCTCTTTGTGTGTGTTCTTGCTTGATTGGTTGTGCTTGTTTGTGTGAGTGAATTTTGTTGACTGGGAGTGAGTTTTTTGGGAAGTATGACAGAGAGAAAGAGAAAGCTCAATTTTACAGTTGGGGAAAAACAAATTCTTGCCCGGGTCATTAGCGAGTATGGGCGTTACCTCCACGGCCCAGACAGTGCCAACACCACCCCGGCCAGGAGGAGGGAGATTTTGGATAGGATCACTGAGCAGGTCAATTCAGCAGGGCAGGGGGAGACACGGACCCGGTCTGGGATTGACAAAAAAATCAATGACCTCCGGCGTCTGGTCAAACAGAAGCTGGCCAGAATGCATGCCCATGCCAGGGGCACAGGGGGGGGCCCACCATGCCGTATTAGGCTGACAGCGGAGGAGCGTGCGGTGGCCCTGACCTTTCATCGGCATGAAGTTGAGGGCCTGCCCGGCTTTGACTCAAGTCCGGAGCCCGTGGTGCCAGGTAAGTATTTTTTTTTAATATCAGGTGTGTAGCATTTGTGGGGGAGGGGGTGAAAGGGAATATGTGGCAAGTGTGTGGATCCTCCAACCTGTGAATGTTTTGTGTCATCCACAGATGTGCAGGAGGGTGCAGGGCCATCTGGCCTGACCGCACCAACCCCAGGACAGCAGCCTAATGAGGCCCCCCCAACAAGGCCGGAGTCCGCGGAGGAGGTTCAAGAGGAGGAGGAGAATCATGAGGAGGAGGAGAATCATGAGGAGGAGGAGTCCATGTCAGGCACTGGAAGTTTGGTTTTTGAGGACTCTTCCCCTCTGGCTGGCAGCAGGCAGCCCTCCCTAAGGGGGACCCCCCCCTTCTCCCCCAACATGGCTCCCCTCACAAGGGCCTCCCCTTCTCCCCGGCCACAAGCATCAGCTGGAGGCAGGATTTCATCCCAGAACACCAGGGGGGTGGCCGATCTCCTGCCCGCCACTCTGAGAAGGGACCAGTTCCTCCAGACCCGCCATCTGGGACAGGTCAGCCAGACATTGGTGCGGATGGAGGAGAGCCTGTCCTCCATCAAGGATACGCTGGGGAACCTGGACTCCCACTCCCGGAGCTTTCACAACCTGCCTAAACGAACTGCAGACGACATCAGCAGGCGTTGGGCAGGATGTGAGGGCCCTTACCCAGGCTATCCAGGCCAACACGGCAACACTTGGTGCTGCCCTGGACAGAATAGCCGTGGCCTTGGAGGGCAGGCCGCCAGGTGGGCAGAGATCAGGGGCTGCTCCTCCTTCCCCGGTTTTACCCCTCCCCCGTGAGTCTCCCCTGAGAAGCCGGGGCCGGGGCCGTGGCCGGGGGCACCCCAGGCGTGGCTCACGCAAGGGGCAATAATTAGTTTTTTCCCCTTTTTTTTTTTTGCTGGAAAATTTTTGCTTTTGCAGGTAATTTTTTATTTTATTTTGGGTTGTGAATGCTGTTTGAATGTGGGGGTGACATTCCTGCCGGAAAAGGGGTGTCACCCTCAATTTTGGTGGAGTAGGGTTCCCCAGGACCAGAGTGAAGTGATCCCCAGGTCCGTGTGAATGGTGTATGAATGTACAGTGACATAATTGGAGCCTTGGCGTGGCGTTGCTGCTCACAAGTCCAGCATGGTGGACTGGTGCCAATCCAATTTGATGTGGATGTGATGTGTCTGTGCTAGGGACCACAGTGGTGTGCATGCATGCATTCTCATTGTGCCATGATTAATGTGTGTGTTTAACATGCAAAGATGCCCAATGTGAGTTGTCTCCTGGCTGCTCTTCCCTCAGAAGACGGGGTAGCCTCGGTTAGGGGGGGATTGTCTGGTTCAGGGGTCAGGTCATCACGTAGGGCAATCTGCAGGCCCTTTCTTACTGCGAAGTTGTGCAGCATGCAACATGCATCGATGATCTGGCACACGAAGTTTGGGGAATACAAGAGGGTACCCCCAGACTTATCCAGGCATCGGAAACGTGACTTTAGTAGGCCAAAGGTGCGCTCCACCACTGCTCGTGTTTGGGCATGTGCTTGATTGTATCTTTCCTCTCCTGGGGTTTGGGGATTCCGGATAGGAGTCATGAGATGGGGTCCCAGTGGATATGCAGAGTCACCTGTAAGGGAAAAGACAGGAGGATGTTAGTCATGCATGTGCCACTTGTGATGTGTGCATCATGGGAGGGGATAGTCATGCCTGCCACCCATGTCACTCACCAACCAGCCAGGTGTCCCCATACACGTTCTGTTCGAATTCCATTCGGATGTGGCATTGATTGTATATGTAGCTGTCATGGCTGGACCCTGGGTGTTTGGCACGGACGTGCCATATGAGGCCTTGGGCATCGACTATCACCTGTACATTGATGGAATGCCAATGCTTCCGATTGCGGTACATGTGCTCTGTCTCCTGGGGGGGCTGGAGTGCCACATGTGTGCAATCAATGGCCCCCACAGTGCGTGGGAATCTGGCAATTCTGTAGAAATCTGTCATTGCCTTCAGCCGCAGGTCCTCAGTGGTGGGTTTGATGATTTGGTTAGCCATGCATCTGAGGATTGCAGGGACAACCTGGTGCACACATCTGCTCATGGAGGATTGTGACATCCCAACCACCACCACAGACAGGACATTTTGCTGTTGCGCACACTGCGTCGCCTGCGCTGCCCCAACGTTCTTTTGTGGATCCCCGTAAGTCCCTCATTAGCATATTTGACTAGCAAATCAATGGTCTGTCTAGCACACTTTTGCGCGGACGGATGCGCCAGTCTAACGAAATTACGCGGGACAAAAAAAAGTAGATTTTTTGCGTATCTCGTTCTGGGGATGCCGTGCATCGAAACGCACGCGCACATTTCGACTTACGCACGCGCATCTCCTGTTGCGCAGGCGTAATCGCTCTGTGAATCTGGGCCCAAGTCTGAAAAACAGGCAAGGTCCTTAGACAAAATAAAAACCGAGGAAATGTTTGAGAATACCTTATAAATGTATATACTATATATTTTTTAGGATATAGAATTGTTGTTTATGGTTACAAAGGTCCTGCCACAAAAGTGTTCACTTCTGTAGTTCACCTATTTTCTAAAGAGTTCACTTTTAACACTTTTAGAGTTCATTTAAAATGTATATACTCTATAACAGCTTAATGTGTTAAAGAAACCCTGGGTACATTGTATGATCATTACACTTTTTTAATTCTACTTTTTCATATTGAAATTTGTGCTATGTTTGGATGAATTTCCATCTCAGAAGACTGTAATATATGGTTAAAGTAAAAGCAAAAATAGTACACACCAAAGCAATATTTTACCTCTACTGGTCCTGCTTTTTTATGATATCCTACATCAGTGGCGGCCCATCCATAGGGACACACGGGCGCCGCCCCCCCCCCCTCCCGCAGTTACAAAAAAAAAAAAAAAAAAACGGGCCCTTTTAGAACTTTTATTCGGCTAAGGGTCCTTTCACACGTCCGTTCCGGTCGTCCGTTTTTTGGACGTCCGTTAACGGACCTCAATGCTTTCCTATGGGTTAGCGTCCGTTAGCGGATGAGCATCCGCTAACGTCCGTTAACATCCGTCTGCGGTAAGCTCCGTTTTTTTGGACGGAAGAAAACCCTATTTTTCTTCCGTCAAAAAAACGGAACGGACGAAAAACGGACGTTAGCGGACGATCCGTTTACCATCCGATCCGCTAACGTCAGTTTTTCATCGAAATATATGTAAAAAAAAAAAAAAGTTCTAAGAAAAAAAAAACGGATGAAAAAACGGATGAAAAAAACTGATGAAAAACGGACGGAAAACGGAACGGAAACGGATGTAAACGGACGGAAAACTGACGAAAAACTGATGAAAAAACGGATCAACTGAAGGGGGAAAAAACTGATCTAAAAAACTGAACGGACGTGTGAAAGAGCCCTAAAATGTCATTTTGACATTTTAGCCGAAGTTCTGGTGGCCGTCTATAGAGGGCGCTGCAGCGCCACTCCCTCTCGCAAATAACACACGTTCAATGCAATGCATTGAACGTGTGTTATTGTTGCCAGCTGCCTGGTCTATTCATATAACCAGACATGGGTGGCTGGTTACCCGAATAGCGGCAGCTGGTTGGCTGAGGGGAACTGCCTATCAAAGCCAGCGACTCTGATAGGCTTTTCCAGTACCGCCCTCCGGCTCTCGGAAATCTATACTCAGAGCGCAGGCAACCTGCGGTCCTTGCATAAGACTGACGGTCGTTTCAGCCAATCAGGTTCCCGGAATCTGGTTATCAGGAACCTGATTGGCTGAAGCTTCTCCACGGCAGCAGAAGACATCGAGGGAGGACATGGAAGCGTCAGGTAAGTGTTTTTTACAGGGAAAGGGGCATCATGGGGCACAGTGGCATCATGGGGCACAGTGGCATCATGGGGCATAGTGGTGACAAAGGGCACAGAGGCGACAATGAGCACAGTGGCTTGGGGGCACAGTGGTGACAATTAAAGGGCACAGTGGTGACAATTGATGGCACAGTGACTGCATATGATGGAATGGCACAGTGGTGACAATTGATGGCACAGTGACTGCATTTGATGGCATGGCACAGTGGTGACAATTGATGGGCACAGTAGCTGCGTTTGATGGCATGGCACATTGGTGACAATTGATGGCACAGTGGTGGTGTTTGATGGCATGGCACAGTGGTGACAATTGATAGCACAGTGGTGGCGTTTGTTGGCATGGCACAGCGGTGACAATTGATGGCACAGTGACTGCATATGATGGCATGGCACAGTGGTGACAATTGATGGCACATTGACTGCATTTGATGGCATGGCACAGTGGTGACAATTGATGGCACAGTGGTGGCGTTTGATGGCATGGCACAGTGGTGACAATTGATGGCACAGTGGCTGCATATGATGGCATGGCACAGTGGTGACAATTGATGGCACAGTGACTGCATTTGATGGCATGGCACAGTGGTGACAATTGATGGGCACAGTAGCTGCGTTTGATGGCATGGCACATTGGTGACAATTGATGGCACAGTGGTGGCGTTTGATGGCATGGCACAGTGGTGACAATTGATGGCACAGTGACTGCATTTGATGGCATGGCACAGTGGTGACAATTGATGGCACAGTGACTGCATTTGATGGCATGGCACAGTGGTGGCAATTGATGGCACAGTGGTGGCGTTTGATGGCATGGCACAGTGGTGACAATTGATGGCACAGTGACTGCATTTGATGGCATGGCACAGTGGTGACAATTGATGGCACAGTTGCTGTGTTGCATGGCACAGTGGTGACAATTGATGGCACAGTGGCTGCATATGATGGCATGGCACAGTGGTGACAATTGATGGCACAGTAGCTGTGTTTGATGGCATGGCACCGTGGTGACAATTGATGGCACAGTGGCTGCATTTGGTGGCATGGCACAGTGGTGACAATTGATGGCACAGTTTCTGTGTTTGATGGCATGGCACAGTGGTGACAATTGATGGCACAGTGGCTGCATTTGGTGGCATGACACAGTGGTGACAATTGATGGCACAGTTTCTGTGTTTGATGGCATGGCACAGTGGTGACAATTGATGGCACAGTGGCTGCATTTGGTGGCATGGCACAGTGGTGACAATTGATGGCACAGTTTCTGTGTTTGATGGCATGGCACAGTGGTGACAATTGATGGCACAGTGGCTGCATTTGGTGGCATGGCACAGTGGCTGCATGTGATGGGCACAGTGAGGCTGCAATATTTTTTTTTTCGTTTGAGCCCCCCCAAAAATTTTGAGCACCAGCCGCCACTGTCCTACATAACAAAGTCTTCTTTTATAAATCCACACCCTTCTTGAAATGGGAGTGAGATTTATACACTTCTTTCACTATATAACTTCAAGCTTTTAACTCTATTTATAAGGTGACAAACTGTATTTACCACTTGGAAATATCCAAGGAAATTGAGCTACAGTACCTAATTTTGTCTGACCAAACTTTATCTTTCACAACCTCCTCTCTGCTGGAGAAACTGTGGTTCCACGGCTATGTGGAATTGTAAATACCCCATATGTGTATGAAAAGTTATTAGCCGTGAAACATGACAGTTAGGCCACCTTAGAAAAGGCAAGAAAACCTTGGATGTTGTGGATTTGAAAGGTACTTGTTTTTTTATTATTATTAATTTTGTCCAGAAAACAGATCAAATTAAGAGTAAGAAAATGTAAGATTTGACAATAATGACAATGTAAAATTAACAAATATCTCTGTATAAACATTTTTTTTTAAATAAAATAGTCATTATATGTTAATATTTTGACAATACCCATTTTTTTTCATGATGTGGTACTTTTATTGACACTATACTCCTATGTGGTGCACCTCTTAAAATTTGTTTTATTCTTTTGTATTCCAAACCCCCTCAAGTACCCACCCAAATGCTGTCTGTGTGGCTTGGTACACATGTCCATTTTGGATTAAGCCTATCTTTGTATGCCACATTTAACTACTAATTTCCAATACTTTCTCTGGTTGGTCCCCCTTGTCCTGGAGAGAGTTCCGAACACCACACCAGTAACATAAGCTTCAGAGGATAATTCAACACCGGCTAAAATAAGGTTACATTTTTAGGTCATAAAGGACATTTTCACAGTTAGCTCCACCAATTGATGCAAGGGGAGAGATTTTCTCCTTTATACTATGCATAACTGAATATGTGCACTGGATTAGTTAAGGTTTGAAGTTGACTTGCTTGAACCCTCTGACCTTGTAGTCCAGGAGCAGCTAAAACTTTTGCAGACTTCATAGTTATGACTTAGCTTCCACCCCCTAGAGTTATTTAAATTACCAGAGTTTAAATTATCTGCAAAATAAATATTTAAAAAAAAGTTTAGCAGAAGATTTTACAATCCGTCCTAAATTGGCAAATTTAATAGAAAAGATGTGATTCATTTTTCAGATGTTCTTGAAGTGGAAATACATTTGCAGACTGTAGCTGTGATGTGTCTGTAACTGTACCCCATGGATTCATTTAGCTCAGCTCCTGGAGAGTCACAAACTTAATACTAATACATCTTGATTTATGAAGTAAAATACTACAGTCTTTCATATTCTTCAATAAAAAAAGTTTAATTGTCATTTGTATTGATGGGGAGTACTTGAATAAAGAGATCTATTTTTCTGAGGATAAAATACTGAGGATAACAATCTGTTGAAGATATAAGTTTGGCTAACACAATGAAAAGAAAAGTGAATTCTCACGGCTCGTTCATTTTCAAACTATACTAACAAACTGTGTAGTTTTTTTTTTTTTTGGCCAAATGTTGTTGCCTCTCTCATTGTTACTGCATTCTTACATCAAAAATATAACACGATTTAATTTAATTAACTTAGAAAAAGGGAATTCTTATGTCTTGTGTGTTATTTTGAAGTCCTTCCACAGAACGCTTTGATTCTTGGCAACCATACATATTTCAGTTTACTGTAGTCAGATAAGCATAGGTTGGTTTCTGTGGGTTGCTGACAGTGTTAGAATGAATTGTCCCTGAGATTGTTTTTTTTTTTTTAATTGGGTAGATAGATACTAGTTGCTTCCTTAATTCCACAGATTCCTTTAACCACTTTAGCCCCGGACCATATTGCTGTCCAAAGACCAGAGCACTTTTTGTGATTTGGCACTGCGTCGCTTTAACTGACAATTGTGCGATCGTGCGACGTGTTTCCCAAACAAAATTGGCATCCTTTTTTTCCCACAAATAGAGCTTTCTTTTGGTGGTATTTGATCATCTCTGCGGTTTTAATTTTTTGCGCTATAAACAAAAATAGAGCGACTATTTTTAAAAAAATGCAATATTTTTTACATTTTGCTATAATAAATATCCCCAAAAAAGAAATAAAAAAACTTTTTTTTTCCTCAGTTTAGGCCGATACGTATTCTTCTACATATTTTTCGTAAAAAAAAATCGCAATTAGCGTTTATTGATTGGTTAGCGCAAAATTTATAGCGTTTACAAAAAAGGGGGTAGTTTTATGGCATTTTTATTAATATTTTTTTTTTTACTAGTAATGGCGGCGATCAGCGTTTTTTTTCGGTACAACTTCGCCCCCCAACTACATCAACAACCTCATCTGCAGATATCGGCAAAATCATCCTCTCCATTCCTCACAAAATCTCTTGCTCTCTACCCACCTTGTTACCTACTTCCATGCTCACCTCCAGGGCTTCTTCAGAGCCTCTTCCAACATCTGGAACCTCCTGCCCCAGTATGTCCAGTCAGCCCCTACCCTGTCCGCCTTTAGGCGATCCCTGAGAACTCACTTATCCTGGGAAGCCTACCCTACCTCCACCTCTACCTAAAAACTGTACCCAAGTCACCTCCATCAAATCCTCCCCACCGCTATTACATTTTGTACCGCCTTCCCCTCCCTATAGACTGTAAGCATCATGGGCAAGGCACCCTTATTCGTACTGTATTGTATTGTATTGTAACTGTGCTGTCCCCCTCTACATTGTAAAGCGCTGTGCAAATTGTTGGCGCTATATAAATCCTGTATTATAATAATAATATATACATTTTTTTTTTGGATAGAGTAGGAACTGGTTAAATCAAAACCTTCCCCACTTCAATAAACTTAATTTCTGCATGTTGATGTGAACTCATCTAACTTTTCTTTAACTACTTTTACCCCCTTCTTGCCCAAGGCAATTTGAATGACAATTGCACGGTCATGCAACGCTGTACCCAAGCAAAATAGTTTTAACATTTTTTTGAGACAGACAGAGCTTTCTTTTGGTGGTATTTAATCACCACTGGATTTTTTTTTTTGCTAGAAAGATGGAAAAAAAAAATGTTTGGTTTCTGTTATAAAATGTTGTAAATAGGTAATTTTTTTTCCTTCCATGATGTGCGCTGATGAGGCTGCACTCATGGGCACTTATAGGCTGCACTGATGGGCACTAATGTGATGGCACTGAAGGGCACTGAAGAGCTGGCACTGATGAGGAGGCACTAGCATGCAGCACTGATGTGCACTGATATGCAGCACTGATAGGCAGCGCAGATAAGCAGCACTGATGGGAGGAACTAATGGACGCTGATGGGCAGCATTAATGAGCAGGCACTGCTGGCCACCCGAAAAGCAGCACTGCTAGGCACTGACTGGCCTCACTGCTGGGCACTGTTTGGCATCACTGCTGACCACTGTTGGGGCTGTACTGATGATTAGTTCCTGATTATGTGTGCAGATCTCCCCTGTGAGAAAATTCAGCTGATCGGCTCTCCTCTCACGCTGTCAGTGTGAGGAGAGGAATGTCGATAACTGGCATTTCTTTATTTACAGCTGATCATATGGGTAAAGAGCCTTGTCATCTGCTCTTTACTGAGATCAGTGATTCGCTGTGTCCCAGGGACAGAGCGCACCATCGATCGCTGTGCTACAGGCCGCGGCAAGAGTGGGACAATGTCATTGGACGTCATCCCAGAACGAGGCTGCCATGCGCCTGCAATTTCACAATACGACAGGCGGGAGTGGTATCAAAAATTTTTATTTTTTTTTACTTTTTTTGTCTACTTTTGGTTTTCCAGATGATTTCTTTTTTCGACAGATGAATGTAATGTTGTATGGTGCATGCACGAAAAAAGGTACATAAAGCCATGTGTTCAATCTGATGCAGTGCAACAATATTGTATGCAGAGACATGATTTTCGGTTTTTAAATGGCAATTCAGGAGTACGGGCACAGGCAGCCAAAAAAAAAGATTGATCATGAAGAAAAAAGAGCATGGACATATGTAAGTATATTTCTTTAGGTACATCTTTTTACATATTATACCTATTTTATGGAGGGGGTTCCTCTAGGATAATTGTTGTTGTCGCCTGTGTCTTGTCAGTGAGATTACCCTTCACTTCCTCCCCCGGAAGTAAAACAGGAAAAAAAATCTCTTTAAAGTGAGGGAAAATAACTTTTTAGGACCCTTTCACATGGGGCGGATCGTAATGATCCGCCTCCGTGTGTCCGCTTTTGCTCAGCGGGGATCCTCCGTAAAATCCCGGCTGAGCCGTCGGGTGACTTTGGCGGTCCCCGCACACTGTGCAGGGACCCCCCTGTATTTCCTCCGCTCTCCCCTATGGGGGGATCAGATGAACAGTGACCATATGTCCGTGTTCATCCGATCCGATCCGCCAGACGGAAGAAAAATAGGATTTTCTTCCGTCCGAAAAAAACGATCTTTGCGGAGGCGGACAATTACGGGTGTCAGCGGATGTTCATCCGCTGACACCCGCAATCACATAGGGACCCATGCATGTCCCGTTTTTATCCGCAAACGGATGAATGAAAATGCAGACATACGGTCCGCACATGTGAAAGGGGCCTAAGGCAGTTGAAACAAGGCAGGTGTTCTCATCGCTGGATGATTTCCCTTCATCTTATCTTTCAATAGCAACTAACATTTTGGATATCTCATCATTTTTTGTACATAAGCTGATGGTCACCAGAACAAATAGAGAGGGTGAAGCTCCACAATAGAACACAGACAGCAATAAAAATCTAAAATGAAGTTTTATCACTTTCCCACTCTATCCAAAATCTAAATACCATAACTTTATAAATGAAATGAAAAGCATATAAAATATGAAATTATAATAAATAAAACAGATACAAACACACAATCACAAATACAATATGCATTAACCAAATAATAAGACAGTCCTTTGCCAAACCAGCACCTAACCTCTATGTCTAATCCTCCCAACGATTCTAGCCTCAGAACGAGGAGCACTGGGAAACTGACTGGTTTAGCTTATGTATTGCGGTATTGCTGTGACTGCATTAAGCTGTGTTAAAGGCTTTGGTATACTAGATTTAAAATATAAACAATATACCTCACAATGTTAAAATATAGTGAGAGAAAGAAAAAAACATTTTTTTCTCCATAATACAAAAGTTTTGATTAGAAAATTTCCTGTCTGTGTGAATCGAGATGAAGAGCACAGTAATCAGATTTTTTTTATTCCATTTATTAACACAAATGCCTCCGTATAACAGAGGACTATTCATGTCTGATTAGCATCTACAAAAGACGCTCAAGTTTTAAGTGTGCCTAATCAACTTTTTTATCTTGGCGGAGATGAGTCACCTCTCCAGTTACTATCATTCTTTAACAAGATTTTAACAATGACAAAGAAATGTTAAATATAACAGAAAAGCAAGCAAAACAATTGTAGGGTGTTATATATATCCCCTAGATTTTGCATCACAGTAGATATTTGGAATCATTTTCTAGTGAACTTTAGATTTAAAACTGTTTTCATAATTTTTTCACATGCGTTCCAAATGTATTAAAAAAAAACTGAACTGTGGAACCTGTACCCTCAAAATAAGGAGGAGTGGGCTCCCTCCAGGCTTACCTGCCCTCTATCTATGAAGCATTATGCTTCTACTATGGAAGCTCTCATAAATGTAGAGTTAAGACTGCAGATAATACTGGGGTGACGTGATGTGGCTCTGGAGCTTAAAGCGGATGTCCGCTGAAAAAAAATATTAAAAGCCAGCAGCTACAAATACTGCAGCTGCTGACTTTTAATATTAGGACACTTGCTTGTCCTGGAGTCCAGCGCCGCCCGCAGCAGAGGACGAGCGATCGCTCATCACTCTGCTGCCCCCCCGCCATCCTCGGTGAGGGAACCAGGAAGTGAAGCGCTCCGGCTTTACTGCCCACTTCCCTACTGCGCATGTGCGAGTCACGCTACGCCTGCCGATTGGCTCCCGCTGTGTTCCCAGAACACAACAGGGGGACGGGGACAGGAGGTCACCTCATGCCCGCAGTTTACCAGAGACTGTGTGGCCGGAAGTGGGTGCAAAAACCTGTCTTTAGACAGGCATCTGCGACTCCCTTCCCCTGAAAGGTGTCAAATATGACACCAGAGGGGGGGAGGGTTTCCAATCAGCGGGAGTTCCACTTTAGGGTGAAGCTCCGCTTTTAGCATGTATTTGCAAATGTGTGTGAATTAAACCCCTGTTTTTAATGCAAACTGTTAGACAGGATAATTTGGTTGGTTGCAAGTTGAGCTGGGAATTTTCTTTAGGTTTGTTTAACATGCGTCACTCTTTCATATGCTCCTTGCTGCGAAAGGCCAGTTATAGTTGGGGGCAGTGGCCTTTTGTTTGCCCAAAATTGACACTTGTCACCAGTATTGCCTGTGTTCTCCCTGTAATGCCTTGCACACACGATCAGAATTTCCGATGGAAAAAGCCAGAAGGAATTTTTTCATTGGATGTTCCGACCGTGTGTGTTCCCCATCTGAGTTTTTCCATCGGAAATTCCAACAGACTTAGAAAGAGAAATTCCGTTCATCTGTATGGAACTTCGACGGAGAAAAAAACACGCATGCTCAGAATCAAGTTGACGCATGCTCGGAAGCATTAAACTTAATTTTTCTCGGCTCGTCGTAGTGTTGTACGTCACCGTGTTTTGGACGGTCGGAATTCGGTGTGACAGTGTGTATGCAAGAAAGCTTGAACGGAATTCCGACAAAAAAAGCTGTCTGAGTTTATCCTGAAGGAAATTCCGATCGTGTATGGGGCATAAGTGATCCCTATTACTTACTTTCCATGTCTTGTTCTGCACTGTCTCTTTGTAGAGGTGGCCATCTTGGTTGAGGCACGGCTGTGCTTCCTCATTTCAGAGCCTCTAGCAATCAGAATATTGAGCAACAAAATTATGACATCACCAATCTCACTACAAACATTTCTGAGAATAGCAGTCAGAAGCAGCAGTGCCTTAGACCACACAGTGCAGATATGAACTTGTTGGCACAGAAATGCCTAGGCACCATCACATACCTGGAACGCACTGCTATGTTTAAGGAGGAATTCCAGACAGAGCATATTTTTAGGGTATCGCTGAGGAACATTTGACATTTCTAAGTTTTGCCTTTTCTAATTTCACAGGCCAGTATGTCAAACAGACTCCCAAGTAAAAATGCAGATTTAAATACAGGTAAAATAGTTCAAGGGGATACATGTATCGGGGCAGAAACAAAATATTACATACAAGGAAACCAACTACATACTGCTGCAAACCATAATATATTTATGACACATTTTTTCACAGAAGCCATACAATGCAGGTTATGCATTGGCTGCTTGGTTGAAAAAAAATGTAGGGTAGCTGGTCACATGTTTTTCTGTCTTAATGCAAACAAGCTCATTCAAAATGTCAAATGCGATATAGAATGGCATGGCTGGGCACAATCACGTACCTGTACGTGTCTCTTTAGGCCCAGCCATGGGGTCGCGAGCGCGCCACCGGTGGCACGCTCACGACCCGGTCCTAAGCTCTGTGACCGCGCCTGCGGGACCCGCGGACCCGATCACTGCCTGTGTCCCGCGATCAGTCACCAGAGCTGAAGAACTGGGAGAGGTGTATGTAAACACACCTTCCCCGTTCTTCACTGTGGCAGTGTCATTGATCGTCTGTTCCCTGATATAGGGAAAGACGATCAATGATGTCACATGTCCAGCCCCGCACCCCTACAGTTAGAAAAAAACATATGAGGTCACACTTAACCCCTACAGTGCCCCCTAGTGGATAACTCCTAAACTGCAATTGTTATTTTCACAGTAAACAGTGCATTTTTATAGCACTTTTTGCTTTGAAAATGACAATGGTCCCAAAAATGTGTCAAAATTGTCCGATGTGTCCTTCATAATGTCGCAGTCACAAAAAAAATTGATGAACACCGCCATTAGTAGTAAAAAAAAAATTATTAATAAAAATGCAATAAAACCATCCCATATTTTGTAAACGTTATAAATTTTGCGCAAACCAATCGATAAACGCAATATTTTTTTTTACCAAAAATATGTAGAAGAATACGTATCGGCCTAAACTGAGGGGAAAAAAAACATAATTTTATATATTTTTGGGGGATATTTATTATAGCAAAAAGTAAAAAATATTGCATATTTTTCAAAATTGTCACTCTATTTTGGATTAGGTGATCAAATACCACCAAAAGAAAGCTCTATTTGTGGGAAAAAAAGGACGTCAATTTTGTTTGGGAGCCACGTTGCACGACCACGCAATTGTCAGTTAAAGCGACGCAGTGCCGAATCGCAAAAAGGGGCAAGGTCCCTAACCTGCATATTGGTCTGGGTCTTAAGTGGTTAACAAAAAGGTATGAGTGCTCCAGTTAATATTTGTTTATTGCTATTGTATAAGTAAAATGCTAACAGATGGTGGCGACTGGTGCTGTATATTTTGGGGGGCGGCGGCAAACAAGACAACCTGCCGCTTACACCCCCACAACCCCTTCCAGGTCGGTCGGTCGGCCCCGCACTTACCCCATCTAGGTCGCAGGCACCATCGGTATCCTGCGTCTCGGGCTTTGCGGCGGATTCCTGCTCATTTTTAGGACCGAGTACAGGTACCAATACCGAATACCGATACTTTTTTTAAATGTGTCCCCAAATGCAGCCATGTCCCCCCACATATGCAACCATGTCCCCCCACATATTGCAGCCATGTCCCCTTCACATATGCAGCCATGTCCCCCCACATATTGCAGCCATGTCCCTCCACATATATCCAGCCATGTCCCCCCACATATATTGCAGCCATGTCCCCCCACATATAGCCAGCCCCACATATATCCAGCCATGTCCCCCCACATATTGCAGCCATGTCCCCCCATATATTGCAGCCATGTCCCCCACATATGCAGCCATGTCCCCCACAGATGCAGCCATGTCCTGTCCCCCATAGATGCAGCCATGTCCCCCACAGATGCAGCCATCTCCTGTCCCCCATAGATGCAGCCGTGTCCCCCACAGATGCAGCCATGTCCCCCATATATGCAGCCATGTCCCCCACATATGCAGCCATGTCCTGTCCCCCATAGATGCAGCCATGTCCCCCACATATATGCAGCCATGTCCTCTCCCCTATAGATGCAGCCATGTCCCCCACATATATGCAGCCATGTCCTGTCCCCCATATATGCAGCCATGTCCTGTCCCCCATAGATGCAGCCATGTCCCGCACATATATGCAGCCATGTCCTTTCCCCCATAGATGCAGCCATGTCCCCCACATATATGCAACCATGTCCTGTCCCCCATAGATGCAGCCATGTCCCCCACATATATGCAGCCATGTCCTGTCCCCCATATATGCAGCCATGTCCTGTCCCCCATAGATGCAGCCATGTCCCCCACATATATGCAGCCATGTCCTGTCCCCCATAGATGCAGCCATGTCCCCCACATATATGCAGTCATGTCC
The DNA here is from genome assembly GCA_029574335.1 of Rana kukunoris. NCBI lineage: Eukaryota > Metazoa > Chordata > Amphibia > Anura > Ranidae > Rana > Rana kukunoris. The sequence continues at coordinate 410,869,038 of CM056053.1, read as the reverse complement.
TGTCCCCCATAGATGCAGCCATGTCCTGTCCCCCATAGATGCAGCCATGTCCTGTCCCCCATAGATGCAGCCATGTCCTGTCCCCCATAGATGCAGCCATGTCCCCCACATATATGCAGCCATGTCCTGTCCCCCATAGATGCAGCCATGTCCCCCACATATATGCAGCCATGTCCTGTCCCCCATATATGCAGCCATGTCCTGTCCCCCATAGATGCAGCCATGTCCCCCACATATATGCAGCCATGTCCTGTCCCCCATATATGCAGCCATGTCCTGTCCCCCATAGATGCAGCCATGTCCCCCACATATATGCAGCCATGTCCTGTCCCCCATAGATGCAGCCATGTCCCCCACATATATGCAGCCATGTCCCCCATATATGTAGCCATGTCCCCCACATATATGCAGCCATGTCCTGTCCCCCATAGATGCAGCCACGTCCCCCACAGATGCAGCCATGTCCTGTCCCCCATAGATGCAGCCATGTCCCCCCACATATTGCAGCCATGTCCCCCATACCTAGTAGTAGATGATGATGCCACCGCTGCTGCCGCGTTAATTCCCGTGCATTACAGCGCCGTATTACAGGCACCTTTAGTTTGTACTTGTAATCCCCGCCGCGCCATGTATAGACACTCCCCTTCTCGGGATTGGACGGATCCGTCCAATCCCGAGCAAGGGGGAGTGTCTATACACACGGCTCCACGCATAGACACTCCCCCTTGCTCGGGATTTGACAGATCAGTCGAATCCTGAGAAGGGGAGTGTCTATACATGGCGCGGCGGGGATTACAAATACAAACGAAAGGTGCCTGTAATGCGGCGCTGTAATGCACGGGGATTAACGCAGCGGCTTTGCGTTATGCGGCGGCGGAAGTATTCTATTCAGGTATCGGGGGTATTTGCGGGAGTACAAGTACTCCCGCAAATACTCGGTATCGGTCCCGATACCGATACTGGTATCGGGACAAACCCACTTTGAATAATCAAACAAATGATCCTTAAAGGGTCACTAAAGGAATTTTTTTTTTTAGCTAAATAGCTTCCGTTTTTGCTCTGATCTTGCTATAATTCTCCTCTGTTCTGGACACTTCCTGGTTGTCTGTTTCCTGAGGACCACAGTACTGGGAGCTTCTAGTTTTGTTTTCCAAACCATCACTGCTCTATGGCTCTGTATAGCACAGATACAGGATAACATGCAAAAAACGAAACTAGATGCAAAAACGAAACTAAAAAACTACAGATACATTATATGATTGATTTTTATCTATTTTTAATAGTTTTTAAAAGGAATCAGTTAACTATAATTGGCCAGATACGCGTAGCGTAAGCCATTTACACTACGCCGCCGCATCGTACTAGAGCAAGTGGCGTATTCTCCATGCACTTGCTCCGTAGTTTGCGGAGGCGTAGAGTAAATCGCCCAGCGTAAGCCCACGTAATTCAAATGGGGCGGCTTGTATTTAAATTAAGCGCGCCCCCGCGTCGAACGAACTGCGCATGCGCCGGCCGGGGAAAAAGCCCAGTGCGCATGCTCCAGCTCACGTCGGAAAGCGTCGTTGAAACCGACGTCAAAACGACATGATCGTCACTACGCAATGCCCTATTTGCGAACGAGTTAGTAAAATGACGTAAGCGACGGAAAAAGCCGATGCTGACCCGACGCCATACTTAACATGGCATCCGACGGCATCCGACGGGACTTCGAAAGGTTACTCCTCATAGAAGCAGGGGTAACCTTACGAGTTCGTAAACGACGTACGCGACGACGGGGCGGCATAAAAGCGATCGGGAATTGGCGTAGTAGCCTCATTTGCATAGGCAAATGAGAAAACAACGTAAAGGCCACCTAGTGGCCGGAGTTGTCATTACAACTACGATCCGCAAGTGTAATGGTATTACACTTGTCGGATGTTGAAGCGTATCTATGCCAAAGTGATGCTAAACTATCCTCTGACCGTCTCCTGTCCGCCATCCTCTGACCGTCTCCTGTATCCTGTCTGCCATCCTCTGACAATATCCTGTCCGCCATCCTATGACCGTCTCCTGTATCCTGTCTGCCATCCTCTGACCGTCTCCTGTCTCCACTCCGCAGCCTCTGTCCTCCACCTCCTGTACCACGTCCGCAACCTCTGTCCTCCACCTCCTGTACCACGTCCGCAGCCTCTGTCCTCCACCTCCTGTACCATGTCCGCAGCCTCTGTCCTCCACCTCCTATACCATGTCCGCAGCCTCTGTCCTTCACCTCCTGTACCATGTCCGCAGCCTCTGTCCTCCACCTCCTGTACCATGTCCGTAGCCTCTGTCCTCCACCTCCTGTACCATGTCTGCAGCCTCCGTCCTCCACCTCCTGTACCATGTCCGCAGTCTCTGTCCACCTCTTGTATCATGTCTGCAGTCTCTGAGGGGGAGTCTGGAGAGGAGTCAAGAATGGGAACACTGCTGGGATGGGGGTCTCCAGATGAGTCAGATGTGTGTGGACTGTGGAAAGAAGACTATAGGATAAAACCAGAGCCACCAAGCTGGAGCCATCTGACTGGGCCCTGCACGGCGCACCTAAGAGGTCAGTGACATTCCCGCCAGGCCAGTCTGGGGGGGGGGGGGTTGCTGGTGTAAGGGAGAGGGAATACAATAATGTTAGGGGGTACTGATACAAAGGTTACACATTTATATTAGTACCCTGCAGACTATGATGTAAGGGGGAACTCTGTGCTAGCTGGCTTACAGGAACCTGACTTTGGTTTTTGACTTTTGTATAAAATAAACACACTGCTGATCGCACTAGCTAAATTTTACAGTTTAAATATTGATATTTGCACTGTTTAGCAGTGAAAACTGTAATTTTAGGTACTTTTTTGCAGTGTCAGTAAAAAATTGGTGCCGTTCGTAAATTTTTGGCATCCTGACAGTAAATTTAATTTCAGGGGGTTGGCAACACTGGGCCCGGTGAGGATGAGAGCACCGCCGGCATGGTCTCCCAGCCAGGGGAAGAGAGAGGAGAGGAAGAGGTGAGCTGTCCGTATTAGCAGAGAGCGGAATTGCCCGCTGTAATAGCTTTCATTAGAACTTCCAGTTTTCCTGGTGCTCACTTCACATAGCTCCACCTCTTGGCCCAGCACCTTTGATAGACAGAACGCCGGTCCAATGTGAGACATGTGACGTCATTAAAGGTGTCGGGCCAAGAGGTGGGGCTATGTGACGATGAGCCCTGGGAAGACGAGAAATTCAAATTACAGCAGACAACCCCGCTCTCTGCTGATCCGGCCGGCTTGCCTCTTCCTCTGCACAGGTGAGGCTGTATTGGGTACAGGCAGGCCAAACTGTATTGGGCACAGGCAATTCTGTATTGGGCACAGGTCACACTGTATGGGGCACAGGCAGGCCAGGCTGTATTGGGCACAGGTCACGCTGTATAGGGCACAGGCAGGCCAGGCTGTATTGGGCACAGGCAGGCCAGGCTGTATTGTTCACAGACAATGCTGTGTTGGGCACAGGTGATACTGTATGGGGCAAAGGTCACACTGCATTGGGCACAGGTCACGCTGTATGGGGCACAGGTCATGCTGTATGGGGCACAGGTCATGCTGTATGGGGCACAGGTCACGCTGCATGGGGCACAGGTCACGCTGCATTGACACAAGGGTGGCTGTGGGGGGGGGGGGCATACAAAATTTTGCTATGGGGCCCTGTGATTTCTAGTTACGCCCCTGAACAGCAGTTTTCAGTTCCTTCCACAGATTCTCGATTGGATTCAGGTCTGGACTTTGACTTGGCCATTCTAACACCTGGATATGTTTATTTGTGAACCATTCCATTGTAGATTTTGCTTTATGTTTTGGATCATTGTCTTGTTGGAAGACAAATCTCTGTCTCAGTAAAAAGGAAGTAGGTGGAAAGATGTTTCCCAAATATGATTGATAAGTACTCACAATCCTAAAATGAAACGTATATAAAAAGGAATTGAACAAGAAGGGTTGAGGAAGGTCCTCCTCCCAACTCTGAGGATTTTAATGTGAGATATCAATCCTAGTAATAAGGTAGGCACACCAAACACCGTAAGTTATATATCAAAATTAGAAAATTTAATTTACATAAAAAAGTTTTTATACATATAGAACAAATTGATTGAAAGACGACCATAATATCTACAGAGCAGCACAGACAGAGTTTTGTGCACTATTGCCAACTAGTTTCGCACTAATATGCTTCTTCAGGGCTTTACACCTCGGTCTCTTCTGAGAGATAGTCGTCTGTATGTAACAATAAATGCCATTAGTACAAAGCAGTAAATATAGCAAATTATATAGTAACATTCATACAGAATATCAACATTTCAACTAAAAATGAATTTGTATACATCGAGAAATATATATAAGAAAGTGTGCTTACCAATCTCCATCTCAGTCTCAGGTCTTTTGCAGACTCCATCAGGTTTTCTTCCAGAATGGTCCTGTATTTGGCTCCATCCATCTTTCCATAAATTTTAACCATCTTACCTGTCCCTGCTGAAGAAAAGCAGGCCCAAACCATGATGCTGCCACCACCATGTTTGACAGTGGGGATGGTGTGTTCAGTGTGATGAGCTTTGTTGCTTTTACACCAAACATAACGTTTTGCATTGTTGCCAAAAAGTTTGATTTTGGTTTCATCTGACCAGAGCACCTTATTCCACATGTTTGGTGTGTCTCTCAGGTGGCTTTTGGCAAACTTTAAACTACACTTTTTATGGATATCTTTAAGAAATGGCTTTCTTCTTGCCACTCTTCCATAAAGGCCAGATATGTGCAGTATACGACTGATTGTTATCCTATGGACAGAGTCTCCCACCTCAGCTGTAGATCTTTGCAGTTCATCCAGAGTGATCATGGGTCTCTTGGCTGCATCTCTGATCAGTCTTCTCCTTGTATTAGCTGAAAGTTTAGAGGGACGGCCAGGTCTTCGTAGATTTGCAGTGGTCTGATACTCCTTCGATTTCAATATTATCGCTTGCACAGTGCTCCTTGGGATGTTTAAAGCTTGGGAAATCTTTTTGTATCCAAATCCGGCTTTAAACTTCTCCACAACAGTATCTCGGACCTACCTGATGTGTTCCTTGTTCTTCATGATGCTCTCTGCCCTTTAAACAGACCTCTGAGACTATCACAGTGCAGGTGCATTTATACGGAGACTTTACACACAGGTGGATTCTATTTATCATCAATAGTCATTTAGGTCAACATTGGATCATTCAGAGATCCTCACTGAACTTCTGGAGAGAGTCCTGGGGCACTGAAAGTAAAGAGGCTGAATAATTTTGCACGCCCAATTTTTCAGTTTTTTATTTGTTAAAAAAGTTTGAAATATCCAATAAAATTTCGTTCCACTTCATGAGGGTTTCCCACTTGTTGATTCTTCACAAAAAAATTACAGTTTTATATCTTTATGTTTGAAGCCTAAAATGTTGCAAAAGGTCGCAAAGTTCAAGGGGGCCGAATACTTTCGCAAGGCACTGTACGTGGTGAATTTGAGAGTAGTATGGGAAGATGGTGATAAAGAAGCTTAGAATAGAAAAAAAATAACTCAGAATGGACAGCTGGAGCTGCCATGAATGTCTGGAAGATCTTTATTTTCCCTGAAATGTTGTTGTTAAATCTACAACCATCCTTATGAAGAAGATGGGAGTGAGGGGTCATTACTTCTAATAGGCAAATAAATCCTTATCAAATGCTGAGAGAAAGCATTGATTAGAAAAACATAAATTGGGCTCTGAGATGAGACAGGGGGGTATAGTACAGAATGGATGTATCTGGAACACCAGGTACTACTGTTAAACCCACTGGAGATGTATTTGGTTCATTATCAAACTGTCAAGGAAAGAGGATGCTCACTTGATGACCTAATGGCATACACACCCTCTGCCTCCACATCGCATTAATCGCAATATCAAGAGGGCAGACTTACCATGAAAATTGAAACATCAAGTCCTATTATTTCCATCGTCTGTCTCTTTTGTGACTGTTTGGGAGCTCGTGCGACTCCCAGGTGTTGCCCCTCATGTTAAAACCTTGTCACCCGCTTGCAGGGGTGGACTGACAACTCATGGGGCCCCCGGGCAATAGAAGATTATGGGGCCCCCAGGCTTACAGATGGCCACCAAGCCAGGTGGCAGTACAGAGGCGGGGCAGCTAAAATCTCGGGATTCTCACATCAAAAGCATGTAGGTTTTGGACATATCAGGGACAGATGTAAAAAAAAGCACAGATTTTTACATACTGTCCCTGGTTTTATTGAGCCTGGCAACCCCCGATGGGGCCCCCTAGTGGCATTGGGCCCTCGGGCAGTGCCTGAGTTCCTCAATGGTCAGTCCGCCCCTGCCCGCTTGTGACACAACTGATATACATATTACTTTGGTGTGAAACTTGTTTGTGAAACTATTGAAAGCTTTGATTCTCATTCATTATTGTTTTATGTCATACATTGGTGATTTATGTCTATCTCAAATTTCCCCTCTTCCTGGTCTCTTCAATAAACATCTCAAAGAACATCACAGTCATTACCAGGCTGAAGGTAGTGATATTTTATGCAGTAATAAGCTTTAATATTTTAAATATCCATACATTTTCATGGTAATACATTTTAAAATACCACATTGTTTCTTAAAATAAGGCAAGAAATACCACATACACAGTATAACTGGAATTGATAAGGTGAGTAGTCCCTTCTGTAAAATAGCTAGTGCAATAATTTTACAATTTTTTTTTTTTTTTCAATAAGTGTCTTCAGTCTGGCGAGTAAGTTCTGTGAATTGAGCCTATAATGCACATGATACATGGGGTTAAGTGTTTGTGAATTCTCATGGTCATGACACATTTATAAGGTCTAATACTGGGTAAAAAAATGTTTCTTTTGAGAAAAATGAATGACTGAAAAGAGGGGTTTATCAGTTGCAAATAGTGACAAATGGATACAGCCAGAGAGTGTTATCTATAACACAGTGTAACACAGACTAATCTCACTCTCCTAGTCTCCCCACCTGTGAAATTTGAATTAGCTCTTGTGTAAATGAGTTATAAGTGTGGTGGAAAAAAATGAAGTGTACAAGTCTAATAAACTATCTCCAGGCAAGCATATGAAAGATTATAAATGTAAAAAATAATTTGTGTTAACCTTTTCAGGGTAGATATGAGATATTGTATATAGTCATTGCAAGTATAACCATATCAATCATATAATGCAAAATGGCTTCTTGTATATTCTGCTACATAAAAAAACAGACCTTCTTCTAATGGATTCAGTGAAGTCAGTCACTTAGATATACTAAGTGAAGAATTAATATGATTTTGACCTTTTTATACAACATTAAATGTCATCAATTAATTAGAACACATTCAAAATGACAGAATTTGTCAGCACTCGGCATATTAGCCAACAAAGAGAACCTTTAAAATCTAAAAAAAATGTTAAATAAAATGTAAAGGTTTCATTCTATCAGAGAAATATTAACACTGTGTTGCAGAGCGATGCCCCACCAGGGTGATCCTAACCCAGAATTTTCAATCAGCCTTGTTGAGGGGCTCCAGAGGGTTTGCTTAATTTGGAGAAAACAGTTTTTTTCAGTTTCCTCATTGTTTAGAAAAATCCACTTTGGGACGCGGAGCCTGGAGATTTCTTAGAAAACCGAGTTGGGGTGAAATCTCCAATCCTGGGTCCAGGTTTTCATAACCACCAGCACACTGACTGGTCAGGTGTGTGCTTTGCTATTAATAATGAAATGGCCATTGTTCTGGGCTCCATCCTCCTAAGGAAAGGGAGAAGGGAGAAGTGCATGTGTGCACTGGGAAAGACTGAGACTAAAGCTGGAGGGTTAGAGCAGTAAGGGTCTGCTATCTACGTGAACAGTGGTGGCAAGGAAATTGCCTGTGGGAGACAGATGAGTGCCGGAAGTGGAACGACTGAGCAGCACTGCTGTATGTGTAAGCCAGAAGGCTGAATTTACTGTTACCTCATGTTGATGGTTGAAAACCCTTTAATTTGATTTCTGGAACTTTGTTTGAACTTTCTTTAATAAAAGTGGGCCAACAAGCCCTTAAATGATAGTATCTGGAATGGACTGTACTCGCTAGCACACGCTACACTTGAGCTATACAACCCCAAACTTCACAACTGGGATACATACTTTATGCCTTTAAAGTGACCAAATTCTTTGCTCATGTCTCAAGATTGTTCTTCTGAGTTGTCACCCTGTCTCATGGGCTATCTGATGGAGTCTACAAGCAAATGAACTGATATACCTTACTCAGGCATGAATGATCCAGTGTTGTCACCATCAGGCAATCTGCCTTGAGAAATACCATTAACTGATTACTCTCTTTTTAATATATTTTAACCACATCAATACTGGCCACTTTCACCCCCTTCCTTTCCAGGCCAATTTTCAGCTTCCAGCGCTCTCACATTTTCAATGACAATTGCGTGGTCATGCTACGCTGTACCCAAATGAAATTGTTAACATTTTGCTCATACAAACAGAGATTTATTTTTGTGGTATTTATTCACAACTCCGTTTTGTATTTTTTGCGATATAAGCGAAAATACTGCGGAAATTTGACAAACAATATATATTTTCTTTATTCTTTAAAAAAATAAATAAAATAAAATAAAATTTTGGCATAAATTTAAGCCAAAATGTATTCTGCTACATGTCTTTGGTAAAAAAAAAAAAATCCTGTTAAGTGTATAATAATTGGTTTGTGTGATCACGGACAGATGTATGCAAATGATCATTGGGACATAGGATTTTACTGTTACATATGTGGGGGACAGGTGTTTTTACTATGTGGGGACATGTATGTGGGAAAATGTGTTTTGGGGACATTGTGTGGGGATATGTGTGTTTTACATGTGTGTTACTAGGCTGGTGATCAGTGTGTAAAAAGCTGTAAAAAAACAGCTCATACACACTGATCACCAGCCGGCTGCAATGATCCACTCTCCTCTACTCACCTGATGTGACCAAAGAAACTACCACAGAACTTTAGACATAGAAAAATAGGCATGTGCACGAGCTGGAACACAGAATGTCAGAAACCCGACCCTCCATTGACACCCATGCTGTTTAGTCAAATACCACAGGCATGACTTTCAACACAGTGGATGGCTCTCTCTGTGTGATCCTAAAGGTAAACCCCACTCTGGAATGCCTATTCTCAGGTATTACAAATAAATGCTCTAAAATCTATTTTATCAGATATGAACACAATTATGTCATATTTATTTTTGATATAGGATCCTAACATTGATCCTATTTTATTCTTAATTGATCAGGAGACCTCACTTATATTTCAGCGCATTCTATAAACATAAATGTATAATAAGATCCAAACAGACAATTTATTTTTAATTAAGATACTTTGGCCCAGATTCACAGAGCGATTACGCCTGCGCAACAGGAGATGCGCGTGCGTAAGTCGAAATGTGCGCGTGCGTTTCGATTCACGGCATCCCCAGAACGAGATACGCCAAAAATCTACTTTTTTTGGTCCCGAGTAATTTCGTTAGACTGGCGCATCCGTCCGCGCAAAAGTGCGCTAGACAGACCGTTGATTTGCTAGTCAAATATGATAATGAGGGACTTACGGGGATCCACAAAAGAACGTTGGGGCAGCGCAGGCGACGCAGTGTGCGCAACAGCAAAATGTCCTGTCTAAAATTAGAGCATATAAAAGCTGGTCTAAAAAGAGAAAAAAAGTCTACTTGTTAGATAAAGCAACACTGTTAGTGAGGAGCTCAGCAGTCACACGTGTTGCACAACAATCTGTATGCCAACATGCCAGGGGCATCATCGCACATAGCTATACTACTGACTTTAGATGAACAAAGAAGGATGAGGGCACGGAGGATGGCACGGAGGATGGCACGGGAGAGGATATACCGCACCCGCATAGACCTGTTTGGCATGAGTGATTCTGAGGTGTCTCGCATCTTCAGATTCACCCCTCATGCCATCCTGGAATTAACCACAACCTTGCAGGAGGACATCACCAGCCCAACACAATGCTCACATGCAGTGCAGCCACTGGTCAAGGTCCTGGCAACACTCCATTTCCTTGCCAGTGGCTCTTTTCAGCGTACAAGTGGAGTGGTGGCTGGGATGTCACAATCCTCCATGAGCAGATGTGTGCACCAGGTTGTCCCTGCAATCCTCAGACGCATGGCCAACCAAATTATCAAACCCACCACTGAGGACCTGCGGCTGAAGGCAATGACAGATTTCTACAGAATTGCCAGATTCCCACGCACCGTGGGGGCCATTGATTGCACACATGTGGCACTCCAGCCCCCCCATGAGACAGAGCACATGTACCGCAATCGGAAGCATTGGCATTCCATCAACGTACAGGTGATAGTCGATGCCCAAGGCCTCATATGGCACGTCCGTGCCAAACACCCAGGGTCCAGCCATGACAGCTACATATACAATCAATGCCACATCCGAATGGAAATCGATCAGAACGTGTATGGGGACACCTGGCTGGTTGGTGAGTGACATGGGAGTCAGGCATGACTATCCCCTCCCATGATGCACACATCACAAGGGGCACATGCATGACTAACATCCTCCTGTCTTTTCCCTTACAGGTGACTCTGCATATCCACTGGGACCCCATCTCATGACTCCTATCCGAAACCCCCAAACCCCAGGAGAGGAAAGATACAATCAAGCACATGCCCAAACACGTACAGTGGTGGAGCGCACCTTTGGCCTCCTGAAGTCACGTTTCCGATGCCTGGATAAGTCTGGGGGTACCCTCTTGTATTCCCCAAACTTTGTGTGCCATATTATCGGTGCCTGTTGCATGCTGCACAACTTCGCAGTAAGAAAGGGCCTGCAGATTGACCTACGTGATGACCTGACCCCTAAACCAGACAACCCCCCCCTAACCGAGGATACCCCGTCTTCTGAGGGAAGAGCAGCCAGGAGACAGCTCACATTGGGCATCTTTGCACGTTAAACACACACATTAATCATGGCACAATGAGAATGCATGGATGCACACCACTGTGGTCCCTAGCACACACACCCCACATCCACATCAAATTGGATTGGCACCAGTCCACCATGCAGGACTTGTGAGCAGCAACGCCATGCCAAGGCTCCAATTATGTCACTGTACATTCATACACCATTCACACGGACCTGGGGATCACTTCTCCCTGGTCCTGGGGAACCCTTCTCCACCAAAATTGAGGGTGACACCCCTTTTCCGGCAGGAATGTCACCCCCACATTCAAACAGCATTCACAACCCCAAAAAAAAAAATCAAAAATAAATGACCAGCAAAATCAGAAATTGTCCAGCAAAAAAAATAAAAAATAAAAAAAGGGGAAAAAATAAATTATTGCCCTTTACGTGAGCCACGCCTGGGGCGCCCCCGGCCACGGCCCCGGCTCCTCAGGGGAGATTTATGGGGGAGGGGGAAAACCGGGGAAGGAGGAGCAGCCCCTGATCTCTGCCCACCTGGCAGCCTGCCCTCCAAGGCCACGGCTATTCTGTCCAGGGCAGCACCAAGTGTTGCCGTGTTGGCCTGGATAGCCTGGGTAAGGGCCCTCACATCCTGCCCAACGCCTGCTGATGTCGTCTGCAGTTCGTTTAGGCAGGTTGGCCCGGGAGTGGGAGTCCAGGTTCCCCAGCGTATCCTTGATGGAGGACAGGCTCTCCTCCATCCGCACCAATGTCTGGCTGACCTGTCCCAGATGGCGGGTCTGATGGGCCTGGTCCCTTCTCAGAGTGGCGGGCAGGAGATCGGCCACCCCCCTGGTGTTCTGGGACGAAATCCTGCCTCCAGCTGATGCTTGTGGCCGGGGAGAAGGGGAGGCCCTTGGGAGGGGAGCCATGTTGGGGGAGGAGGGGGGGCTCCCCCTTAGGGAGGGCTGCCTACTGCCAGCCAGAGGGGAAGAGTCCTCAAAAACCAAAAGTCCAGTGCCTGACATGGACTCCTCCTCCTCATGATTCTCCTCCTCCTCTTGAACCTCCTCCGCGGACTCCGGCCTTGTTGGGGGGGCCTCATTAGGCTGCTGTCCTGGGGATGGTGCGGTCAGGCCAGGTGGCCCTGCACCCTCCTGCACATCTGTGGATGACACAAAACATTCGCAGGTTGGAGGATCCACACACTTGCCACATATTCCCTTTCACCCCCTCCCCCACACATGCTACACACCTGATATTAAAAAAAATACTTACCTGGCACCACGGGCTCCGGACTTGAGTCAAAGCCGGGCAGGCCCTCAACTTCATGCCGATGAAAGGTCAGGGCCACCGCACGCTCCTCTGCTGTCAGCCTAATACGGCATGGTGGGCCCCCTCCTGTGCCCCTGGCATGGGCATGCATTCTGGCCAGCTTCTGTTTGACCACACGCCGGAGGTCATTGATTTTTTTGTCAATCCCAGACCGGGTCCGTGTCTCCCCCTCCCCCGCTGAATTGACCTGCTCAGTGATCATATCCAAAATCTCCCTCCTCCTGGCCGGGGTGGTGTTGGCACTGTCCGGGCAGTGGAGGAAACGCCCATAATCGCTAATGGCCCGGGCAAGAATTCTTTTTTCCCCCACAGTAAAATTGAGCTTTCGCTTTCTCTCTGTCATACTTCCAAAAAAACTCACTCCCAGTCAACAAAAATCACTCACAAAAACAAGCACAACCAATCAAGCAAGAACACACACAAAGAGAAAACTAACACCCAAAAAACACACTAGCACTCAGCAAGAAACAGTCACAAAAACAAACAGCAAAAAAACAGCAAGAAAACAAACGAACAGAAATATATCAAACAAACAGTCACTCGAACACAAAAACACTTTCAAATATATCAACTACCAAACACTTGATCACACAGAACACTAATCTGACAACTACAAAACACAACGCAACGAACAACAGGACAAAAGCACTTGGTTAAATGGGAAGGGACAAAGGGATATACTTTTGCAATGCAAGTGCGTTTGTGTCTGTCTATTTATGCTGTTTGCGTAGTTCACAACGTTGCCCTAGTCCATTTCCAATTTCACTGATTGCGCCGCTCCCGAGTTGTGAGCATGCGCACAGCGGAGCTGACCATGGTCTCCTTCAAGCGCGCATGCGCGAGCCGGCCGGCCCTTCATTTGCATGGGGTCACGGCTCATTTCAATGTAACACACCCACGTCCTTCCCAATTTGTATTACTCCGCCTTACGCCTCTGAAATAACGTTGCGAATGCGCAATTTTCTGCGCAAAAGCTACGAGAATATGGTGATTACGCGGCAAAATTGCGCAAGTCTAACGTAAAGGCGGTGCGCTACTAATAAAATAAATTACAATACAATAAAAAATAATAAAATATATCATCAATAGTCCATAATAAATGTCAGGATAAGCCCACAAAGAGTAGAATGATCACAAAGATGTGAGACTTCTTGGAGAGTGAATGGAGTGCTCAAGTCAACCATAGACATGTGCATTCGTTTTCGTTAGAATGCATTTTCGTCCGAAAATATCATGTTTTTTCGTTATCGTTTTAACAAACGATAACGAGAGCGCAGGAAACGAAAACCAAAAGATCCGACATAAAAAATGCTTTATTTTTGTTTTCGTTGCGGTAAAAATTCGATATAGAGAGATTCGACATTATAGAGAAAAGATTTGACATCATAGAGAAAAGATTCGACACTAGAAATAATAGATTTGACATTACAGAGAATAGATTTCGATTTATGAGAAAATAGATTCGACATTATAGAGAATAGATTCGACATTATTACTAGTCATACAACATTAGAATTCTTGTAGGCGGAATATTCTACCGGAAATGTACGATTCGATGTAAAGTTTCGAAGTTCCGTCGAATATTCTTTTGACCATTCAACAGAAACCAAGTATTATTGGATTTTCGGACGAAAGCTGTTCCCTAAAGAAAAACAAAATAAATCAAAAAGATTTTCGGGAGTAACTAAATAAATTTATTTTCCAGACGAAAACGAAAAAACGAAACAAAATATTCCAGTCTGCACATGTCTAGTCAACCGTGTATCCAAACAAGTGTGCCTCCTCCACCAGAAGTACAAACCACTCACCTGAACGTATGGACCTCTGAACAAACAACAGGCCAATCACGCTGTCCCTTAAATATGGTATTGATAAGGTATTGTCTTCACATAGGATCCCTCACTCACAATCCTCAAACGATGAATGGTCTCCAAAGTCACTCATAAATGGAATAGGATCATGTAAAGGTATAAAGGAAACACATAGGGCTATTCACCAAGGGTTTATTGAAGGAACGTCATAGTTATTTCCAGAAGGAGCTGAATATAATTTGACAAAACTCATGCTGTTGAGAAGGGGTGTTGGAAAAGAACAACAGCATGTCATGTAAAGTTGTTAATAAACTGACAATACTGTATGAATTAAACCTTTCTATTCAGAAGGTGTATAGTTCATGTTTTATATGATATAACAGGATGTATTGTCAATCTCAGTGCATGTACTTGCATATTACTGCTTGTTGTTCATGTTACCCCATGCTGTAAGATACTGTATGTAATATATTTCTCCATGAAAGTAAAGCTGCATTACTGCATCCAAGATGCTTCCAGCATTTATTGCAATACTCTGCACACTAGTATATGTGGCATGCATGAAAAAATAACTACTATGTATTATAAGATCACGCTTTCTATTTTTATTTTCATCTTCCTTCCTGTGGAAGGAAAAGTGTCCTATTGTTGGTATCAGTGACAGGAATCATTGTTGATGTAGTAGGAATAGTGCCTTGTGTCAGTGAGAGGAATAGCGTGCAAAGGGCCTGATGATGGCAGGCAAAGGGCCATATCTGTCTCCCGGGCTGCAATCTGGAGATCACTTATATAGAGCATTACACAACCAAATCATAAAATCAAAAGAGAGTGCTAAGAACAGAGATTTAAAGAAAATGTATGAATATGTTTGCTGAAATTCCCACAATTTACTGCAAAGGAAAAATTCTCAGTGGTAACTTTAGGGAAGGATGATGTGTTATATTATTTACACTTTCACTCTTTACATATGACTTCAGTGTGAATAATAATCAACTCTGCCCCTCATGTGTTAGCGTCACATCATCTCTCTATCACCTTTATTTCATTATGCAGCAACAATGAGTCATACTTTATGAAAAAAGCAAGATCTACATGGTTTATTAACACTTATCTGAGTGTATGCTCCGAGTTTTGCTTCTGGAGCTTGCGCTTCCTCTTTTAATCTGATGATCATATGACGTCCTTGTCTTTCAGAGCCGCTAGGGGGGGTGCGAGTTACTGGAACACGATGCGCGTGCTCGCGGGCCGCGATGGCCACCGGGCACCCGCGATTGCCCAGTAAGCAGGGACGTGGAGCTCTGTGTGTAAATTCAGAGCTCCACGTTCTGTCAGGGTGAGAAGACTGATGCTGTGTCCCTTGTACATAAGGACACAGATCGGTCACCTCCCCCAGTCAGTCCTCATCCACACACAGTAAGAATCACTCCTAGGTTACACATTTAACCCCTTCCTCACCCCCTAGTGTTAACCCCTTCACTGCCAGTCACATTTATACAGTAAACAGTGCATATTTATAGCACTGTTCGCTGTATAAATGTGAATGGTCCCAAAAATGTGTCAAAAGTGTCCGCCATAATGTCGCAGTCCCAATTAAAGTTGTAGATCGACTACTAGTAAAAAAAAAAAAAAAAAAAAAATCGTAATTATGTCCCCTATTTTGTAGGCGCTATAACTTTTGCGCAAACCAGTCACTATACGATTATTGTGATTTTTTTTAACAAAAATAGGTAGAAGAATACGTATCGGCCTAAACTGATAAAAAAAAATGGGATATTTATTATAGCAAAAAGTAAAAAATACTGTTTTTTTTTTCAAAGTTTTCGCTCTTTTTTTGTATATAGCGCTAAAAATAAAAACCGCAGAGGTAATCAAATACCACCAAAAGAAAGCTCTATTTGTGGGGAAAAAAAGGGCGTAAATTTTGTTTGGGAGCCACGTCGCATGACCACGCAATTGTCAGTGACGCAGTGCCGGAAGCTGAAATTTCACCTGGGCAGGAAGGGGGTATACGTGCCCAGTAAGCAAGTGGTTAATGACTTTTTTTATCTGGATTATATGTGATGGATCAGAACACAATAGTCTAAGTTGGTGGAGAAAAATTAGAGAAATATATACATAAAACTATTTTTCAGAAATAAAAAAATTATAATTGGCATGTGCGTATGTATTCACCCCCTTTGTTATGAAGGCCATAAAAAACTCTGGTGCAACCAATTACCTTCAGAAGTCACATAATTAGTGAAATGATGTCCACCTGAGTGCAATCTAAGTGTCACATGATCTGTCATTACATATACAAACCTTTTTGAAAGGCCCCAGAGGCTGCAGCGAATAAGCAAGAGACACCACTAACCAAACACTGCCATGAAGACCAAGGAACTCTCCAAACAAGTAAGGGACAATGTTGTTGAGAAGTACAAGTCAGGGTTATGTTATAAAAAAAATCCAAATCTTTGATGATCCCTATGAGCACCATCAAATCTATCATAACCAAATGGAAAGAACATGGCACAACAGCAACCCTGCCAAGAGACGGCCACACACCAAAACTCACAGACCGGGCAAGGAGGGCATTAATCAGAGAGGCAGCACAGAAGGTAACTCTGGAGGAGCTGCAGAGTTCCACTGCAGAGACTGGAGTATCTGTACATAGGACGACAATGAGCCGAACGCTCCATAGAGTTGGGCTTTATGGCAGAGTGGCCAGAAGAAAGCCATTACTTTCAGCAAAAAACAAAATGGCACATTTTGAGAGACTCCCAAAATGTCTGGAGGAAGGTGCTCTGGTCTGATAAGACTAAAATTGAACTTTTTGGCCATCAAAGAAAACTATGGGCCAGATCCACAAAGAATTAGGGCGGCGTATCCCCAGATACGCCGCCGTAATTTCAAATGCCCGCCGGCGTATCTTTGTTTTGTATCCACAAAACAAGATACGCCGGAATTACGCTAAGACACGACTGGCGTAATGTTATTACACCGTCGTATCTTAGTTGCATACTTACGCTGGACGCTAGGGGCGCTTCTGTCGTTTTTCCGCGTTGAATATGCAAATGAGCGAGTTACGGCAATTCACGAACGTACGAGCGGCCGTGCATTCCTTTTACGTAGTTTGCATAAGCGTATGTCCGGTGTAAAGTTACCCCTGCTATATAGAGGCGTACACCATGTTAAGTATGGACGTCGGGCCAGCGTCAAATTTTCCGTCGTTCCGTTCGCGAATAGGGATTTGTGTAATTTACGTTCACGTTGTTTTCATTGACTATTTGCAAAGTGATTTGCAATGCGCAGTTCAAAAAATACGTTGTTTGCGTCGGGTCATTCATAATTAAAATAAAACACCCACCTCTTGTTCATTTGAATTACACCCGCGAACGCCGGCCTATTTACGCTACGCCACCGTAAGTTACAGCGGAATTACTTTGAGGATAAGGATACGCCACTGTAACTTACAGCGGCGTAGAGTAAATGGAACACGCCGCGCCGGCGGGGCATGTATGTGGATCTGGCCCTTTATGTCTGGCGCAAACCGAACATATCACATCACCCAAAGAACACCATCCCCACAGTGAACCATGGTGATGGCAGAATCAAACGCTGTATCCTGGCCTAGGCCAACAAGGCCCAGGCCTAGGGCAGCACTTTGCAAGGGGGCAGCACGGAAAGAGTCCCCGTCGGCTTGCACTACACTGTTAGTGTAACACAAGCTACTTCTAATTTTGGCTGTTCTATCATCCTGGACCACAAACCTTCCTCACTGTGCTATATGTTTTCTGCTGCATCATTGGTATGCAGCTTCTTAGTCCTCTCCATAAAATTATCTGAAATTTGTGCTTAAAGTAGAACAGAAAACATTGCCCCCCCCAGGACCTAAGAACTAGTGTCCCCACTCAAAAAATTCAGGGCGGGTCTTAAACAGGATGGGTCATATTTTTATTAGGGGATGCACGAGTTTAGTCAGGCTTAGTCAGGCCTAGGGCAGCACAAAACCTAAATACACTACTGGCTGAATCATGCTGTGGGGATGTTTTTCAGCAGTCGGGACTGGGAAACTGGTCAGAGTTGTGGGAAAGATGGATGGTGCTAAATACAGAAATATTTTTGAGTAAAATCTGTACCACTCTGTGTGTGATTTGAGGCCAGGACAGAGGTTTCACCTTCCAGCAGAACAATGACCCCAAACATCCCTACTTCAAGGTGAATGGGTAGGGGTACGATGTACCTCATATTCATTCACCTAGGGTGGGGGGCCAGTATCTGGGGGCCCCCTTATTAAAGGGGCTCCCAGATTCCGATAAGCCCCCCGCCCACAGACCCCGACAACCAACGGCCAGGGTTGTCGGGAAGAGGCCCTGTCCTTATCAACATGGGGACAGGGTGCTCTGGGGTGGGGGGGCCGCAATGCGCCCCCTGCCCCAGAGCACCTGACCCCCCCATGTTGAGGGCATGCGACCTGGTACAGCTCAGGAGGGGGGGCGCTCACTCGTCCCCACTCCTTTCCTGACCGGCCGGGCGGCGTGCTTTGGATACGGGTCTGGTATGGATTGTGGGGGGCCCCCACGTCGTTTTTTCAGCGTAGGGGGGTCTCCTTACAACCCATAGCAGACCTAAGGGCTTGGTATGCTCCTGGGGGGGGAACCCATGCCAAATTTGTATTTAAAATTTGGCGTGGAGTTCCCCCGCAGGATTCATACCAAAAGCCGCGTGTAGATTTGGCAAGAATCCAAGTCGGATCCCTGTCGCTTCTATGACGCGCTCACTGGAATGTGCTTTTTCTATTCCAGCGAGTGCGAGATGTCGGCACCCTGTCGCTGAGAATCAGAGCGATGCCGTCGTGCTAAAAACACATTCTCGGCGGCAGGTACTGTAATTCCAGGTTGTGGGGCAACAAAACATGAAAAATGCGAAGAGGGTGAATACTTTTGCAAGGCACTGGAATTATTTATTTAAGAAATATAATAATTTATGATGTAATATATGCCTGTGGTTCAGATTTAAAATATGTTGAAGATTTAATGTTCAACTCCAGAGAAAGTTTGTATATTGTCCCCCCTGGTCCCTTAAAAAAGGTGCTTCAGTTGCAGTACCCACCTTTAAAGAATAAGTTCACCTTTAGTAACATTTTACATACATTTTTTACTAATGCACCTACTAGGGATGAGCTTCGTGTTGTATGTTCGACCGTTCGTCGAAATACGAACATTATGGGCCGTTCGCTCTAAATTTGAGTGGCGTGTCACTGCCCATAATTCACTGCGGCATCACAGTGCATTGCTGACTGATGATTGGCCAAGCATGCACTATGACCCAAACTGTGGCTTTGGCCAATTATGACTCAGGGGGTTTAGTACACGCCCCACACTATATAAGGCTGACTGGAAGTCGGCCTTGTGTAGTGTGTTTTTTTTTTTGTTAGAATGAACAGGCAGGCTAGTCAGTTAGAGTTACAGTGTGTAGAGGATATATATGCATCCCAGGTGTTGTATATATATTTATACACTGTATTGAGTTTAGCTAGATCTGCTCTTCCTAATATACTGACAGGCATGCAGGTGATTGTGCTAGCAGTATTCTCACTTGGTGTACTGTGTCCTCTGCACAGTGTGCACCTAAAGCTACGTGAATACAATTGCTGTTGTTCTCATATTAATACCACAGGTAGTGGCTGATCAGCAAGTATTCTCACTTGGTGTACTGTGTCCTCTGCAGAGTGTGCACCTAAAGCTACAGGAATACAATTGCTGTTGTTCTCATATTAATACCACAGGCAGTGGCTGATCAGCAAGTATTCTCACTTGGTGTACTGTGTCTTCTGCACAGTGTGCACCTAAAGCTACGTGAATACATTTGCTGGTGTTCTCATACTAATACCACAGGCAGTGGCTGATCAGAAAGTATTCTCACTTGGTGTACTGTGTCCTCTGCACAGTGTGCACATAAAGCTATGTGAATACATTTGCTGGTGTTCTCAGATTAATACCACAGGCAGGGATCTGCAAGTATTTTCACATGGTGTACTGTGTCCTCTGCACAGTGTGCACCTAAAGCTATGTGAATACAATTGCTAGTGTTCTCAGATTAATACCACAGGCAGTGATCAGCAAATATTGTCAGTATTTGTGCAGCTACATCTCCCTGCGGGTCATTAACATGGCGCATCCTCATTTTTTTCGGCAGCTGGCCGCGTTGAGCCGCAACATGCCGAAGACTTGGTAGAGTGGATGACCAAGCTGTCCTCATCCTCCTCATCTTCTCTCACCCAGGCTCAGGGTACTTTGTCTGGCAAAGCAGCTGCCAACGCAACCTCTTCCCTCTGCTCAATGGCATCAGTCACTCCTTCCCTAGCCCCACCATGTCCTCCTGAGGAGTCCCCTGAACTGTTTGACCACAGTGTTGGGTACATGCTGCAGGAGGATGCACAGCATTTTGAAGGCTCCGATAAGGGTACACAGCTAGAGGAAGGCAGTAACGTGAGCCAAGAGAGAGGGGGTGCCCAAGAAGGACAGAAATCTGGCAGTCATGTTCCCCCAGCTGCAGCATACTGCCAGGTTTTTTACAGTGATGAGGAGGGAGGGGATGATGAGGTCACTGACTCCAAGTAGGTGCCTGATAGGAGAGAGGAGGAGGAGAAGGCACATCTCCAACGAGGCAGGATGCCCTTCCAGGGGCCAGCTTAAGGGCAGCACACCGACTGCATCACAACGCAGAGCTCCGCATGTGCAGGGTGCTGCTGTCTCTCAGCGTTATTTCAAAAGTTCTTTGGTATGGGCCTTTTTTGAGAAGAGTGCATCAGATTGCACCGCTGCTATTTGCAACATATGTTGCAAACGTATCTCGCGTGGCCAAAACATCACCCGCTTGGGCACCACATGCTTGACCAGACATATGTCGACCTGCCATGCAGTTCGTTGGCAAGCGTACCTCAAAGACCCACACCAAAGAACAAAGCAGACCTCTCCTTGCTCCTCATCAGCTGGGATCTCCAACACCACTCTACCCTCAGTCCTCTCTGAAGCCTGCACTGATAGGACTGAAGGTGTAGAATTAGGTGTGTCACAGTCAATTACTTGCGGTTAATCTACTATTGGTACACCAACGTCAGATTGTACCAGGCAAATTTCCCTGCCCCTGCTGCTGCAGCGCCGAAAGACATTCTCTCCCAGCCATCCACATGCCGGGCGGTTGAATGCTAGCTTAGCTAAATTGCTAGTACTTCAACTGCTGCCTTTTCAGTTGGTAGATTCTGCCCCCTTCCGTGAGTTTGTGAAATATGCGGTAACTCAGTGTCAAGTTCCCAAACGCCACTTTTTCTCATGGAAGGCGATTCCGGCTCTCTACCGGCATGTGGAAGGCAATGTCCATTCCTCGCTGGACTGGGGCGGTCAGTGGTAAGGTGCATATTACCGCTGACTCATGGTCCAGCAGGCATGGACAGGGACGTTACCTATCTTTCACGGCGCATTGGGTGACTCTGCTGGCAGCTGGGAAGGATGCAGGACAAGGTACAGTAGTGTCGGGCTTACAGCATGTCCTGAAGCAGCCCAGGAAACTGTGTGCATTTCCGACGGTCATATTATGCCAGTGCTTGGCTGGAAAACTTCCAAAAGGAATACAACCGGCCCAAGAACCACCTAATCTGTGACATGCCCACCAGGTGGAACTCTACGTTGGCCATGCTGCAGCGGCTGCACATGTAGCAGAGGGCCATCAATGAGTATCTGTGCCAATATGGCAGCAGTACAGGGTCAGGGAGCTTGTTTTTCCCCCAATGCCAGTGGGCCATGATCAGGGATGCATGCACTATCCTGTCACCATTTGAGGAGACCACGAGGAAGGTGAGCAGTGACAGTGCATGCATCAGTGACACTGTCCCTCTTATCCACCTGTTGGAGCACAAGCTGCATGGAATAATGAACATGGCCCTTGAGACAGAACAGAGGGAGCAAGAGGATGACTTCTATACCTCTCAAGGCCCCCTTTATCCAGACAGTGTTCCTGCTTGCCCACCTATCACACAGGTAGAGGAGGAGGAGGAGGATTGTCTCAGCATGGAGGTGGAGCCTAGCACTCAGCATCAGCAGCAGTCTTCAAGGGATCAATTTCCCAAGAAACCCATGGACTTGTACGTGGCTGGGATGAGGTGGCTGTGGATCCTGTCATCCTCAGTGACCCAGAGGACTCCGCACCGAATGCCTCAGCAAACCTACACTGTATGGCCTCCCTGATCCTGCAAAGCCTGCGGAAGGATCCTCGTGTTCGTGCTATCAAGGAGAGGGATCATTACTGGCTGGCAAACCTCCTTGACCGATGCGTTCAGACACATTTTTTAGCCCGCAGCCCCAAGGTATGACTGGTTCCAGCAACCATCGACAGCGTCTGTTTTACATGGTGCGTGTATACCTAGGGGCAAGATCAGACTTGGACACCTTTCCCACCGAAAATCCTCTGGCTTACTGCGTCTTGAGGAGGGATCAGTGGCCAGAGCTTGCACAGTATGCAATTGAGCTACTGACCTGTCCTGCATCCAGCGTTCTTTCAGAACGTACATTCAGTGCTGCTGGAGGCTTTGTAACCAATCACAGGATGCGCCTCTCCACCGACTCGGTCAATCGACTGAATCAGGCTTGGATCACCACCAGCTACCAAGCCCCTGATGCTGATGTAACTGAATATTTTTTTTTTTAAATGTCAGATCCCTTCCAGACTGTCTATGCTAATGCTGAGTGACTATACTGTTATGCTGAGTGACTATCCTTTTCCTCCTCAATGATCATGCTGATAGCTTGTAAGAACATTTTTGGTTCTGGGCACCGCCACCAGTTTAACAGGGGTGTGTAATTACAATTTTTGTTGCAATACTTTGCAACAGGGCTCATTCGTGCGCTCCAACTAGAGTATCTGTGAGGGATTGCTGTGTTGTGGAACCAGTGCCTAAGGCCAAATTTTTCTGCCCCTGTTCAACAGGGGCATGTAATTACAATTCTTGATATAATATTTCACAGCAGGGCCCATTCCTGCGCCCACCAAGAGTAACTGTGAGGACTTACAGTGTTGTGGCACCAGCGCCAGCACCAAAGGCCCAATTTTTGCTACCACTGTTCAACAATGACATGTAATTACAATTCTTGATATAATAGTTGACACAGCAGGGCGTTCCAGCGCCCACCAATACTAACTGTGAGGGCTTACAATGTTGTGACATACAAATTGAAACTCTTGAGGTTTGACCTCATATTAGATGGTTTTGGTAAACCTGAAGAGAAAACCGTCAGGAAAACTGATAGTGTGTATGGGGCTTAAGAGGTGTCTCCTGTCCACTGATGCTTTATCACCAATCCTTGTTTCACAAAAAAAAAAACATTTTCAAAAAAACATTTGTCATTGGGACAGAAATTGAGGTGCAATCTTCTGAACAGATGCGCACAGACAGCAAAACACATGTTACAGGGGTGATAACCCTTCTCTGTTTTTCAAAAAGCTTAAAAATATATTTTTTGGCTGGAGCTACACTTTAAAATAGTACCAGTTCAAAATTACAAACAGATTCTACTTAACAACAAACCTACAGTCCCTGTCTTGTTTGCACCACCTGTATACTGCTGTTCGAAGTATATAGGGCCAAAGGGGCTGGTAATGACCTAGTGGGAGGGAGGGGGGAACCCATGCTATTTTTCTCAATGATTTTCATCCATATTGCAGACCAGACATTACAATAAAGCCGCAAGCAGTTTTAAATGACCTTTTTCTTAACCCCTTCAATTCCAGCCCATAGGGAAATGACGCTATGGTCATCCCCTCGCCGATGAGACTGGACGTTGCACAACGTCCTGTCTTCACGGCGTTCTAGGGCGCGCGCGCGCCACCAGCGGCGCGCGAGCGCGCCCGCGGCACCACCCGCGTTCCCGCGCGCGTGCCCGATGGCTGCGATTGCCGCCGGGGACCCGCGATTTCCGTCAATCACGTCAGGAGTGTGGATCTGTGTGTGTAAACACACAGATCCACCTCCTGTCAGCGGTGAGGAGATCGATGTGTGTTCCCAGTACAGAGGAACACACATCGGTCTCCTCCCCTTGTGAGTCCCCCTCCCCCTACAGTTAGAACATACTTTAGGACACATTTTAACCCCTTCAGTGCCCCCTAGTGTTAACCCCTTCCCTGCCAGTCACATTTACACAGTAATCAGTGCAGTTTTATAGCAATAATCGGTGTGTAAATGTGAATGGTCCCAAAAACATGTCAAAAGTGTCCGATATGTTCACCGCAATGTCACGGTCACAAAAAAAAAAACGCAGATCGCCGCCATTACTAGTAAAAAAACATCACCTATTTTGTAGATGCTATAACTTTTGCGCAAACCAATCAATATACGATTATTGCGTTTTTTTTACCAAAAATACGTAGAAGAATACGTATCGGTCTAAACTGAGGGGAAAAAAAGTTTTTTAAAAAAAATATTGTGATATGTATTAAATAAAAAGAAAAAAATATTGTGTTTTTTTTTAAATTGTCGCTCTTCTTTTGTTTATAGCGCAAAAAAATAAAAACCGCAGAGATGATCAAATACCACTAAAAGAAATCTCTATTTGTGTGGGGAAAAAAAACATAACGATTTATTTGGGTACAGTGTTGCCTGACCGCGCAATTGTCATTCAAAGTGCTGAAAACTAAAAATTGGTCTGGGCAGGAAGGGGGTGAAAATGCCCTGTATGGAAGGGGTTAAAGTAATGTCATTTTGTGCTGGGGCAGTACTGAACACATGCCACTTTACAGGGATACTATAGACACCCAGCAGGTACAATATTTAAAGGATTTTTAAAAAAAAATTTCACTTTAAGCATCATTAAAATCACTGCTCCCGAAAAAACATCAGTTTTGAAAACTTTTTTTGCCATTGATACATGTTCCCTGGGGCAAGACCCATGATTTTGAACGTTCGAGTCCCATAGACTTCAATGGGGTTCTAAAGTTCGCGCAAACGTTCGGTCCGTTCAAAGGTTCTGGTGCGAACCGAACGGGGGGTGTTCGGCTCATCCCTAGCACCTACCCGCAACTGTCCAGATTTCCCATTTCCCATTCCCATTGACAGCAGGCGGGGGATCCTCTTTCTGCATAAGCTGTCACAATTTAAAAACAGTGTGGCTGTACGGGGCTCTGCCTACACAGCCACGTCATTCATTTACAGAGTTCCATAAATGAATGAACTGCAAGTATCATCTTCCACCGCAGCAGAGTATCTTCTGCCACCTGAACCAAATCTCGATCCAGTGCTGTGCCCAAGAGCAGCAGTGCTGTCTCTCTCTCTCTCTCTCCTTACTGGGCTCAGTAAGAACAGAGGGAGCCATTGGTTCTTGTGGCTGTCAATCAAATCCAGTGATGAGAGAGCGAGGTGTGGGGCGGAGCCACCCTGTGTGTATCTATAGACACACAGCCCAGCTTGCGATCAAGCCCGCATGTGGCACACAGAGAAAAGGAGGAGCCGAAAGAACCAGTGGGGGACCCCAGAAGAGGATTTAGGCTGTTCTGTGCAAAACCATTGCACAGGGCACATACAGTGCCTTGCGAAAGTATTCGGCCCCTTGAACTTTGTGACCTTTTGCCACATTTCAGGCTTCAAACATAAAGATATAAAACTGTAATTTTTTGTGAAGAATCAACAACAAGTGGGACACAATCATGAAGTGGAACGAAATTTATTGGATATTTCAAACTTTTTTAACAAATAAAAAACTAAAAATTGGGCGTGCAAAATTATTCAGCCCCTTTACTTTTAGTGCAGCAAACTCTCTACAACAGTATCTCGTTCAGTGAGAATCTCTGAATGATCCAATGTTGACCTAAATGACTAATGATGATAAATAGAATCCACCTGTGTGTAATCAAGTCTCCGTTTAAATGCACCTGCACTGTGATGGTCTCAGAGGTCCGTTTAAAGCACAGAGAGCATCATGAAGAACAAGGAACACATCAGGTAGGTCCGAGATACTGTTGTGGAGAAGTTTAAAGCCGGATTTGGATACGAAAAGATTTCCCAAGCTTTAAAAATCCCAAGGAGCACTGTGCAAGCAATAATATTGAAATGGAAGGAGTATCAGACCACTGCAAATCTACGAAGACCTGGCCGTTCCTCTAAACTTTCAGCTCATACAAGGAGAAGACTGATCAGAGATGCAGCGAAGAGGCCCATGATCACTCTGGACGAACTACAGAGATCTACAGCTGAGGTGGGAGACTCTGTCCATAGGACAACAATCAGTTGTATGTATACTGCACAAATCTGGCCTTTATGAGTGCCAAGAAGAAAAACATTTATTAAATATATCCATAAAAAGTGTCATTTAAAGTTTGCCACAAGCCACCTGGGAGACACACCAAACATGTGGAATAAGGTGCTCTGGTCAGATGAAACCACGCAGTGCTGTCTCTCTCTCTCTCTCCTTACTGGGCTCAGTAAGAACAGAGGGAGCCATTGGTTCTTGTGGCTGTCAATCAAATCCAGTGATGAGAGAGCGAGGTGTGGGGCGGAGCCACCCTGTGTGTATCTATAGACACACAGCCCAGCTTGCGATCAAGCCCGCATGTGGCACACAGAGAAAAGGAGGAGCCGAAAGAACCAGTGGGGGACCCCAGAAGAGGATTTAGGCTGTTCTGTGCAAAACCATTGCACAGGGCACATACAGTGCCTTGCGAAAGTATTCGGCCCCTTGAACTTTGTGACCTTTTGCCACATTTCAGGCTTCAAACATAAAGATATAAAACTGTAATTTTTTGTGAAGAATCAACAACAAGTGGGACACAATCATGAAGTGGAACGAAATTTATTGGATATTTCAAACTTTTTTAACAAATAAAAAACTAAAAATTGGGCGTGCAAAATTATTCAGCCCCTTTACTTTTAGTGCAGCAAACTCTCTACAACAGTATCTCGTTCAGTGAGAATCTCTGAATGATCCAATGTTGACCTAAATGACTAATGATGATAAATAGAATCCACCTGTGTGTAATCAAGTCTCCGTTTAAATGCACCTGCACTGTGATGGTCTCAGAGGTCCGTTTAAAGCACAGAGAGCATCATGAAGAACAAGGAACACATCAGGTAGGTCCGAGATACTGTTGTGGAGAAGTTTAAAGCCGGATTTGGATACGAAAAGATTTCCCAAGCTTTAAAAATCCCAAGGAGCACTGTGCAAGCAATAATATTGAAATGGAAGGAGTATCAGACCACTGCAAATCTACGAAGACCTGGCCGTTCCTCTAAACTTTCAGCTCATACAAGGAGAAGACTGATCAGAGATGCAGCGAAGAGGCCCATGATCACTCTGGACGAACTACAGAGATCTACAGCTGAGGTGGGAGACTCTGTCCATAGGACAACAATCAGTTGTATGTATACTGCACAAATCTGGCCTTTATGAGTGCCAAGAAGAAAAACATTTATTAAATATATCCATAAAAAGTGTCATTTAAAGTTTGCCACAAGCCACCTGGGAGACACACCAAACATGTGGAATAAGGTGCTCTGGTCAGATGAAACCAAAATCGAACATTTTGGCAACAATGCAAAACATTATGTTTGGCGTAAAAGCAACACTGCTCATCACCCTGAACACACCATCCCCACTGTGAAACATGGTGGTGGCAGCATCATTGTTTGGGCCTGCTTTTCTTCAGCACAGACAGGGAAGATTGTTAAAATTGATGGGAAGATGGATGGAGCCAAATACAGGACCATTCTGGAAGAAAACCTGATGGAGTCTGCAAAAGACCTAAGACTGGGATAGAGATTTGTCTTCCAACAAGACAATGATCCAAAACATAAAGCAAAATCTACAATGGAATGGTTCACAAATAAACATATCCAGGTGTTAGAATGGCCAAGTCAAAGTCCAGATCTGAATCCAATCGAGAATCTGTGGAAAGAACTGAAAACTGCTGTTCACAAACGCTCTCCATCCAACCTCACTGAGCGCGAGCTGTTTTGCAAGGAGGAATGGGCAAAAATTTCAGTCTCTCGATGTGCAAAACTGATAGAGACATACCCCAAGTGACTCACAGCTGTAATCGCAGCAAAAGGTGGCGCTACAAAGTATTAACTTAAGGGGGCTGAATAATTTTGCACGCCCAATTTTTCAGTTTTTTATTTGTTAAAAAAGTTTGAAATATCCAATAAATTTCATTCCACTTCATGATTGTGTCCCACTTGTTGTTGATTCTTCACAAAAAATTACAGTTTTATATCTTTATGTTTGAAGCCTGAAATGTGGCAAAAGGTCGCAAAGTTCAAGGGGCTAATACTTTCGCAAGGCACTGTATGTATACCATGGCCCGGATTCACAGACATCGGCGCATATTTATGCCGCCGTAGCGTATCTCTTTTACACTACGCCGGTGCATCACGGAGAGGCAAGCATGGAATTCACAAAGCAAATGCTCCCAACTCTGTGCCGGCGTAGCGTAATTTCGTAGGCGTAAGCCGGTGTAAGTGGAAGTAGGTGGAAGTAGGCGTGATCCAAGTCAATGAAGCGTGACTCCATGCAAATGATGTGCCGGGTGCCAGACAAGTACTTAAAATGAACAACTGCCTAAGATACGCCGGATCACTGTGTACGCCGTGAATGTAACCTACGCCCAGCCAGACCCACGTCGGCCCATATTCACAGACGTCCAACGTAAAATACGTAGGCTTGTGTCCATACCTTTGCATGGGTTGCGCCTCATCTATGGGGAATAACTTTACGCCGAACGTAAAACTTACGCCAACCGCTTAAATCATGCGATGGGCGCATGTACGTTCGTGAATCGGCGTATCTCCCTCATTTGCATATTTGAATAGAAAATCAATGGGAAAGCCACATGCATTCAGCGTAAATATGCGCCCACTCTACGCCAGCGTAGGCAAGTTACGTCGGTGGGATGAAGTCTGTTTTTAGGCGTATCTTGGTTTGTGGGTATATTTGTACTTACGCGGGTGTATCTGGAGATACGCCGGCGCAAGAGATTTGTGAATCCGGGCCCATGTTTGTTACTCCTTGTGTCACACAACCAATGTTCTCTGCATTTGTCCAGATTCACCCATGCCCCAGTCCGTAATGTGAACGGTCAGAACACATCAAAAAAGGCAAGTAACAGTATAGAATACCACATGGGGTACACTTCAGGGCAGAGGGTGACCAATGGAGGAGAGAGTCCATAATTGAGCTTTAAATTATTATATTTACTAAATAAGGCAAAAAAATGTAATGCCTATTCAAATATATATACATTTCATGTTAAGTATGCTAAAGGGAACCTTCATTCATTGTGATGTAATATGTTAACCTTTACAATATGTTATTTTGATCAATCAACTTCTCAACTTTTTTCCTGCACAGTATTGTTTGTGAGACTTCGGCTGTCTAATAAAGACTTTAGTGAGGGAGAATATAAAAGGCTCAGCTTGATCCCATTTTTCTGAAAATGATTGCTGAAGTAGTTATGGGTACAAAGGCTTCTGTCAAGTAATCAAATTATCGAAAACGTAAAGGTCAAAACAGCATAGATTCAGCGTCTTTGTAAAATACTATGGGGTTTTGAAAACTTGAGTCCTCATTGGAGTTGTCACGTGTGGATGACAAAATAACTTCATGTCATGTGTAGTGTCCCCGGGAACAAAGGAATACATATTAATAATTCCCAGAGAGGCAAAACAAGTGGTGTGATTCTTTGACAAACACAACAGTGTAACCATTTTTTTATTCGGGAAAATGCAACACATTTACTGGTATTAAAACACAAAAAAGGAAAGTTATACATGAATTATGCACAAGATCCATGGTTAATTGTCTGGTTCGTGTAGAGCAGAACGTCGATCAAAGTCACTATACAGCTTATATTGTAATCAAATATGTGCTCAGTGGCCAGAACAATAGAAACCCTGTTTAGTTTTATGTTGGGTGCTCTTTAGCCCTGAGAATTTTCTGCTAAAGCCATTCTTGCAGACAAAGGGCCAGATTCTCAGCTGAGATACGACAGTGTATCTCCAGATACACCGTCGTATCTCTGTTTCTGGCCCTGGGTATCTATGCGACTGATTCTTAGAATCAGATACGCATAGATTTTGCTTAGATCCGACTTGCGTAAGTCACTTACACCGTCGGATCTAAGTTGTAATGTTACGTTGGCCGCTAGGTGGCGTTCCTGTCGATTTCTGCGTCGAATATGCAAATGAGCGCGATACGCCGATTCCGAACGTATTTGCGCGCCGTCGTCATAGTTTACGTAGTTTGCGTAAGCGTAAGGTTACCCCTGCTATATGAGGGGTAACCTTTCGTAGGTCCGGCGAAAGCCATGTTAAGTATGGACGTCGGGAAAGCGTTGTGTTTTTCCGTTGTTTACGTCATTTACGTAACTCGTCACGAATAGGGCTGTACGTTAATTACGTTGCCGTCGAAATCAATGTATTTGCGGCGTACTATGGAGCATGCGCAGTGGGCTATGTTTACAGCCGGCGCATGCACAGTTCATTCGGCGCAGGGGCGCACTTAATTTAAATACAGCACGCCCCCCTCCTTCCTACTTTGAATTACGCGGCCTTACGCCGGCCCATTTACGCTACGCCGCCGCAAATTACGGAGCAAGTGCTTTGAGAATACAGCACTTGCCCGTAAAAAGTGCGGAGGCGTAGCGTACATGGGTTACGCTACGCTACGCCGGAAAACCGCAAAAGTATGAGAATCTGGCCCATAGTCCTAAAACCAACCTGCTAAAATCTCTATGGTTGAGGGGCCGGTGATCCTTTTTGGATGCTGTGTTTTAGTTCATTGTAAAGGTGTTAAACTGAACTTTGAGTTTAACGTTTTGGAGGAAGTTGAGTAGTATGACATGGGAGTCACCAGACCAGACAATGTTCTTTAGTCATTGTCAGTCAAGAGCTGATCCAATGATCAGTGATCTTTTCATAGTAGGTTAAGCCATTCCTCAAGATCAAATGAAAAGCAAGTGTAGTGGCTACTGAGTATGCAATAGGTAAAGGTCACAGGATTCATGATGTAGTAGTCTAAATGGCTGGTAAAATTATTGCTAGCAATATAGGAATTCCTATATATCACATAATTATATCGGTAATAATGATAATAACATCAATTTATATACACGTATATATACTGTATATATACACACACCTATCAGTCATAACTTTATGACCACCCACCTAAAATTGCATGGGCCCCTCTTGTGCTGCCAAAACAGCCCCTTTTGCCACTACATCAGCACTAGGGATGAGCTTCGCGTTCGATACGAACGTATGTTCAACTCGAACATTGTCTGTTCGTACGTTCAACGAAATTCGAACAAAAGCGGTCGTTCGTGCCAAATTCGAGTGACGCAAAACGGCCCATAATTTACTGCCGCATTGCGCGCTGATGATTGGCCAAGCATGCTGTATGTCCCGCATGCTTGGCCAATCACAGCGCGCAAAAAAAGACTCCTGAAAAAATGACCGCTTTTAAAACTTTTTTTCCATTGATACATGTTCCCTCGGGCAAGACCGGGTTCTTAAAGACGTTTTCACAGGAAAACTATAGACACCCAGCAGGTACAATATTTAAAGGAATCTTTCTTTCTTTTTTTTATTTAAACATTAATAAAATCACTGCTCCAGGAGCAGTGATTTTAATGATGCTTAAATGAAAAAAATTAAAATAAAATTCCTTTAAATATTGTAACTGCTGTGTGTCTATATCTTGCCTGTGAAAACGTCTTTGAGAACCCGGGTCTTGCCCGAGGGAACATGTATCAATGGAATTTTTTTTTTTAAACGGTCACTTTTTCAGGAGTCATGCTCCTGAAAAAATGACAGTTTTTTAAACTTTTTTCCATTGATACATGTTCCCTGGGGCAAGACCCGAGTTCTCAAAGACGTTTTCCAACAATAACTTGAATATTGGTCTTTAAAATGAGCGTTTTTGAATTCGAACGTTCAAGTCCCATAGACTTCAATGGGGTTCTAAATGTTCGCACGAACGGTCGGTCTGTTCGACATTTCTGGTGCGAACCGAACGCGGGTATGTTCGACTCATCCCTAATCAGCACTGACCTATCAAGGCATGGATACCACTAGACCTCTGAAGGTATGCCTTGGTATCTGGCATCAAGCAGATCCTTAAAGTCCTGTAGGTTGCAAGGTGGAGCCTCAATGGACTGGATTTGTTTTTTCCAACACATCGCAAAGAAACTCCATTGGATTGAGATCTGGAGAAGTTGGCGGTCAAGTCAACACCTCAAACTTGTTATTGTGTTCCTCAAACCATACTGGAACCATTTTTTTGCAGGGTAAAAAGGCCACTGCAATGGGATAATACCATTTCCATGAAGGGGTTTACTTGGTCAGCAACATTGTTTAGGTCGGTGGTACATGTCAATGTAACATCCACCTGAATGGTGGGTTTCCAAGTAGAACATTGCCCAAAGCATCACGTCTCTGCCAACTTACCTTCTTCCCATAATGCATCCTGGTGCCACAATCTCTACCAGGCAAGTGCCCCACACGCACCTGACAATCCGTATGATATAAAAGAAAATGGCATTCATCCTACCAGGCCACCTTCTTTATTATTGTGTGGCCCAGTTCTGATACCCATGTGCCCATTGTAGGTGCTTTTAGCTGTGGACACGGGTTAGCTTGGGCACCCTGACTGGTCTGGGGCTACACAGCCCCCCCCATAAACAACAAACTGTGATGGCCATTTTTTCTGCTTTTAACACTTTAGGGACAACATGTTTACTTGCTGCCTATTTCCCACCCACTATCACATGCCAATGTATCCTATCAGTGGTCATAATGTAAGGTACATGTTGAAAGGTTTAGTCCAGAGTGGAGCTTTTGCTGAGGGTTGAGGCATTAGCATAGTCAAGCAGGCCAGGTCAGCAACAAGTCTTGACAGCAAGGTACAAAGTAGGGATGAGCCGAACATACCCGCGTTCGGGTCGCACCAGAACCGTTAAACGGACCGACCGTTCGCGCAAACATTTAGAACCCCATTGAAGACTATGGGACTCGAACGTTCGAATTCAAAAACGCTCATTTTAAAGACCAATATTCAAGTTATTGTTGGAAAACGTCTTTGAGAACCCGGGTCTTGCCCCAGGGAACATGTATCAATGAAAAAAAGTTTAAAAAACGGTTGTTTTTCAGGAGCAGATACGCCTGAAAAAGTGACAGTTTTTAAAACTTTTTTACATTGATACATGTTCCCTCGCGCAAGACCCGGGTTCTCAAAGACGTTTTCACAGGCAAGCTATAGACACCCAGCAGGTACAATATTTAAGGGAATTTTTTTTAATTTTATTTAAGCATCATTAAAATCACTGCTCCGACTTCCGGTTCCGGCGCCGCATGGAGTAGCTGTGCACTCCTTCAGCTCCCGCACACAGGCTCCCAAATCGGCCTATAAAAGCCAGCAAACCCGCTGCCGACCCCTGGGCTAACCATCCGCCATCCCCCCCTCCACCCGAGGATGGACAAATACCTGGAAAAAAGCGGCGCGCGGTCGTACGCCGCCGCTGCGGCGCGAACGGGACAGCCGCAAATCGAGGCCCCGGCTTTGGCCTACACGGATTCGATCGTAGATCCGATCGTGGATCCGACACCTGCAATGGAGGTGAGTGCACCACCAGCCCCTCCAACTACCCCTCAGACTGTTCACATCCCCTCACCTCCCCCACAGGCGGGGGATATGCACAACATTGAGCTGATGGCCCAGGCCGTGGCTGCTCTATTATCCCCCATGATAGCGACCTCGGTGGAAAAAGCCATCAATGCAGGGATACAGAAAATCCAGGCTCAACTAGGGGAGCATGCATCCAGGCTGAATGAGGCTGAGAATCGCATCGGACATATAGAAGAGGATCTTTACCAGGCCCAATCCTTTGAACATGCGCAAGACAAGACGAACAAGTATATACTAGACAAACTGGACGACCTTGAGAACAGATCCAGGAGGAGCAATCTGCGCTTTATTGGCGTCCCTGAATCGCTGCAACCTCAAGCACTTTCAGATCTCTGCTCCAGACGCATCCCCGAGACCCTGGGCCTGCCGGGCCCCTGCACTGTTGAGCGCGCCCACCGCATGGGCCTTTTCAACTCTGATCGCAAGTCACCTCGCCCTGTCATCGCCAAATATCTCAACTATTCAGAAAAATCCCTCATCCTGCAGAAGTTCAGGCAGTCCAGGACCCTCCAGATAGACGGCATGAATATCCTGATCTTTGCGGACTACTCCGTGGACGTCTCCAAGAGGAGGAAGGCTTTCCAGCAGACCTGCACGGAGCTCCACCGAATGCAAATCAAGTTTACACTGGCTTTCCCGGCCGTACTTCGACTCAGAGCACCCAACGGAGATCAGCTCTCCTTCCATGACCCATCCGAAGCTGAGGCCTTCCTGAGATCCCTCCGCTCTAGCCCCCACCACAACCAGTCTCCCAGAGCGGCACCTTCCAACCGGGCCCTAGAACACGGAAGCCCACGCAAGGACTCTCCTAAAAGATTCAAGGCATCTGGATCCGACCGTCAACACACCTCATCCTTTTGAACTTTTTTTTTCTTGAACCTTCTCTTTTTTTCTTTTTTTTTTTTTTTTTTTTTCTTCTAGACGGTCACACCATCCCGATGCAGTTCTGCTGCTCATTAACCGTCCAGGACCACTCCTGGGCCCCTCTCCTTCAGCGTGCCTCCCCCTTCACCCGGGGGACCACGGTAGGCCTAATGCAATTTTGATGTTATGCCAGTTTGTCTCCTTTTCTTTTCTCTTATGCTCCTAAAAATGCCATTTTATTTCACACTGTTTTGTTTTCACATTGTTTTATGTTCTCTTGCACAATCGGTAATAGTTGTCTTAGCTCCACTTGTGCCTTAATATTATGTTATCCTATACGTTTATATATCATGTGTAGGCCTTTCCATTCTTCCGCAAGGAACCTGTCTAGCTCCTCCCCCCCCCCCCCTCACGCATTGCTCCTGCTGCTTACACCCCCCCCATCGGTCGCGGCGGGTGAAGTGCTGCATTGAGAGCCCTGCGTTGGGAGCTGGCCTATTCAGTGGCTCCATGCGGAAAAAAGTGAAGTTCCCAAATGTTGTTGTTCACCTTGTTTGCCCCCATCACCCTCCCCCCATCTCCCCCTCCCTGGTTCTCAACCCTCCGCCCATTTTTAGGGATCCGTTACCACCCCCGCTCTCTCTCACAGCAAACCACCACAACACCTGCTGTCCTTGCACCCCACTTCTACAATGCACCATGCTCCCATTCTCCTCGCCTCCACGTCCTGCTCACACCCCATTGTTAGTCTTCCCAACATGAGAATAGTCTCCTGGAATGTCAAAGGGCTCCGCTCCCCCAATAAGAGGATGAAAGTTCTGCGCCACCTTAAAAGGCTCAAGACCGACATCGCCCTCCTTCAGGAAACCCATCTGTCCACCCCCGACTTCCCGCGGCTGCGGAAACTCTGGGTAGGCACAGTCCTCGGTTCTGACTCAAGTGGTCGGAAAGCTGGGGTAATAATCCTTATTAACAAAAACCTTCCCTGCAAGATTCTGTCCTCAGATTCGGACTCCGAGGGGCGATTCACCTCGGCCCGTATTCAACTGGGATCCAGGGTGGTAACCATCACTAATGTATATGCTCCCAACAGCCCCACAAGTGCCTTCTTTAGCGACCTCACCTCCTGGGCGCTTAGAGACCCAGCCTGCCCACACCTGATAGGCGGGGATTTCAATTCCATCATGCACCCGATAGATGACAGGTCCTCTACCAGACAATCTCGTCCTCCTCTGACTCCTCTCACCCAGACATTATTGGCGTCGACGGTCGATTCACTGCACCTCCACGATCTATGGCGACTAAAACACCCTGCTGACAGAGAATTCTCATTTTATTCCCACCCTCATAAAGTCTTCACGAGACTGGACTATCTTTTCTGTTCTGACTCTCTCCTCCCACTGATCTCGGAAGCTGACATACACGACATCGCAATCTCGGACCATGCCCCGGTCTCGACCACCCTTGAGGACCCTGACTTAGCCTCTAACCCCAGAATCTGGCGGTTCCCCTCCTATCTTCACAATAACTCAGATTTTCACCAGCATCTAGAAAAAGCCTGGTTGGGATACGCATCGGATAACGCGTTACACGCTGACAACCCTAACCTTTTCTGGGAAGCGGGCAAAGCGTTCCTCAGGGGCTGCATAATCGCCTACGCCGCCACATTCAAAAAACACACCCTTAGACGCTACAAACAGGCCAGCGCAACACTGCATCAGGCCCAGCGGGTCCTCTATACTGATGACTCCCCCAGCAACCGTAACGCCTGGTTCGCTGCCAAGCAGGCCTTTGATAGCTGGGCAGCCACCCTCGAACGTACCCAAAAAGCGCATCTAGACGCCTCCCTCCACAAGTTTGGTAACAAAGCAGGTAGACTCCTTTCCAGATTAAGTAAAGGACCCAACCGCCCGACGCATATCATGTCTCTCAGGGACCCATCGGGTTCCATACACTACACCCCAAAAGGTATCAATAATACTATGCGCCAATTCTACTCCTCCCTGTATGCCTCAGACCCTATCGATAAGCCGACAGCCCTCAATCTCCTACGACGTATCTCCCTGGACCAGGTAACCCCCACCCAGCTCGAAGCCCTCAATGCCCCTATCTCTGTCCTGGAGGTCCAATCCGTAATCAAACAGCTTTCCCCCTCCAAAGCCCCAGGCCCAGACGGTTTCACCGGAGAATTTTACAAGTCCTTTAGCTCGACTGTGTCCCCCCCTCTCCACAACGTCTACACACACATATGGTCGGGTGGGTCCTATCTTCCAACGGGCAATCAGGCCATAGTAAAACTCCTAGAGAAGAAGGGCAAGGACCCCCTAGAACCTGGCTCTTATAGGCCCATCTCGCTTCTTAACCTTGACGTTAAAATCCTCTCCAAGATAGCAGCCACTAGATTGGCATCCATTATACCCTCCCTGATTCACCCCGCACAGTCGGGCTTTGTTAAGGGTAGGACGGCCACCATGAATATCAGGAAGGTGATGCTAGCTCTCGAACACGCAAAAAATGACCCGGCAGGAGACCACGCCATCATCACCCTAGACGCGGAGAAGGCTTTCGATAACGTTAGTTTCGAATGGCTCTCCATGGTCATGTCCAAAATGGGCTTCTCGGGCCCCTTCACGCACCTCATAGAATCAATGTACACTGCCCCTGCCGCGAAAGTGGTCGCGGCGGGCCTCCTCTCTGAGGAGTTCAGGCTGCACAAAGGCACGAGGCAAGGCTGTCCACTCTCCCCGCTCCTTTTCAACATAGCACTTGAACCCCTCTCCCGCCACCTAACCCAGATCGCCCCCCTACATGGCATCCATGTCGGAGGCCACGACCTTCGCACGTCACTATTTGCAGACGATGTCCTTATCTTCACATCCAGCCCCTCACTCGACATGTCCACTATCAAGACCACCTTTGACGAATTCAGGCAATGTTCAGGGTTACGTATCAATTATAGCAAGAGCGAAATACTCCCAATAGGCTCCCTATCTATCCCCTCCTGGTCCCAAAACTCCTTATTCGCCGTTGCAAAGTCACATATCACTTACCTGGGGATAAAAATAGGCAAACTACCCTCCTCCCTATACCACCTCAACTACCCCCCCCTGCTCACCAAAATATCCCAAGAACTGACCAACTGGATGGACCTGCCTCTCTCGCTACTGGGAAGATGCCACCTTGTCAAGATGGTTAGTTTTGCACGCCTACTGTACCCACTACAAACCATCCCTTTACTCTTGCGCCACAAAGACATTAAATCCATTAACTCTGCCATTTCCAAGTTCCTCTGGCGTGGCAAGAGGGCGCGCATAGCATTTACCAAGCTGCATCTTCCCAGGCGAGAGGGGGGCATTGCCCTTCCCAACATCAGGCTATATAACTTGGCATGTCTATTGAGAACAGGCTTGGATTGGATAACCCAGTCCTCCAGGTGCTCGAACTACCCCCTCGAATCGGCGATGGTCCGCCCCTTCTCGCTCACGGCCCTTCTCCATTGCCATTGGAAATCTGCCCCCCCTCCCCTCCAACACAATCTCCTTCTCCGGGATACAGTCATCGCCTGGAGAGAGGTCAGGAAGGCCCTCAATGTCCCCTCCTCTATCTCACGATACCTCCCTATCCTGGGCAACCCGAGCTTCCAACCAGGCTTAGATAACCAGCCCTACCTCGACTGGGAGGGTAAGGGTATCAAATCCTTTTATTCTTTATGTGACCCCCTTTCAGGCCGCCCCCTAGGTTTTAGAGCCCTGGCAGACAAATTTTCTCTCCCTTCGTCACATGTATTCCAGTATATTCAATGCATTAGTTTCCTGAAAAACGCCTGTCGAGATGACAGAAAAAGGTTCCAGAGCTCCCTTACCGACACCCTTATTTCCCGGGCCTCATACAAAATCTCAGACATTTACCATCCCCTCCTCCAGCACAACATCCCCCCCCTGGCCTCAACCTCGGCGGCCAACTGGTCGAAAGACTTCCCTGACCCTGACCTGGTGGAGAAGCTCCTGCATGGCCTCACCACCATCCACAGACTTATCCCTAACGAAATATGGAGAGAGACGCAGATTAAGATTGTTCACCGAGCCCACATCCCCTTCAGCCGAGCCCATGCCACCCCAGAATGCCCCCTCTGTAAACAACCCAAACCTAACTTGACTCACAGGTTCTGGTCTTGTTCCCTCATAGCCAGTTTCTGGGACCAAGTCATCCAATACATTTTCGATGTCACCCTGCTACGCATACCCAGGGACCCGTTACTACTTATATTTGGGTACTGGGACCCCATACTACTCCCCTGGTCCTCTCCCTCCACCCCCCTGGGCAGGGACTGGACTCTGATATGCCTCTTGATAGCCCGTAGAGCCATCCTCCAGAAGTGGATATCAGCGGACTGCCCAACCACTGCTCAAGTTAAAAGGGAACTGTTGCAGCTCTTATACAAAGACAGGCTCAACACGGACCTGACCCACGAACCGAGCAAGAACCGCTTCTATCACTTATGGAATCCCTTTATGTCGTATACTTTCACTCCTACTGAATGGTTGAACTTTGAGAAAATGTCTTTTCTATACCAGGATCCCCCTCGGGATTGACATCTCTCCTACCCTCCCTCCCTCCTCCCCTACCCCCCCCCCTCTCTTGTTGTTCCTTTTTGTTTGCAAGCACTACTATTTCACCTACCCCGTGACCACTTAACCTATACCCTCCCCCCTTATTTGTTCTCTCTGAGAACCTCTACATACACTGTTAATCTACTGCAATGCTCCACAGAAAATGCTTTTATGTCCTGTTTTTTTTTATGATTTCTCTGTTATGTAACTTCCTTAATAAAAACATATTTAAAAAAAAAAAAAAAAAAAAAAAAATCACTGCTCCAGGAGCAGTGATTTTAATAATGTTTAAATAAAAAATGAAAAATTCCTTTAAATATTGTACCTGCAGTGCTGGGTGTCTATAGTTTGCCTGTGAAAACGTCTTTAAGAACCCGGGTCTTGCCCGAGGGAACATGTATCAATGGAAAAAAGTTTTAAAAACGGTAGTTTTTTCAGGAGCCCTTAAAAAACGACCGTTTTTAAAACTTTTTTTCCATTGATACATGTTCCCTCGGGTAAGACCTGGGTTCTCAAAGACGTTTTCACAGGCAAACTATAGACACCCAGCAAGTACAATATTTAAAGGAATCTTTCATTTTTTTTATTTAAACATTATTAAAATCACTGCTCCAGGAGCAGTGATTTTAATGATGCTTAAATTAAAAAAATTAAAATTAAATTCCTTTAAATATTGTACCTGCTGGTTGTCTATACGTGTTATAACGCAATCACCTGCCTGCCAGTAAATTAGGAATAGCTGATCTATCTAAGCTATACAGTGTATAAATATATGTACAACTCCTAGGGATGTATATATATTCTCTACACACTGTAAATTAAGCTAAACTGACTAGCCTGCCTGCTCTATCTAGCTATATAAAAAGACAATCTCTCTGTTTCTCTGACTGCTCTCATTAACAAGCCGGAACACACTACACAAGGCCGCCCAGCAGACGGCCTTATATAGTGTGGGGCGTGTGCTAAAGCCCTGAGCCATAATTGGCCAAAGCCACCCAGGCTTTGGCCAATTATGGCTCTTCGTTTTTTGCGCGCTGTGATTGGCCAAGCATGCGGGACATACAGCATGCTTGGCCAATCATCAGGGCGCAATGCCGCAGTGAATTATGGGTTGTTTTGCGCCACTTGAATTTTGCGCGAACGACTGCTTTTGTTCGAATTTCATCGAACGTACGAACAGACAATGTTCGAGTCGAACATACGTTCGTATCGAACGCGAAGCTCATCCCTAGTACAAAGTCAGAATGCAGAAGCATGGGCAGAGACAGGCAGGGTCATACACAGATTGGCAGAGTAGGGCAGAATCATCAGGCAAAAAGAGTAGTCCAAGAATCAGGCAGTTA
Organism: Rana kukunoris; assembly: GCA_029574335.1. Classification (NCBI taxonomy): domain Eukaryota; kingdom Metazoa; phylum Chordata; class Amphibia; order Anura; family Ranidae; genus Rana; species Rana kukunoris. The sequence goes on along the minus strand of CM056053.1, from coordinate 410,828,427 downwards.
AAAACACAGAAGTCCGGTAGTTCAGTACCATAGCACACCCAGGGAAACTGATCTAACAAACAGGCACAGTGTACAGGAAGTCCTTTAGATGTACTAAACAGGGAATATGCTGCAGAGGCTCAGATTCCCCAGTGGCAGTGTGAACAGAGTCACATTACAGATATAGAAGAATCCAAGTTCAAACCCTGGCACATAAAGATATGGCTAATCAGTGTATATACTGTATGTCCCAAGAAAAGATATAGACTGTTCTCCAACCATGTATGAAACAATCAACGGATTAAATGTAGTATTTAAATTAGAAAAAGATTATAGTCTAATAGGACTGAGTGAAGAAAAAAAAGATTTATTTTTTCTGATATATGTACTTTTCTCATGTCAACAATTCCTCTGCATATGTGTGTAAATTTTGCATACATTTCTGAGTTTACCATTAAAGAGACCACAAATATACACATCTTTAAGGCCAGGTTCACACTAGCTGCGGCCGTGGCTCGCAGCAGGCGGTCCGGTGTGTCCCAGGTCTCATTTATAAGTGCGAAACGGAGCCAAGGATGCACAGGATCCCTTTCCATTGCGGACCGTGGTTTTCCCCCTGGAGCTATGTGGACCCGCTCCATTAACCACTTAAGGACCCTGGGTGTTTTTCAGATTTGGTGTTTACAAGACTAAAACAGTTTTTTTTGCTAGAAAATTACTTAAAACCCGCAAACATTATATATATACTTTTTTTTTCGAACACCCTAGAGGATAAAATGGCGGTCATTGCAATACTTTTTGTCACACCGTATTTTTGCAGTGGTTTTACAAGCGCACTTTTTTTTGAAAAAAAAAAAACACTTTTTTGAATTAAAAAAATAAGACAATACATTTGTGAAAGATAATGTTACGCCGAGTAAAATGATACCCAACATGTCACGCTTAAAAATGGCGTCAAACTTTTACCCTTAAAAATCTCGATAGGCGACGTGTAAAAAATTCTATAGATTTCTATAGGTTTCATCTTTTGAGCTATAGAGGAGGTCTAGGGCTAGAATTATTGCTCTTGCTCTAACGATCGTGGTGATACCTCACTTGTGTGGTTTGAACACCGTTTTCATATGCGGGTGATTCTCACGTATGTGTTCGCTTCTGCGCACGAGCTCGTCGGGACGGGGAGCTTTAAAAAAAATGTTTTTGTTTTCTTATTTATTTTATAATTATCACTTTTATTCCTATTACAAGGAATGTAAACATCCCTTGTAATAGAAAAAAACATGACAGGTCCTCTTAAATATGAGATCTGGGGTCAGAAAGACCTCAGATCTCATATTTAGACTTAAATGCAAAAAAAAATGGAAATTTTGTCATTTGAAAAAATGACAACAAAAAAATGTGCCTTTAAGACGCATGGGCAGAACTGACGTTTTGACGTCACTTCCACCCTGCTATGCTATGGGGACGGGTGGGGGCCATCTTGCCCTGACTCGCATCCCCACACAGCAGGTTGAAGGACCCGATCACCTCCGCCGCTACGACAGCTCCGGTAAGCGGCGGAGGGCGCGGGAGAGCGGCGGGAGGGGGGGGCCCTCTCCCGCCACCGATAACGGTGATCTTGCGGCGAATCCACCACAGAGACCACCGTTATCATTTACAGGACCGCTAATGCTTACTATGGATACCTCGGTTGTGCCAACCGAGATATCCATCTTTAAAGTATGGACGTATATGTACATGAGCGGGTCCTTAAGTGGTTAAGAGCCGGTCACAATCTCCTATCATGCGAATTTGATGCAGGGAAACCTGCATCCAATTTGTATAAGTGTAAACCCAGCCTTAAAGTATGCAATAGATTTTTCCAGATGACACACTTTGACCAAGGTCCTATGACATCGTTTTTTAGCACATCATATGCAGATCTTAAAATGATTGAGTTATGTCTTACATTTTCTGCTTAGCCAAAGATGTGCAGATTTGAATGAAATTAATCCATTCTTGAAAAACAGTTTCTGTACACAAATGTTGGCAAGGCAAAGTTTAATGCATCGTTTAAGTGGAACTCTGGCCGTATTACTGATATTTACTGCAACATAACCTATGAAATTGCATCGCCAATAGCTATACTTAGGCTAACTGTACACGTGTAGAATTGGGCTGAAGGAATGAAATCTAATAGATACCTCTAGCCAAGCTAAAAAGTATGGATAAAGGAATCTCCCATCATTCTCACAGCTGGCACCTACAGCTGTCAGCGTTCTTAAAGTGCGATAGAGGGATCTGCATGGGGGTTCAAATTTAACCTACATAACCCCTTCAAATTCATTTTCTTCAACAGAAGTTGAAATGAACCAAGAACTTTAATTTCATTTCTTTGAATAGTTGAAATCTCTTTAAATAATTGCAAGCTATAAAATGCCACAAAATGCTATTTTTGTTCTGTGGAGAAGATTACGTTTTGTAGATTCTGGGCTACTATTTGTCAGTGAGGCGTCAATTCAACAACACGTTGTGTCAAACAGTGAAATAAGGAGAAAATTAGAGAAGTCTGCCCATTAAGGTTAATTGATTTTAAAATACTCTATTATCCAAAGATGGCAACTAATTATTTCTTTCACGGCCCCAGCATGTTTCTGTTAAATGCATTAGTTGTTCAAAACTCATGATGGGCGGTAGAGGCACATAATCACAAGTACGCCTTGTTTTAATTGGTGGATGTTTTACTTTAGTTGTGCTTCTATTTACTGAGAGAGACTTAAAGGTACAGTGATTAAAAAAAGCCTTTGGTGGCCACATGGCTGTATTTGAAATGAAATTGCATATTTCCTATTGCATGAAATTTTACTGCATATTTACTCCAAATTGTATTGCATGAAAGTTTACTATCCTTGCCTTATGTGCTCTTTTATTTATAGGAATGTTCCTTAAGTACCAATGTAATATTTAAGTTATCACTTTTTTATTTTTTTTCTAATATTTTCTAACAACTACAATTACTATGTGGCTATTTTTCTTTTCCACCTATTGTCCCTAATCACTAAATGGGGATTCCATTATATATTTTCCAAATGGCAAAAAAAGTGCCAACACCACCACCTGTTCAGGGGCTTCTTCAAGGGTGGGTTAGTTTTATTTAAATCTTAACATGTATAAGTATGTTATTGATAAAAATGCATTTGAATAATTTGATTAAAACCTTATTTTTTTATTTTACAAACAATTTGATGAAGTGTGTCTATCTGTGTGAAATGCATACAGGGCTTTCTAATAAGAAAACGCAGCAGCACCTGCTTTCTGGCAGAAAATGTTGTCCATTAGAAAAGCAAAATGGGAGGTTCCGCTTTCCCTCCTCCTCACACATATTTAGAATGTTTTTTATTTTGGGGGTACCTGATTTCAACAGGTACCCGCTCTCAATTCTCGCCAGATCGCTGCGGCAATCCAAGCAGACGTTTGGCCACCCCCTCCTTCCCCCCGCAGCCTCTTAGGGCATCTTACAGGACCCAGGAGACTGCAGGACCATTCATGGGATGCAGCGCGGCTCACACATGTGCAGTGAGCAGACGGCTGTGATGCCTCGAGGAGCACCTGAACTTGCGCAATTTCAAACCCACCTTTTATTGCGAGTTTGAGGGCGATTTGAAAGACATTCATGTGGGTTCATGCACAGATGTCTTTTGAAACCAATCCCGAAGTCGCCAAAAGTAGTGCAGGAACTACTTTTGGAAATCGGTCCAGCACCGGAAAGCCTGCGTCACGCTATTCAGACAGTGTCACTGCTGGCAATAGGCTCCAAATTGGCATGTGATTTTAAAATGTCAAATCACATGTCAAATTGGCTCGATATTAAAGGGGGTTTAAAGACAATTTTGGGAATGATTGGCAAGTGAGTACAGCCAATAATTTTCATTCTCTGTTTAGTATATTTTCAGAATACATTAATATAACCACCTAAAATATATTTTTTATTGCAGGTCCTCTTGTCTGAAATATTAGCATGAAGAACACAATGTTCTTTTAAATTAAACAGGTTTCTAAGATAACAACAAAGCAATCAAAGACGCCACCGAGGGAATAGGCCAATTTGTTGATTCATACAAGGAAAAGCTTCAATTGTAGAATAAAAAGTTAGCAATGAACAAAGACTATTTTTCAATATCCGGCCTTCTTGCTTTTTGACATTAATTGAAATCATCAAGTCTACCTTAAAATTGTTAATTTATGTCTACATTTATCATCTAAGGAGGCAAATTCAATTACAAATGCTATGTTGTTTAGTTTCCTGTTAGGAAAACCCACACCGTACTTGGAGTTGAAAATACCATGTGCCGTTTATTAAGCCAAGAACACAAATATATAAATAATATAGGGCTGTTACTGATTAAATTTTCGTGTTCGAGTAATCGTTTTTTTTATCGTTTTTTTTAAATCGATTAATCGACTAATTTTGATTAATTATAACGCACATACATTTTTAGGATCACCACCATATATAGTCCCCACTGTAATATCCACAGACATCTCCCCCACTGTAATATCCACAGACATCTCCCCCACTGTAATCCACAGACATCTCCCCCACTGTAATCCACAGACATCTCTCCCACTGTAATCCACAGACATCTCCCCACTGTAATATCCACAGACATCTCCTCCACTGTAATATCCACAGACATCTCCTCACTGTAATCCACAGACATCTCCCCACTGTAATATCCACAGACATCCCCCCACTGTAATATCCACAGACATCCTCCCATTGTAATATTCACAGACATCTCCCCACTGTAATCTTCACAGACATCTCCCCACTGTAATCTTCACAGACATCGCCCCACTGTAATCCACAGACATCTCCCCAGTGTAATATGGTCCACATCTCCCCCACTGTATAGGAAGATTAGTGCTTGCTTAGTCTTACCAGAGAAGCCGGGTGATGACGTCAACACGCCGCTCTAGGCTCACCTAGGCCGCCGCCTGATGGACCAAGATGGCCACCACTCCGGGAGCTTTTCTATGGGGCCTTTCCTATGGCCGAGGCAGCAGTGGAGCTCAGCGGATCACATGGTGTGCCGATCCGCATATGGTGACCCGTTCGGATCACGGATCATCTACGATCCGTTGCACCACTAGTACTGGTTAAAAGAATTTTGATCGATCAAAAAAATTAACGATTAATCGAGGAATTCATCTTTAATTTCCACAGCCCTAAAAAAATACTACACTTTTTGTGGTATAATAATTTATTACATATTTATGTATTGTTCCAATAGCCCTTAGAAAAATGTATAGTATGCTTAATTCATTTTTTTTTGTATGCCTATCTGAGAAGCCAGATTGCAGGAGATAATATATATGTAATGCATTGATCAGGGCAATGTGAAAAACCAAGTTTGTGCACATTAGGCTGTAGCAATTACAGTATGTTCTTTATAAAGATTTGGACAACATTCACAAGCACACCTTGTTTTAATTGGTGGATATTTTACTTTACTTGTGCTTCTATTTAGGGCAAGAGACTTAAAGGTATAGTGACTTAAAAAGGATTTTGGTGCTAACATGGCTGTATTTCACATTGCCTACAGTATATAAGTTTCCCATCTATGCCTTTATACAGTGCCTTAAGTATTAACACTCCTTGAAATTTTCCAAATTTTGCCATGTGATAGACCAACACAAAGTTGCACATAATTGTGAAAAGAAAGGAAAATTATAAATGGTTTTGAATTTTTTGTACCAATAAAGTGTGGCATGCATTTGTATTCAGAGTGACATTTTTGCCCATTCTTCTTTGCAAAATATTTCAAACGAACAGCAAATATTATGGGGTGTTCGCTGAAAATTCTAGTGCAGCGGAATGCCCCATAATGCACTGCAAGATTGCAGTGCATTGATGTCTGATGATTGGCCAAAGCATGCACCTGACCTGCATGCTTGGGCTCAAAGCGCGCTCTGCTGCAAAAGCCATAATTTTCAAAAGGCAGGGTGCCTTTGGCCAATCATGGCTCAGGGGGACAAGTGAACACTCCACACTATATAATGCTGCTTACATAGTGGCCGTGTATAGTGTGTGACTATGGATGGAGGTAGATTGAGCTAGATTAGGCAGGCAGGTTAGTTAGTGGTATATATATATATATATATATATATATATATATATATATATGTATATATATATATATTTATATATATATATATATGCATACATATATACACACACAGTCTAGTGTATATATACTCTGCATTTAGTGTAGACTAGATATTCAGTGTACTCTCTATATTAAGTCAGTGCAGGCAGTGTAGTATATATAACACAGTGTATTGAAGTGGCTAATGGGAACCCCATGCCATTTTTCTGTTCATATTTTGGATTCAAAATACAGCATGCAAATCTTTTGTTATAGATGTCATATGAACAATGAACATAGGACTGAAAACAAACAGAAAGAGGATTGAAACAAAATACAGAATGCAAATCTTTTGTTATAGATGTCATATGAACAATGAACATAGGACTGAAAACAAACAGAAAAAGGATTGAAACAAAATACAGCATGCAAATCTTTTGTTATAGATGTCATATGAACAATGAACATAGATAGGACTGAAAACAAACAGAAAAAGGATTGAAACAAAATACAGCATGCAAATCTTTTGTTATAGATGTCATTTTTGTTCTTTTGCCGTTTTCGTTTTGTCGTTTTTTTTCGTCGGATCATTCCTTTGTATTTGCGGTTGTTCGTTATGCGGCTCATTCGTAATCTTGTAGTTTTTGTATTTTGGTGCTTTAATTTTTTCGTATGTACACATTATCCTGCGGGTACGAAAATGAACATTTTCGTACGAAAATAACATTCGTACGAACGGCAATGCACATATCTAGTGTGGGGTCCACCCCCTCAAAATCCATACCAGGCCTGAAGGTTTGGTATGGATTTTAAGGGGAACTCTGTGCCAAAATTAAAAAAAAGAATATTGTGGGTGGTCCCCCTAAAATCCAAGCAAGCAGTCATGACAGGCCAGGAAAGGGGGATGGCGACCAAGTGCCCCCCCCCCCTTGAACCGTACCAGACCGCTTGCCTGCTAAAAATGGGGGGTGCTTTATAAACTTGTAACAATCTTTGTAAAAAGTTTACCAGGCTTTCTGATAAGAAATCTTAACCCTACAAACTTAGATTATCTTATTCACCAGGAAAGACACTGGGATGATTAACTACAGGAGTAGAGGCTGTTCACTTAGTAAAATAAATGTTAGCCCTCCATATGAAGCTTGTATGCACTTGCTCCTGATCCAGAAAGATATCAGCAAAAAGGTCACAAACAGGCTTGTTAAAACCTTAAAGTGAATGTAAATGATCACCTTGTAAAACAACCCATTCAGTTTAATATAGAACTGTAATGTAATGTTGGTTTGTTTGTCTTAAAATCAAATAAAGGAAAATGTGAAAAGAAAGAAATGAAAATCATAAGATTTTTGTATAGATAATTTTTTTTTTTTATAAATACCCTTTTTCCCTTTTGAGAGTGATCCCATTCCCTCTGTTCTCAGCTGCATAAGAGCTGGAAGAGGAGAAGCAGCAGTAGACTGAACTTCCCAGTGACAGGCTGTGCAGGAGGGGTGTGTCAGGACAAGTATGATCATTGGAGGAGAGCAGGCTGAGTTCCCAGCATAGCTAGAGAACTGATCATGCCATGCTCTCCTGCTTAGTGTGGCCAGTTTAAATAGGAAGACAAATGGACTCGCAGGAACATCAGGGATTTCACACAAATGAAGCAATGCAAAGCGAACAGGATACTTTCTCATAGAAGTACATGGCACATATCAGGAATATAAAATGTTGGGGAAATAAATGCTTTAATGGCCATGTCTGCAAATATGCCCTGCATTTATTCAATCCTATTAAGAACTTCTGAGTATGAGCTTGTACTCTGGACTTAAGGCCCGTACACATGATCGGACTTTCCGACGGGAATTGTGTGATGGCAGGATGTTGTCAGATAATCCGACCATTTGTATGCTCCATCGGACAATTCTTGTTGGATTTTCCGACAACAAATGTGGGATAGCATGTTTTAAAATTTTCTGACAACAAATGTGTGATGTCAGATTATTCGATCGTGTGTACACAAGTCCGCCAGAAAAAATCCAAAGTACAAACACACATGCTCCGAACCAATGCTAACCAAGACAACATTAGAAGAAGTTGCCCAAAGGGTGGCGTTAAAGAGCTGAAAAACCATGTAGTACGTCTAGTACGTTCGTGTTTGTTGGCCAACAATTCTTGCAATACAAGATCACGGGCAAAGCCCTTCACACAAAATTCCACGGCTTTGTCCGATGAAGATCCAATCATGTGTACAAGGCTTAATGCTCCATTGAAATTGACGAGAGTGCAAAGCATGTGTGGGCTCAGCTGTGATAATAACAAGGTGAGCATTAGACTTGTGGGAATGGAAGGAGGCTGGGGACATAGGGGACTACTATATAAGTTTACCTGCACCAGTGGTGCTATAAGCTTGTCTTCTTGCTTGCCCTCTCTAGCCTCCCTGGCGGTATGATTCTGTCTGGAATTACGTGCCAAAAGCGGTACAATTATTTGCATGGAAATTTGGCGTTTTATACTGTAGGCCTGCAATTCTTAGGAATAACTTGCTTAAATCTGTCCAAACAAGACATCTCGGGTATGATAAAGTTTGAAAAACAAAATCATAATTTTTTATATAATAAAAAACTATAAATAATTATAACAAATTATAATGTAATTATAATAAAAAATATTCAATAATGTAATCAACTCAAAAACACTGAAATTTGCTCAGTTGCAGAATTGTCGCTGTCATTATTATTTTTTTTATGACGAATTTCCCCACAAATCGCTATCGCTAAATTCTGCAAGTCATTATAATTTATTATCGCTATTTTCTAGCTGATCTAAAACCATTTTTGACATAAAGGGACACTTTTGGTTGCTATGGGCAATCTACAGTTTCCAGGCAGAAAGAATAGTTTTTATTATGTAAAAGTACATGTAGGGCACAGGACAGACCACTAGGGACAAGGGGGGTGTGTATTTTTTACATACAATACTGTAATCTATAAGATTACATTGTACTGTATGTAAAGTGTTTGGTTACTTTTTTGAATTTGGCGCCGTTCTCCGCTCCTGTGCGTCGTAACGTCGCAGGGAACGGAGATCGGCGGCACACGGGGACGCTGTGTGAATCGAGCGAGCACCCGCTCGCTCACACAGCATGGATGCATCGCTGGATCCAGGAAGAAGGTAAGACAGCGCGCGCTGCAGGCTCTGCATGGCTACCCCGAGCGTGACTCGGGGATACCGATCTCAGCAGAAAAAAAACACCCTGAGTCACGCTCGGGGATACCGCCAGGGAGGCTAGAGTGCATTATTCTATTCTGTTAGAGAATTCATTACAAATGGGTAACTGGTGAAAGGAGAATGTGTTCCAGAGAGGGCAAACAGGTAGCCACTATGAGAGGAAATCAGTAGAGAGGAAATCAGTATAAATGTATCCAATGGGGACAAAAAAAGCTAGAAATTCTTTCATAAGCAATATTCCGGTTGTTTTAGTAAAAGAGAAATTTCTTCACCTTATCCTGTGTTTACTTCAAATTCCTGTTTGTGTTCAGAAAAAACATGAAATAATTTAAATCATTTGGGTTTTTAAGTGAACAATGGCTAAACTTTAAACTGTTTCTTTATTTGGTACACTGACATTTGTTCACTGGTTGCTATGGTATCTATGGGTGCTGTTACCATGGCAACTCATTTTGAGAGAGCACAGGCCAGGTAACCAGTTATGAATGTTTGGGAATCCATGTGGGCAGGTCCCTGATTTTAAGAAAAGAAGCTGCCAAACTAGCTGCTGATAAGGCCTAGGCTTGCAATCACACTGTAAAAAATAACTTTAACGATCCAGTTCACTCCTAGTCTATTCATATTGTTGAAGGTCGTGCCTGAAATGCATTGGCTAATTTTTGGATTGTCCCCCTGAATGTTATTGGAATAATGTTATATCTGGACCTCCTAACATTTGGATGTAACTTCAATTTAAACTTTTGTTACATTACACTAAAAGTCAAGTAGATTGTGGAGATCATCTGGGGGGGGGGGGGAGCTTCCTGACTGGGAACCATATCATTTGCATTAACATCAATATTTTAGAACAGCAACAGATAACCCTTTGGGTTCAGCCCCGTTTTGCGCTCTCCAATTTTAGAAAATCAACTGAAAGAACCCCAAGAAACTGAGATACACATACAGTACAGCATATATATAGTATAAACACATTCACACACATATGTATATATACATATGGCCAGATTCAGGTACACTGGCGTAATTTTGTGCGGGCGTAGCGTATCTCAGATACGCTACCTGCCGTGAATTAGAGAGGTAAGTGCTGTATTAACAAAGCACTTGGTCCCTAAGTTACGACGGCGTAGTGTAAATGGGCCGGCGTAAGGCCGCGTATTTCAAAGTAGGCTGGTGTGGGCGTGTTGTATGCTAATGAATTGTGACCCCACGTAATTGATGCTTTTCACGAACGGCGCATGCGCCGTCCGTGGACACATCCTAGTGCACATGCTCCAAATCACGTCACAAATAGTCAATGCTTTCAACGTGAACGTAACTTACGCCCAGCCCCATTCTGAATCGACTTACGCAAACGATGTAAACGACGTGAAATTCGACGGCTGTTCCGACGTGCCTACTTAACATTGGCTGCGCCATCTTTTTGTTGCTTTATCTTTATGCCTAACAAATGTCTTACGTAAACGGCGTATCTTCCTGCGACAGCCGTGCGTATGTTTGTGAATAGGCGTATCTAGCTAATTTACATATTCTAGGCGTAAATCCCCTAGCGGCCAGCGTAAATCCGCAGCTAAGATACGGCGGCGTATGAGACTTACGCCGGTCGTATCTTAGCAACAGAGAAGCGTATCTCAGTTTGAGAATACGCTTAAAGATACGACGGCACAGATTCTGAGTTACGACAGCGTATCTACTAATACGCCGTCGTAAGTCTACCTGAATCTGGCCCATACAGTATCTGTGTTGAGTTCATTTAAATGCTATATATTTAATTATATCTTATAATTTTTCAAAGCAAGTACTCTTTTATCAATCCTTTAACACTCATGAAAGGTTGCCAATAATTTGTAATAATTCTTTACACTTTGCAGGTCACAGGAGACTCATAACGTTCAGTTAACATTCTCTTCTGAATATATTATAACAGGTAACCTGATTGAATTATAAAGTACAATCTTAAAATGCAAGAGTTATTGTAGAAACATTTTTGAAGAAATTTAAAATTTGTCTGTACACTTGTAATATCTTACAATTTTTTTCACTTTTCCAGACATTCACTTTTGCGTGAATCCTGAAGGTCATTTAAATGGAGCCTTTGTTAATGTTGGGCCAACAAGTCATATGTTTAAAGAGAAAATGTCAAGTACTTTAAGGCTTTAAATGACCTTTGCAGGCAGATTGGGGATTTGTAGCTTTACACATGAAGTTCCATATTTTATATGGCAGCATTTAACAAATGATCAAATGCATGTCATAGAAAGATCATGATTTACAAGCTGACATTTTATGCCTTAAAGGCAGCAGCGGATGTGTCTGTGTGCTCATGGAGTCTTCACACAGCATGGTGGTCTGTGCAGCCCTGTTCACTGAGTGATAATATTCGGTCATACACATGCAGCATGAGACCACACAGTGATTAATTGTATGCAACTTCTAGATATATTTACAGAATTTTACATTTTTAACCACTTGTCTGACGGCGGGACGAAGACTCTCTCATTCTGGGAGGACATCATATTACGTCCTTGCCTTCCCGAGCCACTAGGGGGCACCCGCCATGTCACTGAGAACCCGATGAGCATACCCAGTAACTGAGCAGGACCGTGGATCTCTGTGTGTAAACACAGAGATCCACGTCCTGTCAGGGAGAGGAGACCGATGGTGTGTCCCTTGTACATAGAGACATTGATCGGTCAACTCCCACAGTCAGTCCCCTCCCCCCACAGTAAGAATCACTCCCAAGGGAACACATTAACCCCTTGATCGCCCCTAGTGTTAACCCCTTCCCTGCCAGGCATATTTATACAGCAATCAATGCATTTTTATAGCACTGATCGCTGTATAAATGTAAATGGTCCCAAAAATGTGTCAAAAATGTCTGATGTGTCCGCCGCAATATTGCAGTCACAATAACAATTGCAAATCGCCGCAAATTACTATTAAAAAAAATAAAAATAAAAATAATAAAAATGCTATAAATCTATCCCCTATTTTGGAACTGCTATAATTATTGAGCAAACTAATCAATATATGCTTATTGCGATTTTTTTACCAAAAATATGTAGAAGAATACATATCAGCCAAAACCTAGGAAAATAAATGGTTTAAAAAAAAAATTGGATATTTATTATAGCAAAAAGTAAAAAATATTGTGTTTTTTTTCAAACTTGTCCCTCTTCTTTTGTTTATAGCGCAATAAATAAAAATTGCAGAGGTGATCAAATACCACCAAAAGAAAGCTATATTTGTGGGGGAAAAAATGATAAACATTTCATTTTGGTGCAGCATTGCATGACCGTGCAATTGTCATTCAAAATGTGACAGTGCTGAAAGCTGAAAAATGGCCAGGGCAGGAAGGGGGTGAAAGTGCCCTGTAGGCAAGTGGTTAAAATGGATGTCAACTTGAACTGAATGACATTTAATTTTCTAAAGCACTGCATGTCATAAAAGTTATAAATAAAATATTTTTTACATTTTTTTTTCATCTTCTGTAGCCTATTATGGCCAATTTTGGTTGATTATTTTAATAATGTACCAGCTTGGGGACTACAGTAAAACAAATATAATATGCTTTCTGTTGACTGTGGTATTACAAATTAAGTTCTCTGCTCCTCCCTTTTGCCACAAACATTTCAGGGGTAAACTTTTTCTGTTGGATTTTTTGGGGTAAATGATGTTTGCTGATGTATTTACATCATCACTTAACTATTATAACTGCACCATTATATAACTACCATGAGTACTGGAGCTCTTTCAAGGGAGTAGTCATTTAACTGATAAACAAAATAGGAAAAAAAATGCAATACACTAGTGGAGTAGATTTAATAAAATATGCTAATTTCTGCTTTTCTACTGAATTTAGTATTTTGCCAGGGGCTTTTCTTTAAAAATAAAGAGTAAAATACAAATTGGATAGTCTTTTCTAAATCTGTCTTTATTTACCCATCATATATTGATCAGTGTCACCATCACTCTACCACCGAGACCTCATTTCACACAGTACACATGGCTGTTACGTTTGACCTCTCTGACCGGCCAGTCCCACCTGACTATAGTATATCACTGAATTTCCTGCGAGTGTAAATTCCCTTTTAAAATATGTGACAATCATATCATCCTTCAGTGGCTGATGCTGAAAATGATAAATGTGCATGGTTAAAAAAGTGACTGTAAGGGAATATTTGCACTCCAGATAAAATGATTTACATCCATGACCATTTTGTTAGTAATGAATCATGCCTGCACCGTATATGAAAACATAATTACTATATCTATAGACATGTACTTTGTTGTGTATTGACATTTATTGTGTGTCCTTTGGACTACAGCCATCTCTGCAGACTTATAAATCATTAAAAAATATAACAGGTTTTATTTTATAACTAAATGGTATTTACCAATGTTTTCCTGTGGCCACTGCTTTTTTCCAGCACAAACTGGAGTTACTAAGCCTTATAGAGGTAAATTTACATTCTCTGTCAAATGTTCCTTTATTTGAGTCTCACACATTCCCCCTCCAAGACACTGCAGCAGAAGTTGTTTCATAGAGTATGGGACCAGTGGATTAGTTATCTGTCACATGACCCTAGAACTATTGCAAACTAGATTGAACCCGGAGTGATTGATTAATTGAGTCTCCAGCCCGAAGCTACAATCCCCTCCTCCCCCCTCTTATCTTCCCCCTTCTAACTAACATACTCTTCCATTAAGCCTACTTCTTTCCCTTTAGTTTGGTTTGGTCATCTGTCTTCTCACCTTCGGCGAGACATCGCTCTCTTAAAGAGGGATTCTATCCGCATTTTATTTATTTTTTTAAAGTCAGCAGCTACTAACAGTGTAGCTGCTGACTTTTAATAAGGACACTTACCTTGTCCTACTTGCCTGCGCTGATGGCCCCCCCGATGCCGCTCCCACGATCGATCCACGTCCCGCGCCGCCATTCACACTAGGGGAAACAGGCAGTGAAGTCGTACTGCTTCACTGCCCATTTCCTACTGCGCCTGCGTGAGTCTCACGCTGGCTTGTAAATGGGCGGCTGCTCTCTGAGAACACACACAGTTCCCAGAAAGCAGCGCGCCCCATTCACAAGCAAAAGGAGCAGAAGAAAAGACACTGCGGTGTGGAAGAGGCAGATTACGGACTTCCGCATAGCAACAGGTATTTCGGGTGAGTATTTTTTTTTCACGTTTTTTTTTTGTTTCATTTTTTTAAGCAATATAGGCAAATGTTGTTTTCCTGGGTGGAACTCCACTTTAAGATGTTAAACTTATTACAAATTATTGATACTATAATACATAGTCATGTGAGGAGGTTTGTGTCTAAATACTGGAAATAGCGGTTTGTTCCCCCCCCCCTCTTGTTTTCCTTTTTCTAAACGAGTACATGTTATAGTGGTACTCCATAGGTATATTATGATGTAACTTGATATTGTCACCACAAATTGTATCTTTATTACCTGTTTTTTTTAAATGTAATACAAATTATTGAAATCAAGACACTGCAGCTCACAGTTTCAACAGCAGAGGCAGTGCTTCAAATTCAGTAGGCAGTGGGCAGGAATAGGTGTGGCCAAGTACTAGTTGAAAAGCTACAGGCTCACAAATAAGCACTGACAATGCTGATAGCCACATCCCCTGCAACAGTTTCTCACCCCAGTGTAGTGGAAGCAGACAGAGCCTACATGAGAATGGCAACTGTGCTCTGAATTCAGGAGCAGTGTAGCATCGTTGGTACGCTATCACAGGAAACTGCATTAGAAAATCTTCAATGGCAGAATCAACAGGTATATGTTAGACATTGCAGGGAGGCTAAAACCTGCAAGTGCAGATGCATGTACACCATGCTGCTTGTCCTCAAATTGGTCTGCATGGCTGTCGTCCCAGAAGGAAGTCTCTTCTAAAGATGATGCACAAGTAAGCCCCCAAACAGTTTGCTGAAGACAAGCAGACTAAGGACATGGATTACTGGAACCATGTCCTGTGGTCTGATGAGACCAAGATATACTTATTTGGTTCAGATGGTGTCAAACGTGTGTGGTGGCAACCAGGTGAGGAGTACAAAGACAAGTGTGTCTTGCCTACAGTCAGGCATGGTGGTGGGAGTGTCATGGTCTGGGGCTGAGGGAACCGTGAATGCCAACATGTACTGTGACATACTGAAGCAGAGTATCATCCCCTCCTTTCTGAGACTGGGCCGCAGGGCAGTATTCCAACATGATAACAACCCCAAACACACCTCAAAGACAACCACTGCCTTGCTAAATAAGCTGAGGGTAAAGGTGGTGTACTGGCCAAGCACTCCATTCCCAAGAGGGTTAAGGCAGTGCTGGAAAATGATGGTGGCCACACAAAATATTGACACTTTGGGCCCAATTTGGACATTTTCACTTAGGGGTGTACTCACTTTTGTTGCCAGTGGTTTAGACATAAATGTGTTGAGTTATTTTGAGGGGACAGAACATTTACACTGTTATACAAGCTGTACGCTCACTACTTTACATTGTAGCAAAGTGTTGTGACGTGAAAAGATATAATAAAATATTTACAAAAATGTGAGGGGTGTACTCACTTTTGTCTTTAAAATGAGGACTTTTGATTTCTCACGTTCGTGTCCCATAGACTTTAATAGGGTTCGCATTTTCACTTTGCCTGTTCGAGGTGTTCTGGTGTGAACCGAACCCGGGGGGGCGGGGGGGTGTTCGGCCCATCCCTACCTACTACACTAACGATTTCAGAAATAGGTGACCAGTGCACTGACATCCCCCTGTCTGAACTGTTCTCTTCTCCACTCCTTTCTCCTCATTTTGCCACCTCTGCCTAAAAATCCTGTACCTGTGTCATGAAGTGCCCCCAGCAATTGTCAGCCAACACTTTCCTTGACAGAAAACACAATTCAGCAGCTCTAGCAGTGTCTTTTTACCAGCTGTGCCTTTTTAGTACTCAAGTACATCTCTATGGAGCTAGAGTTATTGCATTTCATATGACATCACAGCATTCAGCCATAACCTCAAAGCACTAAATTTATAAACATCTAGCCATTTTTACTCATGTAAAGGAACAAAAATGCCATGAATTAGGTACACCGCTAAATTGCAATCTATTGCGGCATCAAGCGCTGTGCAATGACGGCTGTTAGTGTTGGTTTTTTTTCTCCCTCTAACAAAATCCCTTCTTGGTTATAAACAAAACATTGCATTTTTGTCCATCTGGCTGGTGGTGGAAAATAGCATCTTTGCATGTCATTTATTTATTTTATGCTTTAAAAAAGTGGAAAAAGCAAAACATAATAATGTATTGTGAAGGGCTTTAAATGAAACATCTGTCTCTTAGGTGAAGGTGGGCAAGCTTTGCATACTGCTGGCTTCTTAAATCTGTCAACTGGGTCTTTACATTTGCTTATGTCAGTAAATAAAAGTTAGTGACAGCACAAAACCTGAAGATTTGCAAATACATATTAATTTAATTTTTAAAAGTGCTTAAAATCTTTCATTGCAGAATGACTAAAAATTGCTGTTCCTTACACAATGTGGGATTTATCGTTCAGAAGCCTTGAACTCATATGCAGGCACTTTTTTTTGCTTCCTCTGTATAAAAGGCATTATGAATGCAAAAGCAGCTCAATGCAACTTAGAAGCAGCTTGACGCAATTCAGAAACAGCTTAAAGCAACTGTTTGACATGCAAATCAAAGCAACTCAAATGCAACTCAAAACATCTCTGAAGCCTCTGAGAGCATATTGCATGTGATGTGACTCTGAAGCCCGTCCACACACACCCTTAGGCACCTTGAACTGTTAGGCCCCGTACACACGACATATTCTGCCGAGAAAATCGGTCGTGTGTACACTTTCTTATTTACAATATTATTTTATTGTTTTATATTGGTATTACAGGGATTTGTCTTATACACAGCAGAGATACATTTATATGAAGACCATCTACATATACTTACAGAATACAATATATATACAGATCTTCACTACAAGTCTTCTTTATAAAAGGGAAGAAAAAGAAATAAAGGAGAAAAAAAAAAGGAGAAAAAAAAAAAGATAGAAAAGAAAAAAAGAAAAAAAGAAAAAAGGAAGAAAAAAAAAAGAAAGGGGAAAAGAAAAGGGGGAAAAAATAAATAAAAAAGACTAAGTGGGTACTCCACTTTTGCTTATAGAACCGATCAGAAGTTATTCCAAGCCAAAAATAATAATAATAATAATAATTATTTGGAGGAGGAAATAAAAGGCAAGAATTGTGTAGATATTGATAATTATAGTTACTCAAACATAGCTAAACAATAGTAGAATATCCCATAACCCAATTTAGAAACTCAGCTGACTGTCGAAACTTGGACCAAACGGACCAGGTATGTTCTTCTCTTCCCTTTTCCCGTGTAGCTATTGACATTTTATGAGTTAAAGTGTACACATGCTCTCTATTTTGGCTCGACGAGCTTCCCGACGGGACGCTCGTCGAGCCAAAATAGAGAGCATGCTCTCTTTTTCCTCGTTGTTCAATGAGGAAATTTGGCTCGACGACCTTTTCGACCACTCATCGGGAACCTCGACGATGAGTTTAGCCCGACGAGGTTCTCGAAAGTGTGTACGCGGCCTCATGCCGCGTACACACGATCATTTTTTGTGATGAAAAAAAACGACGTTTCAAGTGATGAAACAAAACAACGTTTTTCAAACTTCATTTTCCAAAACGACGTTGCATACACACCATAGTTTTTCCAAAATGCTCTAGCAAAGCGTGGTGACGTACACCACGTTCGACGGCATTCTGTTCCATTGAAGCTCCGTCTCATAACTTGCCTCTGAGCATGTGCGGCTTTAAAAACGTCGTTTTCAACATCGTTTTGCCCACACACCATCACTTTTTATGACACAAAAAACGGCGTTTTGAAAAACAAAACAAAAAATTCAAGCATGTTCGAATTTTTTTTTGGTCGTTTTTTTGAAGACATAAAACAACGTTTTGCCCACACACAGTGATTTTAAATGACGTTTTTGAAAACGTCGTTTTTTTTCATCACAAAAAATTATCGCGTGTATGCGGCATAAGACCCTACAGGCAGAATAATGATTCAGTTAAAAATATACCTTTGATGGCCTTTTTAGTGGAAATAAGAAGCAAACTTTAGGTTTCGGGTCTCTTCTTCTGGCTGATGAGCCTTATGGTAAAAGGCAGCCCCTTTTAAGAGGATCAGAAAAATGTGAATTAAACATGCAATCAGGCTGATTTACTAATGTATTTCAGAATGTCCGCAAAATAAATAGTGTGAAGATTTACTTTAGCTATCCAATAATGTGAAAAGGAAATTACAGGTTTTTCTTATTTCATCTGCATTTAATTAGCTAATTGAAGTGAATATTCACACAGTTTATTGGGTGGGGGTTCTTACACTTTTCAGTAAATCAGCCTCAATGGCTCTGGATTATGGACTATATAGTGATTTTGTATATACAGTATTTCCTTTATAGTGGCCTGAACTAAAATAAAAATTTAAAAAATATTGTTTGCTTTGAAAATAAATAAAAATATAAAATATTGCATATAAATATTACGTTTGTCCATTCAGGCAGCAGGTGAAGCTTCAAAGTGGTACTAAAGGTTAATTAAAAAAAAAAAAATTAACAAACATGTCATACTTACCTCAACCGCGGCTCTCTTGGCTCCTCCCCACAATAGCTAACCGCCTCTGGGAAGCTCTCTCCCAAGGGGGTTACCTTGTGGGCACGCTCCTGTGTTATGGACGCCGAGTGTATGACTCGGTCCCGCCCCCAGCGGCCGTGTCATTGGATTTGATTGACAGCAGCAGGAGCCAATGGCTGCGCTGATATCAATCTATCCAATCAACGCCAAGACTCCGTGGAGAAGAGAATGCGGGAATGAGCCGAGAAGGTGAACTGGCTCAGGTAAGTAAAATGGGCTGGGGGGCCCGTGACTGCCAGGTGTTTTGTCACCTTAATGCATAGGATGCATTAAAGGGGTTGTAAAGACAAAAATATTTTCCTCTTAAATTAAAGTCTGACAGTAGCTGATAAAGTAAAAAGTAATGTTTTGCAGTATAACTAGTTTGATGCCTGTTGAAATCGAGCCGTTTTATTCACCTCCGTCACTCCTGAATCATTATTCTCACTGACTTCCTGGTTTGCGGTGCGCATTCATTCTTGCTACATCACGGTCTAATGGGAACTACAGTTCCCATTAGGCTTAGCCTCCATGCCTGTGAGGGATAAGAGAGCATCTTCATGCAGGGCTGTAGTCATAGGGAGGGGGTGAGCACATTCTGCTTTCCACCATGCAAAACGGCTCAGATGCTGGTGGAAAGCAAGAAGAGGAGAGACAGGAAATTGCATTTTTAAACCTGGATTACTATATTTTGGAGGTCAAAAGGAGGCAAGTGATATTTAAATGCTCTAGCTTACAGCAATCAATTGATCTAATAAAAACAAACCTTTAGTGTTCCTTTAAGGTGAAAAAACACAAACCTTTACAACCCCATTAAGCTGGCCATAGATGGTTCAAATCTCGGATATTGCTAGTGGTTATTATAACAGCTAGCAGTAATCACTGTTTTCTCCTGGCTGGGATGGCTGCCGCCCCCCCCCCCCCCCCATCAGGAGAACCCAATGGCTCCGCAAAAGAGGATCCCCCATCAACACTGACTGTGTTGATGGGAGAACTGAGCAATTGTGGTTGCAGAAAAGATTGTATAGCTGGCTTTATGATTCTTTTCACATCTTTTCCTCTGTCCCTTTACCACCTCAATATCTTATCAGATAGGTCTGTTCAAAGTTTCAGTCCAACAAAAGAAATCTCAAGGCAAGCTGCTACGTCTTTGCTGCCTCATTAGATCTTATGGATGCAACCCTCACGTACTGCACACCCTTGTGCCTTTGTAATGAGTGTCCACAGTAGACAAAAAGAAGAGAGCATTCCCATTTTATAGTAATGTGCTGTAGAAGAGTATTTTCCACAGCTGTTTTTCATTGGGCAGGTGTAAGAGGATACCAGAGTGCAAAGACAGGGCCAAACTTCAGAATTAGCCTTTAAAAATGAAAAGTCAGCAGCTACACATACTGTAGCTGCTGACCTTTAACATTAGGACACTTATCTGTCCTGGAGTCCAGCGACGTCCACACCACAATTGACGTTTCCATCAGCTGTTGGGTGCTGACATTGCCATTGCTAGTAAGGGAACCCGGAAGTGTAGTCCCTACTGCGCATGTTGCGCTCTCTTACTGGCCCGGCAGAAGGGGAGGGAGAAGGAGGAGACAGAGCTGCTGATGTACCCCACCCCCCCCCCCACCGGAGGGGGGGGAATCAGATAAGCGGAAGTTCCACTTTTGGGTGACATTCTGCTTTAATGAAATAAAAGAGAAGGAAATAAATCACTGCTCTGACTCTTTCAGCTTAGGCTATTGCTGACTAAAAATCACAAGGCATATATTAATGTTTGATACTTCATATTTACCAAATTAAAAAATAAAGAGGAAATGTTTTTTCAAAATTCGTTTTTTAGCTTTGACCATCATCAAGACAAAGATGCACTTTCATGTACATTCCAGTAGATGTTAAAGATAAAGTCCTGGAAGAATAAAAAAAAAAAAATACCTTTTGTAGTGGGCATCCTTCCACACTACAAGGTTTAAATGCCCATTTAATCTAGGAAGAGCAGAAAAAATAGCTATACTTTTCTTATTGCTTGCTTCTCTGGCATGCTTCTATTCTCTTTAGAGCTCCAGGTTGTGGGTAAGGCCCTTTGTGTCTTCCCTTACATGACTACCGGTCCTGCATTGTACATGATGACATTGGAATGCCTGTGACTGACAGAGGGATTGATTTACTTAATCTGGAGAGTGCAAAATCTGGTGTAGCTGTGCACAGTAACCTACCGCCTTCTCAATTCAGCTTGTTCATTTAAGCTTTGACAAGAAACTTGGAAGCTCATCAGTTTATATGCAGAGCTGCACCAGATAGTGCACTCTCCAGTTTAAATAAATCAACCCCAGAGTAGTAAGTCATGCAGTTTTGGGGAAATCAATCATATCTCCAGGTGGAAGCAAGGATTACGGTACGCATAGTTACTTTTCATGTTTACCCTGGAAAAAAAAGGAACCCTTGTAGTATGGGGAGGTTGGGTAGCAATTTTAGGCAGCAGCTAGAGTGAGCAATGAAAATGACAACCAATTGATTTAAAGTGGATGTAAACCCACTCTCATCCTTTCTAAACTACTGCCATAGTGCTGATCTATAAGGCTATAGATGCCTCCTGCATGTATCCTTACCTGTCAAATGTCTCCCCTCTGTCTGTTATGAGACCCGAAAAACTGGAGATTCTGTGGGTGGGTCTCTTGTCTGGAGCTTGGTGGGTGGAGTTGTGATGTCAGTAGACTCCCCGCCCACCTCAACATTCCCCTTGCTAACATGCATTTTCTCTTGTGTATTCCTTACACTAAATTCTGCTATGATCCCTAAGATCTAGTCAAAATCCAGAAAAGTAACCACATGACTTCAGAAAAGGAGTGGGGGTGGAAATTAAGGAGTGGGGGTGGGAATTAAAAAATAATGCCCGGCTCCAGGCTAGTGCATGAGATATGTAAATAACCTGATGTTGCAACTGTGATCAGGTGACCTCAGACACACACACTGCAATTCTGCCCAGCTCTCACTAGATACATCTAACCTAAATCAGATCACTTGTCTGTGTATATTCTGCTTTCTGTTCTGTGTTTTCACTGCACTATACATGCATTTACTCGTCACACTGAACTGTGGATCACACCCCATAATGAGAAACATCCAGTCAAAACACAGTAAATGCAGCCAATCCTGGGAGAGCTGGAAGGTAGAGGAGGGGAGAGGAGGGGAGGGGGATGTGAATTGTGAACTTTTTACACAGGATGTGCCTCTGTCTCAGGCTAGTGCATGAGATATGTAAATAACCTGTCACTCACAGCAAGGGGGCGGAACAGACTTATGTTTTTCTCTGTAAGTCCGTTTTATTTTACTGAACAATAAAAGAAGATTGCTCAGAGCTGGATTAACTCTGTGTGGCAAGACTGGGCACAGATGATAGGAAATCTTATACCCTACATTGTGACATTGGGTTTACATCCACTTTAAATTAACAAAAACTGTGTTTTTTAAAAGCAAGAAAGCCAACACATTGCTCCACCCCACCATGCCTCCTGAGCCTCACTATTGGTCAGTAAAGCTGCTCATTACATTGCAATGTATAACAAGTACTTAGTAGAGACCAAAGCAATGACATCCTTGATGAAGAAGTAATTTGCATAACGCATTGTCATGTGTTTTGGGGTTCCAGTGATAACTGAAGATATGTCTTAACTCTTCTGGGCGTCTGTATTTAGCTGCACAGGACATTTGAGGCCCTGTGCACACGAGGAGACATGTCCGATGAAATCGGTCCGCGGACTGTTTTTATCGGACATGTCTCCTGGGATATTTTGGTCTGATGTGTGTACACACCATCAGACCAAAATCCCAGCGGACAGAGAACGCGGTGACGTGACGGTGACGTGGCGGTGACGGTCACGCGGCCACGTGCGCAAATCAGGAAGTTCAATGCTTCCACGCATGCGTCGAATCAATTCGACGCATGTGTGGAATTTTGGTCCGATGGTTAGGCGTACTAACCATCGGACATGTCCGACGGACAGGTTTCCAGTGGACAGGTTTCCACCGGACAAGTTTCTAAGCATGCTTAGAAACTTTTGTCCGCTGGAAACCTGTCCGCTAGGCAGTACACACGATCGAACATGTCCGCTGAAACTGGTCTGCACACCAGTTTCAGCGGACATGTCTCCTCGTGTGTACCCGGTCTTACATGCTTCAGAATCAGTATACTCTCACTTTAAAATCTGTAAGAGTAGCAATCTCCTTTTTAATTGATGTGGGTTGCGGGCTGTAACAATATGAAGGCAGAAAAATCAAGCACTTGATTTTACAATAATCCAACTGCCATATATTTAGCATAAAAAAGTCCATCAAAACATATCTGCATTTTGTGTGCTAAGCATCATTTAAAGACAATAGTAATGGCAGAGTCAGATATATACACATATTGATTTATTTGTTAGGTGTCAACTAAAAATGATTTATTTCTTGGACATCTCATTGATTTTCTCCATGTTTATGTATGAAGGCAGACCAAAGTGCCTTGCTGGAGTGTGTGGTTTGACATTAGGAGTAGCTGTGGGAATGACTGATTTCACAGGTAAAAGTAAAGAATGGAAATACAGTCTACATAGCTGAACCTGGAGAGGAATGAGGCAATAAATTGTTTTTTTTTTCCCCATTTAGAAGATATAAAACTAAAACATACAGTGCTGTTAACCATAAAACTGGAACGGTGAAGCAATTGTTATTAAAATAATGTTTCACTAAGCTTATTTTTTAAATGCCAATTGACTTTCATCACATCTACAAAGATTGTCAGCTTCCTTCACTGAGCATATAAGCTGCAACTCTGTAAACAATTTTAGGGAAACTTCAGAGGTGGAACAATTTACTCAGACTGGTCATAGAACCCTTCCCCCTGTAAATCCTGGTAATGCAATACTGCATAGCCTCCAGACCCCAGATAGGCAGAACTGCATAGCCTCCTGACCCCAGATAGGCAGAACTGCATAGCCTCCTGACCCCAGATAGGCAGAACTGCATAGCCTCCTGACCCCAGATAGGCAGAACTGCATAGCCTCCTGACCCCAGATAGGCAGAACTGCATAGCCTCCTGACCCCAGATAGGCAGAACTGCATAGCCTCATGACCCCAGATAGGCAGAACTGCATAGCCTCCTGACCCCAGATAGGCAGAACTGCATAGCCTCCTGACCCCAGATAGGCAGAACTGCATAGCCTTATGACCCCAGATAGGCAGAACTGCATAGCCTCCTGACCACAGATAGGCAGAATTTGCACTGCTAATGCCGCGTACACACAATCGGACATTCCAACAACAAAACTGAGGATTTTTTTTCCGACAAATGTTCACTGAAACTTGTCTTGCATACACACGGTTACACAAATGTTGTCGGAAATTCCAAACGTCAAGAACGCGGTGACGTACAACACTACAACGAGCCGAGAAAAATTAGGTTCAAAGATTTCGAGCATGCGTCAAATTGATTCCGAGCATGCTTAGGATTTTTGCGCGTTGAATTGTGCACACACGGTCAAAATTTCCGGCAAGAACTTTTGTTGGCGAAAACATTGAGAACCAGCTCTCAAACATTTATTGTCGGAAATTCCAATAGCAAATGTCCAATGGAGCATACACACGGTTGGATTTATTTACAACAAGCTCACATCGAACCTTTTTTTTTCGGAAAAAACTGTCCGTGTGTACGCGGCATAAGTGTACCTCTTTCTCTGATGGCCTGTTAAAAAAGTTCTCTTGTCTAAATATTTCTTTAAATAAATGGCAGACTTGTTTATAGCTTTTTTTATGAAGCAGAGAAAGCTTCCATAATGAAAATAAGTTTATATGCTAAACTGGATACACAGAAAAGCTAAATTAGATGAATAAGGTGCAGTTTGGAAGACCCAGTGGTGCGAATAGGTTTTGTCTATCATTAAAAAATAAAATGTTTAGGGTATGTAGTATATTACAAAGAACACAACATTCACAATGGAGCAGTATGGAGAATGTAAGGTACTGCACAGTGCACAGACTGGAGAAGTGGAGTATGTACCGTAGAGTACAATACAGGGATTGGACAAAAATATGGAAACACCAGGTAAAATAAAGAAATTGTTACCTAATATGGTGTTGGCATCCAAGACAGCCCTTATTCTCCTTGGAATTGATAAATATACAGTAAGTCTTGGATGGTGGATAATGGAATCTGATACCATTCTTAATGCAAAAATTATTCCAGTTCTCGCAGAGATGCCAGAGGTGGAGAACGAGCCTAAACCTTGTTTTTTAAAATTGACCACAGAGGCTCTTTGATATTGAGTGTACAGTGACAGGCTGTCTCCCAGGGGTATACCCATGCTCCTCATTACTGATATTTCTCCTTACTGGGCCAAGTGCGCAATTGGGCTGTACTAGATTCCACCAGCATCCTCAAGCTCTGCTTTTGCAGTCCTCTTTTGGACTCCGGACCTCTGGATATGGTCACGTGCTACATGTTTTGTAACACGAGATGTCTTCATGCCCCTGCTTGATAATTCCATAATTCCAGTGTGAGCAGATTATCCCTTATTGGGTCAAGTGTGCAGTTGGGTTATACTATATCTGTCTCTGCTGCTCCTCTCTGTCAATCCCTCCACTGGCTTCCACTCGACCAACAAATTAAATTCAAAATACTAACTACTACCTACAAAGCCATCCGCAACTCTGCCCCCAGCTACATTACTGACCTAGTCTCTAAATACCAACCTAATCGTTCTCTTCGTTCTTCTCAAGACCTCCTGCTCTTTAGCTCTCTCATGACCTCCTCCCATGCTCATCTACAGGACTTTTCCAGAGCCTCTTCCAGCCTATGGAATGCCTTACCCCATTCTGTCCATCTATCTCCTTCTCTATTAGCTTTTAGAGGATCCCTGAAAACCCTCCTCTTCAGAGAAGCCTATGCTACTTACATCTAACAACTGTATTTTATTTTTGTCCATCTGATCACCCCCCACATCTACTACCCTTTGTTCCACTTGACCCTCCCTTCTAGATTGTAAGCTCTAACGAGCAGGGCCCAATGATCCCTCCTGTATTGAATTGTATTGTAACTGTACTGTCTTCCCTGATGTTGTAAAGCGCTGCGCAAACTGTTGGCGCTATATAAATCCTGTATAATAATAATAATATCCCATCAGCACTACGAGCTCCAGGTGTCGCAGGGCCGGATTAACAGAGGGGCTGATGGAGCTGCAGCTCCAGGCCCCTTTCTCAAGATAGGCCCATTTGCCCCCCAAAAAAAAAAAAGATTTTTTTTTTTTTTTTTAGATTGACTTCGGGGGTTGTAGCTCCATGACCAGAGGTCACAGAAACCCCACATTTAGGCGGTAGTCAGTTGAAGACCTACCCCACAACCGGTCAAAATATGGGATGGCTATCATTTAGGGTTCCGGAGATACGGGCCTGCTTGCACAGCCTGTCAGAAGCTACATACAGAGCAGCCATTATAAATACAAGCTGACACACTGCAGCAGACTGAGAAAAAAAAAACATCATTTTTTTTTTTGCTAGAAAATTACTCTATGGTGGTCTTTGCAACTTTTTATGTTGCACGGTATAGAGCTGCACGATTCTGGCAAAAACGACAACTGCAATTTTTTTGCTTAGAAGATAGATCACGATTCTCTCACGATTCGTACGGCATAACATCATCTTTCACATTAAAATGAAAAAAAAAAAAATGGGCTAACTTTACTGTTTTGTTTTTATTATTCAATGAAGTGGGCAAATGCAGTGTGACATAAAATATTGCAGCAATTGCCATTTTTGTCTCTGCTAAAATATATATAATGTTTGGCGGTTCCAAGTAATTTTCTAGCAAAAAATATTGGTTTCTAACTTAAACAAGTGTTGGACTTTAAGTGGTTACATTTCTTGCATTTACACACAGAAGTTTGATCTAAAAAGGAAGTTGGTTACAATGTTTCATGTTGTTTACAAACTTGGCAGACAGTCGGATATTTTCTTTACACACAGAAGTGTATCCCTTTGATATAAGAAGAAAGCGTTAGTTACAATGTTTCCTGACGCATTCATGGCAGCACACACTGGGTTGTGACTCCGCCCCCACAACCTGACAGGATTGGTTAGCTATAAATTTGAAGGGGAGACGCCCCGCATCATTCTCTTTTTTCATCCTCACCTGACAAGGTTGAATGAACAAGCAAAAAGCATGCCTCTTACCGCAAATCGCCCCAGCAGGTTCAGCCTCTCCTGTTTGGAAGTCCCTCCTGTACAGTCTCTAAATGAGCTTTATGGTGGGAACCCCGTTCTGGTGGTCTCAGGGGCTTTGGAATTATACTGGCATCTGTAGCAAGCTTTAAAGAAGCTTCAAATCTCGCAGTGGCCCCCACTTTCGCTCTGTCTTTCCTTCCAGTGCAGTGTGTCCTTCCACAAAGGTATTTGTATCATTACATTTACCACCTAAGGTTAGTCCGTTTTGTACCTTTGTCTGCCTGTTGTTTTTTTCTCAGCTCTGCTGAGCCCTGTGGTTCCTCTGACACCCCATACTCTCGGGGTCACCGCTGCGTACCCCTTGGCGCTTTGCACATGCGCGAAGCTCAGTGATGACGCCGCCTGTCTCCTCTGCCCTCTTCCAAAATGGCGCCGGGCGAGCGGGACGCTTCTGCACATGCGCGCGTCATTAAAAAAAAGAAGGAAAAAAGAAACAGTCCTATTGCTCTGTAGTTCTGGCTGCCGCACTGTTGCTCTGCTCTACTCAGAGTGAAGATTGCACCAGGTGTGTGCAGGCATGTCCCAGATCAGCCTGGGCTAATTGATTACACACAAAAAAAAAAAAAAAAGGAATAAATAGGATAGAAGATATTATACAAGCGCCCAGAGGCGATTCAGTTTGCATGTGCCGCGCTATATAAGTTTTCATCATTCATTCATTCAATACATTTATATATTAATTTATAACATACCATAGAAGAAAGTGTATCCATAATTTAACAATTAATATAATCCAAAAAAAAAAAAAGGATAGATATATGTATATAAAATTATTATATTAATTTAATAAATAGAAATGTTGGGGGGGAACATAGTGTAATGTTTTCCCTTCTCTCTTTTTTCCCACCTTTTCGGGCTGTCTCTCTGCTATCCTCATGGGAGCCACTGCCCTCGCAGACCACCATCAGCTGACCAGGTATAGAGGCCGTCCAGAAGGTGGTAAGTAGAGGGGAGACAAAAAAGAGAGCCTGGCCACTGACGCTACAGTTTTGGTAGCCCTATCGGGTCAAGAGACGCAAGTTTGCGGCACAGAGGGAGATTCTAGCCATGCTTCCGGCAGAAGGCGCAAGAAATCGCTCAAGGTTACCCTCTTGATTTCTTCAATCAAGGCATAGCCGCTCGCGTCACAGCACTCCCGTCATAGTCGGTCCCACCGCAGACGATTACCTTCATCCCAGACAGAGCTATCTTACCCGCACCACGGCAAATGTTTGCCAAATATGCGGGGCGCCATCCTTGCCAGGGGAATTGGCCTGCCACTCGTGCTTCATCGAAGTAACCAAGGATTCAGAGGCCAGAGTAGATACTGAGCTCCCAGGAGAATCGCCACAGGGATCATATGTGGGCGATCCTTCCCCAAGCACATCGCCCGGCCGTTACGCCAGGGTGCAGTAACCCTCTCTAAGAATGAGGAGTGTGAGCAGGCGTCGGACTGTCTCTTTTTGGTTGAACCATTTGCCCATTCACTCAAGGAAGCGATCGGCTGGGAGGAGGTTATGGCAGAACTTCTGAAGGTTCAGAAATATTTCCCGGTGCTGAAAAGGGGGTCCTGAATCATTTCCCTTCATCGAAGAGCTGGAGAACCTCATAAAGGATAAGTGGGGGGGTCGCATAAGCGGCCCAGTATGAGCAACAAGTTTGCAGATTGTACCCCTTGTGGTAGTCTAAGATCGATTCTTTGATCAATGCAACTACGGTCGATTCATCTTTAATGCGACTCGCTAGAGACGTTTCTCTACCGATTGAAGACGCAGTTACCTTCCGGGACTGAAGAAAGCCTGCTCCACGACAGGAGCCGCTTGTAGGCCGGCTATCACCACAGCGGCAGTCGCTAAAACTATCGCTGCATAGGCAGCTAATGTTGAGAATCCCATTCTAGAAGGAGCCGACCAGGGGAAGATATTCTCCTCCCTGCAGGAAAATTAAGTTGGCTTACGGCTCCTGAGGGGGCGACTTCATGGCTGGAAAGAGCCTTATGGCTGAGACCCTGGATAGCGAAGGCAGCGTCAAAATCAACTGGTGCAAAATTCCATACGGCGGCTCAAGTGTATTCGGCACAAAGATGGACTCGGCCATCTCCAAGGTTACCGGGGGAAAGTCTGGGCTGATTTCTCCGATAGGAAAACCAGAGCCCCAGAAGGGCCCCGCTTACAGGCGTGATCTTCCTGTCAAGTACAGGGATGTTAGATCCTACCGCCCCGGCAGGGAATTTAGGAGGGACTGGAAGACTCGACCCTCCTTCATGTAGATACAGTAAGCCAATCACAGCTGGGGAACAGCAGAAGTCCTTTTTGAGGGTCCGTCTGCCCACCCAGCTCAGGTGAGCACCAGACTCAAGAGATTCGCTCGGATATGGGCAACTCGTATAACAGATCCATGAACACTATCCTCTATCAAGACCGGTCACAATTGGAAATTCATGGGCACATTGCCAGGGAACTCATTCCAGCCTACCAAGTACTTCCGCACCAGAAAGGGAGGGGGTTTTATTCCCCTTTATTTCTGGTACAAAAACCTACGTCCAGTCTTGGACCTAAAGAATTTCAACAGACGATCAAAATAGAGGCCCTCAGATTGGAAAAGCCTTCAGTCCATTTTGTTGTCAGTGGACGTGGGAGACTGGATGCTATCTCTAGATTTTTCGGGCGTTTACCTTTACATCCCAGTTCATCTTACCTTCCAGAGGTCCCTTTGGTTCTCAATCGATCAATCCCATTTCCAATTTTGGTGCCCCCCATTCGGCATCGCCTCAGCACCCAGAGCATTCGGCAAGTTAGGGTGTTCCTAGGGGCAGAATAAAATACCAGGTTGTACAGGGTGCAACTCCATCAAGAGAGGCTGAAGCCCTTGCTCCAGAAGATACATAGGGCCAGATTCAGGAAAGGTTACGCTGGCGGATCGAGTGATCCGCCAGCCTAACTGTGGCTTTGAGCCGGCGTTTCTGTTTTCTGTAACCAGAAAACAAGAAACGCCGGGTTGAAGTTCCGATGCGAGCAGCGTAACTGAGTTTCGCCATCGCATCGTTACTTCAACTTAAAAATGGCGCCGGGGGCGTTCCCGCCGATTTACGCTCAAAAAATATGTTAATGAGCGGAAATCGGCAATTCACGATCGAAATCCGGCGCGACGCAATGACGATACGACGTTTCCGGACGGGATACGCGGCGCATAGATATACCTACATGGGGTTGGAGTATCCTATGTTAGGTATAGGCGTCGTCATCGCGTCGAAAAAAAAAAAAAAAACGTCGCTTGCGTAAAACGGTCATGAATGGGAATGTGACGTCATTGACGTTCATTCACAGATTTTGGAGCATGCGCACGGGGATGTTTTGACACTCGACGCATGCGCAGTACGTTGGCGGCGGGATCGCGCGTAGTTAGCATACTACACGCCCCGTACCCGCTACATTTGAATTTCGCCGGCTCATTTGTGATGCGCTGCCGCAACTTTAGGAGCAAGTGCTTCGTGAATGACAGCACTTGCTCCTAAAATTACGGCAGCGCAACGCAAATGAGATGCGTTACTCCAGAGCAAAGATGCTCTGGAATACGTGAATCTGGCCCAAAGTCTGCTATCATCCAGACGTCTAACTGTCAGAGCCTGCCTCAGTACCCAGGGGTCCATGTCAGCATCCATACCCTTGATACAGTGGCCCCTGTGGCACATGCGAGTCTTACAGAACTCCTTTCTCAGGCAGTGGAATAGAACGTCAATACTCCAAACCATTCACATCCCGAACTGGGTAAAGCAATTAGTATGGTGGTGGACACACCCGTCCGACCTCAGGGAGTCCATTCCAAAAGTTCCCCCTAGTCCAGAAGTAGTAACATCGGACGCCAGCCAGGGGTGATGGGGTCCACACTATCTAGACTGAGTAGCCCAAGGACAGTGGCATTTTCGGGCTCAGGGCATAGTGTCAAATATTTTAGAGCTCAGAGCAGCCTTTCAGGCCCTCCTGGCCATTGCGCCTCTTCTATAGAGGAAGAGTGTCCTGATCAGGATGGACAACAAGTAGCGGTGTCATCAGGGCCGGCCTTAGGCCTTTAGGCGCCCTGTGCGAGAAAGCTTTACAGCGCCCCCTAGTGGCCACGCCCCTCGGTAACCATGCCCCTCAGTAACCACACCCTTTCAGTGTCCACACCCATTTCTCCAATACTGGCTCCATTTAAAGCCTTACATTCTGTTAAGTTCCCAAAAAACTGATTACAAGCTATGATAAAAATACATTCACACGCTATAATAACGCCACCTATACTGCAAATCACACGCTATAATACCACTACCTGTAAATTTACAATCAAATATCAAACATAATTACAATAAAGTATTTTTTAACTTTTGTATTTACTGTTCCTTTAAGAAACACCCTATTTAAATAATAAAAAATACAAAAACTAACATTAAGCAGTACACTGCACTTATTAAAAAAAAAATGTACTTACAGAAAAAAGTTTTTACATCTGCTGCCTGCGTCTGTAGATTCTTGCCCTCCTTTGTCTTCTCAGTGCGCATGGCATATGAGCTCCTCATAGCAAGGCAAGGACAGCCGCCATGCCGTCTTTCCGGCAGAATCCACCTGTGGCCTGCTAGGCATACCTAGAGCATTTGGCACCCGGAACGGATCCTATATCTGCCCCCCCACAGTAAAATGTAAAAACACCCCACTGTGCCCCCTGCATTCTTCAATATCTCTGTCACTACTATGTACCCCTCTCCACAACTGCACCTCTGGACCCCTTTACATTACACAGCACCTCACAGCTCTGGACCCCTTTACATTACACAGCACCTTGCACCTCTGGACCCCTTTACATTACACAGCACCCTGCAACCCTGGACCCCTTTACATTACACAACACCCTGCACCTCTGGACCCCTTTACATTACACAGCACTCTGCACCTCTGGACCCCTTTACATTACACATCACCCTGCACCTCTGGACCCCTTTACATTAAACAGCACCCTGCACCTCTGGACCCCTTTACATTACACAGCACCCTGCACCTCTGGACCCCTTTACATTACACAGCACCCTGCACCTCTTAGCCCCTTTACATTACACAGCACCCAGCACCTCTGGGCCCCTTTACATTACACAGCACCTTGCACCTCTGGACCCCTTTACATTACACAGCACCCTGCAACCCTGGACCCCTTTACATTACACAACACCCTGCACCTCTGGACCCCTTTACATTACACAGCACTCTGCACCTCTGGACCCCTTTACATTACACATCACCCTGCACCTCTGGACCCCTTTACATTAAACAGCACCCTGCACCTCTGGACCCCTTTACATTACACAGCACCCTGCACCTCTGGACCCCTTTACATTACACAGCACCCTGCACCTCTTAGCCCCTTTACATTACACAGCACCCAGCACCTCTGGGCCCCTTTACATTACACAGCACCCTGCACCTCTGGGCCCCTTTACATTACACAGCATCCTGCACCTCTGGGCCCCTTTACATTACACAGCACGCCTTTACATTACACAGCACCGCACCTCTGGGCCCCTTTACATTACACAGCACCCTGCACCTCTGGGCCCCTTTACATTACACAGCACCCCTTTACATTACACAGCACCCTACAGCTCTAGACACCTGTATGTTACACAGACACCCCCCTACAGTGCAGACCCCCCTTACAACACAGACCCCTTCTTATAATACAGAACCCCCTCTACAATACAGATTCACTCCTAAAGAGCAGACCCCCCTACAATACAAACCCACCTACAATACATAACCCCCCCCCCCCTACAATACAGAACCCCCCTACAATACAGACCCCTCTCCCTACAATACTGAACCCCCCCTACAATACAGACCCCTCTCCCTACAATACTGAACCCCCCTCTCCCTACAATACAGACCCCCCTCTCCCTACAATACAGACCCCCCCTACAATACAGACCCCCTCCCTACAATACAGACCCCCCCTCTACAATACAGAACCCCCTACAATACAGAACCCCCTCCCTACAATATAGACCCCCTACAATACACAATCCCCCCTCCTTCAACACAGCCCCCCCTCCTACAATACAGAACCCCCCCTACAATACAGAACTCCCCCTACAATACCCAACCCCCCTACAGTGCCAACCCCCCTCCTACAATACAGAACCCCCCCTCCTACAATACAGAACCCCCCTCCTACAATACAGAACCCCCCCTCCTACAATACAGAACCCCCCCTCTCTACAATACAGAACCCCCCTCCCTACAATACAGACCCCCCTACAATACACTATCCCCCCCTCTTACAATACACAATCCCCCCTCTTACAATACAGACCCCCCTACAATACAAAACCCCCCCTCCTACAATACAGAACCCCCCTACAATACAGAACCCCCCCTCCTACAATACAGAACCCCCCCTACAGTACCGAACCCCCTCCTACAATACCGAACCCCCTCCTACAATACCGAACCCCCCCACCTTGCTGCCCCCCCTACAATACAGAACCCCCCTCCTACAATACAGAACCCCCCCACAACACAGAACCCTCCCACAACACAGAACCCCCTCCTACAATACCGAACCCACTCTACAGAGCCGACCCCCCCCCTTCAGACCTGTATAGCAGGCTCAGCTAATGTGCTTGTCGCGTGCTGCACACACACAGCACAGCACAGTACAGACAAGGGGGAGGCGGCTTCACTGCTCGGCTGCCTGTGACTGAGACAGGCTGCCGAGACTTAGACCTGCGGCGCTTCACAGGGAAGGGTGATGATTGCTGCCGTGTCCCGACGGCTTGCTCGTGTTCCTGCTTGCACCCCTGCAAAGCCAGGCGCCTGTCACCATGCCATGCCGCCCAAAGTCCTCTTCGTTCGCGCGCGGGGGGAGGGGGATTCGGGGCGCCGGCACGCCCCACGCCCACTACTTAGTACACGGGCGATTTTAGAGAATTTGTGCCGATCGCCAGGCGCCCAATGTTTCCATGGCGCCCTGTGCGACCGCACATCCCGCACACCGCAAAGGCCGGCCCTGGGTGTCATGTATCCAGAGACAGGGGAGCATCAGGAGTCGCACGCTTCATAATGGAAGGGGCACAAGTGCACCTGTTAGATCTGTGGGGAGTATGCGTCCCAGCAACACAGAATTCGTTGGCCAACTACCTAAGCCGAGAGACACTTTCAAACACACGAACGGTCCCTGAACCAACAGGTATTCTCCATTCTTACGAAAACTAGTACCAGAACCAGAAGTCGACCTAGCGGCCACGCCAAAGAACTCCAAGTGTCAGAGGTTCCTGTCCAGAGCCCACTTTCCATTACCTGAAGGGACAAACTGCCTAGTTCTTCCATGGAGCTGCGAGCTAGGGTACATTTTTCTTCCAACTTCTCGGATTACAAGATTCCTGTCCCGACTTCGGAAGTCCTCAGCCACAGTTATTGTACTAATACCGTTCCGGCTGAGGAGGCCATGGTTTACGACCCTGCTACAACTAGGTACGCGGCCTCAATACATCTTCCAGTAACCTGGGATCTCATACATGAGAGGCAATTCTTCCATCCAGCCCAGAGAAGCTGCATTTGCCAGCTGTGAAGCTGAGAGGGCTAGGTTAGGGGAACTAGGATACTCTCAGGAGGTAATATCAACCTTAGTACAAGCTCTAAGGAGCTCCACTGATGTCACCTATACTAGGATCTGGGAGAGGTTCGTGTCATCGCAGCAAAGACATTGGAATCCCATCTCAAATTCTTGAATTTCTTCAGTCAGGGTTTAACAAGGGCCCGGGCTTGGGTACCCTGAAGGTGCAAGTATCTGCCCTTTCAGCCATGACGGGTACTAGATGGGCTCTTCATCATCTGGTCACTCTGTTCCTCAGGGCCTACGTAAGATCAGACCACCTAGGAGGCCAGCCTTTCCAACAGGGGATCTCTGTGTAGTACTCAAGGCCCTGTCCAATCCACCTTTTTCTCCATTCAACTTAGTCTCACCGTGGAACCTAGCTCTGAAGATGGCTTCCCGTATTGCTATCACCTCAGTTAAGAGGGCGCCGGAGATACAAGCACTTATGGCTATGGAACCCCTATTCAGTGTTCTTCCCTGACAGAGTGGTTCTGAAGCCCTCAGACCATTTTTATCCAAGGGTAACTTCCTCCTTTCATTATAACCAGGACATCGTCCTTTCGTCTTTTACTAATGAGAGGGGCGAGTCCCATGACTAGGATGTCAAGTCTACCATCTCCAGTTACGTCACAGCTACATCTCAGGAAGACGGATTCTCTCTTGATTATCCCACATGGGAGCAGACGAGGTCAGCCAGCTACCTCCCGTACCATTACCTCTTGGTTGTTAAAGCTATCAAGGAGACCTATTCAATCCAGCAACTTACGCCTCCTAGAGGGCATTAGGGCTCATTCGACAGGGGCAGAGGCCACTTCTTGGGCAGCATATTGCGGGACTTCACCGGAAACCATAGGCAGAGCAGCAACTTGGTCTTCCCAACACATCTTCATTTCTCACTACAGAGTGAATTCTGCTCTCCTGGCTACCGTCGACTTCGGCAGATCTGTTCTTAGAGCCAATTCCTCAGCGCTATAAAGAATAAATATTACTGTTTTCTTGCACCCTCCCGACTGGCGAGTTATATCCCAGTGTGTGCTGCCATGAATGCGTCAGGAAAACGGAAAATTGTATACTCACCTTTCCGTAATTTTCCTTTCCTGACGCATCTTCATGGCAGCACACAGATGCCCACCCTGCTGTTTTATGATGATATATACAGAGAATGATGCGGGGCGTCTCCCCTTCAAATTTATAGCTAACCAATCCTGTCAGGTTGTGGGGGCGGAGTCACAACCCAGTGTGTGCTGCCATGAAGATGCGTCAGGAAAGGAAAATTACGGAAAGGTGAGTATACAATTTTCCGTTTTCCTGCTAAGAACTTGGCAGACTGCCCAGATATTTTCTTTTGACAGCTGAAAGTCTCTCCACTAGAATCAGCAAACTCTGCATTGGAGATGTCAGGGGGGTTGAATCAAGATCATAATTTACAAGATTAATTGTGCAGCTCTAGCACGGTATTGTATTTGCGCAGCAATTTTTCAACCATGTTTTTTTTGAAAATAAACAGTTTTTTATACATTAAAAAAACACTAAAGTTAGCACAATTTTTTTTTTTTTGGTATCCTAAGCAATGCTTTAAACATTTTTTAGGTTACATGTTCAGAGTTACAGAGGAAGTCTAGTGCTAGAGTTAACCTGTGTGTATCTGGCTCTGATACTAGCCAGTGCCTACCCAGCCACTGACTGGTATCTCTCCCCAGCCTGTCCCCACACACCCTCTCACCTGCTGACCTGTAGATGGGGGAATCACTCCTGTAGTGTTATTGTGTTCTGCCAGTGAGTACAATGGTCAGTGTTGCTATCTATAGCTGGCAGCACTGATTGTTTTTGGAAAAACAGGCTGGTTGTACTCAAGTCGATTAATAGATTGACTTGTGTAAAACCAGCTAGCCCATACATAGATCGACTATGGCTGGTCTCTGCATAATTGGTGTAATTTCAATTCATGTATGACCCGCTTAACCACTACGCAGTCCCTAAACATCCTTCCACTCCTATACATTGTGCCCACTGTCATACCCTCCACACTCCTTTCCTGTACATAGTGCCCACTGTCATACTCTCCACACTCCTCTCCTGTACATAGTGACCACTGTCATACCCTCCACACTCCTCTCCTGTACATAGTGACCACTGTCATACTCTCCACACTCCTCTCCAGTACATAGTGCCCACTATCATACCCTCCACACTCCTCTCCTGTACAAAGTGCCTGCTGTCATAGACTCCTCTTCTGTACATACTTCCCACTGTCGCACCCTCCACACTCCTCTCCTATACATAGTGCCCACTATCATACCATCCCCATTCCTCTCTTGTACATACTGCCCACTGTCATACCCTTCACACTTCTCTCCTGTACATACTGCCCCATCATACTCTCCACACTTCTCTCTGGTACATACTACCCTCTGTCATACCCCCACACTCCTCCTGTACATACTGCCCACTGTCATACTCTTCACACTCCTCTCCTGTACAAACTGCCCACTGTCATACCCTTCACACTCCTCTCCTGTACATAGTACCTGCTGTCATACACTTCTCTCCCGTACATACTGCCCACTGTCATACCCTCCACATTCCTCTCCTGTACATACTGCCCACTGTTATACCCTCCACACTCCTCTCCTATACATAGTGCCCACTATCATACCGTCCACACTCCTCTCCTGTACATACTGCCCACTGTCATACCCTCCACACTCCTCCTATACATAGTGCCCACTATCATACCATCCACACTCCTCTCCTATACATAGTGCCCACTGTCATACCCTCCACACTCCTCTCATGTACATGGTGCCTGCTGTCATACACTTCTCTCCTGTACATACTGCCCACTGTTGTACCCTCCATGATTCTCTCCTGTACATGATGCCCACTGTCATACCCTCCACACTTCTCTCCTGTACATTGTGCCTTTTGCCGTACCCTTTGCACTCTTCTCCTGTACATAGTGCCCAATGTTAGACCCTCCACATTCCTCTCACTCACCTGCACATACTTCCCACTTATATACTGTCAGTACTCCTCCCCTATGTCGCTTACCCACAAAAACAGTTATTTAAAATGATACTGAATACCCTCAATGTTACCAGCTTTAGAATGGACACACTTTTGTTAGTTCAACTAAAGGAAATCTCAGTTCTCATATTTGTTCTGTTATTAGAACTTATTTAATTTTGTGATTACTACTGTGATGTACAGAGGAACATAGGGGATCTCAGCTACTCTAAATATAGCACTTGTGAAAAAGTGTCCCTGAAAATATTTTTTAAATGTTGGCAACTATGCACTTATGCACTGCCCAAGGGCCACTGGGTCAGTATAGGGCCCCATGAGAGGTTTCTGGGATCCTGTGAAATTAAAGTGGTAGTAAACTTTCCTGACATTACTACTTTTTAGAGGCCCTGGGGTAGGTTATGCCACAATGTACAAGTATGCACAGCATATTAGCACATTGGGGTACACTTACATTTTCAGACTGGACCCTCCATTGCTGCGCTGTGATTCTCACGCATTTATTTATTATTTATAAAAGGCCCCACCAAAATCCTCAGCACCAGGCCCATGATGTTCTTAATCTGGCCCTGCAGGTGTGTAGTCCTTTTCTGGAACCCGTGCCCTATTCTTTGCAACATGAGATGTCTCCATGCCTCTGCTCAATAATTCCCTTTTCAGTGCGAAATTAGCCATTCGTGGCTTATTTCTTTGAAGTCCTTTGGAACTATTCCACATACTGGACCCTGTTGTTGGAAATACCCTGGTCACTGGATATTTTGCAAATGAGATTTAGTCTACTATAAGAAGCCAAGGGGTGAAAAGCAGGCTCACTGTACAACTTGTATCATTCTACATGATTTTTAATAATTCTGAACACTTTTTGAATATACCATGT
Source organism: Rana kukunoris (assembly GCA_029574335.1). NCBI lineage: Eukaryota > Metazoa > Chordata > Amphibia > Anura > Ranidae > Rana > Rana kukunoris. Next base: position 410,789,684 of record CM056053.1, on the reverse strand, counting down.
ATTTTTTTCAATAAAATTGTTATATTGTTTTCTACTTCCCCATGGTTTTCTATGCCTCTTTCTTTGTTTCCTCTTTGATATTGAGGTCTTGCAACTGCGACACTTAGGGAAGGTGCGAGACTTTCTCTGCATGTTGATTAAACCAGGATTTGACAACACCAGCTGTGTGCACCATGATGTTTGCACCATGAGGTGCACATGATCAGCCACAATTAGTACAAAGTCGCTGGAATTTAATCTACCTTTCAAGGTGTTGATGGGTCCTGCAGAATACCAAGATATGGCTGGCCAAACCACGAGTGCACCTCCATCATGCTTTACCTTTGGCACAAGACAGTGCTGGTCATAAGCTTGGGACTTGGGACGCAAGCAACCACATCAGGTGGTTGGGAAGAGTGTGAAGCCTGATTCGTCGGACCATATTACAGTCTATTATTATTTATCAATATTCCGTGGGTGTTGAACCACTCTGCATCACTATCTTCTGAGAATTAATATTGGGCACACTTGACTCCATATTACTAACAGTGCACGCAGTAAGGCCCCTTTCACACTGCGCCACCCATAGCATCGGCGGTAAAACTCTGCTATTTTTACCGCCAATGCTATGGGCGGATTTGTGGCAAATTTTGCCCGCTAGCGGGGTGGTTTTACCACCGCTAGCGGCAGAGAAAGGGTTAAAACCGCCCGCTATAGCCAGGCTGTCCCATTGATTTCAATGGGCAGCAGCAGTGGAGGAGCGGTAAACACAACACTCCTTCACCGCTCCAAAGATGCGGCTAGGAGGACCTTTTTACCATTCTGCTAGCACAATGCTCCAGTGTTAAAACCCTGGAGACAATGGAGCAGCTGTTCGAGGGCTGATTGCAGGCGCTATTTTTAACTCTATAGCGCCTGCAATACGCTCCAGTGTGAAAGGGGTCTGAATGACGAAAATGAGGCTTCACACCTGTTAGCTTGGTGTCTCATCACACAGTGGAAGCAAAATAATGTGAGGAAAGGGGGATAGCCTGTTTTACGGCCCTCCTATCCCTCATGGTATGGTGGAGGCAGGAGTTTCAAGCCCCTTTATTGATTTATTTCAATGATTGGTTTCGGAATAGCTCAAAAAAGGTCAGCTCATTGGGAATTTTCTAGAAGTTCTGGGGAGTCCTCTAAGATAGGTAAGTCACCTGGGAAAAAAAGGCAGGACCCCTATTTAACCACTTCCTTCCCGCCCATATTCAAATGACGTCCGCAAGAGGGATCTCCCATCCTGGGAGGGTGTCTTATGATGTCCTTGGCTTCCCGGCCATCTAGGGGTGCACACGCCCACCGCGTCATTTGGGAGCCGATGCGCGTGCAAAGCCAGCACCCGCAATTGCCTGTGCAAACACAGATCCATGTTCTGTCAGGGGAGAGGAGACCAATAGTATGTTCCCAGTACAGAGAAACACCCCTTGTGAGTCCCCTCACACTACAGTTAGAACACACACTAGGTAACACATTTAACCCCTCGATCGCCCCCTAGTGTTAACTCCTTGCCTTCCAGTGACATTTATACAGTAATCAGTGCATTTTTATAGCACCGATCGCTGTATCGCTGTCCCAAAATAGTGTCCATCCACCGCAATGTCACGGTCATGATAAAGATCACAGATCCACGCCATTACTAGTAAAAAAATAATAATAAAGGAGCGATCCCCGCTGAGCAAGCGGATATTTAAGGGACGGATCCTCGCGGGATGCGGTAGTGTGAAAGGGCCCTTATGGTGAATTCTTAACTGGGAAAAACAATAAAAAAGACCCAGCTGTTAATCCAGTTTAATGTGTTTAGTGTTCTTTGAATATTAGGAGTTTATGCCGCCTTCCGTCCCATGTTACATCACCTTCACTTTTACATGGCGTCTTCTCCACACCTGCAAATTATGTAAGTTTTCCTTTTTTTTTGTCCAACCCCTGTATTAAAATAATATCACACCATCTATCTCAATACATTCAGCACACCCCACTATGCATTCCTATGCACTCAGAACATGCACCTTATACCCACTAGAGAACTTGCACCAATGGATCAGGCTGACACTTGTTAGACTAAAGACATATCCGCACTTGCTAGTCTGCATGCTTCTCTATAGCATGAAGATCCATTCACTTCCTGCACATTAATCAAATGCCCCTCTTATTGCGGACCCTACTTCTGCCAAGGTCTGTCATGTAAGAGGATATGGGTGGGCTACATCTCACTTCCTTGGTTTTGTCTTTGATATAACTATGGGGTGGGAATTGATCTTAATGTCTGTGCTTTAATATTATTGGAAATCCATTGGAACAATGGACAGCCTATGCCTGTCTCTATTACTACATCATCAGAACTGATATATGATGCTGAGAAAGCAAATCTCTCACTGGTTTTTGATAGTATATGTTGTTTACTGAAATATTACATGCTAGGATGGAGAAACAGCTATGCACAAAACCCATTATTTTTAATTCTTCCCCATGTGGAAAATATATTCATGGAAGATTCATATACAGCAACAGGTTTATTCAAAGACATTGAAAAGCAGATTTAACAGACCTGTAACATGGGGAGTACTGGAGCATAAAAAATGGAATGTTGTTTCCCCAGTTAATATAGTAAATCTGCATTCACTTTGAAAACCCAATCAAGTGCAACAGAAAAAAATAATAATAATCAGAACATTGGCTGGCATTTGATTGGATAATAGAGATGATCACAACGTCCCCTTTTTTTTACTAAGCTAAGTGAGCATTATCTTTTCCTTTAGTAATTCATCTCATTGCATTATGCCCCGTACACACGATTGGATTTTCAGTCAGAAAAACCTTGGATGTTTTTTCCGACGGAATTCCGCTCAAGCTTGGCTTGCATACACACGGTCACACAAAAGTTCTCAGAACTTTCGACCGTCAAGAACGTGGTGATGTACAACACTACGATGAGCCGAGAAAATTAAGTTCAATGCTTCAGAGAATGCGTCAAATTGTTTCCGAGCATGCGTCGGAATTTTGCTCGTCGGAATTTCTACAGACGAACGGAATTTCCGATAGGAATTCTTTCCATCAGAAAACTTGAGAACCAGCTCTCAATATTTTGTTGGTGGAAATTCTGACAGCAAAAGTCCGATTGAGCCTACACATGGTTGGAATTTCAGACCAAAAGCTCATATCGGACTTTTCTTCAGAATTTCCGATCACGTGTACGCAGTATTAGATTTTTCTTTAAAGGGAAATGGTGATGTTATAATACAACAGCAGCCGTAACAGTGGGACACAACTGATTTGCAAAAGGAGTACAACATGTTTATTTTTAAGTTACTTTTCACTTTCTAAAGTAAATTTTCACTTACAGTATCTCACAAAAGTAAGTACACCCCTCAAATTTTGTAAATATGTTATTAAATCTGTTCATGTGACAACACTGAAGAAATGACACTTTGCTACAATGTAGAGTAGTGAGTGTACAGATTGTATAACAGTGTCAATTTGCTGTCCCCTCAAAATAAATCAACACACAGCCATTAACCACCATATTGCTGGTCAATGACCGGGCCACTTTTTGCGATTCGGCACTGCGTCGCTTTAACTGACAGTTACGCGGTCGTGCGACGTGGCTCCCAAACAAAATTGGTGTCCTTTTTTCCCCACAAATAGAGCTTTCTTTTGGAGGTATTTGATGACCTCTGCGGTTTTTATTTTTTGCGGTATAAACAAAAATAGAGTGACAATTTTAAAAAAAAAATTAATATTTTTAACTTTTTGCTGTAATAAATAGCCCAAAAAATATATAAAAAATATTTTTTCCTCAGTTTAGGCCGATACATATTGTAATACATATTTTTTGTAAAAAAAAAAAAAAAGCAATTAGCGTTTATTGATTGGTTTGCGCAAAAGTTATAGCGTCTACAAAATAGGGCATAGTTTTATGGCATTTTTATTAATATTTTTCCTTACTAGTAATGGCAGCGATCAGCGATTTTTTTCGGTACTGCGACCTTATGGCGGACACTTTTGACACATTTTGGGACCATTGGCATTTTTATAGCGATCATACTGTAGCTATAAAAATGCATTGATTACTATAAAAATTCCACTGGCAGGGAAGGGGTTAACACTAGGGGGCGAGGAAGGGGTTAAGTATGTTCCCTGGGTGTGTTCTAACTGAAGGGGGGGGTGGTACTGACTAGAGGACATGACTGATCGCTGTTCATACATTGTATGAACAGCGAACATTCATTTCTCCCCCTGACAGGACTGGGAGCTGTGTGTTTACACATACAACTCCTGTTTCTCGCTCTGTAACGAGCGATCGCAGGTGCCCGCGGTGATTGTTCCTGCCAGGCACGTGCGTCGGGACCAGGGGCGAGCTGGGAGCGCACGCGTACCTATTGGCTGATTTGCGAGATGACGTAGATCTACGTGATCTTGTGCAGGGGAATCGACCTGCTGCAGTATAACTGTGGCGACTGGTCGGCAAGTAGTTAATGTCTAAACCGCTGGTAACAAAAGTGGGTACACCCCTAGGTGAAAATGTCCAAATTGGGTCCCAGTAGCCATTTTTTCTCCCCGATGTCATGTGACTCGTTAGTGTTACAAGGTCTCAGGTGTGAATGGGGAGCAGGTGTGTTAAATTTGGTGTTATCACTCTCACTTTCTCATACTGGTCACTGGAAGTTCAACATGGCACTTCATGGCAAAAAACTCATTGAGAATCTGAAAAAAATAATTGTTGCTCTACATAAAGATGGCCTAGGGCGCTATAAGTAGGTTGCCAAGACCCTGAAACTGAGCTGCAGCATGGTGGCCAAGACCATACAGCAGTTTAACAAGGCAGATTCCACTCAGAATGAATAAAATATTTACAAAAATGTGAGAGGTGTACTCACTTTTGCAAGATACTGTATCTGAGTGAATTTAGTGAACGTTCACTTTAAAAAGAATGCAAAATCATGTGTAAAAATTGTGACATTTTTATATTTATTTTTTTGCACATGATTGGTGCTGGTAGTATCTTCTCACTGACTGTTCTCCCAACACTGTGCTGAAGCATCTTCTCGTGACATTCGGAGTCCTCAGCATTGCACCCCAGGGCTGGACTGAGACCAAAATGTGGCCCTGGACTTCATCCAGACCGGCCCACTTTAAGTTTGCAAACAAGCGCAAAAACAGTATATAAACTATATGCAATTGTGCAAAAAAAAAACATAAGTAGCATAACATAAGGAATCCTCACTCACCTCTTTTATCATTTCAATTATTCTCCTCTGTATTTTTCTCTTCCTTCTCACATCACTGCATGAAGTGGAGGGCGAGCTGCGCAGCCATTACTTTGACAGGCTGTCACTGAAACCGGCCCACTAAGCCATCGGCCCACCGGGAAACTCCCTGTAGTTCCTATGGCCAGTACATGCCTGTTGCACCCTGATGTCACCCTCTCTGTATGCTGCTGGCAAAAGCCAGGGAAAGATGAATATAGTACTGTAGTTAACTTTTTCATACATGTGATTTTTTTAATACTTTTTACTACATTATAGTAAAGGAGAAAAATAAATAGCAGGCCTTGCTCTTTAGATGGAAAGTTCACTTTTTTTCTTGGGGCTGGCTCACACTAGATGCAGTCCAATGCGTTTTCATTCTGCATCAATAATGCATGCACAGTGTATGAATCCATGTATTTCAGTGGCCCTAGTTTATACCAGTGTAGTGCATTTCAGTGCAGTCAACAAAAGTAGAACATGCTCCATTTTGTTCCATGTAACACATCTGGAACACACAAAATTCATCAAAAACACACCAGAATGCATAAAAAAAAAAAACACCGGAATGCATCAAAAACACAAACTTGAATGCACATGTACTGAATCAATATGAAATAAAAAAACAGCAGAAAAACCCACCAAAACACATCAAAAACCTGCCACAAGGCACCAAAATGCACCTAAATACATCATAAACACATAAAAAATGTGGCAGGCGAACGGTAGCAGACAAGCGAGAGAGCGAATGGGCCGAAAAGTGGGTGCGCATCACCACAGTTCCGCTCTCACTGTGCAGCTGTGGGCAGCAGAGAGATTACATCATCTCTCACTGTCCGCCCTCACATGTGATGAAACGCTGGGGAATGAAGCCTCTCTCTCTCTTTGCTGTCACTGTTGTTGCAGGATGGTGACATGACAAGTGACTTGCTGCATCTGGTGGCAGGGGATGTGGCAAGTGACAATCCGCATCTGGTGGCAGGTGCATCTGCATTTAGTGGCAAGTTATGTGACAAGTCGCAAGCTGTATCTGGTGGCACGTGGCAAGTGACAATCCACATCTGGTGGCAGGTGACAAGCTGGATCTGGTGGCAAGTAACAAGCTGCATCTGGTGGCAGACAATGTGGCAAGGGACAAGCTACATCTGGTGGAAGACGACATGGCAAGTGACAAGATGCATTTGAAGGCAGGTGAAGTGACAAATGACAAGCTGCATCTGGTGGCCGGTTATGTGGCGAGTGTCAAGCTGCATCTGGTGGCAAGTGACAAGCTACATCTAGTGGCAGACAACATGGCAAGGGACAAGCTACATCTGGTGGAAGACGACATGGCAAGTGACAAGATGCATTTGAAGGCAGGTGAAGTGACAAATGACAAGCTGCATCTGGTGACGGGTAATGTGGCGGGTGTCAAGCTGCATCTGGTGGCAAGTGACAAGCTGCATCTGGTGGCAGGCAACAAGCAAACGACAAGCTACATCTGGTGGCAGACAACCTGGCAAGTGACAAGCTATATGTGAAGGCAGGAGACGCAACACTTGACAAGCTGCATCTGGTGGCAGATGACGTGGCAAGTGACAAGCTGCATTTGAAGGCAGGTGACATGACAAGTGACAAGCTGCATCTGGTGGCAGACAACGTGGCAAGTGACAAGCTATATGTGAAGGCAGGAGACGCAACACTTGACAAGCTGCATCTGGTGGCAGACGACGTGGCAAGTGACAAGCTGCATTTGAAGGCAGGTGACAAGTGACAAGCTGCATCTGGTGGCAGGTGATGTGACAAAATGACAAACTGCATTTGGTGACGGGTGACGTGGCAAGTGACAAGCTGTATCTGTAGGCAGGTGACGTGAGAAGCTGCATCTAGTGGCAGGCAATGTGGCAAGGGACAAGCTACATCTGGTGGAAGACGACATGGCAAGTGACAAGATGCATTTGAAGGCAGGTGAAGTGACAAATGACAAGCTGCATCTGGTGGCCGGTAATGTGGCGAGTGTCAAGCTGCATCTGGTGGCAAGTGACAAGCTACATCTAGTGGCAGACAACGTGGCAAGGGACAAGCTACATCTGGTGGAAGACGACATGGCAAGTGACAAGATGCATTTGAAGGCAGGTGAAGTGACAAATGACAAGCTGCATCTGGTGACGGGTAATGTGGCGGGTGTCAAGCTGCATCTGGTGGCAAGTGACAAGCTGCATCTGGTGGCAGGCAACAAGCAAACGACAAGCTACATCTGGTGGCAGACAACGTGGCAAGTGACAAGCTATATGTGAAGGCAGGAGACGCAACACTTGACAAGCTGCATCTGGTGGCAGATGACGTGGCAAGTGACAAGCTGCATTTGAAGGCAGGTGACATGACAAGTGACAAGCTGCATCTGGTAGCAGACAACGTGGCAAGTGACAAGCTATATGTGAAGGCAGGAGACGCAACACTTGACAAGCTGCATCTGGTGGCAGACGACGTGGCAAGTGACAAGCTGCATTTGAAGGCAGGTGACAAGTGACAAGCTGCATCTGGTGGCAGGTGATGTGACAAAATGACAAACTGCATTTGGTGACGGGTGACGTGGCAAGTGACAAGCTGTATCTGTAGGCAGGTGACGTGAGAAGCTGCATCTGGTGGCAGGCAATGTGGCAAGTGAAAAGCTGCATCTGGTGGCAGGCAATGTGGCAAGAGACAAGCTGTGTCTGGTGGCAAGTGACAAGCTGCATCTGGTGGCAGATGATGGTGGCAAGTGACACACTCAGGGCTGCCACTGATTCTGCATTATGGTGAGTTGAACTATTTAATTTTATATTACAATGTAATAATAAAAAAACATCACCGCCACTGATTCCCCTTCGCGGGTCTTGCCATAATCTATCACGCAGCTGGTCCCCTGTGCCAAAAAGATTTGAGACCACTGCCTTAGGTGACTGCTAATAATCCTAATAGATCCTAACTACCCACTCGGTTTCTTTTACAAGCAGGGGGAGGGGGTATTCCTAGCCTCCTACAACCTTCGTGGCTCTCTCAGGCTCATCTGTCCCACCAGGAGATCTGAACTATCAGCTAGCACATCCACCGGCTGGCCAGAGACCCATACAAAGCTGGAATCGGCTTTGATCAGGTCTCCACTACTGTAACCTGGAAGCAATGACATGACATCATTTCCGGCTTACCTGGCTGTCTTTGGCAGCATTTTTTGAAAAATCGAAAGTATTCAAAAACGCTAATCTTTTTTTAAATCATTTTTATTAAGGTTTTCATTGTTATACAAGAGTAGCCCACGCAGGGGCCGAACAGTTGCCCACGCAGGGGCCAGTCACCCGTTGCGTTATCAGACCGCAATAGGGCATAACAGATAACACAAACAACTTACTAAGACTACAACCCCAATATGGGGAGAGGTTCAATACAGGATGAACAGTGCTCAACATAATGTCAACAGGATGATGTAAGCTGGGCAAAAATTGGGTCAGTGCCTAAACAGATCAAAATTACATTGTTAATCTAGGAAGTGCTTACAACATCAATTGCCGTGGTAGCATCGTTTAGCCAACAAGACCATACCATTTTTGTGGGCAGCCCCTGCCCGAGTAGGTAGCTTTATAAAGGGATAAACTGGCGTTCAGTAGGCTCTTCCAGTATTGGACAGAGGGGGAGACGATTTTTTCCAGTGCATTGTGATAGCCTTACGAGCATAATACAATAGCAGGGAGATGAGTAGTTTTCTGGCTCTAATTGCTGACATTTGTTCCACCAGCCCCAACAGACAGTATTTGGGGTCACAAGGAACACAAGTCTTAGTAACCCTAGAAATGACCTGGAGTATTGCCTTCCATTACTGTGCAAATGCTGGGCAAAGCCAGAAAATATGGAAAAATTCACCCAGTTGTTGGGAGCAACGCCAGCACGCTGGAGAATGTGCCGGCGACATCTGATGCAGCCTGTGAGGCGTATAATGAGCTCTGTGTACAATTTTTGTCCCGTGCTGAGACCAGAGGGGAGAAGGGGAAGTCCCACATCTCCCTCCAGTCATCCTCATCCAGCTCCGGTATGTCCCCCATTCATTTCATGCGGAGGGAGGACAAATCGGGGGCGACAGCAATCAACAGGGACCTATAGAGTTGAGACGTGGGTTTCTCCAAGTCTTTTACCCGAAGGGTGGATTCAAGCTCAGAATACGCCAATTCAACTGGCTTGGCTGGCCCAAAAACTGACACCTGTAGGCATGCACTATTTGGAGATACCTAAAGTGGGCCTGTGCTGGCACGCTAAACCTGGCACGTAAAACATGGAAGGGGGAAAGCTCTCCGTTAGTGATCACATGTTCAAGGGTCAGTATTTTATATTTGGCCCAGGCCTGTGGATCCGGGATGGTATTGAACTGCGGTAGGTTGGGGTTCCACCACAGGGGGGGTGCGAGGAGACCAGGAGTTAGGCTGGGGCGCCCTCATCGCCTCACCCACCTTCCACGCCCGCATAGTGGTAAAAATGCTAATCTTGATATTTTTAATGCTTTCAAGTGCAAAGGAGGGATCTGGGGTCTATAAATGTCCCTAATGCTGTCACAAGGATGTTTACATTCCCTTTGACAGCAATAAACGTGATAAAAAACTTAAACCACTGTATAAAATAGAATAAACATTAATAAATCGTCTGTCCCACATGCACGCAAACAGCGATTGTCCCACACATATGAGGTATCACCGCGAATGTCAGATTATGCCCACTAATTTTAGAACTAGACCTCCTCTGTAGATATAAAATGGTAACCTGTAAAGGCTTTTAAAGCGTCACCTATGGATAGTAAAGTACGCAGTTTGACACAGCTGCGCGGGCGTGCACAATTATAAAGTGTGACATGTATGGTATCTATTTACTCAGCTTGACATCAGCTTTTATATATTTTATAAAAAAAAATTGTGTTATATATTTTGTTTTTTTGCATTCAATTTTAGAAAAGTGTTTTTTTCCCCAAAAATTGCATTTGAAAAACCGCTGCGCAAAAACTGTGTGACATAAAAAATTGCAATGGCTGCCATTTTATTCTCTAGGGTCTCTGCTTAAAAAAAAATTATATATATATATAATGTTTAGGGGTTCTAAGTTTTTTTTTTAGTGTGCAGTTGTTGGCTATTTTGCATTGCTTTATTCTCAGAAACAAAAGGCGTATTTACACTGGGCACACCTACACCTACACAGTGTGTGGGCCCCATCGGTCAGTTATCCTTCGGTCAAAAAAAAGAGAACTTGCTTTAAAATTTGACCGATGGACGCCTGCCCGATGGGTCAAAACTGATCGTTAGTATGCAAAAGCATCGGTTAAAAGGGCGCTCATGTTTAGAATCAAGTTGACGCATGCTTGGAAGCATTGAACTTTTTTTTTCAGCACGTCGTTGTGTTAAAACACGTAAACGTCACCGCGTTCTAACACAATCGTTTTTTTAACCGATGGTGTGTAGGCACATCAGACCATGAGTCAGCTTCATCGGTTAACAGATGAAAACGGTCCTTCGGACTGTTCTCATCGGATGGACTAATCGTGTGTACGCGGCCTGAGGGGTAGATCTGAAATGAGGGGAAGCTCTGCTGATTTTATTATCCAATCATGTGCAAGCTGAAATGCTGTTTTTAAGTTTCCTTGCATGTCCCCCTCAGATCTACAGCAACTGAATGTCCAAGTGCACTTTCAATGCAATTTCAAGTGCACTTGTAGTTTTCACTTGTAGTGCAAAGTGCATTTCCCTTTTGTAAATAGCCCCCATTGAGTTTTTATGTTTTCATTACGTTTTTTTCTTGTTAAAAAGGGGCACTTGTACTTGAAAATATCAGCATTCATCCAGAGACACTCGGTGATAACGTTGAGCTATTTGATAACTACTTATCAGCTGCCAGCATTATGATAAGCCCTATCCATGTGCAGGAATTTCCTATATCATTTGCACTGGTATCACGTTGAGATATGCTTGATACAAATTGCTTTGGAAGAGGGAGAAATGCCAAGTAAAGCACAGAGACATCTGTCCGCGCCGCATATAAAAACCACGTTAAGGTTTTCTGCACCTGTGTAAACAAAAACTTTATTTCCAAGAAGAATCACCGCAGCTGGGATTCATTTCAGAACTTGCCAGATAGGATGCTTTTATTAAAGTGTATGGCATAAAAACACAAATTATGAGCCATTTATGAGTTAGCAAAGATACATCAGAGGATGCATATAAATAGCGTTAGCTACAGAGATGCTTTTTTTTTTTAAGAATGTATTTTACCTAAGCTGAAGCCTCTTGGTCACGCCTCGAGGTATAACTAACAGCTAAAGGCTTTTAATAGCATGGAAGAAATGACATAAATATGCAGTAAGCCATAGCAACCAAGCATGGATTAGCTTTGATTTGCCTTTAGAGACCCAAACTAATGAAGTAAATGTGCTATGTGCTGCAATGTGGACCTTTATTAAATAAGCCTATTGTTTCTGAGAATAAAGCAATGCAAAATAGCCAACAACTGCACACTTTTCACAAGTATACACATTCTTCAACAGCTGGTAAAAGTACTATTGTCATTTACAGATATAACAAAAAATGAGTGTTTGGATGTGAATACAGTGCTAACCATAAATATGTACTGGCTCTCTATGGTATAGGATAGGAAAAATGGTCCATAATAATAAAAGGACCATCTTATTTTTAGTATGTGTTGTGCTTACCCTTATACTCTATGTATATGCAGTATATGTATACATATATTTATATACTAATATTTATTGCAATCATAATGTTTTTCTTTCTACTTTTTTGTTTTTCATTTTTTTTCTCTTTGGTTATTTATCATACCTTACCTTTACCGCTACTGCAAATGTTTGTTCGATCTACATTTATAGACATTTTAACCACTTGGAGACATTTTAACCACTTGGAGACACAAGGTGGCTCTCTGATGCTGGGAGGACGTTTATTGACGTCTTCGGCTCCTCCGGCCACTGGGGGAAGCGCGAGCACTAAGGTGCCGATGCGTGTGCCTGGCAGCTGCGATGTACACCAGGTACCCGCGATCGGCCGTTACACGGACAAGGACGTGGATCTGTGTGTCTAAACACACAGATCCACGTCCTGTCAGGGAGAGGAGACTGATGCTGTGTCCCTTGTACATAGGGACACTGATCGGTCACCTCCCCCAGTCAGTCCCCTTCCCCCACAGTTAGAATCACATAGGGAACACAAGTAGGGAACACATTTAACCCCTTCCTCGCCCCTTAGTGTTAACCCCTTCCCTTCCAGTCACATTTAGACAGTAATCTGTGCATATTTATAGCACTGATCACTGTATAAATGTGAATGGTCCCAAAAATGTGTCTGATGTGTCAGCCATAATGTCGCAGTCCCAATAAAAATTGCAGACCACCACCAGTAAAAAAAAAATATATATATAAAAAAATTCATAATTCTGTCCCCTATTTTGTAGGTGCTATAACTTTTGCGTAAATCACTATACACTAAGGCCCAGATTCATAAAGCAATTACGCCTGTCTAACTGGTGTTAGACAGGAGTAATTTCAAATTTTGCGCGCCGTATCACTAGTTTGAATCCTCAAACCATGATACGGCGGCTTCGGGCTTCGATCCGAGAGGCTTATGTCTTCGTAAACCTTCGGATCTACGCTGCGATATATTTGCGGCCGCTGGGAGGAGTTCGCGTCGTTTTGATGCGTCGGGATATGCAAATGTGGTTTTACGGCGATCCACGAAGATACGAGCGGTCTTCGCAATCGCTTACGTCTGTTTTTTTTTACGTACTGTTAGACCAGCTTTTTGCTGGTCTAACGGTGCGTAACCCATGTTAAGTATGGCCGTCGTTCCCGCGTCGAATTTAATTTATTTAATTTATTTTTTACGTAACTCGTTCGGGAATAGAAATGTCCGTAAACGACGCTACTCAAACAACGAATGACGTAACGACGTGATTTGGCGCAATGCACGGCGGGAAATTTGCGAACGGAGCATGCGCAGTTCGATCGCCGCGGGAACGCGCCTATTTTAAATCCTTCACGCCCCCTACTCGTCTATATGGATTGCGACGGGAGAAATACACTACGCCGCCGTCGTTTACTGGACAAAATCTACCTGGATTCCACGTAGAGCCAGGTAAGAAACGGCGGCGTAGTGTATTTCTGATACGCTACGAGAATCCAATTCTCTCTGAATCTGGGCCTAAATTGTGATTTTTTTTGCCCTAAACTGAGAAAAAAAAATTGGATATTAATTATAGCGAAAAGTTAAAAATATTGGGCCGGATTCAGAAAGAATCGACGCCGGCGTATCTCCTGATACGCCGCCGTAAATTCAAATGTGCGGCGTCGCATCTTTACGCCGATTCTGAAAGCAAGATACGCCGAAAAACATGGCTTCAGTCGTCCGGCGTAACTTGCCTACGCCGGCGTATCGTGGGCGCATAGTTACGCTGGACGCATTAGACGTTCCCATTAAAAATATGCAAATGAGCTAGATACGCCGATTCAGAAACGTAGTTGCACCCGGCGCATTGATATAAGTCGTTTACGTAAGGCATATGACCGGCGTAAAGTTACCCCTGCTATATGAGGCGCAGGCAATGTTAAGTATGGACGTCGGACCCGCGTCAAATTTTCCGCCGTTTATGTCGTTTGCGTAAGTCGTACGCGAATAGGGCTGTGCCTAAGTTACGTTTACGTAAAAACAATTGCGTATTTGCGACGTGATTCAGAGCATTCGCACTGGGATACGTCCACGGACGGCGCATGCGCCGTTCGTTCGGCACCTCATTTACATGGGGTCACGGGTCATTAACATGTATCACGCTCACCTTCCACCTACTTTGAATTACGCGGGCTTACGCCGGCCCATTTACACTACGCTGCCGTAACTTAGGATGCAAGTGCTTTGTGAATACAGCACTTGCCTCTCTAAGTTGCGGCAGCGTAGCGTAAAGAAGATAGGCTACGCTGTTCTAAAGATACGAAATGTATCTGAATCCGGCCCATTTTGTTTTTTTCAAAATTGTCGCTCTTTTTTGTTTATAGCGCAAAAAATAATATACCACCAAAGGAAATCTCTATTTGTGGGGAAAAAAAAAGGACGTCAATTTTGTTTGGGAGCCACATCGCACGACCGCGCAATTGTCAGTTAAAGCGACGCAGTGGCGAAAGCTGAAATTTTGCCTTGGCAGGAAGAGGGTATATGTGCCCAGTAAGCAAGTGGTTAAAAGGTAACTCCACTTTTGCTGAACAAAAAACATTACTCTCTGGGTGATTGCATTGCACAATGTACATTGCAAGGGTTTTAATACGCTTTGTTGCTACAATTTTATTTCCATCATTTACACTTTAAAAATCACAGAAAACAAAAAAATGGCATCTGCAAAAGTTTGGGCACCCTGCAGAGTTAATATCTTGTACTGCCCCCTTTGGCAAGTATCACAGCTTGTAAACACTTTTTGTAGCCAGCCAAGAGTCTTTCAATTCTTGTTTGAGGTATCTTTGCCCATTCTTCCTTACAAAAGTTTTCCAGTTCTTTGAGATTTCTGGGCTGTCTGTCACGCACTGCTCTTTTAAGGTCTATCCATACATTTTCAAATATGTTGAGGTCAGGAGATCGTGAAGGCCATGGCAAAACCTTCAGTTTACGCCTCTTGATGTAATCCCCCGTGGATTTTGAGGTGTGTTTAGGATCATTATCCATTTGTAGAAGCCATCCTCTCTTTAACTTCAGCAATTTACACAGATGGCCACGGAAATGTTGTTCCCATCACATCAGTGGCCATATAGAGACATCCTGGCAAAACACTTCAAACACGGTAAACTCCTCTCTAGAGAAGACATATTAAAAGACATCAAACCATCCCTCCTATCTCATTGGAACTATATTCTAAATCAGACACTTCCTAAATAAAAAAGACAGTGTTCATCATTGGACAAGACCTCTCACTTCATTAGAAACTCTCTGCATTAAAACATCCACCCTCAGGCACATTATCTCGACAGTCTACAAATCATTATTTGAGGAAACGCTGACTTCTCCAGCTCATCTTGTAAAGCATGGGAAAGAGATTTAAACAGACTTGACAGAGGAAGACTGGGAGACAATATACCTATATGCTCATAAAGGTTCATTGATTGAATGTGGCCACACGAGAAAGTGGCTTCAAGATTATAACCAGATGGTATAGAACCCCCACAATCCACCACAAAATGTCACCTCTGGTCTCTGATAGATGTTGGAGATGTAAACGAGAGGAGGGCTCTATGTTACATATATGGTGGTCATGCCCTTTAATTCAATCTTTTTGGGTAGCGTTGCATGAAACCATTAAATTGATTACATCGTCAAACTTAAGTTTCACCCCTGCTCAGTATTTATTACATTTCAGTTTTATGCCTAGAAATCAGTATTTGAAATCACTTCCTATGTTCATGATAAATGCGGCACGACATTGTATCCCCTGTCACTGGAGATCTCCTCATACACCAACGAAGGCAGAATGGTTCAGGAGAATTAACAGCATGGAAAGAGTTGAGGAACTCATAAGTATATCCCAAGAAAAAAATTACCACATTCTATGCTACCTGGCTCAATTGGACAACTTTTAAGGATTCCCACCATTACAAATCTATTGTAATGTAAAACTTAGGACTTCTCATTACTTTTTTTTATCTTCCCCTTTCCCCTTCCCTCCCTACCTCCCCTTCCCCTAGACGAATGTGCTTGTCTAAACACCTATACTGTTCATTCATTCTAAATTGAACATAATGAAGGTAGATCTGCAATTTGTATGCTTCCATGAAAGTTATTGTTTGTAACTCCTACATGATTGTCTTCTTCTGATGTATACAATCTTTCATTGTTATGATACTTTTATAAGTGTACAATGTTTTATGCTTTATTGTTCTCCCAATAAAGATTCTTTGTGAAAAAAATAAATAATAATTCACAGATAGCATCAAGTTACTATACAAAATTTGCTGAAATTTTATTGAATCCATTTTTCCTTCTACTCGTGAAATGTTTCCTGTGCCACTGGCTGCAATACAACCCCAAAGCATGATTGATCCACCCCCATTCTTAACAGTTTGGACAGAGGTTATTTTCATTAAATTCTGTGCCCTTTCTTCTCCAAACGTACATTTGCTTATTCCAAAAAGTTCTATTTTAACCTCATCGATCCACAGAACTTGTTTCCAAAATGCATCAGGCTTGTCTATATGTTCATTTGCAAAGTTCAAACACTGATTTTTGTGGTGAGGACGTAGAAGAGGTTTTCTTCTGATGACTCTTCCATGAAGACCATATTTGTACAAGTATCCTTTATAGTGGAATAGTGTACCACTACTCCAGTGTCTGCCAGATCTTTCTGGAGGGATCGTTCAATTGTAGGTTTTGAATTGCTTTTCTCACAATCCTGCGACCTGTTATGTCTGATATTTTTCTTGGTCTTCCAGATCTTGCTTTAACTTCCACTGTTCCTGTTGACTGTCATTTCTTAATTACATTCCAAACAGAGGATATTGACATCTGAAAACGCTTTGCTATCTTCTTATAGCCTTCTCCAGCTTTGTGAACGTCAACTATTTTCAGTTTCAGCTTTCTAGACAACTGCTTAGAAGAACCCTTGGTGCTGATTGTTGGGGCAAGGTCAGATGAGTCTGGGCATTTAAAACCTTTGAGATTGATATCACCTGGTTTTCCCAGATGATGATTGAGAACAATCCATGACACTGGCAGGTCTCAGCTTTGCAAAGGGGGCAGTGCATGCTATAAATTCTGCAGGGTGCTCAAACTTTTGCAGACGCCATTTTCTGTAATTTTAAAAGTGTAAATGATGGAAATAAAACTTTTTTTGACATATTATAAGAATGTCTAATCTGTAATTTGATGCCTTTTGGAGATTTTTCCATCTTTCCTTGCACATTGTGAGGGATTAGCTCGGTAGCGGGTGTGTGTGACCCCCTCTGTGGGTTCACTACACGCTGAACTGTACAAAAAGGCACTTGAGGATGACTGAAAACAAATGATATGGTTTATTTTTCCATCTTGCGGGATACAACGTGCAAGCATCAAAACAGTATGAACAAAACAAAACATAAAATAAACCCTTGCCACTTGGGGCGTCTACCTTCCCAACACAGGAACCTACCTATTGAGTCTGGCACAGCCTACTGCTGGGCAGACACTGCTGGTCCTACAGCAGAAAACAACAAAAAAGTCTCTTTGATATTTCTCACACAGAAATATCCATCAGCACCTCACCTCTTCAGAAGTGCTTCTGACTGCTCCTTCACTCACACAGCCTTCAGGATGCAGCAATCAGTCGTTATCCTTAGGCTTTATTTATAGGGGGCTTTAATTGCTTCATTTTGAACAGCTGAAGGCTTCTAACTCCCCAAACCTCTCTGGCCATTTCTACAGCCGACGCCCAATAGTAATTGGTGTATTGTCTACACAAGGCAGGAAAGTATCTTCCATCTGGGAAACATACACAGATTTACCTGACTTCCTGTCACAACATTAATACAAATTTTTACCTGGGGTGCCCAAACTTTCGATCCCCACTGTGTATAATAAATATATATATATATATATATATATATACACACACACACATATACAGTGCTGCGAAAAAAGTATTTTCCCCTTCCTGATTTTTTTTTGCATATTTCTAACACTTAAATGACTCAGATAATCAAACAAATTTTAATATTACACAAAAATAATCCGAGTAAATCCAAGATGCAGTTTTTAAATTATAATTTCATTTATTAAAGCGGAGGTTCACCCTAAAATCCATTTTTTGACAATGGGTCCAGCATACTGCTAACATCTGCAGTATGCTGTTTTTTTTATTTATTTTTATTTTTTTCGGTTCTTATCTTTATACGAGACCTTGTTATCCGGCGGCGAGCGGGCAATCGTGCGGGGAGTAGGCGTTTCTAAGCGAAGACGAGTTGATTGACGGCTGCTAAAGCGCGTCACGCCTTCCGGAAATACCCAAAGTGACTCTCGGGCGTTTACGGCGCCTGTCAAAGTGAAGCACACTAAAAGATCTAAAAAAGTAATGCATCATGCTGTAATCTAAAGAAATTCAAGAACAGATGAGAAACAAAGTCATTGACATGTATCAGTGTGGAAAGTACTGAGCCAATTCTAAGGCCGTGTACACACGATCGAACATGTTCGCTGAAACTGGTCCGCAGACCAGTTTCAGCGGACATGTTCGATCGTGTGTACGGCCTATCGGACCATTTTCCAGTGGACCAAAGTTTCAAAACATGCTTGAAAACCTGTCCGTCGGACAGGTTCAATGGTTAGTACACAAAATCATCGGACCGAAAACCTGCGCATGCTCAGAATCAAGTCGACGCATGCTTGGAAGCATTGAACTTAGTTTTTTCATCACGTCGTTGTGTTCTACGTCACCGCGTTCTGGTCCGATGGGATTTTGGTATGATGGTGTGTACGCACATCAGACCACTTCAGCGTGGTCCGATGAAAATGGTCCGTCGGACAAGTTTCATCGGACATGTCAGATCGTGTGAACGCAGCCTAAGGCTTTGGGACACAGCAAACCATGGTGAGAGCCATTATCCACAAATAGATAAAACTTGGAACAGTATTGAACCTTACCAGGAGTGGCCGGCCAACCAAAATGACTCCTTGAGCACAACGACAACACATCCAGGCGGTCAAAAAAGAACCCAGAACAACATCTAAAGAACTACAGGCCTCACTTGCTGATCAGTGTTTATGATTCAACAATAAGAAAGAGACTGGGCAAAAATGCATCCATGGGAGAGTTCCAGGGCCAAAGCCACTGCTGACCAAAAAGAACACAAAGGCTCATCTCACATTTACCAAAAAACTTGATTTTCCTCAAGACTTTTAGGCAAATATTCTGTGGACTGATGGGACAAAAAATTTTTGGAAGGTGTGTGTCCCAATACATCTGGCATAAATTGAATACAGCATTTCATAACAAGAACATCATACCAACAGTCAGACATGGTGTTGGTAGCGTGATGGTCTGGGGCTGCTGTGAGGGCTTACCTTGAGTGGAGTCCATTCTGCAGATTGTAAGCTCACCCTTGCAGGTACACACAGCAATAAGGTAGACACTACCTGGGCTGTGAGTCCGTGCACGGGGGCTAGTCTTGTAGCTGAGTAGACGTGGTACACTGATGACAGCAGAGGGTCAGGTAAATACCGACAGAAAGTTCAGGGTTCGCAAACAGGAACCAAAGACAAGTCCGGGGCACAAGCCGTGGGTCAAGGGCTGGAGACGGCAGAGGAAGTCCAAAGGTACAGGCCGGGGTTAAAGGACAGGAGACAGCAGCATTCCAGGGTACATAAGCCAAAAGGTCAGAAGCCAGGGTCAGTCATGTAGCTAGAGATAACCACAGGAACCGTTGGCACAGACAGGATGATCAGAGCACAATGAACTGACACCTCTATATACGCTTTATATCCTGGTTGATTAGGATAGACAAGTGCAGATAGTAGGGAGATCAGGCAATCAGCACATAGTTCAGCACCAGGCTTCAATGGACAGCAAGCAGAATAGCAACTGAGAAGTGGCTCAGAGGAAAAGACCCAGAGTAGCAACGGGGAGGTACTGGGTTCAATTCCATCCAGAGCCACCTGAAGCGCGACCACACCTCGCCATCTGCTTGGCACGGTAGGGACTGTGACAGCTGCTTTGCAGCTTTAGGACCTGGAAGACTCGCCATAATTGAACCACAAATTTTGACCTCTACCAAAAAATCATAAAGGAGAATGTCTGGCCATCAGTTTGTAACCTCAAACTCAAGTGCACTTGGGTTATGCAGTAGGACAATGATCCAAAACACATTAGCAGATTAAAAGTGAGTATTACAGAGAACGATGCTTTTTTTATTTAAAAAGGATGTAACATGAATTTGAGAGAAAGCTGTATGTCTCTATTGAGGTGATGTTGCATACCTGGTGGAGTTGAGTTAAAGGTGGACTTCTCTTGCACCTATTTTCCAACACCCCTGGTAATGGTTATAAGAGATGCGAGAGTGGCACAAGAGCCGATGTTGCAGCTGTTGGATGTGAGGCTAAGCCGACTGTGGACCACTGGTCTTCAACAGTCAGGCAGCAAAGTACCAAGACAGAAGGCAGGAGCAGTATCAGGATACAGGTCAAGGTTAGCAACAGCTTTGCAGTGAGATACAGGAACATCAGGCAGAGGCATTGTCAGGATACGGGCCAAAGTCAGTCAACTGTCAGGCAGCAAGGTTCAAAATCAGGGATGATTCAGAGTCTAAAGCACAGACCAGAGTTTACAACAGGTAGACAAGAATCCAAAGATGGATAACAGGCAAGCTGGGTTAAATACAGGAAGACAAACATAGCAGGTCAGGTCTCAGGTAATACCACTCTGCAATCTGTCCATGTCAGATTCAAGCTTAAATAGGGCATTTGGCACTAATACCAGTGTGCATGTGCCCACCCATGTTTCTTAGCATGCATGCTAATGCCTGCTAACACACATCAGGAACTACGTTTATGCTTAGAAACATGTGCATACACTGGTCTTCTTGTACTAAAACACACGGACCTTTCTTACAGGTGGGGGTTGCCCGTGGACACCTCTTGCAAGACTTGCATTAGGAAATCAAAAATTGTGAGGAAAAACATTTTTAAATAATTTTAGATCAAAGCCATTGTGTCCTTGGGAAAAATTACCTTTAGCTTCATGATGTGCAAGCTTTTTAGTGCTAACCAGTAGACATGTGCACACTGAAATATTTTGCTTCGGAATTTCTTTTACGTCTGAAAAATAAATTGATTTTGTTACTTCTGAAATTCATTTTTATTCACTTAGTTTTTCGTTAGAAATTTCATTCGTCCGAAAATCTGAATGAATTAAGGTCGAATCGGTCATTAAAGGCTTATGGTGTCTGTCGAAAGTTCAAAGAAGATTCGACGGAGCAGCGAAACTGTACAACGCCGAGATCCTACATTTCCGGTCTAATGTTCTGCCTACAAGCTAGCTATAGCAGAATTCTACTGTTGTATGACTAGTAATAATTTGATTTATTAATTATTATTACTAGTCAACCAACATTAGAATTTTTCTATAGCCTATGGGCTGAGCATTTGGCCGGAAATGTACGATTGCAACATTGTACAGTTTAGCTGCTCCGTCGAATCTTCTTAGAACTTTCAACAGAAACCAAAAGCCTTCAATAACAGATTCGACGTTTGTATGTTTTTCGATGCTTTGTCGAATCTTCACCGTTCATGTTGAATTGTCAAGTTAGTTCTAGCTATTTTACTGCTCCTCCTCTTTGGTTACAATCAGCCAATAACATTCATCATCATCACTATTTTTATTTTACTTCCCCCACCCAATTCCAGCAGCAATCTTTTCTCTCTATAATGTAGAATCTTTTCTCTCTATGTCGAATCTTTTCTCTCTATGTAGAATAATCTTGGACTAATAGAGTTAAGGTTAGGCACTTTTCGACCACAGGCTCGATAGACACAGATTGTTATCGTCAGCGTCATGTGGAATCTCCTATCTATATCGAACTGTTGTTGCAATGAAAATGAAAATAAAGCATTTGTTTATGTCGGATTTTTCGGTTTTCGTATTCTGCACATTCACGAAAATACCTGAAATTCGGACAAAAATGCATTCGGACGAAAAATAATGCACATGTCTACTAACCAGTGTCCACCACTATCCAACACACTTGTTGGCTAACAAGACACCACCTCCCTAGAACAGGGGGTTGACATAAGCTCAAGAATTCAATACCAATATAATAGACATTGTACCTACTGTAATTAGCAAGGTTTCCTTGTAAAATGGTAGATAACATCTTCTGTTAGATTTTGTTGTGGGGTCACCCCTGGGACTGTTTGCTGAAGAAGGTGTACCTAAACAGGATAGCATGTATTGTTAACAGACTAATTTTACCTTGTTTACTTTGAGTTTCTTTTCAACGCCTTTTATGTTGCATCTAATATAAAAATATTGGTTAAAGATAATATTTCAATCAGTTCTACAGAGGATTCTCATCATGCTAACCTCAGGCACTACCATATTGTCGGTGTGTTCTGTTGCCTAACTTTATTTACATACATAATAACTTCAGACATTTTAGTAAGTCAGCACTAGGGTCAAAATAGAAGCTGTTGTCATTTATCATTCTGCTGTCATGTAAAAGTTCTGAGCTAAAAGTGAGATTAAGTGACAACAGCCCCATCATCAAAACCGAGAAACATCTGTGGTGTACTGTGCATATAAATGAGAAAAATGCTATATAGCCTAGAGAAATTACACAGAAACCACATAAACATAATTTACTTCTTGCATTTTAGGCCCTTCATATGAGCAATGACCTTTTCCTTTAGCGCATTGTCTTTTCTGAAACAAATGTTTTACAATACACTTTCGCAATATTACATGCAAAGGATATTGTATGCCAACTCTAAAGGCGTGTTAGTGAAAGGGGTTTTGCGTTAAGTTAGGCCATTTATTTTGAATATCCTTGAAGTGTACCTTAAAGTGGAGTTCCAGTCTTTTTTAGTCAGCAGCTACAAAAAAGTTTAGCTGTCGACTTTTAATAAACAGACACTGACCTGTCCCACCGTCCAAAAATGTGGCCCCCTGAAGCCTTGCTCCTCTCTCCCTCCTCTTTGCAGTGCCATCATCGCAACTGTGGGTGCCCGGCTTTGACTGCTTGCGGCCTTATGGCTGCGTATGTGCGAGTCGTGCGCATTTGCAAGTTGTGCTGTGTTCTCCTAGTGGCCAGGCAATCTTCTGTGACCTGCGACGCGTCCCAGAAGATTGCATAGATGTAGAGGGAGAGGAGGAGTCACCTAAGAGGCCAAGCGAAGGAAGAAGGAATTGGGACAGGAAGTACCTGTCAAAATCAGGTACCCACTCCCCCCCAAAAAAATGACATACCAAATGTGGCATGTAAGTGGGGCAAGGAGTGCTTAAAAGCCAAAGTTCCACTTTTGGATGGAACTCCGCTTTTACAAATAAGTAGTGCTATCCCCAAAGCAGCTTCTGGATAGTTTGGGTCACCCTGCCCTGCTCCAGTGATGACCTATCCTGCACCAGGACCTGAGAGGCACTGACACACTTGGATATTTTTGAAATGGGCTTTATTGAAAGCAAAAGTCCCAAAAAGCAAATGGATTTGGAAAAAGTAATGAAGGCAGCTAACACAGTATAGGTTCAAGAAATTTCAAATGACAATACCCCACTCAGTAGAATGGTCTAACATGGAATCTCAATCTGTGTGTAAATCACAGCAGTATGAACAGTGTAGAGCTACTGTCCTACCTGCACTGGAGCCCTCTGACTTTTGACTTTTTTTGGCGTGCTCTCTCCTATTTGTAATCATTTGGAAACCCAGGACCAGCTTGGTCCCCTTAGGCTGAACTACTAGACAGACAACAGAAATGGGAGTCGCAAAAAATCCTCCCAAGGTGGCCAATAGACCTCTCAATACTCCTGATAATTTTGGTGAAGAACTTTATGTGTACAAAATACCCCAATCTATCAGATAAAAGAGTGGTTCTCAAGTGGGAATATGGAACCTCTGAGGGTACCTTGACAAGTCGGGGGGTACTTTAGGGCTATATTGAATATGGTAAATGCTCCATTTGCTTCCTAGGTTGCCCTAGGTTGCCATAGTTAATGGATGCATTAGTTATAGTGTGATTGGTGGACAATGCTCTCCATAGTACATCATATTATAAATGTATCGTAAATGCAAAACTTTGCTTTGGTCATAAGTTAGTTAAACCTTTACAATTTTTTTCTGTAACTTTTAATGCAGGTATGCAGGTAAGAGGTGTTTGCAGATAAAATAAAATAAAACACTGTGCCCACTATTGCAGCCTCACCCGAGCAGAGGAAGAGAGAGGGCGACCGTTTTCAGCCCATGTGTACTCGGCATTAGCGTGACACTGGGAATGTGAATTGCCCTGTTAATAGGGTGTAGATAGGCTAATTCAAAAGAATATCTGGTTACATAGTTACATAGTTAGTCAGGTCGAAAAAAGACACAAGTCCATCCAGTTCAACCATAAAAAAAAATAAAAATAAAACAAAGTAAAACACAGTACATCCTCCCATACACCCAACTCCATACCCACAGTTGATCCAGAGGAAGGCAAAAAACCCCAGCAGAGCGATGATCCAATTTGCTACCGGAGGGGAAAAAATTCCTTCCTGATCCCCCGAAAGGCAATCGGATTTACCCCGGATCAACTTTACCTACAAAACTTAGTACTCAGTTATATTATGTGCATTTAGGAAAGAATCCAGGCCTCTCTTAAAGCAATCTACTGAGCTGGCCAGAACCACCTCTGGAGGGAGTCTGTTCCACATTTTCACAGCTCTTACTGTGAAGAAACCTTTCCGTATTTGGAGGTGAAATCTCTTTTCCTCCAGACGTAAAGAGTGCCCCCTTGTCCTCAGTGTTGACCTTAAAGTGAATAACTCAACACCAAGTTCACTATATGGACCTCTTATGTATTTGTACATGTTGATCATATCCCCCCTTATTCTCCTCTTCTCAAGAGTGAATAAATTCAGTTCCTCTAATCTTTCCTCATAGCTGAGCTCCTCCATGCCTCTTATCAGTTTGGTTGCCCTTCTCTGCACTTTCTCCAGTTCTCCGATATCCTTTTTGAGAACTGGTGCCCAAAACTGGACTGCATATTCCAGATGAGGTCTTACTAATGATTTGTACAGGGGCAAAATGATATCTCTATCTCTGGAGTCCATACCTCTCTTAATACAAGAAAGGACTTTGCTCGCTTTGGAAACCGCAGCTTGGCATTGCATGCCATTATTGAGCTTATGATCAACTAAAACACCCAGATCCTTCTCCACTACAGATCCCCCCAGTTGTACTCCCCCTAGCATGTATGATGCATGAATATTCTTAGCCCCCAAGTGCATAACTTTACATTTATCAACATTAAACCTCATCTGCCACTTAGTCGCCCAATTAGACAGAGCATTGAGGTCGGCTTGTAAATTGGAGACATCCTGCAAGGACATTATTCCACTGCATAGCTTGGTGTCATCTGCAAAAACAGAAATGTTACTTTTGATCTCAGACCCAATATCATTTATAAATATATTGAAAAGTAAGGGACCCAACACTGAACCTTGGGGTACACCGCTGATAACCTTGGACCATTCAGAGTAAGAATCATTAACCACAACTCTCTGAATTCTGTCTTTCAGACAGTTTTCTATCCATTTACAAACTGATATATCTAATCCTGTAGACCTTACCTTACACATGGTTGTCATACTTTGTTTTGATGTTGGTTAATTTGCACGTTGACACAATCCAGTTGCCGCCTTCTTCACCTTCTCCTCAATGCCTCCTTTAGGTGGTACCCTGCAAGCATAAGGGTCTATGTAACTCAAGCAAAACAGTGCCACACTGGTACAGAAATTCTGACATCTCTGTGGAGGCAGGCACAGAGGTGGTTAACCCTATAATTTCTTGTGCCAGGAGAATTTGTGTGTGCAATGGCACCAACCTACTGTCCGCCCTATGACAGAGAAAGTTCACACACGTGCCTTGCCTGACAAATTTACTTCACCTGGTGGTGCAGTGCTTCCTGGAAAGAGAGAGTCATGCCAAGCCAGTAAATGGCTGGGTGAAATTCAGCAGGAACTTCATCTGCCCCCACACCGCCTCATGTATGACATGCCCACCCAAAGAAGCTTTACCTTGACCATGCTACAGTTGCTGCACATGCATCATCTGGCTAAAAAGAATTCTACCAGTTTGAGTATGGCACAAGGAAAGGCTTGGGGGGGCTGGGTTTCTTCTCCCCACTTGAGTGGTTCCTCATACTGGATGAGTGCATTGTATTGTTTCTGTTTGAGGAGGTAAATAGAATGGTAAACTGTGACAATGTGGGATCAGCATGAATGAAAAAATTTAATTATCACATCAGGGATTTGTCAGAAGGGTCCGAAGCTTTATTTACATGGTCATGCGGTACCCATCTGGCAATGTTTAGGAGCCACGCAGGGCCCCTTCGTCAGGCAAGTGGGATCAACTTTACTAATTCTGTGGAGCATACACTGCATGACATTATAGACAAGGCACAGGAAGTACAGCAGCAGGAGGAAGAGGGGGCCTTCCAGGTTTTTAAGGGCCCACTATATCCAGACACCATCCATGTGAGACCTCAGCAAGTACAGGGGGAGCATGAGGTGGAACTTGGGTGCAGTGGCAGCATTCAGGAGGAGGACATGGATCAGGCTTCCAGTAGTGGGTTTCATCCCTCACAAACTCCAGGATTTGTACGTGACTGGGGGGGGGGGCAGCTCTCATATTCAGCAGCCCCTGAGGATTTGGGTTCCTCCACCTCTGGTAACTTGTGGTGGATGAACTCATTCATACTCCCAAGCCTGTGAATTGACCCTAGGATTTGTGGCAGGGAGAGGGACCATTACGGATTGGCAAAACTCCTGGATCCACTTCACAAGTCAAAAGTTAAGCTCACCCAACCCTTGCAGAGGCAACAAAAAATGAAACACCTGGCAAACATGCTGTGAAGGAACCTGTTTACCTCCTTACCAAAGGCTGACAGAATACTGTCTCATGGACTATGTGGCTTGGGGCATGCTGTATTTAAAAGAAGGAACAGCAGTGGGGATAGCTGCCTAAGCAAGGTGTTACAAAAAAAAAATCTTTACTCAGTGCCCAGGGCTGTTGCCAACAGCTATCCGCATTGGCTACATCATATGATGGGGAAGTACATGAGATCAAGGTCCGATGTTGACAACCTTACAATGTACAAACCCCTTGTTTATTGGGTAACAGGGATTGACCACTAACCAGAGCTTGCCCAGCATGCAGATGATCTGCTGGGCTGCCCTACAGCCAGTGTCCTCTCAAAATGTATGTTTTGCACTGCAAGTTTTATTGTGACAGATAAAAGAGTAAGCATGTCTCTGGACAGTTAACTGGCTCACATTAGTTAAAATGAACTAGTCCTGGATCAGCGACAACTACCAAGCTCCTGCTGCAGATGCCAAAGTATTTATTTTCTGTACAGCATAAGCCTTTTTTTTCATAGATGCAGGTTTGTATTAAGTCCCATCTCCTGCCCCCACGAGTACATCTGGCCACTATTAATAACTACTCCTACCACTGCTGACTTGGCACTGTTAAAGGGGCTGTAAAGGTTCATTTTTATTTTTATAAAAAATACATATAATTTTTATTTTATTTTTTAATAACAAACATGTAATACTTACCTGCTCTGTGCAAGGGTTTTGCACAGTGTGACCCGGTCCTCTTTTTCTGGGGTCCTTCATCTTCTCAAGTGCCACCACGGAAAGCCACATTCCATGGGGGCACTTGTGCGGGCACACTCCCGAGTCCTGCTGCTGAGTCCATTGACACAGGCAGCAGGACTCAGCCCTGCCCCGACTCCTGTGTCCAGAGGCATATCTAATGAAAATGGCACCCATGCCAAGCACTGAAACTGCGCCCCTGTGTGATGAGGACAGAAAGGGATGCCAAGGACAGGGGGGAACACTGGGGACAGACAGAGAGGGATGCAGTGTGATGAAGACAGAGATGGATGCCAGGGACAGGAAAGAACACTGGGGACAGACAGAGGGACGCAGTGTGACGAGGACAGAGAGGGATGCAGTGCGGACATGGGACACAGGGGGATGCCGGGGAGGGGTCACCGTGTCTGGGTGGTGACACAAATGGACACTGTGGGGGGACCAGGAGACCTGTTGGGGCCCAGGCCCCCTACATCTGTACTGGCTGCCCCTCCTCCCCCTCTGATGGTGGCGGTTCTGGTGTCTTTAGACTCACCTGATGTCTGTAATAATAAGACCTCTCACAGCACACTGCTCCCCCCCCCCGGCCGCTCCTTTTTTCCCCTCTGTCTGGTGATGTAATGTACAGTACGAGCACCTGGGGTGGATGGGAGGGAAGGAGGGGCCGACGAGGAGCAGCACGCTGTGAGAGGTCTTATTACAGCCGCTGCCCGTGCTAGACTGTATGTGTTGCAGTCTTGCAGAGCCTCTTATGGGGCCACCCTAATGGCCCCAGGCCCTCGGTCAGTGCCCGAGTCCCCCGATGGGTCAGTCCGCCCCTGCTCATTAAACTGTTAACATTCAGTGAAAGTTCATGTACTGCAGTACATAAACGTTCACTGAATGTGGACAGTTTAATGAGCTTGTTGCACAAATCACTTTATTATACTTTATTTATGATATCAATGGCTATGCATATTTATTTATTCCATATTCAGCACTATATTTGATTGGCTGCTTCTGTTTGGCACACACGCACATTCTCACATAATGATGACTTTGAGTTGTCATCATCATGTGTGATTGTGTGTGTGTGCCAGGCCCAAGCAGAAGCAGCCAATCAAATATAATGCTGAATATGGATTTAATAAATATGCATAGCCATTAATATCATAAATATGGTTTAATAAAGTGATTTGTGAAACAACAAGTACTACTTTTAAGTAGAAGTAGTACCTGCTGTTGCACAAATCACTTTATTGCACTTTATTTATGATATCAATGGCTATGCATATTTATTGAATCCTTATTCAGCACTATATTTGATTGATTGCTTCTCTCTAGTCTCTCGTGACTCGTCTCTTCTCCTCACGTGAAGTCACAGACCACACTCCAGGGAAAAGATGATGCCGGTGTTCTGTCAAAAGCTCCAACCTGTTGGCCGCACAGAGGAGGGTAGGTAGAGCATTAGGCTCCACCTCCGCCAGTTTCCCTACCCTCTATGTGGACCTGGTCTGGCCAGTCATCAGCTGTCATTGAGGCGTGCACCTGTCGCTCCCCTCCCCAGGCCAAGTAATCATTAGCAAGTGCCGTGCCGGCGCCGCGCTCCAGCAGGCCAGCCACGGCACCGGTTGCTATATCAGTGCGGGAGGTGGCCGCGAGAGCCCAGAAGCGACCGCGGAAGGACGTGTGTGTTTTTTTCCCCGTGCGTAGAATGCATAGAATGCATTAAGGTGAAAAACCTTGAAGGTTTACAACCCCTTTAAGATCTACTTAATACCGCCAATACCATTTGTACCTGCCACCATTACCACACTGGGCCCAATAATGTTGTTTGTCGCAATGGCACTTTTTATTGCGCACACCCAATTTTTTTGCACCTGTTTCACAGTTTTTACATTTTTTGGCCAGGCAACATTCTGTGCTTTGCCCCACTTTTTTGTAGAGTTACTGTGTTTTAGCACCAATAATGCCCCAAACACAATTTTTCTGCAACATTTTCACAGTTAAAAATAGTTACTTTTTGTTCAGGTAACATCCTGTGCTCTGCATGAATATTTATATATAAATATTTTCGGTATTTTGGCACCACTAACACCCCAAACCCAATTTTTCTGCAGCAGTTTCACCGCAGAATTCAAATTTTTGGGCATGTAACAGCCTGTGCTCTCTAACAATGTTTATATTGCTTTACAGTGCACTGGCACCAAAATTACTCAAAACCTAATATTTAGACAGCTGTTTCCCAAAGATAACTATTTTTATATATTTTTTTGGCGGGTTAACTACTGGGTTAGCCATTAATGATTGCATTTCATTACTGTGTATTGTCAATAAAAATGGACAACGCTTTAAGTTTCCACATTATCTTTTACAGTTTTGAAAATAATTTGGCTTTCACACAAGCTATATCATTTTGTTAGTATTGATCATTTGACAAGCTACTCTGTCACAATTTAAAATAATTTTGAATACATGCTCTTTAAAGTTGTGTAGCCTAACTGTGATTTTCTTTTTAAATAGGAAGCAGCCATTCTCATTCCCTAACCCTGAATTGTGTGGCTAAAAAAATATACATTTTGGCAGCTAATTTGTACACCCTTTTCTCCATTTACAACAGTAGGAAAAGAGTATTTTTAACAAAATATGGAGTCTTCCTCCTACTTCAATTGTCTCCTATGGAATATAATTAGATTTTTTTTGCAGCTGATCTATACAATAATATATGCAAATATTTATATATAATAAATAAAAAAATGTATATGTGTGTGTATATATATATATTTATGGTCGTGGCCCTCTGACTGAGAGTGATGTGGATCACATAAACACGCGACAAGACTTACAACATAAATAGACCTGAAGTGTGCCTTGGTGGTCTGGTCAGTATGCCAAGAAAAGGGGGCATACCCAAAGTAAGTAATGGGTAGTTAATTGAAGAAGGATATGCTGAGAAGTGCCCTGAAAAAGGGAAGGGCGGGAGGGTGTCGAATGCGATTGAATGCGCAGACTCACGGACATGAGGTGAGCTGGGAAGAGTCGGCCCAGTGACGTGTAGTACTGCACACTGAACCGACAAAGAGCATGTGTGAGTGGGCTGCTTAAATACCCTCCGGGCTCCTCCCATAAACTCAGGCCACCATACTGGCCTTCTTATATATATATATATATATTTTTTATTTATATATAGGTCCGTATATATTTGGAGACTGGTGCAATTTTCATACTTTTTGCTCTGTATGCCACCAGAATAAAATTAATCACTTAAGGACCGCCTCCTGCACATATACGTCGGCAGAATGGCACGGCTGGGCACATGCACGTACAGGTACGTCCTGTGCGAGTACCCAGCCGTGGGTCGCGGGCACACACCAGCGGCGCAGTCCCGTGACCCGGTCCGAAGCTCCGGGACCGCGGGATTCGCGGACCCGATTGCCGCTGGAGTCCCACGATCGGTCCCCGGAGCTGAAGAACGGGGAGAGCCGTGTGTAAACACGGCTTCCCCATTCTTCACCGTGGCGGCTTTATCGATCGTGTGATCCCTTTTATAGGGATACACAATCGATGACGTCACACCTACAGCCACACCCTCCTACAGTTGTAAACACACATTAGGTCACACATAATCCCTTCAGCGCCCCCTTGTGGTTAACTCCCAAACTGCACTGTCTTTTAAATGCATTTTTTGCTGTGAAAATGACAATGGTCCCAAAAATGTGTTAAAATTGTCCGAAGTGTACGCCAATTTTGTTTGGGAGCCACGTCGCACGACTGCACAATTGTCTGTTAAATCGACGCAGTGCCGAATCGCAAAATCTGGTCGGGTCCTTTAGCTGCCTAAAGGTCTGGGTCTTTAGTGGTTAAAACCAAACAATCCAAATTAATTTGAAGTGCAGACTTTCAGCTTTAATTCAAGGGTTGAACATAAATATCAAGTACACATTTTAGGAACTGCAACCATTTTTATACACAGTCCCCCCATTTTAAGGGCTCAAATGTAATTGGCCAAATGAATATAATCATAAATAAAATGTTATTTTTTTATATTTTGTTGAGAATCCTTTACTGGTAATGACTGCCTTAAAGTCTGGAACCCATGGACATTACCAAAGACTTGGTTTCTTCCTTTCTGATGCTTTGCCAGCTGTCTCCAGTTGTTCTTTCTTTGTGGGTCTTTCTACCTTTAGTTTTGCCTTCAGCAAGCGAAATGCATGCTCAATTGGGTTGAGATCAGGTGATTGACAGTACAGAATATTCCACTTCTTTTCCTTTAAAAGCTCCCGGGTAGCTTTTGCAGTGTTTTTTGGATCATTGTCTATCTGTACTGTAAGCAGCGTCCAGTCAACTTTGCTGCATCTGGCTGAATCTGGGCTGACATTATATCTCTAAACCCTGCAGAATTCATCTGGCTGCTTCTGTCTTCTGTCACATCATCAATAAACACCAATGATCCAGGGCCACTGGAAGCCATGCATGCCCATGTCATCACACTGGAAGCTCCACCATGTTTTACAGATGACGTTGTGTGCTTTGGATCATGAGCTGTTCCAAGCCTTCTCCACACTTTTTTTTCCTCGTCATTCTGGTACAGATTAATCTTAGGCCGTGTACACACGACCGAGGTTCTCGCTGGAAACCAGCGAGAACCTCGCTGGAAGCTGCATTCCAGCGAGGACCTCGGCCGTGTGTACACTCTCGGCGAGCTTCCCGTCGGGAAGCCCGTCGAGCAGAAATAGAGAACACGCTCTCTATTTGCTCGACGGCCCGCCTGGAAGAATGGCTGGTTGCCATTCCCGACGGGCGGGTCGCCGATTTCGACGGCCGGCAGGGAACCTCGACGGGCGGAACGATGTGTTCTGCCCGTCGAGGTTCTCTGCCGTGTGTACACGGCCTTAGTTTATCCATCCAAAGAATGCTTTTCCAGAACTGGCTTTTTTAGATGTTTTTTGAAAAGTCAAATATGGCTTTTCTATTCTTCAGGTTTATGAATGTTTTGCACCTTGTAGTGAACCCTTTGTATTTGCTCTTGTGAAGTCTTCTCTTGATTGTAGACTTTGATACGCCCACCTCCTGGAGAGTGTCCTTCACTTGTCTGGATGTTGTGAATGGGTTTTTCTTTACCATAAAAAGGATCCTGTGATTATCCAACACTGATGTCTATCGTGGACGTCCAGGCCTTTTTATGTTGCTGAGCTCACCAGTGCGTTCTTCTTTCCTCAGAATGTACCAAACTGTTGATTTGGCCACTCATTTAGTTGCTGCTATCTCTCTGACTGATTGTTTAGTTTTTGAAGCCTTACAATGGCCTGTTTCGCTTGCTTGGACAGCTCATTTGAATGCATAATGTAGGTTCAGAGCAATATAATCCAAATGCAAATACCACACTTAAGCCTCTTACATACGATCGGATTTTTCAACAGGAACTGTGTGATGACAGGCTGTTGGTGAAAAATCCGAACATTTGTATGGTCCATCAGACAATTGTCGGATTATCCATGGACAAATGTTGGATGGCAGGCTTTAAAATTTTCCACGAACAACGGTCTGTTGTCGGATATTTCGAGCGTGTGTACACAAGTCCATCGGACAAAAGTCCAAAGTACAAACATGCATGCTCGGAAGCAATGCTCACCAAACAAAACATTAGCAGAAGGTGCCAAATGGGTGGCACTAAAAAGCTGAAAAACAACGTAGTATGTAACTAAGTTTGTGTTTGTTGGCCGAACAATTGTGTGTGGTTTGTATGCGGGACAAATTTTTGTCCAATGCTCTTCGGACAAAAATCCGAGGCTTTGTCTGCAGAAAATCTGACCGTGTGTACAAGGCTTTAGAATCAACTCCAGACTTTTTACCTGCTTAATCGATAAAGAAATAACACAGGAGTAGCCTGGCCAAAACTGCTTTTAATTCAAGTTTTCAAAAACTTTTGGTCCCATTCATGTCTAACCCACTGGCAAAAAAAGTGAGTACACTCTTAGGTTAAAATGTCCAAACTTTGACAAAAGTTGCCATTTGCCCTCCCAGGTGTCATGTGAATGAGTCATGTGACACATAGGGGGTTATTTACGAAAGGCAAATCCACTTTTCACTGCAAAGTGCACTTGGAAGTGCAGTCGCTGTAAATCTGAGGGGTAGATCTGAAATCAGGGGAAGCTCTGCTGATTTTATTATCCAATCATGTGCAAGCTAAAATGCTGTTTTTTTATTTTCCTTGCATGTCCCCCTCGGATCTACAGGGACTGCACTTGCAAGTGCACTTTCAGTGCAATTTCAAGTGCAATTTGCACTTCTGGTTTGCACTTGTAGTGCAAAGTGGATTTGCCTTTCGTAAATAACCCCCCTAGTGTTACAAGGTCTCAGGTGTGAATGGGGAACAGGTTTGGTGGTACTGGTCACTGGAAGATCAACATGGCACTTCATGGCAAAGAAATCTGAGGATCTGAAAAAAATAATTGTTGCTCTACATAAAGAAACCAAAACATTTTGAAAATCTGTAACCTTCTTCCATCTTTAGTAGTCTCCAAAGCAAGACACTCAATCTTTAATCCTACATGCAATGTGCTTGCGTATTGAATAAAAGCTTTAAAGGTGTGGGGTAAACAAATCCGTGCATTTTTTTCTTTGACATTTGAAACAAATACTTTTTTTTTCTAGATGAAATCTGCCTGCTTAATTCCTAAGACCCCTTTCACACTGAGGTGCTATAACGCTAAAAATAGCGCCTGCAAAGCGCCCGGAAAGAGCGGCTCCATTTACTCCAGTGTGAAAGCAGCGAAAAACAATGGTAAAGCGCCACTAAAAATAGCAGCGCTTTACCGCCGATGCCCCCACTACCCCAGTGTGAAAGGGCTCTAAGAATTTGCAACCTGTCCAGAAGGACTTAATATACTTAATGATGCTAAACTGTAAAAAAATCAAAAAAAACTTCCCTGCTTAATCTAATTAAATAAAATCCTATTTGTTGTATTTATAGATGGAATATGTCCGCTCCAAAACTACACCCTGTGCATAACTGAAGTCGTTATAAAGGCACGTTTTTTTTTCCTAGTGATAGGACAGTCAGTGTGCAGTATGCAGTGATAGGGAAGTCAGTGCGAAGTATGTAAGGACAGGGCAGTCAGTGTGCAGTATGTAGTGATAGCGCAGTCAGTGTGCAGTATGTAGTGATAGCACAGTCAGTGTGCAGTATATAGTGATAGGGCGATCAGAGTGCACAATGCAGAAAGCTCTATTTGTGGGGAAAAAAGGACGTCAATTTTGTTTGGGAGTCACGTCGCACAACGGCGCAATTGTCAGTTAAATCAACGCAGTGCCGAATCGCAAAAAGTGGCCCGGTCATTTGGCAGCCGATTCCTCTGGGGCTGAAGTGGTTAAACACCTATGTGTGCATTGTCAAATAGGCTAACATGGAGGGGCATTTAGAGGCAGAAGGAAAACAAAATCTCAAATGACTATAAATTAGGGCTGTTACTGATCAAAATGTTTGTGTTCGATTAATCTTTTTTTTTTTTTTTTTTATCGATTAATGACTAAGTTCGATTAATTATAACGCAAATACAGATCCAACTACTTTTAGCTGATCTCCTCCTTGCAGGCTGATTCCAAGTGCACCTCCAACCACTGGAAAAATTGATAGCAGGATACAAAAAACACACAAAGGCAGAGCTCAATGGGAATAGCATTAAAACTTTTATAGTCTCAAGTAGGTAACAAAATAAATATTGCACTGGAGATAAGATCGATGTAGCTACATAAACTGTAAAAATGGTGCGAGTAATACCAAACGGTACCAAAAGCAGTCATGAAAACATGTAGCTAAGTATGATACTGGTATAAAAATGTGTACAACGATACCACTGCTAAATCCAGATGAGGAGAGGTTAACATCAGTCTGTCGGCATGTAGATGTCCCATGAAGGGAACTGTCACAACTCCCAGTGGATGGTTGTAGAATCCCAGATTGATAGAGGGAAGTGTAACAGCCCTTGCGTGTGGCAGATAGTAAGGTCCCGCCGGCATGCAGATATGAAGGCACAGCAAAGGAGCCCTTCAGATGGACACAGCAAGCCCCGACGGTGTCAGTAACGTCACCGGATCTCCGACGAAACTCCCTGAAGGCCCAGAAGCCG
The DNA here is from genome assembly GCA_029574335.1 of Rana kukunoris. Classification (NCBI taxonomy): domain Eukaryota; kingdom Metazoa; phylum Chordata; class Amphibia; order Anura; family Ranidae; genus Rana; species Rana kukunoris. The sequence continues at coordinate 410,753,977 of CM056053.1, read as the reverse complement.
GCAGAGAGGTGAGTACCAATCAAAATAATTTTGATCGATCAAAAAAATTAAAGATTAATCGATGAATTAATAGTTGATTTCCACAGCCCTACTATAAATCAGGTGTTTTTGAGCTGCATGAGCCCTTATATTGCTGCCACTTACTGCAGATTGAAGTCCAATTGTTTATATGTGTTCAGCAAGCACACTTTACTCTTTTTATATAATGTCTGTAACATTTCTTGCAGTACAGTTTACTACTTATAATAACTAGTGGTAAATAAATGACCCCCCCATCCTTATGCCCGTTAATTACTAGCTAGACATCAGTTATGTCATGACTGTCTATGCAATTTATCCATTTTCTGTTATTTACAACAGTATGTCGACAGCACCATCTGTTAATATTTTCCATAACGAAAATATGAAGGTGAAGTGAATACAATAAATAGCAGTGGAAAGAGAGAGAGATTTAGTTAAAGCATATTGTTGATAAGTTCACAAATCTTTATTTACACAGAGCACAATATGAGAATGCCACACATGACTTGCTTGGCACCAGTAGAACTGAACATCATTTACACCACAGTTAATCCAGATTGTAACAGTGGATACACAGCTCTAGGCACCTTCCGTCACATCTGCTGGGACCTAACAAAAGTGCAAACGACTATGGAAAAAATTGGAAGCTTTAATGAACTGGCTCCTCACAACTGACATTTCATTTTCGGCATGACAGCAGAGGAAGACATATGGAGGAGACAATAACTAGCAAAGCAAATATGGTCCAGATTTATCTAGCAAACAAACCAAGTGTAGCTATACTTTGAGTATATTATTAGTCAAAAATACAATGTCAGTGCACTGTACTTCCCCAATAATATTGTTTTCCTTTTTTGTGTGTGTGTGTGTGCGTGTGTTTGATTTACTCTCTTTACCAGCACAAAAAAAGTCCTAATTTGGAAATGGGAATCTTCAGATTTTAAATAAATACTACACTTTAACCACATCAACCCCGGACCATTTGGCTGCCAAATGACCGGGCCACTTTCTGTGATTCGGCTCTGCATCGCTTTAACTGACAATTGCACGGTCATGTCTCCCAAACAAAATTAATGTCCTTTTTTTCCCCACAAATAGAGCTTTTTTTTGGTGGTATCTGATCACCTATGCATTTTTTTTTTTTTTTTGAGCTATAAACGAAAATAGAGCGACAATTTTGAAAAATATTTTTTACTTTATACTAAAATAAATATCCCCAAAAAATATATAAAAAAATTTTTTTTTTCCTCAGTTTAGGCCGATACATATTCTTCTACATATTTTTGGTTAAAATGCAGTAAGTGTATATTGATTGGTTTGCGCAAAAGTTATAGGGCCAGATTCACGTACATTGGCGCATATTTTGACCGGCGTAGCACACCTCCTTTACGTTAGACCGGCGCAATGTAGAGGCGCAATCACCGTATCCTCGGAGTATTTGCGCAGAAATTTGCGCCGGTGTAACATAAATTCCGAGGCGTAAGGCGGAATAATTCAAATTGGAAGGACGTGGGCGTGTTACATTGAAATGAGCCGTGACCCCATGCAAATGAAGGGCCGGCCTGATCGCGCATGCGCACATGAAGCAGACCATGGTCAGCACCTCTGTGCGCATGCTCACAACTCGGGAACGGCGCAATCAGTGAAATTGGAAGTGGACCCGGGCAACTTAGTGAACTACGCAGACAGCTTAAATAGACAGAGACAAACGCCCTTCCTTTGCAAAAGTACATCCCTTTGTATGCCTTCCTATACAGCAAGGTGCTTTTGTTCTGTTGATTATTAGCGTTTGTTTGTCTGTTTGTGACGTGTCTTTGAGATATTTGGGGACTGTTTTGCAGAGTGATTTTTGTCTTTTCTGTGTTTTCTTTGTTTTTTGTTTTTTTAAATTATATTTTTGCTGGGCATTTTTTTTTTTTTGCTGGGCATTTTTTTTTTTTGCTGGGCATTTTTTTTTTGTTCTGTTTGTGAATGATTTTGGAATGTGGGGGTGACATTCCTGCCGGAAAAGGGGTGTCACCCTCATTTGTGGTGGAGAAGTGATCCCCAGGTCCGTGTGAATGGTGTATGAATGTACAGTGACATAATTGGAGCCGTGGCATGGCGTTGCTGCTCACAAGTCCTGCATGGTGGGCTTGTGCCAATCCAATGTGATGAGGATGTGATGTGTCTGTGCTAGGGACCACAGTGGTGTGCATGCATGCATTCTCATTGTGCCATGATTAATGTGTGTGTTTAACGTGCAAAGATGCCTAATGTGAGCTGTCTCCAGGCTCTGTGGGCAAGGTCACAGAGCCTGCAGCAGAGGTGCACGCCCCGCCGACGGTGTGAAATTTATAGCGATGTATATATAAGTCACTTTGCCCAGCGGTGCCATTCTGCTGTTCTATATCCTTGTGGCGAGGTCGTCAGGCGGTTAAGAGTCTCAATTTGTATGCATTCAGGCAGGCCCTTGCACTACATGGTTTTGGTAAATCTAAAGAAAATCAGGCAAAAAAAGTTGTATAGTGTGTATGGGGTCTTAGACAGCATATAGACGAACTACAATCAAACAGCCTAAGCATGCCACGGGTGCAAGTTTGGCCCCTAAGCCAACATTACTCCCAGCACATTTGAAGTGACGAGTACTATATGCTCACTGCAGGCTGTTGTAAATCTCATTATTGAGATCACAGCAATAGAATAAAAGCTCTTAAATGTTTCACCCTGCTCTCAGTGTTCTCTCAAAATATCCAGTAAGATTTACAGCTGCTTGTGGGGAGTCTGGACATCCTTTAAATGTGTTGCGGAAATCCATCCTAGGCAACAATTAGCATGACCTTCTCCTGGAAATAAAGCAGGATTTAACCCAAAACCAAAAATGTTATATATTGCAGCCTAATAATCCTCAGATTTGGTGGCTGCATGCATTTTAATTTTTTTAGGCTTTTTTAAGTTTTTACCTGGGGATCCAAGTGAGAGTCCCAAGAGAAGGTCAGGTCAGTGGCGGCCCGCCCATATGGGCGCACGGGCGCCGCCCCCCCTCCCGCAGTCACAATTTTTTTTTTAAAAAAAAAAAAAAAAAAAACGGGCCCTTTAAGAACTTTTATTCAGCTAAAACAGGGATCCTCAAACTACGGCCCTCCAGCTGTTACGGAACTACACATCCCATGAGGCATTGTAAAACTCTGACATTCACAGACATGACTGAGCATGATGGGAATTGTAGTTCCTGAACAACTGAAGGGCCATAGTTTGAAGACCCCTGAGCTAAAATGTCATTTTGACATTTTAGCCGAAGTTCTGGCGGCCGTCTATAGAGGGCGCTGCAGCGCCACCCCCTCTCGCAAGTAACACACGTTCAATGCTATGCATTGGACGTGTGTTACTGTTGCCAGCTGCCTGGTCTATTCGTATAACCGGACATGGGACGCCGGTTACCCGAATAGCGGCAGCTGGTTGGCTGAGGGGAACTGCCTATCAAAGCCAGCGGCTCTGATAGGCTTTTCCAGTGCCGCCCTCCGGCTCTCGGAAGTCTATGCTCGGAGCGCAGGCAATCTGCGGTCCTTGCATTAGACTGACAGCCGTTTCAGCCAATCAGGTTCCCGGATTCTGGTTTTCAGGAACCTGATTGGCTGAAGCTTCTCCACGGCGGCAGAAGACATCGAGGGAGGACATGGAAGCGTCAGGTAAGTGATTTTTTTACAGGGAAAGGGGCAGCATGGGGCACAGTGGCAGCATAGGGCACAGTGGCAGCATGGGGCACAGTGGCATCATGGGGCACAGAGGCGACAATGAGCACAGTGGCATGGGGCACAGTGGTGACAATTGATGGCACAGTGACTGAATATGATGGCATGGCACAGTGGTGACAATTGATGGCACAGTGACTGCATATGATGGCATGGCACAGTGGTGACAATTGATGGCACAGTGGTGGCGTTTGATGGCATGGCACAGTGGTGACAATTGATGGCACAGTGACTGCATATGATGGCATGGCACAGTGGTGACAATTGATGGCACAGTGGTGGCGTTTGATGGCATGGCACAGTGGTGACAATTGATGGCACAGTGGTGGTGTTTGGTGGCATGGCACAGTGGTGACAATTGATGGCACAGTGACTGCATTTGATGGCATGGCACAGTGGTGACAATTGATGGCACAGTGACTGCATTTGATGGCATGGCACAGAGGTGACAATTGATGGCACAGTGACTGCGTTTGATGGCATGGCACAGTGGTGACAATTGATTGCACAGTGACTGCATTTGATGGCATGGCACAGTGGTGACAATTGATGGACACAGTAGCTGTTTTTGATGGCATGGCACATTGGTGACAATTGATGGCACAGTGGTGGCGTTTGATGGCATGGCACAATTGGTAACACAAGTGGTGACAATTGATGGCACAGTGACTGCATATGATGGCATAGCACAGTGGTGACAATTGATGGCACAGTGACTGCATATGATGGCATGGCACATTGGTGACAATTGATGGGCACAGTAGCTGCGTTTGATGGCATGGCACATTGGTGACAATTGATGGCACAGTGACTGAATATGATGGCATGGCACAGTGGTGACAATTGATGGCACAGTGACTGCATATGATGGCATGGCACAGTGGTGACAATTGATGGCACAGTGGTGGCGTTTGATGGCATGGCACAGTGGTGACAATTGATGGCACAGTGACTGCATTTGATGGCATGGCACAGTGGTGACAATTGATGGCACAGTGACTGCATTTGATGGCATGGCACAGTGGTGACAATTGATGGCACAGTGACTGCATATGATGGCATGGCACAGTGGTGACAATTGATGGCACAGTGACTGCATATGATGGCATGGCACATTGGTGACAATTGATGGGCACAGTAGCTGCGTTTGATGGCATGGCACATTGGTGACAATTGATGAGCACAGTAGCTGCGTTTGATGGCATGGCACATTGGTGACAATTGATGGCACAGTGGTGGCGTTTGATGGCATGGCACAGTGGTGACAATTGATGGCACAGTGGTGGCGTTTGATGGCATGGCACAGTGGTTACAATTGATGGCACAGTGACTGCATATGATGGCATGGCACAGTGGTGACAATTGATGGCACAGTTGCTGTGTTGCATGGCACAGTGGTGACAATTGATGGCACAGTGGCTGCATTTGATGGCATGGCACAGTGGTGACAATTGATGGCACAGTTGCTGTGTTTGATGGCATGGCACAGTGGTGACCATTGATGGCACAGTGGCTGCATTTGGTGGCATGGCACAGTGGTGACAATTGATGGCACAGTGGCTGCATTTGATGGCATGGCACAGTGGTGACAATTGATGGCACAGTTTCTGTGTTTGATGGCATGGCACAGTGGTGACAATTGATGGCACAGTGGCTGCATTTGTTGGCATGGCACAGTGGCTGCATTTGGTGGCATGGCACAGTGGCTGCATGTGATGGGCACAGTGAGGCTGCAATATTTTTTTTTTCGTTTGCGCCCCCCCAAAAAATTTTGAGCACCAGCCGCCACTGGGTCAGGTCACAATTTTGTTTTTAATTCTTCCATTTCTGCACAAAAATCAGATAGACATTGTACTAACCTCTATAATAAGTGGGCAAAATTGCAGTTACCCATAGAAACCAATTAACAGTTGTCTCTTAAAGAGGAGGTCCGGTTTAAAAAAAAAAAAATAAGTCATCAGCTACTGTACTAACACTGTAGCTGCTGACTTTTAATAAGGTCACTTACCTGTCCAGGGTGCCCGCGATGACAGCAGCCCAAGCCGAGCAATCGCTCGGGTCTTGGCTGCCCCACCGCCATCCTCGGTGAGTGAATCAGGAAGTGAAGCATTGCGGCTTCACCACCTGATTCCCTACTGCGCAAGCCGCGCGGCGCTACGTGAATGGGCGATGTCTCCTGGGACACACACGAGGTCCCAGAAGACACCGCTCCCCATTCCCCAGGAGGCAGCACCAGAAGGAGAAGAAAGAAGACAGACCGCAGATCAGGAAGTGGCAGATTAGGACGATCTGCCTAGCAACAGACACTTAAGGTATGTATAAAAAAAAGCATTTTTTTTTTCAGGGTGGAGCTCCGCTTTAAAGTGTATTTTAGGGCCAAAAAAAACATATGCGCTATACAGACACATGTGCCCATGTTTTTTATTAATAAAAAGCCTGCACTTACAGAAATGCACTACACTCCCAATTTCCTCTTGTGAAATGACAACACATGCCTTTTTGTGGACTGCCCTGCCTGGTTGTCTGTTGTTAAACTACTGAATCCCACCTTTTATCATATTCTTGATGATAATATGATAAGGGCTAATTGTTCTGTAGTGTATGATAATAACTGAGAGTATTCTGAGAGTATTCCTTGAAAAAACAACTGAAAGTGTGCACAGGAAACTGGACAAGTCTGAATGAATGACACGATCAATAGGTATTTGTTGCACTTATTGATCAGATATAACAAAACACTTTCAATTATATATTTCACCCAAAGTTAGAAAATTGGAGAAGTTAATTGTTAGCATTTACATACATTGATTTGACTCCAGTAAACAAGTAAAAGATTAATAGGGATTGAATAGCAATAAACCAGTAACTAAAAATACAATTTTAAAACTTTTGTTACTTCTTTGCAGACAAACCCATGATACTCTTTCGCAGTAAGTTTTTAAATGCAAATAGGGATTATCAGAGCTCGTCTTGGAGAATGGCTAAAGTGTTGAGCAAGAATACAAGAACTTTTGTAACCACTATTACCAGTAATAGACATATCTTTAAATACAATATAGAAGCATGTATTTATTTCCATTGAAACCTTTTCCTATTGCGGTCAATTATACAATAATTAATCCTGTTCCTCATGACCGGTGAGTGGGCATCATAATAGATGCTTTACTTATGTTTCATTGCACTTACAAACCACAGTTGTATTTTGCTGCTTCCTTCTCAGTAAGCGTCCACATTTTATGTGTCTGTGTGCCAGAACTCGCAACTGTTGCCATCTTCTCACTGGCCACTCCACCTCCCAGCTCTTTCTTCTAGAATATAATCAAAATGTTTCCGCAGTCATTAGAGCTTTGTCCAGTCTGACTTCTTTTTAATGGACTCTAACACCTCTCAATTAAAGTTTGTACATACAGAATATTCTTTTCCCCTGGATGTTGTATTATTGCAGCATTTGCCGACATATAATTTTGTCTAATATATCATCTTTAGTCACTGATCCACCAATGCTTTCTCTTTAAGTGCTAACACTTTTGGCACTAAATTTTACTTTCTAACTTTCTCTAAATTAACAAAAATTTAGCTGATCGGGAAAGAAAACTTAGCTCCAATATTAACAGGTAAACAAAGTTTAGTACATTATTTATTAGGACTTGTATGATCCTAAAGACATATACTTATGAAATCCAGTACATAAAATCTTGTAAAAATGACATCTGATATAAGATATAGTTTATAACATTAAAAAAATAAGAAATAAATATCAGCTCCTTTCTTAGTAGACTTAAAGTAGACCCAGTTGGCACCCACTGCATTCATTTATATTTTTTTTACCGGTATAGTCTTTTCTCTGAGCGTTTCACACTTTTTGCTTTTTCAGATAAGGGAAAGAAGATTTATTGGACTTTGTTCCACTATATACAGTGACAGCATATGAGAACGGCCCTGTGTCCTCCTGTTGGCTACTCCCCCATCATCAGTAGGAATTATCTCCTGGATTGGTAAATTGAAAATTATGAATAAATGTACTGGGTTGTAGGTAAATGGGAGAGTCTACACAGATAGAAAGCTGTAATTTTAATATCTTTGTATTTATTTTTTGTATTTTGGCATTGCATAAACTATATTTAAATCAGATGTCATTTTAATAAGCGTTAAAAATAATAAGCAATTGATATTTTCTGTACTGGATGTCATAGGTATATTCATTAGAACCTTAAAAATCCCATTAATGTATTTACTATACTTTGTCTAACTTTCTCTAGCTTTTACTGTGAACCTGTGATGATAAAAAAAGGATTTTTAATAACAGCTTACCTGTAAAATCCTTTTCTTGAAGTACATCACGGGACACAGAGCGCATAGTCATTACATATGGGTTATATGGGTACCTTCAGGTGTGGACACTGGTGTAATCAACTTCACAGGAAGTTCCTCCCTATATAACCCCCTCCCACTGAGAGTGCTTTAGTTTTGTAGCAAGCAATTTCTCTGAGGTTACACAATGTTCCCCAAAAGAGGGGTGGGAGCTCTGTGTCCCGTGATGTACTTCAAGAAAAGGATTTTACAGGTAAGCTGTTATTAAAAATCCTTTTTTCTTTATCGTACATCACGGGACACAGAGACACATATGGGATGTCCCAAAGCAATGCTCCATGAAGGGAGGGAGACCGTAAGGCCAAAAATAGCCAAACAAAAACATTATCAGGAGGTAAAATAGCTCCACCAACAGAAAAAAAGGGGGCGTGAACCGGGCCAGAGGATTCTATACTGCTGCCCGTAGGACCGCCTGCCCAAATGCTGCATCCGTAGCCTTTGCGACGTCCAACTTATAAAATTTAGTAAACGTATGTACGGAAGACCAGGTTGCCGCTTTGCAAACCTGTGCCATAGAGATCTGATGGTGTGCCGCCCAAGAGGCACTCATGGCCCTCGTAGAATGGGCTTTAACTGATTAGGGAGGTTGAAACGCGCTTCAGACCATAGGCCTGAAAAATCAGCTGCTTAATCCACCTAGCCAAGGAAGACTTGGCAGCCGGCTGACCCTTCTTGGGGCCATCCGGAAGAACGAAAAGCAAATCTGTTTTCCGAATCTTCTCTGTAGCCTTGAGATAAACCCTCATGGCTCGAACCACGTCCAAAGTATGAAGCAGTCTTTCCTCTCTGGACTGGGGAGTAGGAAAGAAGGATGGTATGACTAGGTCCTGATTCAAGTGAAAACTGGATATGACCTTAGGAAGGAAAGAAGGTTGAGGCCGCAGAACCACTCTGTCCTTATGCAGAATAAGGTACGGTTCCCTGCAAGACAAGGCTGCCAGCTCGGAGACCCTTCTGGCCGAAGCCATAGCCACCAAGAAAACCAACTTTCGGGTTAGCAGCACAAGAGGGATTTCTGTCAGAGGTTCAAACGGCTGCTTTTGTAAAGCTGACAAGACCCGATTTAAATTCCAGGGGCCGAGGGGAGCTCTAATAGGGGGATTCACATGCAAGACCCCCTGTAAGAAGGTTTTCACAAGCGAATGCGTGGCCAAAGGCCTTTGAAACCATATCGATAAGGCAGACACCTGCCCCTTTAGAGTACTAAGAGCCAACCCCTTGTCAAAGCCAACCTGGAGGAATCGCAAGATCCTGTCAATAAAAACTTGCGAGGATGCCCTCCTTGAGACTCGCACCACTCCACATAGGTCCTCCAGACTCTGTAATAGATATTTCTAGAGACTGGCTTTCTAGCCTGAATTAACATAGATACGACCTGGGCTGAGAGGCCTCTGCCCTTAAGAATTAGGGATTCAGCCGCCAAGCCATCAAATTTAGCTGCTGTGAAGCAGGGTGGTAGATCGGGCCCTGAGACAGCAGATCTGGGCGCAGGGGGAGTGGCCACGGTGCCCCTACTGACATCCTCACGATGAGTGCGTACCAAGCCCTTCTGGGCCAGGCTGGGGCCACCAGGATCACCGGCCTGCGCTCCACCCTGATCCTTCGTAGAAGGCGGGGAATCATCTGTAGTGGAGGGAACGCATACAGGAGAGAAAACTGGTGCCAGGGGCAAACCAACGCATCGGTCCCGTAGGCCGAGGGGTCCCTGGCTCGGGATACGAATTTGTCCAATTTCTTGTTGAATCTTGTTGCCATGATGTCCACCTCGGGAACTCCGAATCTTTGGCAAATCTCTTGGAATACCTGGGGGTGAAGAGACCACTCTCCCGGGAGTAACTGTTGAAGACTCAAAAAATCTGCTTGAGAATTGTCTATCCCTGGGATGAACACTGCTGAGATGCAGGGTACATGGGCTTCGGCCCATGAGAAAATCAGGTTTACTTCCCTTTGAGCCGCTAGGCTCCTTGTGCCCCCCTGGTGGTTTATGTATGCCACCGCTGTGGCATTGTCGGACTGTATCCTTACTGGCAGACCCTGCAGGGGGAGAGTCCAGGCGACCAGGGCCAACCGAGCAGCTCTGATCTCTAGGACATTGATGGGAAGCAGACTTTCTGCCTCTGACCACTGTCCCTGCTGGGTCCGTTTTCCTAAGATTGCCCCCCAACCTGTTAGGCTGGTATCTGTGGTTACTATTTTCCACATGATGGGGCAAAAGGTTTTCCCTTTTGACAATTTTTGAGGGACCAGCCACCAGTACAGGCTGCGCCTGACTCCTGGGGAAAGACCTAATGGACGGTCTAATGCCTGTATGGACCTGTTCCAAGCAGAGAGAATAGCTGCCTGGAGAACTCTGGTATGGATCTGGGCATAGGGCACTGCTTCGAAGGCGGCTACCATCTTTTCCAGCAGTCGCATGCATAGGCGAATAGTCGGCCTCTTTTTGCCTAGGACTATTTGAATTGTTTGAGTCAATGACCTGATCTTTTCTTGAGGTAAAAATATCCTCTGGCATTCTGTATCTAACCGAAGGCCTAGATATTCCAACTGTCTTGTGGGTTGCAACCTCGATTTTCCTTGGTTCACAACCCACCCGAAGTCTTGTAGATGCCGAACTGTGCGGACTACTGCATGATTGAGGTTGGAAGCTGATCTGTCGATAACCAGGAGATCGTCCAGGTATGCCAGGACCAAAAATGCCTTCTGTCCTTAGGACGGCTAGCACCGGGGCTAACACCTTTGTGAATACCCGCGGAGCTGTTGCCAACCCGAAAGGGAGGGCTACGAACTGGAAATGACTTTGATCTATCATAAAACGAAGAAACCTGTGATGTGCTGGGTAGATCGGCACATGCAGATATGCATCCTTTATGTCTATAGATGCTAGAAAGTCGCCTTGATGCAGGCTGGCTGTCACTGAACGTATGGAATCCATACGAAAGGTCTGAATCTTTAGAAAGCGATTTAGTCGTTTGAGGTCTAGGATAGGCCTGATGTCGTCATTGGGTTTTGGTATAATAAAAAGGTTGGAGTAGAATCCCAGACCCCTTTCTTGGGTTGGTACTACAATTACTCCTTGGAGCCAGAGGCGATCCAACGCCTTTACGAGAGAGGCCCTCTTTAACGGGTCGCTTGGAAGACTTGACCCCTGAAAATGAGGAGGGGGGATTTCTCGAAACTCTAGTTTGTAGCCTTTGGCTACCACGGACCGAACCGAAGAGTCGGGAATTCTGGCCTTCCAGACTTCGGAGAAAAACTGAAGTCTTCCCCCCACCCAAGAGAGTGGGGGCGCCCCTTCATGAATCTGACTTGATGACTGGTTTAGCCGGCTTGCGAGACCAGGGCCTCTTGTTTGCCGCGGCTTGTCCCTGTGGGCGGCTATTAACTGCTGAACGCCCGGGAGGCCGTCGATACTGACGGGAAGTCGAAGGGGCCGAGCCTGGAAAGGCCTGTCGTTTAAACGCGGGCCCACGCGGTCTTTCCTTGACCGGTAAGGAAGAACTTTTACCACTTGATATGGTTTGGATATATTTATCTAGGTCTTCACCGAATAGTCTTCCCCCATGAAAGGGAAACCCTGCTAAAAGCTTTTTGCAGGGTGCCTCTGCTGACCAGTTCTTTAGCCACGAAGACGACGCATGTGAACCACCAGCAGAGATAACCGGGATGCCTGTTGGATGGAGTCCTTAATAGCATCTACTGCAAAGCAGAGAGCCCTAGGGAAATCTGCTAATTCACGAGTTTGCTGAGCCGGCATGTCCTTTAACATCTGTTTTGCCTGATCCTTTAAGGCCTGACAAACGCCAATGGCTGCCACCACTGGCTGAACCATGGCACCTACTGTGGTGAAAGAAGCCTTCAGTAGGGTCTCTAATTTTTTGTCGACCGGATCCTTGAACAACTGGACATTTTCAACCGGACAGGTCAGGGATTTATTCACGCAGGAAATGGCCGCGTCCACTGTGGGGAGTGCCCATTTCTTTCAAAATTCCTCTTCCATAGGATAGAGAATAGAGAACCTCTTAGGAGGGATAAAGATCCTATCAGGTCGAGCCCACTCCTGGTAAATCACGCTCCGCAGAAGGGGGTGAATCGGAAAAGACACACAAGTTAATGGAGCCTTTAAAGAACCCAATGAGGATACCACAGGGGCTACTAGTTCTAGCACTGGAAGTTTAAAAGCAGTGCGAACTATATCGGTCAAAGACTGGATCCACAGGCTCTCCGCTTGAGAGGCCGAAAAATATTCATCTACAGTGGACCCTCCATGTCTGAACCTTCGGGACTTGGGTCTGCTTGATCCCCTTGTGGGTCCCGTTCCTCCGAAGAGGAGACCTCCGCATCTGAAAACACCAAACTAGGTGAGGGGGATCTAGCCCGTTTGCTGCTTGGCAAAGGGCGGGCAAACAAAGCAGTTAACCTTTTCTCTAGCCCACCCAGGGTGGTCGCTAGCATTTCTTCCATTACGTAAACGGTAATGGGTGGATCGGGGGCCGCCTCTGCCCCCAGCATCCCCAATGGCTCTTGTACTATGCTACTCGGTGGTCTAACTGGTGAGGGTGGGGCCGTTGAAGCCTGGCCCAAATCCTCTGACCCCGATGGAGACCCCTTTTGTTTCTTGGCACCTTTTGCAGCCTTGGCTGGTCCTGATGCCTTTGGAGCCATTGCACAACCTTGAGTCACCCCTCTAGTCAACACCTGACTGTTGTAGCTAGGAGTAATTAATATGAGAACAGGCTGAGGAAAACGAAATTTTTTATTTTTTTTTTACCCGCCTGGGAGGTGGCAATACTGAGGAAAACCTGTGAGTATTGCAACACCAATGCCCGTTAGCCGGAGTCCAAGGTTGACTCAGATACTGCTGGATCTAAGGCTGAGTCCCTTTAAGCAAAAAAACTTTTTTTTTTTTTTTTTCTGGTCAATAGTGGAACTAAGTCCTAGACCTGAAGATCCACAAACCGCCACTGGGTGTCACTGTGGCCAAAAGACCCAGCTGCACGCTCTGTATCCTTTCTTCCTCTGCCTCCAGGAGGGAAAGACCAGCCAGAGAAAAAGTTTTTCCTTTAAACAGACCCTGACGCTGCTGGCCCGCCCCCCCGACGCACGCTGACGCTATAAAAGGCGGCGTGCGCGCGCGCGCACGCGCACACGGGCGCGCACCCCCCCACGCTGAAAACCACATGGAGGAAGCAGAGCAGAGGAAACAACACGGACCAGCGCCAGGCAGCACCAACAGACACCAGGTAAGCACTAATCTTATTGTAGTGCACACACAGAGAGGAAGCTGTCCCCATGGGCTTCCTAAGAAACAGGAGTTTTCACCAGCAATTTCCTCTTTAAAACATGTGGGGTTGCAGTATCAATGCTAACAGGCAGACCTGGGGTGAGTAGCAAATATATATCTTACACAAGTATACATATATCTACATGTTATCTGGGTAAACATTAGTATCCCATCCTGCCCACACAGACATAGTGGAGATAGTGGCTGATGCACAAGCATACTGTTAGCCAACCCAGAACCCCCAGGGGGATACCTACTGTCGAACCAAGTCCCGCAGGTTCCCTCTTACCTGCTCCACGCCGCAGGGTATTGCAAACTGCAAGAGGCCCAATCTTCCCCCATCTCCGTGGGTATTGTCTCGGACCTTCAGGGACCGGGGTCCTGTGTTTAAGGAACCCACACCCCTGGACCTATATAGCATCCTGGCATCAGTAGCGTTTAGTCCTGGAAGAGACCAAGGCACTGGAGCCCAGAATCCAGCCCTCCAAGGAGAGGCATTATAGGCAAAACCCCACTCCAGCAGGGCCCGGGTACTGTACACCTTGGCTTTGAAGCACTTCGGACGGATCCGGCTAGCTATCCTGGGTCCCGAGACCTCCGAGGGACAGCTAGACGTGACCAACACCTAAGACACTGGCGAAAAAACTAAAGCACTCTCAGTGGGAGGGGGTTATATAGGGAGGAACTTCCTGTGAAGTTGATTACACCAGTGTCCACACCTGAAGGTACCCATATAACCCATATGTAATGACTATGCGCTCTGTGTCCCGTGATGTACGATAAAGAAAATATGATAGCTGCTAAAACTGGCTTGTGTTTAAAGGAGAAGACTACATGGCTGTAATGATAGGAAAAAATGATAAGCGCTAAAGTATAAGTGAAGTACACAAAGAAAATAATAAAAATAAACCCAAAATCAAATTGCTGTTCTAGTGCGTGACTGAACAGACTCGCACACTTAAGAGTGGAGAATGAATCCACAATGCAAAGTGTTAAAGTGTGCAACACTTGACATTGATAAGAGTCTATAGATGGGATAATTAGATGGATCAGAAGCGACAGATGTATCTTCTACACATGATGAATACGTCCAATAGTCAAATCATGGTGTATATGCATGTAGGGCAAAATGGCTGTAATGTTGACTTCACTGTGGCTTTACTATTAATTAAGAAATTGACCTAATTTTACAGCAGCTTTGATTTCTCAGTCTATTGGAGTATACATCCACAAAGGTGTTTTTTTTCCAGATGAAACATGATCCAACCACTCATGCTTCAAAATGTTCATCAATCAGCTATTTGCATCCTCAAGCAGTGTCTCCCCAGAAAAAAAGACAGTCCAGCACTTACCACAGGGAGTTGGACCATGTGTCCAGTTGCACAAACCATAAGCTTTTTTTTTTTTTATCTTTTATTTAGTCAGAGGATGTGATCCATGGTCCCAAAACATTGTGTAAACATAATGGCATACAGTACAGCACAAAACATTGTCATTTGTAAATAAAACAAGAATACTGAAAATTGAAGACAGTATTCCCAGCTAGGAAGGAGGAGAAAAGATGGAGAGATGTCAACTCGCGAACCACACAGGTAAGCATAGTAGGTGAGGATCCGAGGGTGGGATCAATAGGTTCTAAATCAGGGATCCTCAAACTACGGCCCTCCAGTTGTTACAGAACTACAAATCCCATGAGGCATTGCAACACTCTGACATTCACAGACATGACTAGGCATGATGGGAATTGTAGTTCCTGAACACCTGGAGGGCCATAGTTTGAAGACCCCTGTTCTAAATGATCAAAAGTATATGCAGCTTCAAGCCCTTTTCTGAGCAGTATGCTTCTAGAGTTGTAAAAGGTCTGCAGAAATTGCCTGGGGGTGGAAGGGATCCGAAAAAGCGATTGAGTTGAAGAGCCCTCCAAAAACCTAGTCAGAAGGAACCTGAGAGATTTGTAAGATCAGAGATCGATGGCCAACACCTATTAATTAAGAAATGAGAGGCCTGTGAACAACCAGAGTACATCAGATTTTGAAAGGGTGTATCCTGGTTTTCCAGGGTAAAAAGTGGATTTCCCAGTATCAGGAAGAGTGGTGCATTTGGGGGAGGAGAGAGGTGCTTTGGTAAACAGGCTTTTCACATTTCTGGGCAATGAGTTGTAACACCAAGGTGCTCTACAGAGAGATATGACACTTTGAGCATGTTCCAGTTGCGCCCATAGTTTGACGTCTCGATGTCTATTCCAATCAATATTTTTGTATGTCCGGAACCGCCGATCCCTCATATTGTTTGGGAAGGATGAGTTGACTTTTTTCCAGTCATGGTCTTTTGTGAGCCCATACAAATTCTAAAAACACTGCCTGAATCTGTTTAAAATTGTTGGAGGGGATATAAATCAGTAGGGCTTGTAGAAGATACAGGAACTTAGGGAGTATACACATTTTGAGAATATTGCAACCGACAAACCAAGAACGGAGCCCTGTAGTCCATTTGTTCAGGAGAGCTCTGACTTTTTTCAGGAGCAGAGGGAAATTTAATTCAAATATTTGATATTTTGGAGGGGATGAGTGTGCCTAAATATGTCAGCACAGAGTTGTTCCATTTTGATTTTAAACTCGTCTGGAGTTATGAAAAAAGTGGCTGTGGGAGACCAATCCCTATTGCTTCAGATTTGCCAAAATTAACTTTAAGATTTATAAAGGGTTTCCTTATCTCTCAAATTCCTTAAGGAGGTCTGGGAGTGAGATCAATGCATTAGCTTTTTTACTTACAAGACTGACAACAAACAGTTCTCTCCTTTTCTGTTTGCATGCCAACTTTCTCTGTTTTGTTCCTTAAGAATTGTGCTTCTCTCACGCTACATATCGCTGCACTATTTATTTTTATTCATGAGATTTCTTTAAATCCAAAACTTTGCAAATGTATTAGGCCTATATACTCTCTATTGTTATTTGTGTATCTAGGCAAGTTCCACCTGACATGCCCTGAAAAAGATGGTCTACAATTGAAATGTGTTGGTAACAAACGGTGGCAACTAATTGCTTACCTGTGTATGTTTGTTGGTGGCAAATAATTCATTAATTTATATGTGTATGTTGACATTTTCACCTCTTTGTTTAAATAAACTTTTTCTCTTTTAAAAAAGTGGTTGCAATAAGTTTTTGGCTGCCATAAAGTCCCGTGGGAGATGCATCTTTGTATAGTATTCAGCGATGGAGCAGCCCCTAACCCATGACACACTCACTCAAACATGTAATACTCCATGCAATACTTCTTTGAAGCAAGGCCACAAGAAATGATGATTACCGTATTTATCGGCGTAAAAAACGCACAGGTGTATAACACTCACCCAAACTTTAAGAGGAAAGTTTTGGGGAAAAAACTTTCCACAGCCCCCTGCATATAACACGCAGGCACAGTTTACCCTATACGCCAATAAATACAGTATATGAAGACGCTTACTCTGTTTTGAACAAGGCTGTATTTGGTTATATCATACAATATCTGATTGCATACTAATGGAAGGGCTGTAGGCAAGTGCCTTTTGGTTTTATTTTTAGTGGCAAGACGTTATTTTTAAGAAAAAGAAAAAGATACACCATGCACAGGATGGAACTGTGGGTGTCTTATGATAATGCAGTGCCACGTCCTAAATATATATTGACAAAATAATTGTTGGAGAGGAACAGAAAAATTGACTTTATAGGCACCAATTGTAGAGTTTAAAATACGTTTATGCAATTTCCCACAAGGGGTTGTTGGATCAAAATTACAATAAATGTATAAAAAATACACATACAAACAAAAGAAAAAAAATTAACACAGTAAATGTATTAACAGTACAAAATCGAAAACCAATAGTGGTCTAAAAGAGGCATCAATGGGATCTCAGAAGAGATATGATGACTAGTATATATAGTAATGAATCACAGACAAGCTCAAAAGCATTTGCATTTGATATTATAGTTTTTAATTGAGTGGAGAGGGATTAGGACACCTGTTGGGTTTACGTCGCCGTATATCGTCGGGTGGAGTACATTTTTGTGAGGTACCATGCATGCCAATACTGTATACTGGTTGATCGACTTCTATGATGTCTTGGATCTATTAATGCTTGTTTTATGCTGGATTTCTGTAAGTGTTTAGCACTGATTTCTCTTAATAAAATGTTAAGCAGTTTTACACTTCATGGGCTTTACTATGGAGTAAACTTTACCATCAGCCATCACAGTACCACCACCTGCAATATGATAGAGAAAGTTGATTGGATCTTCTATACTTGCATATCACGCCTGTCTAGACTCTTTTAATTTGGAGTCTAGACCTCTGGTAAGAAGGCATTTTATATCAATATCGGTGGAGGTGCACTTGGGTGATCAAAACGCACATCAATTATACTCACTGTTACTAGATGTTCATCAATGAATTAATCTGCAATGTTTAGAACAACACTAGTTTTTCATGCTTTACAGACACTTGTTTATTCAATATCTATGATTATCGTGGCAAAATGTTTTATTGGTTCAGTTAACGGCTTTGAGCATGCATAGGAATTACATCATCCCAGGATTGGTCAATCAAGATACCCAGACGTTGAATCCAGAATAAAACTATACATTGGATGTTGTGCATTACTTCATTCATATAAGTCGGTAAAATCTCTGTCTTCTAAATTTTCTGATCAAATTGCAAAGCTCCACCTTTTAATGCCAATATTCGACCCACCATAACATAATTCTGGTCAGAATTGTACTGCCTATATACTGTTGACATTATCCAGAAACAATAAATTACTGTATTCTTGCTAGCAGGGATGAGAGTAAAATTAATCAGTTCTCAGTATGAGTGAAAAATTGGAGGAAATTGACACGTCTTCATCTGCATGTCTCATCAGAAGTGTCCATGCTATTTAGTTACAAAACCCCGGAGGCGATTCCTCTGCACAGATTCTTATAATACTTCAATTAAGGGACACCAAGCTGCCAAACAGACAGCAGAGCATTTATTTCTTGATGACTCTTTAAGTTGTGCCACAGGCCTATCATTAAGAGAATATTTTTCACAGCAGGCTGCGAAGATTCTTATGCCATTAAATGGAATTGAAAAAGCATCAATTTGTTTTTTTTCTCCACCTAACACAGATATTTTTCATTGCTAGAGCAGCCATTAAAAACAATCTGTTTTATAGCAACCCGAAAAGATCAGATGAAGTACAAAACGTGATTTATTGAAAGTATAACAAGTATTAAAACCTTACAAACAAGCAGCAGTTGAAATAAATATTTAGGAAAACCATCGGCTAAAAAATAAAGCTTTTACTATTGTCTTGGGATTATGATTGCTGACATTTCCAGCAATGTGCCATATTGGCCTCTGATAAAATCCTTGAAAAGAAGAAATGTTAGATATGGCAAAATAAGACAAAACTCCAAAACCAAAATACACATATGTGAAATGTTTTATCTTTCAAACCATGTATAAATCTGCTCAGTTGGTTTTTGTAATTATGGCACCGTTGCGTAAAACATATTAGCCAGGTCAGTGATCTCACTTAAGTTTTTTACTGGCGTTAAGCAACACAGCTTGGTCAAAGGCCCACCCCTAGCCTGGGACATCTTTGTATGCTCTCCTCCTGTGAACATGTTAACAGTTTAAGACTGAGAGCAATGAGCAAAGCATCAAAATCCTGACTGGCTCAGCGTGCTGCCACTTCCCATCTCAATCTTGGGTTACAGGATACCAAAATAGAGACATATTCAAATGCTTATACTGGTTGTGTTTAAAAATGCATTTAAAAGATAACCAGGGGCATCTCCCCACATCTTTTGCAAAACCTGACATTCTTTGTGTTTTATTGTGCTGCAGTGCCTATGGTATTTGCACTATCTGACAGCAGCAGCTTAAAGGGCAATGCACCTCCTTGACTCTAGTCACATGACACAGCCAAAGG
The DNA here is from genome assembly GCA_029574335.1 of Rana kukunoris. Classification (NCBI taxonomy): domain Eukaryota; kingdom Metazoa; phylum Chordata; class Amphibia; order Anura; family Ranidae; genus Rana; species Rana kukunoris. The sequence goes on along the minus strand of CM056053.1, from coordinate 410,734,623 downwards.
AAGGAGTCCTACTGGCTCCAAACTGCATCTGGTGAGTTTAAGATCTGTACTGGAGGGTTCTCAGTTGTAGGGAATTAATCTATACTGGGTGTCTGTGCTGTGGAGTGGGCTGGCAAGGGGTGGTCTGCACTGGGGGGGCTGTGCTGAGAGGGTTGGCTGGAAGGGGGGTTAGAAGCTGTGGGTGGAAATCTGTACTGAAGGAGATTTACACTATGGGGGAATATAGGCCTGGGGGATTTGTACTGGGAATAGAGAGTATTTTTTGTATGTACACTTAGTTGTGCATCATGTATACACCGCTCCTACAACCCCCGAAAGATGCTGCTTGCAGGACTTTTTTACCTGTCCTGTAAGTGCACCGCTCCAGTGTAAAATCACTCAGGCTTTTACACTGGGTTGGCAGGGGAGGCGTTTTTCAGGCGCTTTACAGGCGGTATTTTAAGCCCTTTAGCGTCTGAAAAATGCCTTCTGTGGCAAAGTAGCCTTAGTCTCCCCTTAACATTTTACTAGGTGTCCTTACTCATTTGGAGAAAATAAAAAGTTCAAAGTAGATATTCAACCTAAATTTAAATCTGTAATTCTACTGGCATCCAAAATCTAAGACTAACCTATCTAGCCCTGTAGAAGAAGGATTTGTTATGCATACCTTTTCTAGCTGATCCAATCCAGTCTCCATCGACGGATGTCGTGTGCAAGAGACAGCCGACAATGGCTAAGAAAAGCCTGGGAAGTGACATCACCCATTACCCATTACTATGGGGCTTCCATTTTTGGCTGCTTCCTCTCCACCCACCTCAACAGAGAAGCCGTCACTGACAGCTCAGCGTGGGACCGGACCGAAGCGGCTTCAGAAAAGGTATGTATACCTATTTCTTCTTTACATGGCTAGCTAGATTAGTCTTAGATTGTGTATGCAAGTAGATTTACAGATTTTATTTTTAGGGTGAACTCAGTAGCTCATGCTAAAATGTATAATATGTGCCACCGGGGAAAAACAAAACAAAAACATGTACACCAAATAACTGCGCTAACCCTTTAATTTAACCACTTGCTTACTAGGCATATATACCCCCTTCCTGCCCAGGCGAAATTTCAGCTATTAGCACTACGTCGCTTTAAATTAAAATTGCGCGGTCGTGCGACATGCCTTTCCAAACAAAATTGCCGTCCTTTTTTCCCACAAATAGAGATTTATTTTGGTGGTATTTGATCACCTCTGCGGTTTTTATTTTTTGCACTATAAACAAAAAAAGAGCGACAATTTTGAAAAAAAAAAACACAATGGCCCAGATTCACAGAGCGATTACGCCTGCGCAACAGGAGATGCGCGTGCGTAAGTCTAAATGTGCACGTGCGTTTCGATGCACGGCATCCCCAAAACGAGATACGCAAGAAATCTACTTTTTTTTGTCCGTCGTAATTTCGTTAGACAGGCGCATCCGTCCGCGCAAAACTGCGCTAGACAGACCATTGATTTGCTAGTCAAATATGCTAATGAGGGACTTACGGGGATCCACAAAAGAACGTTAGGGCAGCGCAGGCTACGCAGTGTGCGCAACAGCAAAATGTCCTGTCTAAAATTAGACCATAGAAAAGCTGGTCTAAAAAGAGAAAAAAAGTCTACCTTTTAGATAAAGCAACACTGTTAGTGGGGAGCTCAGCAGTCACACGTGTTGCACAACAATCTGTATGCCAACATGCCAGGGGCATCGTCGCGCATAGCTATACTACTGACTTTAGATGAACAAAGAAGGATGAGGGCACTGAGGAGGGCACTAAGGAGGGCACAGGAGATGTTTTTTTTATTTTATTTTTTATTTGCTTATATAAACTTTACAATTTAATCTAATCTAATACAATATTCTTATCTGATACAAGCCCCTCACTCTTCACTTGATATATCACACATGCATAGACATCTTTGGCATGAGTGATTCTGAGGTGTCTCGCATCTTCAGATTCACCCCTCATGCCATCATAGAATTAACCACAACCTTGCAGGAGGACATCAGCAGCCCAACACATGGCATTACCCATGACACCCATGAAAGCTACATATACAATCATAGCCCCATCCCCACAGATTTCGAACAGAAAATGTATGGGGACAGCTGGCTGGTTGGTGAGTGACATGGGTGGCAGGCATGACTGTCCCCCCCCCCCCATGATGCACACATCACAAGGGGCACATGCTCTACTAACATCCTCCTGTCTTTTCCCTTCAAGGTGACTCTGCATATGCACTGGGACCCCATCTCATGACCCCATCTCATGCCAGCTCACATATGCATCTTTGCACGTTAAACACACACATTAATCATGGCACAATGAGAATGCATGCATGCACACCACTGCGGTCCCTAGCACACACACCCCACATCCTCATCACATTGGATTGGCACAAGCCCACCATGCAGGACTTGTGAGCAGCAACGCCATGCCGCGGCTCCAATTATGTCACTGTACATTCATACACCATTCACACAGACCTGGGGATCACTTCTCCACCACAAATGAGGGTGACACCCCTTTTCCCGCAAGAAATATCACCCCCACATTCCAAAATCATACACAAACAGAACCAAACAAATAAAATAAATGACGAGCAAAAATAAAAAATGCCCCAGCAAAAATATAATTTAAACAAAATAACAACAAAGAAAACACATAAAAGACAAAAATCACTCTGCAAAACAGTCCCCAAATATCTCAAAGACACGTCACAAACAAACAAACAAACGCTAATAAACAAAAGCACCTTGCTGTATAGGAAGGGAAACAAAGGGATGTGCTTTTGCAAAGGAAGTGCATTTGTGTCTGTCTATTTATGCTGTCTGCGTAGTTCACTAAGTTGCCCTAGTCCACTTCCAATTTCACTGATTGCGCCGCTCCCGAGTTGTGAGCATGCGCACAGAGGTGCTGACCATGGTCTGCTTCAAGCGCGCATGCGTGAGCTGGCCGGCCCTTCATTTGTATGGGGTCACGGCTCATTTCAATGTAACACGCCCACGTCCTTCCCAATTTGTATTACTCCGCCTTACGCCTCTGAAATAACGTTACGCATGCGCAATTTTCTGCGCAAAAGCTACGAGAATAGGGTGATTACGCGGCTACATTGCACAAGTCTAACGTAAAGGCGGTGCGCTACGCCGGTCCAATAATGCGCAGATGTACCTGAATCTGGCTCAATATTTTTTACTTTTTGCTATAATAAATATCCAATTTAAAAACAAAAAAAACTATTTTTTTTCTCAGTTTAGGCCGATATCCGATATGTATTCTACATATTTTTGGTTAAAAAAAAAAAATCGCAATAAGCGTATAGTAATTGGTTTGCGCAAAAGTTATAGTGGCTACAAAATAGGGTATGGAATTCTGTCATTTTTTTTTATTATTTTTTTTTTTACTAGTAATACGGCGATCTGTGAATTTTGTTAGGACTGCGATATTGCGGTGGACACATCGGACACTTCTGACACATTTTTGGGACCATTCACATTAATACAGCGAACAGTGCTAAAAAATGCATTGATTACTGTATAAATGTGACTGGCAGGGAAGGGGTTATCACTAGGGGGCGAGGAAGGCGTTAAATGTGTATCCTGGGTGTGTTCTAACTGTGTGTGGAGGGGGACTGACTGGGGGAGGTGACCGATGCTGTGTCCCTATGTACAAGAATCTGTCTCCTCTCCCTGACAGGATGTGGAGCTATGTGTTTACACACAGAGCTCCATGTCCCTGCTCTGTCATTGCCGATCGCGGGTACCTGGCGGAAATAGCGGCCGCCAGGCACGCGCATCAGCATCTCGGGGATGCGCCGGGTGCGCGCCCCCCAGTGGCCGGAGGACGCGAGGACGTCAAAAGACGTCCTCCCGGATTTATAGAGCCACCTTGAGGCCGTCTTTTGACTATGGCCCGGGGCTTAAGTAGTTAAACTCCAATTATAAGTATATAAAATCCAACAATATATTAAAAGTAACCACCACAACTTGATCATTCACATCAATAATCAGAATAAGTATTAGTTAGATCACCAACCACAGGATGGACAGTGGGTGTCTGGAATAGTGCAGTGCCACGTCCCAAAAATATTTTGGAGCAGCAAATGTCAAAGACACAGAAAAATGGACTTTATATGGCTGTCTGGAACAGGCGGAACTGGCTGGCCAAATTGGGAAGCCACAGTCTGCCATTCCTGTGGCGTGAAAGGAAACTGTGGAGTCAAACAAAAATAAAAATTAGTACTTTGGCACATAAACATTGCAATCACAATACAAAAGACATCCTTGTTCAACATCAGTATAATATTTATTAGTGGAGTTAGAATTTCATGCCAAAACTAAATAAGGCCCACTTATCAGACTCCTCACCCCTCTGATGGGCCATTAAACATTTTAAGGGGGGGGGGGGCAGGCAGAACTACAATGGAGCAGACAAAAAACAAGTTGGAAACAGACTAGGCTGCCCCCGATGCCAGATTTGATACTATTCCCCCCCACCCCCGCCGCCGCTGCACCGCCGCCGATGCACCGCCGCCGCATACTGCAATAGCTGTATGTTCCCCGCTGCACCAAGTATAGACACTCCCCCTTGCTCGGGATTGGACAGGTGATCTGCATGAGCGTCTATAAGCGGCACGGCGGGGAACATACAGCTATTCAAATGAAAGCTGTAATGTTCCCAGCACGCTGATTAACTAGATGGTGGCGACGGCGGCGGCGACGGCGGCGGTATCTAGGTATGGGGAGACATGGCTGCATATGGGGGGGACATGGCTGCATATGTGGGGGACATGGCTGCATATATGGGGTACATGGCTGCATATGTGGGGGACATGGCTGCATATGTGGTAGACATGGCTGCATATATGGGGTACATGGCTGCATATGTGGGGGACATGGCTGCATATGTGGGGGACATGGCTGCATATGTGGGGGACATGGCTGCATCTGTGGGGGACATGGCTGCATATGTGGGGGACATGGCTGCATTGGTGGGGGGACATGGCTGCATTCGTGGGGGACATGGCTGCATTTGGGGACACATTTAAAAAAAAGTATCGGTATTCGGTATCGGCGAGTACTTGAAAAAAAAGTATCGGTACTTGTACTCGGTCCTAAAAAAGTGGTATCGGGACAACCCTAATATAGACATTCTGCATCACTTGTATGATGGCAGAACACTGAAAACAGAAAGCAACCAAGTACAGCAAGGCCTGTAAAGAACGAACTGAAAAACAGAAATCAAGCGGACATGAACGCACTGCAAAACAGATACGACCTGACTGCAAGCACTAAAAAACAGATACGAACCCACAAGCACAAACTGAACCCGAGAAAATGATCTGCAAAGCACGGAGACTGAAAAGCACGAATGGGCTCTAACCAAACTTTTACTAACACGCGGTAACACGGCATCGGCAAAAGCAGCCCCAAGGGTGGCGCCATTGGATTTGACCTTCCCCTTTATAGTGCCGTCATACGTGGTTTACGTGACCGTGTTCTGACACAATCGTTTTTTTAACCGATGGTGTGTAGGCACGACGGACCATCAGTCAGCTTCATCGGTTAACAGATGGAAAAATCCATCAGACCGTTCTCATCGGTTTGACCGATCGTGTGTACAGGGCTTTACACTATATACTACTAGGTGTGTCCCCACATCCCTTCCTTACTGCCTTGTGCGGGCGGTCCCTCTATAGTGTTTGTGTTTTTTTTGGGGGGTGCCCCCTGGTTTTAATTTGCATGTCCTGACTGGAGTCCTTTTTAAACAGTGCTTGATTGCACGTAACATACTAATCTGATCTATATAACAACTCTTAGTTGTTATTTTTTTTCCATGCATTTCTGTCTATACCATGTCTATGTAATCCCAAAACCAATAATAGTCTGTTTTTTCTTAGAATCATTACTAGCTCCGGAAGAAGCGATATTCGCGAAACATGTCGAGCTAAAAAAATTCATCCTACCACACTATACAGTCACACTTTTTTCTGCAAAATGTGGTGACCACCCCTGGATTTTTATTGGATCATCTTGGGTTACTGCAGTTTACTATTAGTGCCTATAAAGTCCACGCTCACATCAATAATCAGTTGTGCATACAAAATATTTTTGTATATTAAAGTCCCAATTTGGATGCTTCATATATTAATCCACCATGCCAGACGTGAGTATATATGTACAGAAAACGTTAATAAATAAGCCTGTATTATGCCTTAATCTCTTTGATTCTTTAAACAGATGGCCAAGCTTCAACGAAATGACCAGCACAGGCCATTACTGGAATACTGTATAGACTCAATGCCATTCTAAGGCACATATAAATGTAAGTGTAAACTTTTTAAATCACTTTTTAAGAAATAAATATGTGAAAAAATGTTGCGCAATGAGGGCCATTTGTTTTTATATGAGTACCTGAGAACCATAATAAGTGAAAGAGCACTGCTGTACCTGTTGGACATATACCTGACCATCCTTTTTAAAGGATCAAAGAGATTAAGGCATACTAAAATGTGCCCACACAAATTAATAAATCAGTGCAGTGGCAAGGCTCTTGTTCAACAGCTGCAAGATTCAGTGAGATATAGCATACCAGAGAGAAGATAACTTCTCACATGTTTAAATATATAGTAATATAAGAAGATACATAAAAAGTTACCTACAATCATAAAATTTTCTCTTTACAAGACGTACAGGCAAAATTAAGCAAAAGTGTTCAATAACAATAAATCTGCACAGTTTCCTATACACTGATCCATAACTTTATGAGCATTGACAGGTTAAATGACAGGTTAAATGAAAAGTTCACCTTTAGAAAACTAAAAACAATAAATGCACATTGCTTCCTGACGACGTGTTAATCACGAAACGTACGTCGAAGCGCCTGGATACGTAAAAATAACGCACTTCCGGTCCCGCTGGTCCCCTGGCCTGGAACGCACGCCAGCTCCCTAGCGAGGAACTCGTATCCGGCTTAGACTTCACCCCAGTTCCCCAGCGAGGAACACTCATCATAGCCCATCCTGCCATGCTGACTAGCCCCAGTGCCGGGTCCTAGGCACTACTAAAGTAAGAGGCCATTTGGCTATGCTGTTTTATCTGTGACATATTTTAAATAAACTGTACTTCACTATGGTGGTTTCCCCTCTCCCTCCTTCATGTGAGTGTTTGATTCCGGGAAACATAGAGCTGCGCAGCTGAATCATTCAACTGGTTTAGTGACCAACTGCTGTATTTGACCTTTTCTAAACAATCAGGTCAACACCGTGCGGTAAGGATTCATCCACTAGTGCACATTTGGGGGATCTTCTTGGTGGAGGTGGACACCTTTTACAATTCATTTTCTACAATTTGCATCTGAGAAAGATTAGCCTTGATTGGACTTTATCTAACATTCTTTGAATGGACTTGAGTTTATTTATTTATTTATTCAATTTTTTTTTTTTTTTGCACAATCTTTTTTGTACAATCTATTTCTATTTCACCATTTTCAGTGTGTTGCTGCTCACTAAGTCTGCTATTGTTGGTTCAGACGGACCATTTATTAGATTTCACTTTATTGTTTATTCTCTTATTATTCATTATTAGCGCCCCCTCCATATACCATTAATAAATGCACATTGTTTGCAGGTAAATTTGCATTTGATATTTTTTTTATAGGAGCCTGAAAAGCATTGCACCAGAAATCAGCAGATGGCTAACGCCATGCAGGTTTCCTGCAGACTCTCAGTGTGAGCTGTCTGCCCATACATCATACATTGTACATCATATGGGCAGGCAATTTCACACTGACAGGAACACTACCACAATGCTCAACAGCGCCATAGTAGTTCATTAAGAACAACAAGCAAACAAAGGCTGTCAGCAGTTGTAGTCCATTAATTCACAGAACACTGTAAATGATTGAATGATGTGGCTGGGCCGGTGAAGCCATGCACTGCCGTATTTTCTTTATATTGTGGCAGCGAGTGGGGGGAGAATAGCCCTCACTCACTGTCAACACGGGGGATAGGGGGTGAGGGCCGGTACATTTGTAACACATTACAAAAGGTGAACTTATTCTTTCCCAGATAGCAAGGGTAACTTGTCACAAATTTGTGGCAGTGTTAAACTGAACGTCTTGTTGACTTGGCAAATTGTACACTTGCAGAGCACTTGAAGCACAAGTTCTAGTTGACACTATTCCAGTTTGTAGCAAATTTGCATGGCAAATCTCTAGCCAGAGCAAAGTTGTAGTAGTGAGTCTACAGCGAGAGCTCTGCAAGTCTACAGCATGAAAATTCAGCCACAGTGACTCCTGTGGTGGGATGACTATTGCACAACATAACTGAACCAGAACTTGCAGCAGACTTGCAGAATGTTTGATCTGGAATCATGCAATGTGGACTTGCTGCAATTGTAAAAGAAACTTGTGAAGCCTGGCAAGTCTAGCAATAGCTTAGCAAGTCATTTTAAAACTAGCAGCACAATTTGCTTGCTATCTGGGATGTTAATCGTCTTGTTTCTGTCATCCTATGGAGCAGCATTCTAGGAAGTAGCGTACCCAATATATATATATATATATATATATATATATTATATACAGTTTATGGTCGTGGCCCTCTGACTGAGAGTGATGTGGATCACATAAACACGCGACAAGACTTACAACATAAATAGACCTGAAGTGTGCCTTGGTGGTCTGGTCAGTATGCCAAGAAAAGGGGGCATACCCAAAGTAAGTAATGGGTAGTTAATTGAAGAAGGATATGCTGAGAAGTGCCCTGAAAAAGGGAAGGGCGGGAGGGTGTCGAATGCGATTGAATGCGCAGACTCACGGACATGAGGTGAGCTGGGAAGAGTCGGCCCAGTGACGTGTAGTACTGCACACTGAACCGACAAAGAGCATGTGTGAGTGGGCTGCTCCTCCTCCCATAAACTCAGGCCACCATACTGGCCTTCTTATTTATGGTCATGGCCCTCTGACTGAGAGTGATGTGGATCACATAAACACGCGACAAGACTTACAACATAAATAGACCTGAAGTGTGCCTTGGTGGTCTGGTCAGTATGCCAAGAAAAGGGGGCAAAAGACTCAGATAGGGAAATAGCTTATATTGATTTCTTGTATTTATTGAGCCAGCTTGGTAAAGGCTTGTGCCATTCCTTCCTGAGGATTTGGGATGTATGTGGCAAAACAAGGAGACTTCCCATCAGCCTGGTATCTTGATTACGTGGTCTGGTACTCCCTGTTGGGAGGCAGTTGAGGCTGCTCTAATTCGGAAAGAATGTCCTGAGAACAGACTGGGATTTGAAGCCCAAGTTGCTTGGGATTCTGACATGCTTGACAAACTGGCTGCCACTCAGGGAGCTGGTTTAGAAAGGGTAGCATCGAGCTACAATCAGATTGGCTGGGTAGATGAAGCAGTAGTCGGTCGAGCACCGTCACTGGGCGTCAGGCATTGTTAGTCTGAAACAGGTTGAGGTCAACCCCCGGGGCTGGTTTGTTGCGTTTGCAGACCGAGAGTGTAGGGGTTCGAAAGCGAGTCGGGTGGCGTCGGAGCAGTGTCTGACTGCCGGAGCCACTGGCTGTAAATTCACTAGGTCGTAGGGAACCGTAGAAGGCCTGGTAGATGGCTGCTAGGATGACTATGCTGGGCAAGGCCCTAAATGGGGAACGAGTAAGGATTTCAGACATGTCCCTAAAAGGGCACTCTTGAAAGATAGGCGCTTGCCACTGACTACAGGTTGGTGCTTCTGTATGCTCTGTAGGAGGGACTTGACTGCATGGGCTCGAGAATACTGACAGTTTACTGGGGTCCTGCAGGGACAGGAAATGCTGGACGCCATCTAGATATGGCGTGATAGTATTGTGAGAAAGGGTCAGCTGCGTGTGGCAATACGATATGAGGGCTAGGACGTGTCTAACGTTGCCTATTGCTTCTCCGAGGCAAGTGGCCAAAAATTAGCAGTTAGTGTTCCAAGCAGTGCGATAGGCCTTCAGTGTGTTGCGTGCCAAGGAGTGGTTAATAAGCTGGGTTGAGTTGGTGAGATGCTACTTCAGTCCATCGTCAGCAATGACCAGGGTGGGACAGGGATGGTTATTGGGTCAGCTCCAGGCTCTTGCTGGAAAAACAAATAAGGTTAGAATGGGACAGAGCATCAGCTGCGATTTTTCATTTGCCTGGAATATGACTACAGAAGATATTAAACTGGTGACGGAGTGACAGCTGCGCGAGCCTGCGCAAGAAGGACGTGATGGGGAGCGGCTTGATCTACCTTAATTGTCGGCTGTGGCCTGATTGTCTGTGGTGAAGAACACTGTCTGTCCAGTTCAAGTGTGGCCCCAAACCTGGGCAGCTGCCACAATGGGGTACAGCACGAGACGTGATAAAGACTGGGTGAAGCAGAAATTTAAGAGAATTTCTGGGGGCCAAGGTTTGGAGAACCAGTGGCGGACGAAAAATGCACGCAAAAGCCTGTGGTGGCTCGGCTGACACTGCCGGGATGAAGATTGAAATGCTGTTCTATCAGGTGGGGAAGTTGTCCCACATAGCTAAGTCTGCTACTGATGCTTGGTCTAGTTTGAGAACTTGGACTGGATCTTGCATTGGTGTGAAAAAATCAAGACAATACACAGGTGCTCAACAAGACGATATACGTGCACTCACTGACCAACGTGCACTCGCTGACCAACGTGCACTCGCTGACCAACGTGCCCTCGCTGACCAACGTGCCCTCGCTGACCAACGTGCACCCGCTCACCAACGTGCACCCACTGACCAACGTGCACCCGCTGACCAACGTGCACCCGCTGACCAACGTGCACTCGCTGGTGCTGGATGGAAACCTGAACTAAGTGCAGGGAAAAAGACAGGGAAAAGATGAGTGGCCCGCGTGCCACTAAAGATGAATGGCCAACTGGGTGCCACTGTGTGTTTGTTTGGCTGATTGTCACTGAGGTGTGTTTGCAAGTTTAGTTTGTATTCGGGTTTGCACGTAGGTGCGTGCTGCAAAGTGTTTTATACTGCTGCAAACAATATTGTGTGGTTGCAAGGGTCTCAGTCTGGTTTGCTGAGACGATATTGCGTGGTTGCAAAGGTCTCGATGATTATGAGGTTTGTTTTGAGATGGCCTTGTGTGGTTGCACGGGTCTCAACAAGTGAGGGGTTGCTGAGACGATGTTGCGTTTGCAATGGTCTCAAGTGAGTGTCGGGCTGCTGAGATGACTATGTATGGCTGCAAAGGTCTGAACGGGTGTCAGGTTGCTGAGATGATATTGCGTTTGCAATGGTGTCAAATGAGTGTCAGTTTGCTAAGACCACTTTGTATGGCTGCAAAGGTCTGAACGGGCGTTGGGTTGCTGAGATGAGATTGTGTGGTTGCAAAGGTCTAGACGAGTGTGAGGTAGCTGAGATGATATTACATTTTGCAAGGGTCTCAAATGACTGTCAAGACAATATTCCCCCCTCTTTTTTTTTATAAAAACGACTGTAAATGAAACGCTGGTAAACATGAGTTACCACATCTGGCTGTGTTTACAAGCTGTTACAGGCATCAGCGTTTTGAATGCCTTTGAACATCCGTCTGAACCCATTTTTTTTTTATTTTATTTTTTTTCGAGAAGGTTTCTGAACTCAACTGCCTAGAAATTACGATAAATGATCCTGTGTACATGTACTGATAATATAACATAGAGGAGTGATTGGGGATCCTGTGTAGACGTACTGGTAAGATAACATAGAGGAGAGATCAGGGGCGGCTGAAAAACACCCATTTTTCTGGCTGCAAGGGTCTCAATGAATGCCATGTTGCTGGGGCGAGACTGCGTGGTCACAAAGGTCTTTGATGAGTGGGAGGTCGCTCGAGACGGTATTGCGTGGTTGCAAGGCTCTCGATGAGTGTGGGGCTGCTGAGACGGTATTGCGTTTGCAAGGGTCTCAACAATGGTGTGAGGCTGCCGAGACGGTATTGCGTGGTTGCAAGGGCCTTGATGAATGTGGGGCTGCTGAGATGGTATTGCGTTTGCAAGGATCTCAACAAGGGTGTCAAGCTGCTGAGACGGTTTTGCGTGGTTGCAAGGGCCTTGATGAATGTAGGGCTGCTGAGACGATTTTGCGTGGTTGCAATGGTCTCAACAGGTGTCAGGTTGCTGGTGGCAACGTTTTTTTTTTTTGCATTTTTTTTTTTTATATATATATTTTTCTTTGCGTTTTTGTAAGGGCCTTGTGTTGCAAGGGTCTTAACAAGGGTGTCAGGCTGCTGAGATGATTTTGTGTGGTTTCAAGGGTCTCGATGAGTGTGGGTCTGCTGAGACGGTATTGCGTTTGCAAGGGTCTCAACAAGGGTGTCAGGCTGCTGAGACGATTTTGCTTGGTTGCAATGGTCTAAACAGGTGTCAGGTTGCTGGGCCGAGATTGTGTGGTGGCAAAATTTTTTTTATTTTTTTTTGCATTTTTTATATATATATATATATTTTTTTTGCCTTTTGTAAGGGTCATGTGTTGCAAGGGTCGTAAGGGTGTCAGGCTGCTGAGACGATATACGAGTGGTTGCAAGGATGTCAATGAGTGTAAGGGCTGCTGAGACGATATTGCGTTTGCAAGGGTCTCAACAAGGGTGTCAGGCTGCTGAGACGATTTTGCGTGGTTGCAACGGTCTCAACAGGTGTCAGGTTGCCGAGGGGCTGAGATTGCGAGGTGGCAAAGGTTTTTTTTTTTTTTTTGCGTTTTTATATTTATTTTTTATTTTATTTTGCGTCTTGTAAAGGTCATGTGTTGCAAGGGTCTAACAAGGGTGTCAGGCTGCTGAGATGATTTGCATGGTTGCAAGGTCTCAATCAATAAGAATTGGGTTACTGCGAAAGGATAGAAACACCTGGTTTGTTTGTACCTTAAACAAGCAGTATAAGGTAGAAGGACAACGCCTGTTTGAATCGTGGTTCCGTAGGGACCACTAATGAACGATATGGGAGACAACGAATGGTAGCAAATTGATAGGACATAAAGAATGTAATAACATTCTTACTTGCGACAGTGGGCCATGCAAGTGAGTTTGCGGCGGACTGTGGCTGGAGTGAAACATGTCAGGAAGGTGTAGCGTGATGCCGTGCATGGGGCAAAACAATGAGGTTTGGTGTAGAAAATAGAACACGAGAAGTGCGTATCAATGCTTTGTAAGTTCCACTGCGGGAACCAAACATATGGTACGGGTGACACCATGAGTGGCCACAAATTTGACGTGACAAACAAGCTAACGAATCCTACCTGGGACAGTGAACGTGCGACTGGGTTTGCTTTGGACTGGAGTGGATGTGCAACACATCCGAAGAGTGTGGTGTGGCGCCATGCATGACGCACAGGCAATAACTTTGGTAAATAAATGAGAGAGAGGAACCGTGTACAAACAATTCGTAAGTTCCGCTGCGGGAACTAAAAACACACGGCATGGGGGAACAATGAATGACAACGGTAGAAAGCATGCAATGTATCTGATACAAAACGGTTGTAAAAATGCATGAAACAAATTCGATACGAATCGGTAGTAAGGAGTATTGAACGAATCTGATACGATTTGGTTGTAGAGTGTATGCTACCCCTTGCTTTGAAACCGAACACCTACCAACCACCCATCCCCCCAGGCTAATCAAGTGCAGACAAGGCACCATGTGAGTCCAATTACCACCTCAATCTGCCAAAGAACCCATACAAACACATGCTAATCTCCAAATGGATTTACAAATGAATCGTATGTTTGGCATAAGGAAGTTACAAATGTACTACGCCTGAGCCGAATGATGTTGGAACATAAGCAACAGTAAGTCAGAGGCAGACATATACTAAATTCGTAAAGCCTCTTGACAATGGAAGAGGTGCCCAAAGTTAGGATAGAAGTCCAGTGCAAAAGAAGGTGAGGGCACAAAATTACAGTGGTCCATACCATACTCCAGGAGGTGGGCCGTCAGAATTACATAGAGCAGGCCTGAGAACTAAATCTGAGCACAATGGGGTGATGCCTCTATAGGCCATATGGGAAAAACAGTAACCTTAAAAGGGGAGGCAAGCATCCAGGATATAAACAATGTACATGGGTATGAAAGTCTCTGAACGCAGATTGGGATCTCAGGAACTTTAGTAGAAAGTCAGATAGGAACTCCAGGTATCAGTATCTAGTAGAGCTGCACCATTCTGGCTAAAATGAGAATCAGAATTTTTTTGCTTGGAATAAAGATCATGATTCTCTCATGATTCTTGCAGAGTAACATCTTTCACATTATACAAAAAAATTGGGCTAACTTTACTGTTTATTTTTTTGGTGTATTTTCCCCCAAAAAATGTGTTTAAAAGACCGCTGCGCAAATTAATGTAACATAAAATATTGCAACAACCTCCATTTTATTCCCTAGGGTCTCTGCTATATATAATGTTTGGGGTTCTAAGTAATTTCTAGCAAAAAATACTGGCCCAGATTCACATACACTTAATATTGCACTGCGTAATTGAAATACTCTACGCTGCCGTATTTTCCCAGGCTCTACACCGAATTCTGGTAGATTTTTGCCCGTACGCTACGGCGGCATAGTCTATTTCTCGCCGCGTACTCAAAATACGAGATTAGGGGGCGTGAAGCATTTAAATTAAGCGCGTCCCCGCGGCGATCGAACTGCGCATGCTCCGTTCAAAAATTTCCCGCCGTGCATTGCGCGAAATCACGTCGTTACGTCATTCGTTGTTTGAGTAGTGTCGTTTACGAACATTCCTATTCCCGGACGACTTACGTAAAAAAAAATAAAAGACGTCGGAAAACGTAGAAATTTCGACGTGGGAACGACGGCCATACTTAACATGGGCTGTCTAATATTAGAGCAGCAAAAAGCTGGTATAGTGTTACGCAAAAAAAAGATGACTAAAGGTGCCGTAAGAGATTGCGAATGAAGATCGTAATTTCGGGGATGGCCGGCAAAAGCTCATTTGCATACCCAGACGCGGAAAACGACGGGAAGTCCACCCAGTGGCCGCAATTTTATTGCAGCGTAGATCCGAAGGCGTATGAACACGTAATCCAGTCGAATTGAAGCCCGCAGCCGTCTATTCATGGTTTGAGGTTTTCAACTAGCTAGAAAACGCGCGTAATTGCAAATTACTCCAGTCTAACACCAGTTAGACAGGCGTAATGGCTCTCTGAATCTGGGCCACTGATTTTAACTTGACAACAAGTGTCAGAAAAAGGTTTAGTCTTTAAGGCCGTGTACACACGACTAAATAAATCCAATCAAATCGGTCTGACAGACCGATTTGATCGGATTTGTCTGCTGGGATATATGGGTTTGATCGCTGTACACACGATCAAACCAAAATTCCCGGCCGGCAGACAGCGCGGTGACGTGGCGGTGAAGTTGACGCTGCCATGTCACCGCACCAGGAAGTAAAAAACGTCCACGCATGCGTCGAATCCATTCGACGCATGTGCTGGCAGATATGTTCGCTGGTTAGTGTACTAACCAGCAGACATGTCGGACGGACGGGTTCCCAGCAGACAGATTTTAAAGCATGCTTTAAAATTTGTCTGCTGGAAAAACCTGTCTGTCCGCCCGTACACACGATCGAATTTGTCTGCTGAAATGGTCCGTTGGACTGTTTCCAGCAGATAAATTTGATCGTGTGTACGCGGCCTTAGTGGTTAAACTGACCTCATTTACAGACCAAAGTTCTTTTCTTGGATCTACAACCGAAATGTTACTTTGTTAATAGTTATCTCCAATGCTGAGAAAAACTTGGCAGGTTGCCTGTATTTTTTTTGTCAGCTGTCAAAAAAAGGGATTTTTAAATACAGCTTACCTGTAAAATCCTTTTCTTGGAGTACATCACGGGACACAGAGCGGCATATTCATTACTATGTGGGTTATATGGAGTACCTTCAGGTGTGGACACTGGCAATCTCAAACAGGAAGTCCCCTCCCTATATAACCCCCTCCCCTAGAGGGAGTCCCTCAGTTTTGTAGCAAGCAGTATGCCTCCCAAAATGGTCACCCAAAAGAGGGGTGGGAGCTCTGTGTCCCGTGATGTACTCCAAGAAAAGGATTTTACAGGTAAGCTGTATTTAAAAATCCCTTTTTCTTTCTCGTACATCACGGGACACAGAGCGGCATATTCATTACTATGTGGGATGTCCGAAAGCAATGCTTTAATGAGGGGAGGGAGACATCTTCCAAAGAAGGATTCAATTTAGAGATAAACTCAAATCATAATAATAATTCCAACTTAGTCAAGAAAAAACTTTTTTTTTTTTTTTTTTTTTATAACCAAGGGTGTTTCTGATCCCGAGGATTTCAAACTGCAGCCTGTAGTACTGCCTGACCAAAGGCAGCATCCGCATTTCTTCTCACGTCTAGTTGATAAAACCTTGTAAACGTGTGGACTGATGACCACGTTGCCGCCTTGCATATCTGAGCCATAGAGATCTGATGGTGTGCTGCCCAAGAGGCGCCCATGGCCCTGGTAGAATGGGCCTTTACCGACAACGGAGGAGGCAACCTCTTCAAACCGTAGGCTTGAATGATTAATTGTCTAATCCATCTCGAGATGGTGGATCTTGCAGCTGCCTGCCCCTTCTTGGGGCCATCTGGTAGAACGAATAACACATCTGTTTTCCGGATCTTTTCTGTAGCTTTAAGATAGGCCTTCATGGCCCGGACAATATCCAAGGTATGCAGCAACCCCTCCTTTCTAGATGTAGGTTTTGGAAAGAAGGATGGAAGTACCAAATCCTGGTTTAAGTGAAATTTGGATATAACCTTTGGTAGAAAGGAAGGATGGGGCCGGAGAACTGCCCTGTCCTTATGCAGAACGAGATATGGTTCCTTACACGATAAGGCTGCTAATTCTGACACTCTCCTGGCCGAAACTATGGCGACCAAGAAAACCAACTTTCTTGTCAGTAAGAGTAAAGGAATCTCAGCCAACGGCTCAAAAGGCTGTTTCTGTAGAGTGGACAGGACAAGATTTAAGTCCCATGGACAAATTGGTGACTTGACAGGAGGATTAATACGCAAGACCCCCTGTAAGAAGGTCTTTACCAGCGAGTGGGTGGCCAGCGGCCTCTGAAACCACACTGACAGAGCTGAGATCTGTCCCTTGATTGTGCTTAGTGCCAGGCCTTTATCCACTCCTAGCTGGAGAAAACTTAACACCCTATCAATAGTATATTTGCGGGAATTCCATCTTTTGGATTCATACCAGCCTACGTAGTTCCTCCACACCCTGTAATAAATCAACCCTGGAGACCGGCTTCCTAGCCCTAATCAGGGTAGGAATTACCTGCCTAGACAGGCCTCTATCCCTGAGAATCAGGGATTCAGCCTCCAGGCCGTCAAATTTAGACGCTGTAATGTAGGGTGGAGGATCGGGCCTTGTGAGAGTAGGTCTGGTTGTAGAGGCAGAGTCCAAGGGTCTCCCACTGCCATCTTCAGGACTAGTGAGTACCAAGTCCTCCGGGGCCAAGCCGGAGCTACTAAAATGACTGGCTTGTTCTCCACTCTGATCTTGCGCAACAGGCGCGGGAGTAACTGTAGTGGAGGGAATGCATATAGAAGTCTGAATTGATGCCAAGGGCAAACCAACGCATCGGTTCCGCAGGCCATAGGATCCCTCGCTCGCGACACGAACCTGTCTAGTTTCTTGTTGAACCTGGATGCCATTATATCTACGTCCGGCATTCCCCACCTCTGGCAGATTGTCTGAAAGACCTGGGGATGCAGAGACCACTCCCCTGGCAACAGACTCTGGCGACTTAAGAAGTCTGCCTGCAGGTTGTCCACTCCGGGAATGAATATCGCTGAAATGCAGGGTACATGAACCTCTGCCCATTGAAAAATCAAGTTCACCTCCCTCTGAGCGGCCTGGCTCCTGGTTCCCCCTTGGTGGTTTATGTATGCCACCGCCGTGGCATTGTCTGACTGGATTCTCACCGGGAACCCCTTTAATCTGGAGGTCCAAGCCAGAAGGGCTAGGCGGGCAGCTCTGATTTCCAAGATATTGATGGGGAGCTGCCTCTCTGCTTTCACCCAAGTTCCCTGGCGGGAGAACCCCTCGAAGACCGCCCCCCAGCCTGCCAGGCTGGCGTCTGTGGTAACTACCTTCCAGACAACAGGGCTGAAGGATTTTCCCTTTAGAAGATTCTGAGGGTTCAACCACCAGGCCAGGCTTTGTCGGACCCTTGATGATAGCGTCAAAGGGGACTCTAAGGCATGTGCCCTCTTGCCCCAGGCTGCTAGAATGGCTGCCTGTAGGACGCGAGTGTGGATCTGAGCGTATGGTACTGCCTCGAATGTGGCCACTAGCTTGCCTAGTAATCACATACACAGGCGAATAGTTGGTTTTTTCTTGTTTAGAACCAACTGAACCAACCCCTTGATAGCTTCGATCTTTACAAGGGGCAGGAACACCTTTTGATGTTCTGTGTCTAACCTCATGCCGAGGTATTCCAACTGCTTTGTAGGCTGGAACGCTGACTTTCCCCGGTTCAGGACCCAGCCGAATTCTTCGAGGTACTGAACCGTGAGGTTTACTGCCTTTTGCAGACCCGGCCGTGAGTGATCTATGATTAAAAGGTCGTCCAAGTATGCTAGGACTGTGACCCCTTGGATCCTTAAATTGGCCAGAATTGGGGCTAGGATCTTCGTGAATACACGGGGGGCCGTGGCCAGCCCGAAGGGGAGCGCCCTGAATTGGAAGTGTCGCTGCCCCACCGCGAAGCGTAAAAACCTTTGATGCGACTGAAAGATTGGTACATGAAGGTAAGCATCCTTTATGTCTATGGAGGCCAGAAAATCGTCCTTCTGAAGCGCGGCGGCTGCTGACCGGATGGATTCCATCCGGAAGGAACGAACCCTTAGGTAACCGTTTAACCTCTTTAGGTCCAAGATTGGCCTGACATCGCCGTTGGGCTTTGGTATGACAAAGAGGTTGGAATAGAAACCTAGGCCTTGCTCTTGGGCTGGCACTTCTATAATTACGTCCTGGCAAAGCAGGTGATCCAAAGCTGCCAGCATTGAGGCCTTCCTCGCTGGATCCCTTGGTAGCCTTGATTCTTGAAAATGAGGCGGAGGATACCTTAGAAACTCCAGTCTGTAACCTGTGGTTACAGATGCCCGGACCCATTTGTCGGGGATCTTGGCTTCCCAAACTTCTGCGAAGAAACGAAGCCTTCCCCCCACCCGCAAGAGTGGGGGCGCCCCTTCATAAGGCAGACTTAGGGGCTGTCTTTGACGGCTTGCGATACCACGGCCTCTTACCCCCAGGGGTCTGTCCCTGCGATCTACTGTTAACGTTGGATCGTGCAGGCGGCCGTCGATACTGCCTGGAATTTGAGGGCCCCGAGACAGGAAAGAGCTGCCTTTTAAATGTAGGAGCCCGGAATGTCTTTTTGACCGGTAAAAGGGTACTTTTGCCATTTGAAATAGTCTGAATATATTTATCCAGATCCTCTCCGAAGAGTCGTCCTCCATGGAAGGGAAACCCTGCCAGAAGCTTTTTGCATGGGGGCTCCGCCGCCCAGTTCTTCAACCATAAGAGCCTTCTCATGTGCACCAAACATAGTGATAAACGAGAGGCCTGCTGGATGGAATCTTTTATAGCATCTACCGCAAAACACAGAGCTCTGGGAATGTCAGAAAACTCTTCTGCTTGTTGGGTAGGCATGTCCCTTAACATTTCCTTTGTCTGGTCTTTTAATGCCTGACAAACTCCAATTGCAGCCACCGCTGGCTGCACCACTGCTCCTGCCGTAGCAAAGGATGCTTTTAAAAGTGTTTCTAATCTTTTATCAACTGGATCTTTAAACATATGTATGTTTTCCACCGGGCAAGTTAGTGATTTATTCACACATGAGATGGCTGCATCCACTACTGGGAGCCTCCACCTCTTGGAGAACTTTTCCTCCATGGGGTAAATGACCGCAAATCTTTTCGGTGGCAGAAAAATCCTGTCCGGCCGAACCCAATCCCGAAAGATCAATTCCTCCAAGAGAGGATGGACCGGAAAAACTGCGTTGTTTAACGGAGCTTTCAAAGAGCCCAGAGAGGATACCGGAGGAACCTGAGGCTCTGGCAATGGTAAACTAAATGCCGAGCGGACCATGTCCGTCAAAGACTGTACCCACAGTCTTTCTGTCTGGGAGTCTGAAAATGGTTCCTCAGAGGCAGATCCCTCAATCCCTGAACCCTCTTGGTTTAGGTCTAGTTGATCCTCCTGTGATTCCAATTCCTCTAGAGAGAGAATCTCAGCATCTGAGGACACACCTCCTGGTGATGGGGATCTAACCCGTTTTTTACCAGGAATAGCTCTAGCGATCAATGTTGCTATTCTCTCTTCTAGCCCCCCTAGGGATACGGCTAGCATCTCCTCTGTGATAAACACAGGGCTGGGCTGATCTGGGCCAGCCTCCGCACCAGATCCCCCTAATGGCTCATCCAAGGCGCTTCTTATGTTAATAAGTTGCGGGGAAAGTATCGGCATATCAGAATCAGAAAGGGAACCCTTTTGTTTTTTGGTCTTTTTTGTACCCTTTGACCCCGAACCCTTGGAAGCCATAATACAAAATCGAGGGACTCCGCCCACACAACAGACTGTAGTGGGCAGGAGTAAAAAATCAGAGTTTAGGGGACAATAGATTACTAATGCCCAAAAACTGATGGGATCCCGTATGTTCTCTCTTTTTTTTTTTTTTTTTTTTAAATATATTATATATTTTCTTTTGACAACATACCGTGACCCCAAACTAAGTTTGCCAGCCTCCAAACCTGCTGCAAAAAAGGGGGATTTCTTGGCTTAACAAAAAAGGTATTTGGAACAAAGTCCAGATGTACTACCCCTCTTCCGCCACCGGGAGTCACTGTTCTGCCGCTCTGCGTCCTCTCCTGTGAAAATCAGCCTCAGACTGAGCACTGACCATGCCTGCTGTCTATAACAGCACAAAGGCGCGCCCCTGTATGACGCCACAGGCACGCCCCCCCCCCGCCCTCCTGTCTGAACGGCGCGAAAAATATCAATAAGACGTGCGCGCGCACGCGCGCGCGCGCGTGCGTATGCCGGAAACAGGAGGAACATGGAGGAGCCGCGCTGCTGGAGATCCAGGAACGCAGAAACAGGCGGCAGATTCAAACTCCCGGCCAGGTAGGACTCTCCAAAGGCCCCTAGGGATCCTTACTAGCCCTAGGAAGAAACAGCAGGTTTAGCTAGCACACATATTTAGACAGGGGGACCTAGTGATGGGGGAGAAAAGTTGTCATCCTGTCTCTCTTTAGACATAGTGAACAAGGTTGCCCATGCAGAGCATACTTAGGCTATCCCCCCTTTTAGGTCACCCCGGAGAGCCTGCTGTCGAACCAAGTCCCGCAGGCTCCCCCTTACCTGCTCCATGCTGCAGGATGTTTGTCCAGCAAACTGATCCAATCTTCTCCCATCTCCGTGGGTAGCGTAGTAGACCTTCAGGCCCTGGGGTCCTATGAAGGTACCCACTGTCCTGGACCTATATAGCACCCTGGCAAACAGGAACTTATGGTTTTTTTCAAACTCCAAGTCCTGGGCCCAGGGTCCAGCCCTCCAAAGAGGAGCATTATAGGCACAACCCCACGGCTTGGGGCCCGGGTACTGTCCACTTTGGCACTGAGGCTCCTTGGACAGATCCGGTTAGCCCGCCCTTAATCCCAAGGATGTGGAGCAAAGCTATTCCGTGACCAACACCTAAGACACTGGCGAAAAAACTGAGGGACTCCCTCTAGGGGAGGGGGTTATATAGGGAGGGGACTTCCTGTTTGAGATTGCCAGTGTCCACACCTGAAGGTACTCCATATAACCCACATAGTAATGAATATGCCGCTCTGTGTCCCGTGATGTACGAGAAAGAAATAAGAGAACTCTGCACTTGTTACATTGGGGGTTATTGGATCTTAAATAACTGCTATGCATATTTTTCACAGATGTTCACTGCTCATATATATATTTTTGTACTTCTTGCCAATGTTCGTTTAAACTGTATTGAGACTTATTTTTCAATAAACCGTTTGTAAACGAAAGAGTACTTGGAAGTGTAGTCGCTGTAAATCTGAGGAGGACATGCAAGGAAAATAAAAAACATAATTTTAGCTTGCACATGATTGAATGATAAAATCAGAAGAACTTCCCCTCATTTCAGATCTTCCCCTCAGATCTACAGTGACTGCACTTACAGTGCACTTGTAGGGCAAAGTGGATCTGTCTTTCGTAAATAACCCCCATAGAGTCAGAAAATGTTGTTTTAAGATTTGGAGGGGGAAAGAATTGCGATTTAATTTCTTTAACGACTAATCATGCAGCTCTAGTAGCTAGGGTTAGTTACGTCTGGGTACAACTCCAAAGTGATCATTCATCCAGGTCATAGCTTCCTTTGGATTCGTATAGAAGTGGGCTCTACCATCCTGAATGATATGCAGCTTAGCGGGGATGAGCATTGCGTATTGTAGGCCTTCGGTATGTAGGCGGTCTTTCACGGCCACAAAGGAGGTGCGTTGGCATTGGACTTCAGGCATATACACACTATAATCCAGAGGTATAGGGAAAACAAATGCAGACTGTCTCATGGTGGTGATAAAGAATAGATATGTTTATTCAACCACAGTGAGAGTTAAAATTCTGTCTTAAAATAGACATCTAGAAAAGTAAAAATAGCAATAATAAAACTTGAACACTTATGCCCCGTACACACCATCACTTTTTGTGATGAAAAAAAATGACATTTTTAAAAATGTCATTTAAAATGATGGTGTGTGGGCAAAATGTCATTTTATGTCTTCTGAAAAATGACCAAAAAAAAATTCGAACATGCTCGAATTTTTTATGTCATTTTTCAAAATGTCATTTTTTGTGTCATAAAAAATGATCGTGTGTGGGCAAAACTACGTAAAAAATGATGTTTTAAACCCGCACATGCCCAGAAGCAAGTTAGGAGACGGGAGGTAAAACTACTATTTATAATGGAGTAAGCACATTCATCACGCTGTAACAGACAAAAAAGCAGGAATCGGCTTTTACTAACAAGTAACCAGCTAAAAGCAGCCTCAAGGCAAATAGAACTTCCCCTTTAGAGTGCCATCACTTTGTTCATCATTTTCCAAAAATGATGGTGTGTACGCAACGTCATTTTTTAAAATGAAGTTTGAAAAATGTCATTTTTTTTCATGAAGAAAAATTACATTTTTTTTCATCACAAAAAGTGATCGTGTGTACAGGGCATTAGGCCGTGTACACACGATCGGTCCATCCGATGAGAATGGTCCGACGGACCGTTTTCATTGGGTCACCGCTGAAGTGGCCTGATGGTCTGATGTGCGTACACACCATCAGTTCAAAAACCGATCGTGTCAGAACGATCGTGTCAGAATCGGGTCAGGCATCCATCAGTCCGATTTTAAAGCAAGTTTTAAAACTTTGGTCCAAAGGACGACAGACCTATGGGCCGTACACACGGTCGGATTGGACCAATGAAACTGGACTTCAGTCCATTCTCATCGGTTTGAACCGATCGTGTGTGTACGCGGCCCTATAGTGTCACTTGCAATCCCTTGAGCAAGGAGGGGCTAACAGATCCCAGTAAAAGTCGGGGATCTCAAAGCCAGGGTGTACGATAGAATAGGGGGCAACTGCCAATTACAATTCATGCTGAGGACAAGCATGTGAGGGGCCCTCCAACACACGGGACGCGAGATCCAGAGCTGCATCAGCGGGAAGGGGGAACCAGGAAGCTCCGTGCCGCCTAGATAGATGACGTCAGTCCCGCTGAGACGCTGAGAGATAGCCACCGAATGGATGGAGTTTGCTGTGAAGCGCGCCTTCACTCTGGAAAGTGAATCGCTACAGGACTTAAAGGATCAATATAGTAGGTGGTCATTAAGTTATGAATGTGCGTTGTACAGTATTTCTACCTTGAATTACAATCCGAAGTTCACAGGATGAAATTTTAAAGCTGTACAAAATGCGTATTTAAAATCCAGTTATTGTAGAGGCCCAATGTTTGTCAGGACAGGGTTAATGTCTTCTGTATTAACACCTGGAAAAAGATCAGAAAGAAATTTATAGCAGGCTGTCATACATTAGTTTCTAGATAGTGTGATAATGAAAACTATGATATCGCCATTAGTAAAATAATGCCGCTACCAAGAAACATTCATCAACATTATCAAGTTAGTGTCAACAATATGTGACTTCAGCCAGTAAATGTGAATATATTATTGGATCAGACAGTACTCTAAATCTGTAGCACTTCTAATGAAGAATAAGGGGTCAGAGAAAGTATATATTTTTAATATAAATGAATATGCCTGAAGCCAATGCTCTCATATTCACAAATGAAGACAGTGGCTCACTTATGCAATTATAGCCGGTAACAAATACTGCGTTTCAGGCACCTCAGTAAATTACATTTTCTCATTTAGAACAATGTAATAGATTTCTCAGCACAGTGATTTATCATGTAACAATTAGGAGCCCTGGGGAAAGGATGACCATTTTACATTTTATCAGTGTGTTTCAATAAACTGTTAATGTGACCTTAATGTCCAGGAAACACTTGTACATAATCAGATTCCGATTCATGAATCCGCTGACATTAAGTGCTATCTCATTAATCACATATTCATGGGCTTTGTACCTTTAATCCCATTCTATGAAGTTATTTTCGAGCAGCAAAAAGTCAGTCTTAAAAAAAAATATTGAAATTAGACAATGCATTCAGACCTGATTTTGCAGTCAAAACCAAATAGCTTAAAATACATTTGTTAAACCAGCCATAGATGGAGCGATTTTTTAATTTTCATTATCAACAATGCTGGCAATAATTGCATAAAAAATCCGGCATTATGGTTGTACCCAAGTTGATCAATTTAGGTACAATCAGCCTACCCATACATGGCTCGTATCTCGATCGGTCCCTGCTGAACCGGCTGAGATTCAAACTGTCTATGGCCAGCTTTAGACTAAAATATAGGTGCTGCCATTGCTTATCTCCGTTGAAAAAGGTAGTGGCCTGGCTGTGTCTGGTTGCTGTGGCATAAGCATGAAGCAAACAAAAGTCAAAGAAGAGTCGGGAACTTTCTAATTCTTCACTTAATCCAGCACCGTGACTCTAAAAACACTAAAGCCAAAGCATCATTATGGCAATAAAGCAAATAGCATTTTCAGGAGGCAAGTTTAGCTGTGACAGCCTACATAATTATTTCATGACTAGATTTCACTAATGCCCAAAATCTATATTTTAGGGCTGTTACTGATCAAAATTTTTGTGTTCGATTAATCGTTTTTTTTTTAATCGATTAATCGACTAATTTTGATTAATTATAACGCACATACAGATCCAACTACTTTTAGCTGATCTCCTTGCAGGCTGATTCCCAGTGCAGCTACCAACAACTGGAAAAATGGATAGCAGGATACAAAACACACACAAAGGCAGCGCTCAATGGGAATAGCATTAAAACTTTTATAATCTTCAAGTAGGTAACAAAATAAATATTGCACTGGAGATAAAATCGATGTAGCTACATAAACTGTAAAAATGGTGCGAGTAATACCAAACGGTACCAAAAGCAGTCATAAAAACATGTAGCTAAGTATGATACTGGTATAAAAATGTGTACAACGATACCACTGCTGAATCCAGATGAGGAGAGGTTAACATCAGTCTGTCGGGATGTAGATGTCCCATGAAGGGAACTATCACAACTCCCAGTGGATGGTTGTAGAATCCCAGGTTGATAGAGGGAAGTGATAGAGGGAAGTGTAACAGCCCTTGCGTGTGGCAGATAGTAAGGTCCCGCTGGCATGCAAATATGAAGACACAGCAAAGGAGCCCTTCAGAATGACACGGCAAGCCCCGCGGGTGTCCGTGACGTTACCGGATCTCCGACGGAACTCCCTGAAGGGCCCAGAAGCCGGCGGAGAGGTGAGTACCAATTAACCAGTTAAGGACCCCCGCACGCCTATGTACGTCCACAACATGGCTCGTACAGGCACAAGGGCGTAAATTTACGTCCTCGCCTTAGTGCGGTTCGGGGGTCCCATCGGGACCCCCTCCGCGGCGTGCGGCGGTCCCCCTGGCTCTGGGAGCGATCGCTGACGAGCGGGCGGATGTCCGTGTTTTCCGCCCCCCCCGCGATCGCTCCCAGCCAATGGGAGCGCGCTCCCAGCCTGTCACTTCCTCCTCCTGTGTTTACACAGGAAGGAGGAAATGATGTAATCCCTCATCGCAGCGCTGTTTCCCAGCGCTGCTGATGAGAGAAGACATGCCAAGTAAGTGTGCACCAACACAACACTGACACACACTCACATAGGCATATTAACCCCTTGTGATCGCCCCCCCCACCCCCCTGTCACAGTGTTACTGAATGCAGTGATTTAATCACTGCATTTAGTGTCAGTGTGACAGGCACTGTAAAAAACAGTTAGTGTTAGGTTCAGGATAGCCCCCCCACCCCCCCTAATAAAGTTTTAACCCCCTGATCACCGCCCTAGTTAACCCTTTCACTCCCTATTGCCAGCGTCACTAAGCGATCATTTTTCTGATCGCTGTATTAGTGTCGCTGTTCCCGCTAGGTAGCTATTTTTTTTATTACGATTTTTTTTTTTTACTAAAGACATGTGGCTAAATAAATTTTGGCCTAAATGTTTTACTAAAATTTAGTTTATTTGATTTTTTTTATAACAAATAGTAAAAAAATAGTGATTTTTTTCAAAATTGTCGCTCTATTTTAGTTTATAGCGCAAAAAATAAAAATCGCAGAGGCGATCAAATACCACCGAAAGAAAGCTCTATTTGTGGGAAGAAAAGGACGCAAATTTTGTTTGGGAGCCACGTCGCACGACCGCGCAATTGTCTGTTAAAGCGACGCAGCGCCGAATTGTAAAAACACCTTGGGTCATTTAGCAGCGTAAGTGTCCGGGTCTTAAGTGGTTAAAAGAATTTTAATCGATCAAAAAGATTTTGATCGATGAAAAAAATTAAAGATTAATCGATGAATTAAAAGTTAATTTGCACAGTCCTAGTATATTTTTGTTTTGGTTGGGCATTGGTTAATGGTTGGTACATGTGAACTGCCTGCTGCCTTTCCTGTAGTAGTCTATGCCTGCACCAGCTTCCATAAGGCCACTTAAGACCTCAGTTGGAATCCTGACAGAAGGATCCTAATGCCCCATACACATGAGCGGGTTTCCCAACGGAATTCCTCTCAAGCCTGCCTTGCATACACACGGTCACACAAAAGTCCAGTGAACTTTTGACTGGCAAGAACACTGTGACGTACAGCACAATTAAGTTCTATGCTTCCGAGCATGCGTCGACTTGATTCCGAGCATGCATGTTTTTTTGTGCGTTGAAATTGCATACAGGCGGTTTTCCCGCTAGGATTTTTTCCGGATGGGAAAAAAGAGATCCTGCTCTCTTTTTTTTTTCCAGCAGCTTTCCTGTTGGAAAAAGTCAAAAAGCTCTCATCTGACTTTTTACAACGGGAAAAAACGGGGCACAAGTGTTGAAAACTCGAATGGCTGGGCTGGATTTCGGAATGACAGCCTTTAGGCCGCGTACACACGAGGAGACATGTCTGCTGAAACTGGTCCGCAGACGGCCTAGCGGACAGGTTTCCAGCAGAATAAAGTTTCTAAGCATGCTTAGAAACTTGTCTGCTGGAAACCTGTCCGTCGGACATGTCCGCTGGTTAGTACGCCTAACCAGCGGACCGAAATCCCCCGCATGCGTCGAATTGATTCACTGCATGCGTGGAAGCATTGTACTTCCTTGTTTGCGCACGTCGCCGCGTCACCGTCATGTCACCGCATTCTCTGTCCGCGGGGATTTTGGTCTGATGGTGTGTACACACATCAGACCAAAATATCCCAGGAGACATGTCCGATGAAAACGTTCCGCTGACCGTTTTCATCGGACATGTCTCCTCGTGTGTACAGAGCCTTAGTGTTCTAAAATAATATTGAGTTAGGGTGAGCAAATGGTGTAATTTGGCTTTAGTGGGGAATGTTGATGCCCATAAATATTGCTCTTAAGGGCAATAAATGGCATCTATGTATGCATAGGGTTCTGAATCTGATCCTAACTCTTAGGCCCGGTTCACACTGGTATGACACAACAGTTGTACCACTTTGGATCTGACTTTGCCCTGCGACTTGTAGTCTGACATGCATCCGACTTCAGTGAACAGGGATCTGACTTTGATCCTGGACAATACCAGGCATTGTGTCTGGTATGAATCTTTAGGTGGAACTCCACGCAATATGTTAAAAGAAAAAAGGCATGGGTACCCCCTCCAAGAGCATACCAGTCTGGTATGGATTTTAAGGGGAACACCCAATGCCGAAAAAAACGGCATGGGATTCCCCCCAAAATCCATACTAAACCCTTATCCAACAACCAATGGCCAGGGTTATCGGAAAGAGGCCCTTGTCCTCATCAACATGGGGACAAGGTGTTTTGGGGTGGGGGGCAGGGCCCCCCTGCCCCAAAGCACCCACCCCCCATGTTGAGGACATGCAGCCTGGTACAGTTCAGGAGGGGCGGCGCTCGCTCATCCCCACCCCCTTTCCTGACCTGCCATACTGTGTGCTCGGATATGGGTCTGATATGGAATTTGAGGGGGGCCCCATGGCGATTTTTTGGCGTGGGGGTTTCCCCTTAAAATCCATATCAGACTGAAGAGCCTGGTATGCTTTTGGAGGGGAAACCCATGCCGTTTTTTTTTTATTTGTTGTGGAGTTCCCCTTCTAGATCCTTAGGCTGCATTCACACCTTAGCGCATCGATTTGCGGTGTTTTGTACCGGCGATTTGCCGCGACAAATTGCAGCGTTTTGTAAGGCGATTTGCCGTTTTAAACCCTGGTTTTGTACAGGTCATTGTCAGCTATGCCGAACGCCGAAGCCGCCCGATACGCGCAACAAAAAAGGGTCCGGGATTTCTTTGAGCTTCACGCGTTCGGCGTGGAGATGTGAACCATCTCCATAGAGAACAATGTTATTTTTCCCCTCCAGCGTATTGTAGCATCGCGCTTCAGGCGACAAAACGCCTAGGTGTGAATGCAGCCTTAGAGCACAAGTCGCATGCCAAAGTCGGATCAGTTAAGACAGCGATCTGACTTTGATCCAACTTTAGTGATATTCAATGGGCTGAAGCAGGATCAAAGTGGGACCAAAGTAGTACAGGGAGCATTTTCAAAGTCGGACAGACTTGTGTTGGACCAGTTAAGAAGGCTCCCATAGGGAAACATTAATATTATTCTGTAAATGAGCCAATGAAGCATTGTAAATGACCCCCTGACATCAGCAGTCAGTGTATTGCAACCTTACATTAGTATACATCAGGGAGCATTGGAGAAGGGAGCCTTTACATTGGTGGTTAGTGTAGTGCAGGAAAAATTACCATTATATTGGAAAAACAAAATTCCCATACACTGGTTGTCAGTAAAAACAAAAATATGCCTCTTACATGGGAGCTGAGTAGGGGGGAAATTGCCCCTCTGGTCAGTTGGACATTAGTCAATGGGATCATTGGTTTTACTAATTACATACCTGAAGCAGAGAAGACGTTATACAGAGCTGTCTACGCCACTGTTATGTGACATTCGTGTCTGCACCAGAAATGTAAATACCATCAGGCAGGAAATAAATCTGCTCTGGACAGGCTTCATGCAAGCTGGGAATTGCTAGGCCCAGGCCACATTCCCCAATGCCTGGGATTAGCAAACTCCTGTGCATCACAGCTTTGGTAACATTATTTGTTCTGTCTTAACATAATGTTTGTTATTCAGTATTTTTTCGCTACTTGCCATTAAAACAAGACACATTTAAAAAAATAAGGGAGGGAAGATGCTGTATCTTTCAGGAGTGGAACAGCTTACATTTTATTGCTTATTAGAAAGTGATATAGATGATAAAAGAATGGATAAACTGTATAGCCTTGTATACACCATCAGATTTTCTGAAGACAAAGCCTCTGACTTTTGTCCGAAGGGCATTGGCCAGGAACTTGTCTTGCATACAAACTGCATGCGATTGTCGGCCAACAAACATGAACATAGTTATGTACTACGTGTTTTTTCAGCTCTTTAGAGCCACCCTTTGGGCACCTTTTGCTAATGTTGTTTTTGGTGAGGCTTGGTTTTGAGTATGCAACAGACCGTTGTCCACGGAAAATTTTAAAGCCTGCCATACAACATTTGTCCACGGAAAATCCGACAATTGTCCGATGGAGCGTACAAATGGTCAGATTTTCCACCAACAGGCTGTCAACACACAATTCCTGGAAAATCTGAACGTATGTACGAAGCCTAGAGCAACATTTTTTGCCTCTTAGATAAGTAAACACTGACACTAAGGATCTTTTTTGGATATCTGTAAGGGAGCATTCTTCCCAATGAACATTAAGGTAAGGCACATTATTTCCATCAACCACCAATGTAAGGACCATTCTTAAAACTCACTGCCAATATAAGGAGCATTCTTACACCTAACCACCAATATAAGGAACATTCTTACCACTGACCACCACTGTAAAAAGCACTCCTCCCACTGATCACCAATGTAAGCAGCGTTCTTCCCACTGATCACCAATGTAAGCAGTGTTCCTCCCACTGACCTCCAATGTAAAAAGCATTGTTTCCAGTGACCACCAACATAAGGTACATTCTTCCTACTGACTACCAATATAAGGATCATTCCTAATGCTGACTACTACTGTAAAGAGCATTCTTTCCACTGATCACCAATGTAAGGAACATTCTTACCAATGACCATCGATGTAAGAAGCATTCTTTTCATCGAGTAGAGATGAATAAAGGAAAAAAATATATATAAATGGTTTTCTGTTATGTAAGCAGAGCTGGAAGCAGGGAACGTGACTTGAGAAAACGGGGACCTAAGCTGTTAAACTGCCTGGGCCCTCTTTGGTCTAATCCCACATTTTTAGATGGGTTTACTTGCATTCTTTCATTTCATACATTAAAAACCTCCTTTTTGTTGTTTCCTTTCATTTGTAGGTTCGTACTGAAATGCGAGAAACACTGCCTATACTTACTGCCTATACTTACCCTTGTAAACTTCTTAAAACCTAAATTCCCATTAGAATCAAGAAAATCATTTCAACTTTCAATAACCAAGTCAATTATTGCTCTGGGTAATACAAAAAGGAATGTAATTACCTAAAGTGAAGTTAGCAGTCTAGGCAATGAAATACTGAGTTCTGTCTCTCCTAAAATAAATGCAGCACTTCCTCATCTCAGGCTCCTGTATAGTATTAAAATGTCTTTTAGATGGTAAATTGTCTGCACAATCTATTTGAAATTTGAAATATATGTGATTAAAGCCTATAACAATTACATTTTATGGAAGCACTTTCATGTTCTGGACAAAAATAGCATGTAAGAAGCAATTAAACTGTAGGAAAAAAAAAATACAGGGTTAATGCTGTCTACAAATACATAAACTTTTGCACTTGGACTGAGCTTTGTTTTATTGTTACTTTTCCTGTTAGTAATTCTATGCAACAGTAATAAACACACAGAAGAAATCCAATTGTTTTTATAATTGGAGCATGTCCGTAACATACAGCATTACAAAGATTTGCAAAGGGATTATCAGTTATATAAAACCCAAGTTCAGCCAAAACATTTTTTGTTTTGGATGGAGTGAGGAATGAATATAATCTGTCAGTTTTCTTTTGATTTGATTTTATTATTTGTAAGTAACAAGTGTATGCCTATTGGGTGGATGTTTCCCTCAGTTCCTGCCCCAATCCAAATTTTGTCACAGAGACAGGAACTGAGGGAAAAGCCTAGTTTTTATTTTTTTTGGTAGCATTAGGAACGGTAAGAACCTGTACCTATTTTTTTTATTTATTTTTTCCAATTGTTAAAAAAAAGGGAACTGAGGGGAAATATCCCCAGTATAGACCCAAACAGCAATTACAATTAGTAATAGGTCTACCCCTTACCCATTTTGATAGAAAAATAAGTTGTCTGGAGTTAGGCTATATTATAATTAAAGTGAAGATTTATGCTTCAAACAAAAGTGGACAATTTTTTTTTTAAATTACATGAAAATGTCATTTAATGTCAACGTCATTGTAATGCATGTAACATGCATTATGGTATTAACATACAATTCACTTTGTTTCATAATAATTTTATTGAGTTTTCAATACAGTATAAAAAATATATAGCAAATACACAAACAAAAAACAAACAATGCAAGCAGAATCTTTTCTGTGGGACAATAGCACAGTTCCAATACAAATATAGCTTTATAAAGTTGCGCTAAATAAATGAACATAAACAGTCCACAAGTGTTTTTGTAAAAAGATTGACCTCCTTCCTCTAATTGTAAGTGAGGCTTGGTCATAACCACACTCTGTATAAGGCTTTGCTGTCAATTGCCTCCTTAGTGTAATCGAAAATGAGGCTTGGTAATTTCTATAGGGCTTTGCTGTCGCCATC
This sequence comes from Rana kukunoris, assembly GCA_029574335.1. Taxonomy (NCBI): domain Eukaryota; kingdom Metazoa; phylum Chordata; class Amphibia; order Anura; family Ranidae; genus Rana; species Rana kukunoris. The sequence continues at coordinate 410,702,123 of CM056053.1, read as the reverse complement.
TGAGGTTCAGATCGAGGTGTGGTTAACCTGTATGGTATAACAAGCGGTGACTCAGCACATCGCCAGTGCCCCTGGACAGCGTAAAAATGCGACAAAATGCCTTGGAGTGAAGTGACAAGCTGATGTCAGCATTACTCTCGAGTTATGGAAGGACAGGATTTTGTTGTTTGTATGTGTGCCGGTCTTTGCATATGAGGCGCTTTATTTGCATCTTTATTGTAAGTGCAACTTTTCTTATATGTATAATAACATTTTGTACACTTGGTAATGTCCATGTCCTCCAGACCTGGCGCATCACAGATCAGGGTAAAGGGCCAATGACTATCTTTCTGATATTGTCACTTAGGGCTTAGAGTGTGAGTAGGGTAGACCTCTTTCTGAAGGACCAACCTGGGTATGAACATAAAACATGGTTTAGGAATCTCCTGATCTGTCTTGGTCCAACAAAGCATCTATAGTCATGAAGCAAGGAACGGGAACCTAAATCTCACTGCTAAGTACATTCAGCTGATTAAGGGCAAAACCAAGGAAGTAATCTGGGGAAATTTCCTCAAGAGGCTGCAGGTCAACCACAGAAAGAGGGCCCATGTTCAGATGATAAGGTCCCACAAAGTCCTCTGGACGTACTCTATAATCAACATTAGATACCTTCAGCAAAACTCCAGCTTGTTTTGCCATATAATCCAGGAGGCACATAGCCCTACAACAATGGTTTCTGCCTTTCAATGCAGGAGATGAAGAGCACCCAGTTGTGCAAACCTCTCCCTTGGGTGTATATGCCACTGCTTGAGTAGAGCCAGAGGTCAATAAACTGTCTCTAAGGTATGTAATGTGGTCAAAAGTGGTACCCTTAGCATCATCCAATGTAGGGAGCAGGCCGTGTGTCTTGTCACGGGTAGGACTCCCATACCTGTGAAGCCACAGGAAAGTGAGCCGAAAGTGGGAGCAGGTACCTGACAAAACCAGTTACCTGCTCCCCCTTCCCTCCCAAAAGGTGCCAAATGTGGCAGCAGATACCCTTTTGTATGGAGCTCCACTTTAATATATGAGATAAAATGTCATTTTGCAAAGAATACCTAATCACATGCAGGGAAACGAAAAGAAAAAAAAACATGTTTGCTTGCAAATGATTGAATAATGAAAGACAGTGGCACTTCCCCTCATTTTCTAAGCTCTAAGCTCATAGCAAATGGCCTTGCCTTGCCTTTAGTAAATCAAACCCAGTGGCTGCAATAGCAACTCCCATCATTGGTGTCAGTGACCTTAATAATAACTCCCAGGGCCGATCCTAGGGTCACAGACGCCTGGGTGCAGAAATATTGCTGGCGCCCTTACATGGGCGTGGTCATCTTACTAACCCCTCCCCTTTACAAATGTGTCCCCCATCAGAGCCCCCCACAGCAGTTGTCCCCCATCAGAGCCCCCCACAGCAGGTGTCCCCCATCAGAGCCCCCCCAGCAGGTGTCCCCATCAGAGCTCCCCACAGCAGGTTTCCCCATCAGAGCCTCCCACGTCAGGTGTCCCCATAGATCAGTACCTGTCCAATAGATCCCTGTAGCTCAGGCACACTGGGAGCAGAAGCACATTACAGGGGGGCCGGGCATACATGGAATCTTTGGTTACTAGGAGGGTGGCACTCGGAGAGCATTTCTGGGAGTGCACGGGATGATTGGCAGCAGCTCCGGCCAATCCAGAAGCCTCTCATCACACCGCCTATGGGAGAAGAGCCGACACACACAAAGGGGGCGGGGCAGACAGGAGACTGCTCCACGCGCACCGGACAGAATTAATTAGTGGAGCCTAGTATTGGAATGTGTGGTCCCCAACCCGGAATCTGGGGACAGCGGGAGGTATGCGCTCTTGTCAGTTGCCAGAGGAGAGAGCAAGCGGGATGGGGAACCGCAGCACCCACTACATGCGCTCCGCCTCTGGACAAGGATCTTTGCCCCCCCATCTCTGTGGCGCCTGAGTGCGGAGCACCCCGCGCACCCTGCCTAGGATCGGCCCTGATAACCCCCACATTGATGGTCAGTAGTAGTACTATTTCAAACCCCCTTCATTGATGGTCAGTGGAACCCTTAACCTCCTCCCTGCATAGATGGTCAGTGGAAGTACTGTTAAACTTCCCTGCAGTGGAGGTTTGAGGCAGTGCTGTTACCACCCCACCACCACCTTCATTGGCAGTCAGTGGCAATGCTGTTACCACCGGGCATATTTTTTTTTGCAAGCTAAAATTAATCACATTAAATAGTCCATAAAACATATTAATAGCTCCCCTTGCCTTATATCCTCCAGCTCATGTTATGGTCGTATCCATCATATGTGTGGACATGTGAAGCCCAGTTCCTTTTTCTTCCTGGTTTTCAAGGAGAGGTGCTTGCTGGGCGATTTTTAGGCACAGTAATGCCCAGAGACTCCTGGGAAATGAGTGTCATCATTTCCCAGGAGGCAATGGGGTCTTAGGACAGGAAGTTGAACCACCTAGAACCAGGAACTAGGCAGATTACGAAATCTGCCTAGTAACAGCCAGATAGAATTAAAGGCATTAAAGGCAAGCTTTTAATAGAAACTTAATTTTTAGGGTGGAACTCCGCTTTAAACTTTTTCAGTCGCAGTGTTGTTAACCCACCCTTAAGCCCCTTCCTGCACTGTCAGAGGCAGTGCTGGTAACTCCCAACTTCCTGCAGTTATTAAGGCTCTGCCTAAAGACAGTGGGCTTGGACTATCGCTCAGACAGAAAGTATTGGCATAACTATAGAGCTGAGTTGGCTGATCCTGCTCAGGATACAGCAGGTCACACAGAGAGAGCTGACAGGGTTTGTGTTGAGCATCTGGGACTTGTAGAATGTGACATTTAAGGCCGCGTACACACGTACGAAAACCTCGTCGGGCTAAACTCATCGTTCCGCCCGACGAGGTTCCCGATGAGCGGTCGGAAAAGCTTGTTTGACAAAGTCCTCATTTAACAACGAAAAAGTGAGCGTGCTCTCTTTTTTGGCTCGAAGAGCTTCCCGACGGGACGCTAGTCGGAAGTGTACACACGATCGAGCTTCTCGCCAGAATATGTCTCCCAGCGAGCTTCTCGCTGGATTCTGCTGAGAAGCTCGGACGTGTGTACGGGGCCTCACTCTTTATCCCATATAGGAAATATTGCCATTTGATTATTTTAATTTTGATCATCTTTATGCAAACAATAGTTCTTTGTATTTGTAGTTATATAGATCTTACATTTAGCTTTTAAACAAATGTTATCTTGCTGCTGGGTTCTAAAACCTTTTGTGTGGTTTGAAAAATGATATAAGAAAACATGAGTTACAGAAATTGGGAAGACATATCCAAATGCACAGTATGGGGACAGAAAAGGCATATTATTTACATACACAATACTGTATATGGTTTCACTGAACAGTGACACGGTAATTTTGGAAAGGACATGTATCATAGCTGCAAATTGAGAGAAATAAAAAAAACATTTTGTCTTTCTATTTGTTTACGGAATAAGTAGCATTACACAATTCCCTTTGGGTCATCACCCGATCTCTCTGCCCAGACCCATTTTGGCAGATTTAACGTGCTTATCAACAGTGTATGCATGGTACATTGCTGATGAGGTTATTTTGTAACTCGAATTCTCAGAAATCACATCAGCTCTGTGTAGTTTCAGGAACGGTCAGGTCAGGTTGACATTCAATTATGTATACAAGGGGATATACAGTAAGCTATGCCTCATACACACAATCCGTCGGGAAAACTGCCGTGACAGCTTTTGCCCGGGAAAACTGTCCGTGTGTATGCTCCATGTCAGTTTTCCCAACAGGAATACCGCGGGGAAAAATGAGAACATGTTCTCTTTTTTTTCCTGCCGCGATTCCCAGCGGTCTTTTTCTCGGCAGTTTTCCTATGGGAAACACTGCAGTGAAGCATACACACGGCCGGGATTCCCGGCCAAAGCTCTCATGGCAGTTTTCCTGTCAGGAAAGCCGGCCGTGTGTAGGGGGAAAAAGCTGCCGAGCCGGTTCTCGGCTTTCCCCTTGGGTTTCCTGGTGATAAAAAGTCTGCCGGGAAACCCGATTGTCTGTACGAGGCATTAGAGTATAGAGGAAAAGGTGGTGGGATTGGACGGGTGATCTGTCTATCAAAGTTCCCCGGCCAGGGGGCGGGGCTGTATATGACGTTGCACGGTGGGAACACGGCTATTGACATGAAAGCTGTTATCACAGTGTTTTTTCCCCCGCTGCGCTCTGAACACCTGGGCGCTTCCTGTTCCTCTCCTGAGCTGCACAGGTAGGCTGCAAGGTGGACACAAGGCTCCATGGTGGGCACTGGACACATGGCTGCATGGTGGACACAAGACAGCATTACTGGGCACACAGCTGCATGGTGGACACAAGACTGCATTGGTGGGCACTGGGCACACAGCTGCATGGTGGACACAAGACTGCATTGGTGGGCACTGGGCACACGGCTGCATGGTGGACACAAGACTGCATTGGTGGGCACAAGGCTGCATGGTGGACACAAGACTGCATTGGTGGGCACTGGACACAAAGCTGCATTGGTGGGCACAAGGCTGAATGGTGGACACAAGACTGCATTGGTGGGCACAAGGCTGCATGGTGGCCACTGGGCACACGGCTGCATGGTTAAAACATGGCTGCATTGGTGGGCACAAGGCTGCAGTGGTGGGCACTAGGCACAAGGCTGCATTGGTGGGCACTGGGCACAAGGCTGCATGGTGGACACACGCAGCCTGCATTGGTGGGCACGGATACAGATGTTAATATTTATTTTTATAACTTAATTCTGCATAATACATTTGAGTGTCATTTTATGAAAGTGTGTTTAGGGGCGGAATTAGGGGTGGGGCGGGCTGGGTGGAGCAACTGGTGGCGAGTAACGCTTGAGGCCTGGCTAGTAGCTCAGGATTTGAAATTTTGAGCCCTGACATAGTACACAAAAACACTGGTTAGGCACACATTTAACTTGTTGATTGCCCTAGAGGTTTCCAGCCAGTGTCATTAGTACAGTCAAAATAAAAAGAAATGGCTGCACATCTGGTGGTTTCAGATGCCATTTAGTTAGTCACTGTGGTGACACCAGGGGTCACCAACACACAGTCTAGGTGGACACGTTTCACACAGTACAGATGTGCTTAATTAAAGGTATATATATATATATTTTTAAATAACAAACATGTCATACTTACCTCCACTGTGCAGTTCATTTTGCACAGAGTGGCCCCGATCCTGGTCTTATGGGGTCCTTCGGCAGCTGTCTTGGCTCCTCTCCGCAAGAGCTAACCCCCTTTTTGAGAAGCACTTTCCCAGGGGGGTTAGCTTGTGGGCACGTTCCCGTGATACAGCCGGCGGCTATAGCCCCTGACTGTATCACTCGGCCCCGCCCCCCCCGGCGTGTCAGTAATTTGATTGACAGCAGCGGGAGCCAATGGCTGCACTGCTATTAATCTCCAATGACAATCCGCCTCAAGCTGGGGGAAACCATCGCAGGAACCAGCCCATGGAGTTTCATGGCTTAGGTAAGTAAAATGGGGGCTGGGGGGGCCAGAGATTGCAAGTTGTTTTTTCACCTTAATGCATAGGATGCATTAAGGTGAAAAAACGCAAAGCTTTACAACATCTTTAAGCACATTATTACCGTGTGAAACGCATCTATTGAGGCTGTGTGTTGGTGTCCCCTGGTGTCATCACGGCGGTGACTAAACAAACGGCATTTGGAACCACCCGATGTACAGACATTTACCTAGTGTTAACCCCTTCAATGCCAGTCACATTTATACAGTAATTAGTGCGTTTTTATAGCACTGGTCGCTGTATAAATGTGAATGGCACCAAAAATGTGTCAAAAGTGTCCGATGTGTCCGTCGCAATATCGCAGTCCCAATAAAAATCGCAGATCGCCGCCATTACTAGTAAAAAAAAAATATAAAAAAAAAATCATAATTATGTCCCCTATTTTGTAGGTGCTATAACTTTTGTGCAAAGCAGTCACTTATTGTGATTTTTTTTTTTTTTTTTACAAAAATACGTAGAAGAATACGTATCGGCCTTAACTGAGAAAAAAAAATATAAAAAAAAAAAAAAAAAAAAATGGGATATTTATTATAGCAACAAGTAAAAAATATATATATATTTTTAAATTGTCGCTCTTTTTTTCATTATAACGCAAAAAATAAAAACCGCACGGGCGATCAAATACCACCAAAAGAAAGCTCTATTTGTGGGGAAAAAAGGGACGCCAATTTTGTTTGGGTGCCACGTCGCACGACCGCGCAATTGTCAGTTAAAACGACGCAGTGCCGGAAGCTGAAATTTCGCCTGGGCACGAAGGGGGTTTATGTGCCCAGTAAGCAAGTGGTTAATGAGCGCAATTTAACTTTTTTATTATCCCTTCAATCTGTGCCTACACTTAGAGTTCCGATGAGATTGGCGGCCGAAGAGGAAAGGTGCATGCTCGGGAAAAGTAGTCTGGTGAGCCACACACAGGCAGAGCAGTACACAGGTGCTCTCCTTACAATTCTCATTAAGCCATGGGACCTAACAGTATGACCTCTCTGAGCCTGCCCCCTCCCCCCGGGCCCCGACCAATGTAGCTGGAGAGCAGAAAGTAATGAGTGAGGTGGAGGATTGCGAAAATTACCACTCCGGTGCAGCGCTCACTGAAAGTTGCCCTGACATGAGAGCGGCAGCCTTCCAGTTTGTGCAGTTTTCTTCTCCTTGTGCTCGAGAGAGAGAGAGTGTTCTAGTGCCCTGTCCCTCTGGTCTGCCCCCAGTACCCTGTCCCTCTGGTCTGCCCCCAGTGCCCTGTCCCATTTTCTTAAAGTTGTTGTTGGTAATAATTAATTTTGTAACTTGATTCTGCATAAAACATTGTCATTCCATGAGATAATCTATGAGGGAGTGTTTACAGGTGCAATTAGGCGCAGGGCAGTGTATGAATTAGGTGGGGCAACTGGTGGCGAGTAACTCTTGAGGCCTGGCTAGTAGCTCAGGACTTGAAATTTTGAGCCCTGGTATAGATCATACCAAAATGAGGGACAAATGAGAAAGGACATTGCTCAAAGTCAGGGACAGTTGGGAGCTATGCAGTTAGTGTAAGATTGTCCGTCACATAATCGCAGTCCCGCTATAAGTCGCTGATCGCCGCCATTACCTGTATAAAAAATAAATAAAAATTGTATCCCATAGTTTGTAGAAGCTATAACTTTGGTGCAAACCAATCAATATACGCTTATTGGGATTTTTTTTAAAGCAGAGGCCCAGTCCCCACAAATACAGTGCGACATAAAATATTGCAATGATCGCCATTTTATTCTCTAGGTAATATATAGAATGTCTAGAGGGTTCAAAGTCATTTTCTAGCAATAAATACTGACTTAAACTTGTGAGTAAGAAATGTCAGAAACAGGCTTAGGCATGAAGGGGTTAATGTCCATTCCTCACAAAGGGCGGAGATGTGAGAAGACAATAAGAAGACATTATAGCTCTGTGCCCCCCATGCAGCTCTCCTATGACAGGGCGGGCTCCTTTAAAACAAACACACACTCCGGCCAGAGCTGTGAAATGTGAGCTCCGTGTACACAGCTCCCCGTCTACGTGTCATTGTGGCCTGTACTCCGAGAACGGACACACCGCGTCACCGGGAGATCCTACACTCCTCCCCGCCCTGTGTGCACCGTGCAAGGAACGGCCCTGCTAGACGGAGGTAGGAGCGGTCTGTGCGCCGTGACTGGAGGGCACCGGGGGCCCGGGCTGGTGACGTCACCGGGGGGTGGGCTGTGCTGCCTGGTCTCTCCTCACACTGACTGGGGGGCAATCAGTGAAGCATAGTGACATGACTAAGGAGACTGGCGCCAAATTCATGACAACCTAACACATAGTCATTGCATGCTTTGAAGTACAAATATGACAAACATTTAGGATGTAGTCGCACCGGAACACGCAGGGCCTGGGAATAATGTGCTGCAAACACACGCCGTGCTTGTTATAGGCACCCGAAGTGCATTGAGCCCATGTGCCTTTTACTACCCGACACTTCATAGGAAAGGTTCAGGAGAATGAAGGGATTGACCGATGTGTGTTGTGTGAAGATGTACAAAAAAAAAAGGAAAAAAAAAAAAGGGGGACACAGGTTCTCCCTACACTAGTTGTGAATGGGTCCTTCGGGGGCCCACGGGTGTATAGGCTTCTATAACATAAAATATGGACGCATTTTGGTGAACACGTATCTGTGTTTCACTAGAACCCTGTTATAGTGAGTTCCATCGGTCAACTTCTATAGTATGTTCATAATCTGTATCCGTCTCCTGTAGCGTGTCGGTTGCCTATGTCCGTCTCCTGTAGCACGTCTGTGGCGGCTGGTACTCAAAGTTTTTGGGGGGCGCAAATGAAAAATAAAAAAATTGCAGCCTCACTGTGCCCATCTAATGCAGCCACTGTGCCATCAATTGTCACCACTGTGCCATGCCATCAAATGCAGTCACTATGACATCAAACGCACCCACTGTGCCATCAATTGTCACCACAGTTCCATGCCATCAAATGCAGTCACTATGCCATGCCATCAAATGCAGTCACTATGCAATCAAACGCAGCCACTGTGCCATCAATTCTCATCACTGTGCCATGCCATCAAACACAGCCACTGTGCCATACCGTCAAATGAAGTCACTATGCCATGCCATCAAACATAGCCACTGTGCCATGGCATCAAACACAGCCACTGTGCCATCAATTGTCACCACTGTGCCCATTGTCGCCACTGTGCCCTTGAATTGTGCCCATTGTCGCCACTGTGCCCATTGATACCACTGTGCCCTTTAATTGTCACCACTGTGCCCACTGCCACTGTGCCAATTGTCCCCACTTTACGCTTTAATTGTCACCACTGTACCCATTGTCGTATTAACACTGTGCACATTGATGTCACTGTGCCCTTTAATTTTTGCCACTGTACCCATTGTCACCGCTGTGCCCTGTAAAATGCCCCGTCCGGCACTTACCTTTCTGGGAGTCAGCCATCCTCCTTCCACATCCCTCGATGTCTTCTCCTGCCCTCGATGACGCTTCAGCCAATCGGGTTACTGGTAACCAGAACCGGTGAACCTGATTGGCTGAGACGCCTGTCAGTCTTATCCAAGGAACGCACCCCCCGTACGTCCCCTGGATAAGCATCCGGAAGGCTGAGGGCTGTACTCGGACAGCCAACCAGCTGCCGTTATTCAGGTGGCCGACGCTCACTGTTCGGCCATCTGAATAGACCAGCGGCCAGCAACAATAACATAGATTCATGCAATGCATGAATCTATGTTATTGTGCCAGAGGGGGCGGCGCTCCAGCGCCCTCTATAGACGCACCGCCACCGGTCTGTGGCCATCGTCTCCTGTAGCGTGTCCATCTCCTGTAGTATGTCTGTGGCCATCGTCTCCTGTAGTGCGTCTGCAGTCTGTTTCCTGTAGCGTGGCCATTTCCTGTAGCGTGGCCATTTCCTGTAGCGTGGTCATTTCCTGTAGCGTGGCCATCTCCTGTAGCGTGTCTGCCATCTATGGCCGCCTGTGGCCATCGGCTCCTGTATCGCGTCTGCCACCTGTGGTCGTTGGCTCCTGTAGTGCGTCTATGGCCGCCTTGCATGCTGCCTGCTGTCTCTGGCCATATCCTGTTGTGTGTCTGCTATCTTTGATAATCAATAATCACTGAAAGCCCCCGTAATTGGGCTGTGTGTCCATACAACATGAGGTGTCTTTGTGCTATGTGCAGGGAGCTTGTGTAAAGCGGCGTACACACGACCGAGGTTCTCGCTGGAAACCAGCGAGAACCTCGCTGGAAGCTGCATTCCAGCGATGACCTCGGCCGTGTGTACGCTCTCGGCGAGCATCCCGTCGGGAATCCCGTTGAGCAGAAATAGAGAGCACGCTCTCTATTTGCTCGACGGCCCGCCTGGATGAATGGCTGGTTGCCATTCCCGACGGGCGGGTCGCCGATTTCGCCGGCCGGCAGAGAGCCTCGACGGACGAAACGATGTGTTCTGCCCGTCGAGGTTCTCTGCCGTGTGTACGCGGCCTGACTGTGCGGGAATGAGCTGCTCACCCTGATTTCAAGAGAAACTAAAGGCCATAAAATATCTCCCCTTATGCCCCGTACACACAATCCGAAAATCGGACAACAGATTGTCCGACTTTCTTTGCTTACTAGTCGCAAGTAGAAATTGAATAGGTTACTAAAGTCACAAGTTACAAGGAAAATTTGCTTGTCCGATCGAATAATATCAGATGAACTGTCCTGATCGGCTCTCAAAAGTTCTGTACTAACAATCCAATTATCGTAGATCACGTCGAAAGCGGTATTTTTCGCACGATTTTCGGATTGTGTGAACCAAGCCTTATGGCCCGTACACACAATCCGAAAATCGTGCGAAAAATACCGCTTTCGACGTGATCTACGATAATTGATTATTGATTATCACACGGCAGAGAACCTCGACGGGCAGAACACATCGTTCCGCCCGTCGAGGTTCTCTGCCGGCCGTCGAAATCGGCGACCCGCCCGTCGGGAATGGCAACCAGCCATTCTTCCAGGCGGGCCGTCGAGCAAATAGAGAGCGTGCTCTCTATTTCTGCTCGACGGGCTTCCCGACAGGAAGCTCGCCGAGAGCGTACACACGGCCGAGGTCCTCGCTGGAATGCAGCTTCCAGCGAGGTTCTCGCTGGTTTCCAGCGAGAACCTCGGTCGTGTGTACGCCGCCTCAGGGATTTTCTTTAAACGCAAACATGTGCCCCCTTTATTTTTTTTAATCCTGAGACTTTAACGGAGAATCTGCTGAAAAATCATGTGCTATAGTTTGGTTTTACTGCATTTTTTTTTTACTGTGATTTTGTCACTGTGTGTGTGTTTTTTTTTTTTTTTTTATCTGCCTAACAAATTTGCCCAAAAAAAACACACTGCAGAAATGCTCAAAAGCAAACTGCATAGGTGTGAATAGAGCCTTACTCTCCGGGTCTCTCCCCAGGTTCCCAGGTGTGTCTGCTGGTTGGTGCAGGGTGACCTATTTCCTGCGTATGTGCAGGAGTCTGTCATTCCAGCACACATGGAACCATGCTGGCAGTGTAAGCTGAACTGTGTATGCACAGCTCAATTTGCATGCTGCAGAAGATTGTGAGCATGGTGGTAGGTGTATTTTATTTTATAGCCAGCCATAGAAAATTCAAATCTTAGTTCAGCAGGGACCAGCTATGATTTTACTAATGTATGGTCAGGCTAATTGTACCCAGGTTGATTGGTGTCTTTGCTTCCACACCGGGTCTGGCGAAGCAGCTTTGCTTCTGGACCAGGGACCAGCAAATCGGCTTTGTTTCTGCATCGGGATTAAAAAAAAAAGGATTTTATAATTCCTTATCACCTGCGCACCCTGAATTTCTAAGTATACAGTGCAAAAATAATTATGTAAAAAAAAAAAAAAAAGCATATATAATACAAAAGTTGGTGTATAAATAAAGCAGCTGGTAGTAAGGGACAAAGCCCCAAAATGTGTAGAGAAAAACAGCTGTGTGTTTTTATACCACTCTAAAATAATCACTATAATACATAAAGTAACAAGTGAAAAAATATATTATATATAAAATATAATTAAAAAGTCCAATAATCCACCACCAAAGGTTTAATTAAACCCACACAACGTGCTGGTAAATCCTCTTAGAACAGGGGTCTCAAACTCAAATTACCTGAGGGCCGCAAGACAAGTTTTCATATCCCATGGGGGGCCGCATGCAAACTTTCAAACTTCAAAAACAGTACTGGTGTCAGCGGACGCATTATTAACCCCCCAGCACTGGTGTCACCAGATGCATTATTTACCCCTAGTATTGGTGTCAGCAAACGCATTATTAACCCTGACCACTGCACTGAACACGGACCACTGCACACTGACCACTCGCCATCATCGCACATCAGTCCCCAGGGCACAGCGCACATCAGTCCCCAGGGCACAGCGCACATCAGTCCACAGGGCACAGCGCACATCAGTCCACAGGGCACAGCGCACATCAGTCCACAGGGCACAGCGCACATCAGTCCACAGGGCACAGCGCACATCAGTCCACAGGGCACAGCGCACATCAGTCCACAGGGCACAGCGCACATCAGTCCACAGGGCACAGCACATCAGGGTACAGAGCCCAGCACATCAGAGCACAGCACATAGGGGTACAGCACAACAGGCCACATCAGGGTACAGGGCACGGCACATCAGGACAGGACACATCAGGGTACAGGACATGGCACATCGGGACATGGCACATTAGGGTACATGGCACAGCACATCAGGGTACAAAGCCCAGCAAATCAGGGTACATGGGCCACAATCAGAGCACAATCAGGGCACATGAGAGAACACCAGGGCACATCAGGCACAGCACATCAGTACAGGGCACATGGCACATCAGGGTACAGGGCACAGGGTACCCTGATGTACAGAGCCCAGCACATCGGGGTACATGAGGCACATGAGAGCAAATCAGGGCAAAGGTCAGCGTTTACTTGTTGTTTTCTTCAGATGCAGAGCAGTGCAGGAAGCGTCTGTCAGAGGTTCACTTCTCTCTCATGTCACGCTGCTACTCCCCTACTCTCCTCTCTTCTCGTCCATCCCAGATGATGTCACAAGCAAATGGGGATGGACGAGAAGAGAGGGGGGGCCGCCAGGGAGTAGCAGCGTGACAGAGAGAAGTGAACCTCTGACAGACGCTTCCTGCGCTACTCTTCATGCACCTCGATCTACACTTCCGCGGCACCCGCGGGCCGGTACTTTGAGACCCCTGTCTTACAATATCAAGAATGATGATAAAGTTGTGAAATACTAATTTCTCCAGTGAGTTTCTCTCCACCAACCACTAGGTAGATGTCCTACTCACCAAATGGTGCCATTTCCATTCGATAATTTGTGAAAATTTCTGAGCTGTCAGTCTCTGAATATCTATATGCATTGTTGCTAGCTACCATAACCCCAGTATCCTTCTTCAGCCGGTGGTCCTCTTTCAGATAAGTGATCTCAATGGCAGATATGCTGCAAGATCACTTTTATCAGTGGTGGGAGAGGGCCCCTCCAGCTGCTCTACGGTGCCCTCTGCCGCTTACCAGAGCCGTCGGCACTGGCGGAGGCGATCCAGTTCTGTCCCTGCCTGGGTATGGAGACAAGTGAGGGGAAGATGGCCCTCACCTGTCTCCATACCATTGAAGGGCAGAACTGACGTTAAAACGTCACTTCCGCCCAATGCTCTTAACCACTTAAAGCGGATCTCCGCCGATAAAATCGAATTTTTAATTACGGGCTCTTTAAATTACTAATCGCAGTGTTGTAATAAACTTGCTTGTTTCGTTTTCACCCGCCGCTCCACTGGTTATCAGTGCCAAATAAGAACTTATATTCTGCATCTTCTCCCGTTGCCATCTTGGCTTTGGGCAGGAAGAGGAACCCAGCATATCATTTTCTGTTTTCGGTGGATGCTGTCCCAGCATCCACCGCTACATCTCGCGCAAAGGTGTCCGGCGGCGTGAGCGGCTCTGTTGTAAAAGAAGTCGCGCGATGTCTCGGCTGATACAGCAAATTATTGTAATTAGGGAGCTCTGACAAAAGCCCCCAACATGCATAGCGAGAGACAGGAAAAAGCAAAAACCTGATGAAAACCAGACCACCAGCAAATCCGGAAGCCTCGTTGTTCTTTTTTATAATAGCCGATTAGGGATTCTTTAGCAGCGGGGTTATTATTAAAGTAAAGTCATTTTAAGGGTGGAGCTCCGCTTTAACCACTTGCTTACTGGGCACTTATACCCCCCTCCTGCCCAGGTGATATTTCAGCTTCCGGCACTGCGTCGCTTTAACTGACAATTGCGCGGTTGTGCGATGTGGCTCCCAAACAAAATTGACGTCCTTTTTTCCCCACAAATAGAGCTTTCTTTTGGTGGTATTTGATCACCTCTGCGGTTTTTATTTTTTGCGCTATAAACAAAAAAGAGCGACAATTTTGAAAAAAATACAATATTTTTTACTTGTTGCTATAATAAATAAAAACTTTTTTTTTTCTCAGTTTAGGGCGATGCGTATTCTTCTACATATTTTTGGTAAAAAACTAGAAATGGCGGCGATCTGCGATTTTTATTGGGACTGCAACGTTATGGCGGACACATCGGACACTTTTGACACATTTTTGGCGTCATTCACATTTATACTGCGATCGGTGCTATAAAAATGCACTAATTACTGTATAAATGTGACTGGCATTGAAGGGGTTAACACTAGGGGGTGAGGAAGGGGTTAAATGTATTCCCTGCATAGTGTTCTAACTGTGGGGGGAGGGGGGGGTGACTGGGGAGGTGACGATCTGTGTCTCTATGTACAAGAGACACAGATCCGTCTCCTGCTCTCCAGAGACAGGACGCTGTCTCTATGTAAAACGGCAATGAGAGATGATCTATGAGATCATCTCTCATTGGCCGCACAGATCGCATCGCAAACGGCCACTCTGATTGGCCGTTCGCGGCGATCTGTGATTGGCTGTGTCCAAGGGACACGGGCAACACAGTGTTTCCCCACAGCGCGCTCTGGAGCGCGCACCGGGAAGCAGCTAGTGACAAGCCGGCAATTGATGGCTTGTTGACAATTTAGATCTGCGCTAGAGCCGTCATTCGGCTGTAGCGCGGATCTCAAGTAGTTAAAGTGGAGGTTCACCCTTAAAACAAGTCTGTCATCCCATCCAGCACACTGGCATCAGCGCCAGTATGCTGTTTTTTTTTTTTGTTTTTAGGCGACGGTTTAAACTTTTTTACGAGGTTAGAGTTAGAGGAGGTCTAGTGCTAGAATTATTGCTCTGATGATCGCGGCGATACCGTTTTTATATGTGGGCGCAACTTTCGTATGCGTTTTCTTTGTTGCACGAGCTTGCAGGGAGGGAAGCGCTTAAAAAAATAAAACAAATCTTATTTAATTTTATAATATTAAAATTGTGTGTGTTTTTTTTTTTTTTTTACATTTTGATCCCTTTTATTGCTGTCACAAGGAATGTAAACATCCCTTGTGACAGTAATAGGTGGTGACAGGTACTCTTTATGGAGGGATTGGGGCTCTAAAAGACCCCCGATCCCTCCTTTTGCACTTCAAAGTATTCAGGCGAGAGGGGAGATGTCCCCTCCCGCTCCTCCGGCATAACAACCGAGCGGCTTTTAGCCACATCGGTTGTTATGCATGGATAGCCAATCGCCGGCTCTAAAACAACAATACCGGGATGATGCCTGCAGATGCAGGCATCTTCCCGGTATAACGCCCGAAAGCCGAGGACGCATATATGCGTACGCTCAGTGTGAAAGGGATAAGCACCAACAAAGAACACAGTCACGGTGACCATACTCATGGAGTTTTTTTTTTTTGTTTTGGTGAGGGGGTTGTCCACTGTGTCAGAGGCAACAGAAAGGTCCAGGAGTAGGAGTACAGACTAGTGTGCATTGGATTCAGCCATTAGCAGTGAGTTTGAGTTTTGGGAGAGCAGTTTCTGTGGAGTGTTGCAGCATAGGTTGGGACAACTATGAATGAACCATCAGCCAGTCCTCCATGCATAGATCGGCTTCTGTGAATGCAGCAGCTGAGTAAAAAGGTCAGATCTAGTCTGGCTTTCTTGATGAGAGCCTGTGATGGCCCATTCGTTGTATAAACCCCCACTGTGGCAGGTGGGAAGAGGCAGGGCGAGGAAATGTTTTCACTAACAAGAGAGGAATCCGCACAAAAGACTTGTGCTGCTAACTATTATTTCTCCCTCGTCTTCCAGGACGGCACTGTGAGAGTAGACTGGCTCACCTGACAGGAAACACAATCAAAAATGAAGTTTAAAAGGCCCCACCCCTCCCGTGTGCCTCAGTTCTGATTGTGTTTCCCTTTCAGCGAAACGTTTATTTTTTTCTTATGACCTAAAGCCTGGGGCTGGTGGTCCCCCCCCCCGGAGCCCGGACCGCAGGTACTGGGTGCCGTTGGGTCCGGTGTAGCTTGCTACCCCCCGGGGGGTTTCCCCTTCATCTTAGTCCAGGGGGGAACAGGAGAAGTCACAGACTCCCCTGGACGCCGGAGCCTCCTAGGAGGGCAGGGCTCTCCAGTGCTCCGAAGAGGCCACATCCTCTCTCCCCCCGCCTGGTTCCTACCTTGGAGGTTGGGCGAAGGCCTCCCCCTTTCCGCTGGCTCCATCCGGGGGTTCGCCGGACCGCATGGCGGGTGGTTAGGCGCCGCTCCGAGCGGCGCCATTAGCATCCGGGCGCCTGTTGATGACGCGCACGGCGCCGTGACGTCATTCCGCTCCCGCGCGGCAAGATGGCGGCCCCCACCGGACAGACGCTGCAGGCGATCGGGGCACACGATAAAGCAGCCAGGGAGATAGAGGGGCCTGGCGGTCTCAGAGCGTATCCATGGAAGACCTCTCCTCGGCACACGCGACTATGGAGGAGGACCGTTGTTTTCCTATGGCTGCAGAGGAAACCACCAAGGGTGAGTCTTTCCTTTTTCATAGGGGGTTTGTGGTTGTTCCCTCCCTCCCCCCCCCCTCCCCTAATCCTGAGAGGTGAAGGCTAATGGGCATATGTTTCTCCCTGATATGTTTAGGTGAAGACCCTATTGCCCAGGGGGAGGCCAGCAGAGTGGCTAAGCCTCCTAAACGTGTTAGGAGATGTGGCAATTGCAATGACAAATTACCAGTTGAGCATAACAAGCCATTTTGTTCTAAGTGCATCTGTAAGCTTACAGGGAAGGAAACCTCACAGATCATGAAGCAATTTCTCTCGGTTCAGACCGAAATGCTATCTACCCTAAAGGAGTTTCAATCTTCCCTAAGTAGAAAGAACATTGATTCTCCGGTTCCGGGCCCCTCCTCCCAGGAATCCTCTTCAACCTCTCGTCCGTTTGTACCACTACAAGCTCGTAGAATGTACCCCTCGGATTCTGAGGAGTCCGAGTTAGCCTTACGTAGTGAATCCCTGGTTGATAGCCAGGCAGAGGAGGAGGAAGAGGAGGAGGAGGATACCAGGACAGGAAAATATATGTTTCCTACTGATGATATGGAGGGTCTTTTAGCGGCTGTCTATGCTACAGAGCACATTCAAGAACCAGCAGAGCAGGTCTCAGCCCAGGACAGGATGTACAGGGGTTTAATAAAACCTCAAACCATGACCATCCCGGTCCATCAGTCACTAAAGGACATTATCCTCAGGGAGTGGGCAGAACCTGAAAAGAGCTTACCTAGTTTCAAAACTTGGAAACGCCGCTGTCCCTTTAAAACAGAGATAGTAGACACCTTTTTTAAGGTCCCTAAGCTTGATGCCTCCTTGGCACAGGTCTCAAAACAGTCAGACCTTTCCTTTGAGGACTCAGGCAGTTTAAAGGATGCCATGGATAGGTGTACCGACACTTCTCTCCGTACAGCTTGGGAAGCCAATGCAGCCTCCCTTGGTCCTGCATTGGCCTCAGCCTGCGTGGCAAGAAATGCCGACGCCTGGACTTCAAAGCTTCTAGACCATATCCCCAATTCTTCCAAGACTAAGGAGATACGAGATTCCCTCCAACTTATTAGCGGGGCAGTGGCCTACCTGGCAGACGCAGCGGTAGAAACCATTCGCGCCTCAGCCAAGACTGGGGCACTTATTAATGCCTCTAGGAGGGCCGTCTGGCTAAAGACTTGGAGGGGTGATCTTGCTTCAAAACGCCGCCTATGTGCTCTCCCCTTCAAGGGTTCCCTCTTGTTTGGGGAAGCCTTAGATCAGGCTTTGTCCAGGTCTTCTGAGAAGGGGAATAAGTTCCCTTCAAAACCTAGGCAGAGTAGGAAGCGGTCCTTTCGTCCCAGCCAGAGAAAGATTCCGACCCTGGACAAAGGACAATCCACCAGTCGTCGTTGGCCCTTTGGTAAAGATAGACCAAAGGGGGGGATCCTTTTTGCCAATCCCAAACCATCCGGAAAGGACACCAAGTGACGGGAAGGTGGGGGGCAGGCTCGCCAGGTTTCTTCCAGCCTGGGAGAACATAACCCAGAGTCCCCATGTCCTGCAGATAATCAGGGAGGGTTACCACTTAGAGTTCAGAGAACTCCCCCCCCCGGCCTTTCTCCTCACCCACCTCCCAAGGGACTCCAGCAAAGCTGTAGGCCTCTCCCAGAATATTACAAGTCTGGCGGAACAGGGGGTCATAATCCCAGTCCCACCAGACCAACAAGGTCAGGGAGTATACTCCCACATTTTTGTGGTTCCCAAACCGGACGGCAAGTTCAGACTGATAATCAATCTGAGACCTCTGAACTCCCATCTCCTCTACAAAAGATTCCGGATGGAAAGCGTTCACAGCCTCAGGAGTCTTTTGTTAGAGGGCGTCTTTATGGCAACCATAGATTTGAGAGACGCCTACCTGCATGTCCCGATTTTTTCGGGACATCAGAGGTTTCTGAGATTTGCCCTCGCCTCCGCACAGGGAATTCAGCACTGGCAGTTTGCTGCCCTCCCTTTTGGTCTGGCCTCCAGCCCAAGGGTATTTACGAAGATCCTGGCGGAGGTAATGGCTCATCTACATCTGAAGGGGATCTCCCTCGTCCCCTATTTAGACGATCTCCTGCTTTTCAGCCCAAGTCAGGATCAGCTCCTTTCGGACCTGACCGTCGTCATGACCACTCTGGAGACGCTTGGTTGGATAATCAACAAGCAAAAGTCCTCCCTTCTGCCGGAACAGCGGAAGGTATACCTGGGGGTTATCATAGATTCCCGAGAGAAGAAACTTTTTCTTCCCCAAGAGAAGTTCCAGAGACTTGTGACGACGATCGGGTCTTTAGTGGCTGCAGAAAATCCCTCCCTCAGAGAGATCATGAAGCTGTTGGGTCAGATGACCGCTTGCATTCCAGCGGTCCCCTGGGCCCAACTACACACAAGACCACTTCAGAGGTTCCTCCTCTCCGCCTGGAACGGAAAGGAGGACACTCTCGATTCCCGGGTCAGGGTTCCGATCCTAGTCAAGGACTCCCTAGAGTGGTGGCTCCACCACCAAAACCTCTTGAAGGGCCGTCCGTGGAGTCAGACCGATCCACTGAAGGTCACTACGGACGCCAGTGCTTGGGGTTGGGGAGCCCATGTACAAGAACTACGGGCTCAGGGATCCTGGGATCATCATCAAAGGCGGACCTCCTCCAACTATCGAGAATTACTGGCAGTGGGAGAAGCTCTGAGGGCGTTCGAAGGAAGAATTCAGGACAAGGATGTCCTGGTCCTTTCCGACAATGCTACAACAGTCGCCTTTCTCAACAGACAGGGGGGCTCCAGGTCCCAGTCCCTCCTGACACTCTCCCTGGAGATCCTGGGTTGGGCGGAACAGAGAGTACCCTCTATTCAGGCAATCCACATAAGAGGAGCCACCAATTTGGAGGCCGACTTTCTGAGTCGTCAACCCGTTTGTCAGGGAGAGTGGGAATTATGCCAAAAAACCTTCGACTGGATCTGTCGGCGGTTCGGGGTCCCGGACATAGATCTTTTTTCCTGCAGGAAAAACAGAAAGGTGAACAAATTTTTTTCCCTGGTACAGGGACCGGGTTCCCAGGGGGTGGATGCGCTGGCCCAGAACTGGGATTTCCGTCTGGCTTACGCTTTTCCCCCGCTGAATCTGATCCCCAGGATCTTACAAAAGCTGGCCTCCGCGGAGACAAAATTAATCTTAATCGCTCCTTGGTGGCCCCGGAGATCCTGGTTTCCCATTCTGAAGCTCTGGTCTCTAGCCCCCCCGCTTCCCCTGCCTCTCCGGGCGGATCTCCTGCGGCAAGGGCCGATCTTTCATGCGAACCCAGGTTTCTTCAGCCTGACGGCATGGCTATTGAAAGGCGGAACTTGCAACAGAAGGGCTGCTCGGATAGAGTCATAGAGACCCTACTATCCAGCCACAAGAAAGTTACCAGACACATCTACACAAAGGTCTGGACAGTCTTTTGGCGTTGGTGCACCGCTAAGCGGATCTCTTCTCCCAAGACTCCCGACATCCTGGAGTTTCTTCAGGATGGCGTGGAATTAGGCTTAGCTACTAGAACTCTAAGAGTCCAGGTGGCAGCTTTATCATATTTTTTGGAGAAGAGCCTCTCAGCGGAACCCCTCATCAAGAGGTTCCTGACAGCCAGGGACAGACTTTCTCCTATGCAGGTTTCCAGGGTTCCCTCATGGGACCTCCCCCTGGTCCTGGAACAGCTGACTAAGGCACCATTTGAGCCTATAGACAGCATTTCTATAAAATTTCTTACGATTAAATTTACTTTTTTGTTAGCCATCACGTCTGCCAAGAGAGTTGGAGACTTGCATGCTTTTTCTATCAAAGAACCCTTTCTGCGGGTTTTTGAAGATAGGGTTATTTTGACTCAGGATCCTCTGTACCTTCCCAAGGTGGCAACCAGGTTCCATAGGTCTCAGGAGGTTATACTTCCTTCTTTTTGCGCAAATCCTAGCAATGAAAAGGAAACCACTTTCCATTGTCTGGACGTAAGACGCTGCCTTTTAGTTTACCTAGAGAGGGTTAGAGAGTTCAGATCTTCCCCTCACCTTTTAGTTAATTTTTCAGGCCAGAAAAAGGGCCAACAGGCAACTAAGGCTTCCATCTCCAGATGGATTAGGCAGGCTATCTCCTTGTCATACACACAGGCAGGTAAACCACTTCCTGTTATTAAGGCTCATTCCACGCGTTCTCTGGCAACCTCCTGGGCAGAAAGGGCAGGAGCTTCCATAGAACAGATCTGTAGAGCGGCAACCTGGTCCAGCCGGAATACGTTCAGACATTATAGAGTCGAACTACTGTCTCCTCAAGACCTGAGTTTTGGTAGGAAGGTCTTACAGACGGTGGTCCCACCCTAAGGTAGGCCTGAAGATTACTTGCTTCTCTCTCACAGTGCCGTCCTGGAAGACGAGGGAGAAAGTACCAGTTACTTACCGGTAGCTGGATTTCTACGATGTCTTACAGGACGGCAGGCCTACTTCCCTCCCCTTTTACTTCTATCTATATTCCTCCTTTTTTTCTTAGTCTCTGTTTAGACCGTGTTCTAAAGAGCGGTTACTTATCTTAAACTGAGGCACACGGGAGGGGTGGGGCCTTTTAAACTTCATTTTTGATTGTGTTTCCTGTCAGGTGAGCCAGTCTACTCTCACAGTGCCGTCCTGTAAGACATCGTAGAAATCCAGCTACCGGTAAGTAACTGGTACTTTTCTTTGTTC
Organism: Rana kukunoris; assembly: GCA_029574335.1. Lineage (NCBI taxonomy): Eukaryota > Metazoa > Chordata > Amphibia > Anura > Ranidae > Rana > Rana kukunoris. Next base: position 410,680,866 of record CM056053.1, on the reverse strand, counting down.
TCTGTGCTTTTGGCTGCACTAAGGCTCCATTCACACTTGTACGACTTGTCATGCACCTTTAAACCTCAAAGTTAAATTTAAGTCGCAGCAATTTTGAAAAGGTGCTTATACTAGTTTGATGCAACTTTAGTCCAGAGAATGTAAACTTTACTGTTTCTTCTCTTTTTGTTTTTTATTCATTGAAGTTTTGTTTTTTCTCAAAAAATTGCATTTGAAAGACTGTTGGGCAAATACAGTGTGACATAAAATATTGCTGCTATTGCCATTGTATGCCCTAGGGTCTCTGCTTAAATATACATAATGTTTGGGGGTTCCAAGCAATTTTCTAGCAAAAAATATATTGATTTTTAACTTGATTAAACAAGTGTCAGAAAAAAATTTGGACTTAAAGTGGTTAAACTTCCTGCATTTACACACAGATTTGCTGTAAGAAGGAAGTTATCTACAATGTTTCATATTGTTACAAACTTGGCAGACTGCCTGGATTTTTTCTTTACACAAAAAAGTTTATTCCTTTTGAGCGAAGAGCCCATTCACACAGGGCGAGTCGTCGGGGGCGATAGCCGCCTGACAAGTCGCCTTCCACACTGTTCAATAGAACCATTCTAATAGGAGCGACCTTAGAAAAAGGTTCTTGTACGACTTTGGGGGTGACTTGCATTGACTTCTATACAGAAGTCATTTTGCAAGTCACTTCTCAAGTCGTCTTCAGGTCGCCTTGCCGAGTCATCCCCAAAGTCCCTGTGTGAATGGGTTCTCTAAGAAGGAAGCATTAGTTACAATGTTTCCTGTTAAGAACTCGGCAGACTGCGGGATATTTTCCTTTGACTGCTGAGTGAGAAGATAAAGTCTCTCCACTTGTTGTATAAAAGAATCGGCAAACTCTGCATTGGAGATCCTCAGGTGGGTTGAATCGCGATCACGATTTTTTACCGATTTAATTGTGCAGCTCTATGAAAAGTCGGATCAAAGTTGCACCAAAAAAAGGCATCAGTCACACTGGAAAGTGCTTGACTTTGCAGACACGCCAATATGAATGGAGCCCTAGGCTTTAAAGTGGAAGAAAAGGCTAAAGCTGGGTATATTTCAGGGTGGATTTGATTTAAATCGCTAGTAAAAATACCTATTTTAAATCAACTCGATTTTAAATCATATTTTTTAAGATCAACTGTCATCTCTGTCCCGCAGTGGCTCCTCCTCTGACCCGCTGTTAACTCACCCACAGTCTCATTCACTTTAATGGGATGAACGGTGATGTGGCAGTGACACAACAAGGTGAGGGACGTGGCAGTAGCAGCTGAGTGGATGTCCGCTAACAGGCGCTGCCATGATGGATCTGAAATGACAGGTGCTCTTTAAATGTAAGGAATTTTCTTGCTGGTAGGTAGTTTAATACCTTTTCGCAAACAAAATGAAGGTTTCCTATTTAGAATAATAAGCTGTCGGGTTAGTAAAACGGTGATATCGGAACCGATTCAATCATACAGTTTGTAGTGTACATAGATTTGACAAACAATGGGATAAAGGAATATTCCAAAACTTTGTTTTATCTCATAGTTACTGTGAAATTGTGTGAATGCATCAATGCAGTGCATGTTATCTCTTGCAGAGCTTGGATTAATTGAATGAGTTTACAAATAATTTAAATATTACAGAATATACAGCCTTGTGCTACATAACTAAGCTCCATTTCGTGCTGAACAAACCGTTTTCTATTTAAGATACATTTAATATCCTTCTTTTTTTTTTTTTTTTTTTACTCAAAAATAAATAAAAAATAAATCAATGATTTATATTCAACCTGGTTCAGTTTTTTTTCGCTCAAGCCGCAGGTTGAACGAAAACCAAACCTTATCCCTGCATTAACGCTAGGGTTGGACCGAGTACAGGTACCGATACTTTTTTTCATGTACTCGCCAATACCGATACTTTTTTTTAAATGTCCCCCCCCCCCCCCCATATATCCAGCCATGTCCCCCCCCCCATATATCCAGCCATGTTACCCCCCTCCCATATATCCAGCCATGTCCCCCTCCCATATATGCAGCCATGTCCCCCATACCTAGATGATGCCGCTGCCGCGTTAATCAGCGTGCGGGAACATTACAGGCAGCTTTCGTTTGAATAGCTGTGTTCCGCGCCCTGTATAGACACTCCCCCTTGCTCGGGATTAGACGGATCGCCTGTCCAATCCCGAGCAAGGGGGATTGTCTATATGCGGCGCGGCGGGGAACACAGCTATTCAAACAAAAGCTGTCTGTAATGTTCCCCGCACGCTGATTAATGCGGTATGCAGCGGCGGCTTTGCGGAGGCGGGGGGAGGGCTTCGGGGACAAGTATTCGGCCAGGCATCGGGGGCATTTGCGGGAGTACAAGTACTCCCGCAAATACTCGGTATCGGTCCCGATACTGGTATCGGTATCGGGACAACCCTAATCAACGCAATGATGCGTGTTGCAGGCATCTCTTCCACTGCGTTATTGTATTCTAACAGGGGTACTCTGGCTTGAAGCCATTGGATGTAAGCGCTGATTGAAGACCATTTGACAGAATCCATGTATTCGCATCGTGCCAAAACACCCATGTACATGTAGTCTTGGCCTTTACTACCTCTTAAACACCCCTTTTAATTCATTCTTTACAGTACTTCTGATTTTCAATTTCAAGAACTCTGTGATGGATTGATAGATATTCTCCTTTAAATTTGGTAGGTAACCCTTTATAACCTTTCCCCTGGTTACATATATGACTTTCCTATTTAATCCGTGTATTTGTATATAGGCCCTGTCTGGATCTGGGTGTATTACTTTGTGTAAGTTAACTGATAATAAAAGGTTTGTGACATCTCAGCCTCTATACATTCTCGGGCTCTGATCACATGAGGGTATTCTAAATAGTGTAGTATAGTAGGAGTCTAATTTTCTCATTGTGGCTATCATGCCAAAGTGTCACCTGTGATAAGGGTGTGTAATTTGTCGGGACGTAGACAGGAGTCTGATTGGAATTACATACTGGATTATCCCCCGCTGTGTAATCTTCTCAGCTGTCAGGGGACGGACAACACCTTTGTCACGGAGCATTGGATTTCTGTAATACAGTTATGTGGAATGGTGTGTAAACCTTAGGCCTTGTGTGCACAAGCTCCTGATCCACCATTGAAATGCAGCGCACCTGATTAAAGTTGGATATAATAAAATTGCATATTTAGAGCTGAACTCCAGGCCAAAGAAACCTCCTCCCTTGTAGTGGGGCTGCCCCAGTACTGCAAGGAGTGAATTCTCATTTATGTCTGGGGTACCAGTTACAAGGACTTTTCCTTACCTTATTCCTTACTTCTCTGGAACCTCTTCTTCCTGATGCTCCAGCTTGTGGGCGGTCCCTCAATGTTCTATGAGGCAGTGCTTGCAACCACTGTAACGCTTTTGAGCGCCGTTTGCATAGCGCGGAGGTGGTTTGTTGGAAACATAGGATTAGGGAAGTCAAATTCCATGTTACTGGTATCCTAGGCCTAAGCATTTAACCCCTGCCGTGCAGGGGAGCCCCACTTCAGAGGGGGATTTTTCCTTACCCTGGAGCTCAGCTTTATCTGACATTTTAGGCAAATGGCTAAATGCACATTTTGAAAAAACAAAGTTTAAATCTCTAAATTCAGTCTTGTAAAATAGCCACACCAATCAGACTCTATAGCAAGGTCTGGGAGCTTTATTATAGCAGTTTGCAGATCCCCATCACTGGTTGGTCAAAGAGAATCAACACACTGTTCAGACTATCACACGGTTCTTTCCAGTTGTTGGTGTATTCTCTGCCAATCCGTGTGTATTGCTGCAAATTCTGATTGGCTGCTACTGCTGGCCCTCTGTCACCTTGTCTAAAGCTGATCCTAGACAGACCATGCACTGAACTGGATGAGTGTGTGTGTGTCCGTCCATGCTTGATGGAATACAAAAATATACTTGGGGGGGACCACCCTAAAAATGCTATACATCTAAGATGGTGCTGCTATAAGACCAAAAACAGTACAAAACAGATTATGGCGCACACATGCAAAAATGACATTTATCCTGCAAGGCTAGTTAAAAACACCTGAACATATTCAAAAATACGGGGGTTTGGTCACACTATATCGTCATATAGTGCTAAGCCCACTTACTGCAACAAAGTACCACGAATTAGTGCGTCCTACCCTGTTAATAGGCTTGATGGAGGACGATCATTTGAGAATGTTGGAAAACTTTTCTTGATCAGTAGATGTAGATGTAGCTTGTTTGTGTTGATGGAGCAATGTGTTAGTACCTTTCTACTGTATGACCTGATTAAAGTAGTTGTAAACCCATGTATTTACTGAGTCAGGTGACTGGCCTCAGGTGTATTTACTGAGTCAGGTGACTGGCCTCAGGTGATAGAGAGATGAGACAAATTCTCCTACATAAGTTGTACCTGTTTATCTGCAACCCTCTCCCCTCTACATCCCTTCAAAGTCCAGAATTGACACAGCCCTTCTGAGCTTCAGAAGGATGGGGTTTTGCACACTGCACAGCAGAGAGCTGAGTGTAATCTGAGACCTGAGTGGAGGGAAAGGACCTCTTTCTACACAGGCGTTGCCTTTCAAATTCTGCACCGAGTCAAAAATGCCATAAAGCAGTGGTGGCCCGGGGCCACATGAGGCCCACCGTGCCCTCTGATGTGGCCTGCGACCTCCTGCTCTGGGATGGAATAGGTCAGTTTATTACTAAAATCACAGTGTATACATGGGCATATCTGTTCTGCAGTGGCTACTGGGCTGATTTCAAACTAATCTGTAGGTGCAGCACAGCGGATTACCTGCACTAAGCCATAGACTTCTGTTATTACCTGCAAGTTTGGTGAGCTTTCCGGAAGTGCACCAAACCTGCAGAATTTAATAGAAGTCTATTGCAAAGTGCAGAAAAGCCAAAGGTACGCTGCATTGTACCCACAGTGCAGGGTAAACCGCAGCACATCAATGTGAAAGCAGCCTTGGGGCCCCTTTCACACAGTCAGTCCGACCCAATTGGACCCTTCATTCACCTCTAAGGACAGGCAGATGTAAATCGACTTGTGTCCTACCTCCAATCCGATCCAGCTGTGCAGAGCGGACATGTACCTGCCATTCACCCGCTCTGCTGATTGTGGCCCGCGACCAGTTACAACGTTTCTTAAGTGGCCCTCGCTCTTCAAAAGGTTGGGCACCCCTGCCACCCCTGCCATAAAGCATAGCATGTCTGAAAAGAACCCTTACAGCTTTTTCTTTTATGCCTAAGCTAAACAAGCATGTAACCCTTGTAGTACAGGGTAACCCCATAGTAAATGTGTCTCCGAGCCCCCCTCCTCCAACAGTCACAGAGATCATCTTTAACTAGTTCCCGACAGAAAACCTGTACGGAGTTAGGTTAAGAACCGCCAAAGGGGGGAGGGGTGGATTTCTCACTTTTTAAACTTTGGATCACCTCATATTATGATTAACATAACATATGATAAACATGTCCAAGCTAGATATGTAAATAACCTGTCACTCAAAGCAAGAAGAGAGAAACAGACTTTTTATTTAGAGAGGTTTTTATCTGGAATTCTGTTAATTTTCACTGAACAAAAAAAGAGGATTGATCAGATCTGGATTAACTCCGTGTGGCAAGACTGGGCACAGATGACAGGAAATCTTATACTCTACATTGTGACATCAACAAATACATTTTTGGGGTTTACATCCACTTTAATCACCTCTGTGGTTTTTATTTATTTGCATCATAAACCAAAAATAATATATATATATATATATATATATATTGTAAACATTGGGGGTTTAACTCTTCTGGTAGATGCGTTTTGGTGTAGTGAGTCCACAGCAAACAGGCAATTAGCGTTAAGGGCCTGGTAGCCCACGTTTATTAAAAGGAGATAAACAGAACAAAAAGTCCATTCACAGGAATCCCACGCAGGGGTTTAAACGACATCCAAAGATAAATGAAAATCCCAGCCCACATGGCTACTCTTCAACAGCACTGCTGTTATAGGTAATGGTTCCTCAAACCATCCGCTCCTCCAGACCCACGGTCCTGGATGCACAAGGCCCCAAAGTCCTTCAACGCACACAGCGTCCGTCCAACACAGGGACACAGCGTCCGTCCCAACACAGGGACACAGCGACAGCCACTGTTCACCTTCCTTCCTCTCTCCTTCCTTCCCATCTGCTCTTCCTTTAATAAGCTGTCTGCACCTGGGAAGGCAGCTTGCAGGCTATCTTAAAAACCTGGACACAGGTTGGAGATCCAGTCCCACCCAGATCCCAGCTCTGCAATCTGGTTATATGCAGACCGTGTGTCCATTTCATCACCATTTTTATAGTTACAGTAGCGCTTACTGTTACATACCTCCCCCCCTTGTTTCGAACCCGTAGGGGGCGGAACACACCAGCCCGAATCATTGATTGGGGCACCTCTGCGCCAGCTGTAGGCCCAATCTTTTTTTCGGGTGCGTTTCCAGGCACGTTCTACCCTGGATCGCAACAGGGTTCTATAATTCTGTATACTCTGCTTTCCCACTCTTCTCTTGGGGTCCCTGAGCATACTCTCCTCTCTTGGGGAAACTCTGCCTTCCCTGATCCTACCTTTCACCACAGGACTTTCAGGTTCAAAAAACTCTCTCTGGTTACCCACGGCAACCACATCACTTTTAACAGCACCACTCATTAGCCAATCAGACATTTCAATGTCACCCAGTCCAACACAACCAGTGCCATCCATCTCAGTGTTTGTTAGAACTAGACCCAAGGAGGGACCACACACAGGTAAGTGACTACAACCCATTGGTCCATAGCACATCTCCACTTCACCTGTTGTCCAACACTCCATGGGCAACTGATCTAACAAATGACACTGATTCATGCATAAACTACTTCTTTCTAATGTAAACATTACATTGTTGCAGAAACCAACATTAGTAATTTTTCTCACAGCATCTCCGGGTACTTTAAGTTGTACCTCTTTCTGAGTGTTAGAAAGCATCTCTGCTAGTGCTGCGTCTATTCTGGGCCCTTCCTTCTCATGAGGTTCAGCTGGTGAGACAGTATCTGCGCCCTCCACTGACCACTGCTCAGCTGCATCTCGGACCACACCAGCAGGGATGTTTCTAGTCACTACACCAACCGGAGAGACCTTTGATGTCTCCAACAATTCTGAGCGCCTTCCATACCACTCAGTAACTAGGGGCACCCTCTTAGAGAACCTCAGAACTATTTGCCACATTGTTAATAAGTATTGGACCCACCAATACAACTCATGATCAAAGTTTCCCTGCACAGCCTGTACCACTTGGCTCCACCTATTGGTATTACGCAGCACAACCTGGTCCGTCTGTGGTGGAGACACCCAAGTGTACAGCGAGTGCATTTTTACCAACTCCAACATTTCTAATAAAGTTTGTGTCATCTCTATGCAACCCATGTCTAAATACCAGACCTTTCTAGGGACCTTTTCCCTGTCCAAGACATGGAGGGGCTCATCCACTGCAGGTTGAAAGGTTGAGACATATGAAGAGACCTCCACCTCCTTGGAGGTACCCATCATCACTGCCTGTTGCTCCCCTGGGGCGCTGTCAGACACATGTCTCACACTTTTCCCTTCTGCACCAATGTCAATGAGCCTCTGCAGGTCATTACAAGACACATTGTCACCTTGACACTTGCTACTACTTAGTTGCTGGGTTGTGGACAACACATCTGCCATGTCTATGCCAAGAACCGTTCCTTTAGACTGGAGGGGATCAATCTTCACAGGGGCTGACATGCCCTTGAGCACCGGCCACTCTGCAAACCCTCTGTCTGGCATAACAGATGTTGTGTCCACACACTTGTCTCCCATCATTACTTTATAACTCATGGTTACTTTGTTTAGCGCTGCGACTGTTTCCTTGCACCATGCTTCCCAGTCTGTGGTACTTCCCTGACAGGCATTCTGCAGCGCTGCATCACCTGTCCCAAGAGGCACCAAAGGAACCAGGGATTCACTTGCCACAACATCACCTGGGTCATTTCTATACATATCCGCTTGGGATGACACATTATCTGATAAGGCAGGCTGTAATACATGCTTTTGCCCGACCAGCTCTGGGGGCGCTACTGACACACACAGCTCTGCACTTTCAGCTTTTGTAGTCTGAATTAACCCCTTGACAACTGGGTTACACTTAGGGTTGTGGGGCTCGGCCCACACACACTCACTGTGTGACACAGTCTTCCCTTGTTTCACCAAAGTAGCACCACAACCATCCTGGAAAACCTCTGGCTCCAACCCATGGAGATCCCATGAGACTTCCCTGGACAATCCTGTGCTTCCGGTTGTTATGGGAGATATCCTCCTCCCACCATTGGTAGTAAACACATTTTCAACATTTTCAGACATGACATTAAAGGAAACACATTTTTCAATGTCATCATTACCAATACCATCACATTTGCCAACATTTACCCTTTTATCAGCATAACCATCAGAATTTTCATTACGCTTAGACACAACTTCTACTTTTGCGGATTGTCCATTACCCACCACAGCCTGTGAGCCTCTCCTCACAGCACCCTCTATTTTTAAAGGGGAACTCTTTGCTCCTTGAGCAGCTCCATAGCTGACCTGGGAAACGCCCTGCTTAGCCACTGCGAGCTCCTTGGATGTTTCCCTGGGCAACTCTGCAGCACCTGTCACTAGGGAACATGGCACAAAGACAGTTTTGGTCACCCCTAGTTCAACTTTCCCAGCACTCTGCTGGATTATAGCAGGCGCATGCACAGTCCCCATGTCCATTTGTACTGCAGATCTCTCCGCTGAACATACCCCCACTTCACTGGGATCATAAACTGAAACAGTCTTACCATTTTCAGTGGCTGGTATCATAGTCTTCACTTGAGTTCGCTGTCTCTTAGCTGCATCTATACCAGCTACTGTCTCTTTGGGGCCAAAGGATGACACTGCAGCCTTTCCAGACCCAACACCCCCTGCAGGCCACACAGACTTCTTGCCACTGTTGCCAGGGGTGACAACCGATATGTTTGCAGAAAACGCACAGCTGGTATACCGACGCACACTCATGCTCTCCTGAGCCATTGCTTGACTGGTGCTCTGTTGTCGCAGTGATGCCTCTCCAGTTGCTATGGGTGACGACCTCCCTTTGCTGAAGAATTGCTGGCGGCTCATGATGCGATGAAACTCTCCTCTAAGAAGGATTTCCTCTTTACAGCGACTTTTTCAAATTTTTCCAGGAAGTCTCCAACCTCCTCTGTAGGTAGCATGGGTTGCATATAGTCAGAGGCCACTATCTCAGCCCATTTTACCGCATCCGATTCTTTAGTCTGGTTCCACTTGAACCACTTATTCACAGTCTCATACACCACTGGCCCCTTTTTACTGGCCTCATATGTGTTTGCTATGGGCAACCACTCTACATCCTGGCTTTTGGTCAGCCTCTCTTCTGGCACAGAACACAGGATTCCTTCCGCTGGATCCTGTTTTAAGCTGTGTCGCTTTCACACTTTTTGCAATAGCTGCTGGTTTAACTGCAGCAGCGTTGCCAGGGGCAACAACACCTCTCTTTGTAGTGAAGGTTGTCTTGCCTTCCACTTCAGCTTTGTCTAATTCTGCCAGGTGCCGCTTGCACCAATCCACTGCAGATTCAAACGCTGGTGGATGCTCCACACTAGCAGTCCCATATGCACTCATTGCAGCAGTGTTGCTAGGGGCGACAGCAGCCCTCTTTTCACTTGAAAAACTTTGTTCAGGCATGTATGGGGTTCTATCAGGCGGTAACAACCCCTCCAGCCACAGAGCTCTATCTCTGGCTTCAGCAAGAAACGCCTCCTTTTTCTGTTTTGACCGCCCCATCCTTGCGGTGTTGCACACAGCAACCAGTAACACAGTTCACAGCAGAGAAGAGAAAAAAATGTGATTCTCCTTTCACAGGTACACAACACAGTCCATCAAATTTCTGTGCAATGCTGTTTGCCTGGCTGCCACACACAGCTAGCAGCAGTTCCTGATGCGACTCACCACTGTAGCAAGGACCCGGATTCCACCGTTTAGATGCCCGCTGAATCCACCACTTGTAAACATTGGGGGTTTAACTCTTCTGGTAGATGCGTTTTGGTGTAGTGAGTCCACAGCAAACAGGCAATTAGCGTTAAGGGCCTGGTAGCCCACGTTTATTAAAAGGAGATAAACAGAACAAAAAGTCCATTCACAGGAATCCCACGCAGGGGTTTAAACGACATCCAAAGATAAATGAAAATCCCAGCCCACATGGCTACTCTTCAACAGCACTGCTGTTATAGGTAATGGTTCCTCAAACCATCCGCTCCTCCAGACCCACGGTCCTGGATGCACAAGGCCCCAAAGTCCTTCAACGCACACAGCGTCCGTCCCAACACAGGGACACAGCGTCCGTCCCAACACAGGGACACAGCGACAGCCACTGTTCACCTTCCTTCCTCTCTCCTTCCTTCCCATCTGCTCTTCCTTTAATAAGCTGTCTGCACCTGGGAAGGCAGCTTGCAGGCTATCTTAAAAACCTGGACACAGGTTGGAGATCCAGTCCCACCCAGATCCCAGCTCTGCAATCTGGTTATATGCAGACCGTGTGTCCATTTCATCACCATTTTTATAGTTACAGTAGCGCTTACTGTTACAATATATATATATATATATATATATATATATATATATATATATATATATATATAAATATTAAACACAAAAAAATTATATTTTTCTTTTTGCTATATCTCCCCAAAAGTTTTTAAAAAACAAAAAATGTCTTCATCAGTTTAGGCCAATATATATTCTACATATTTAATTTTAAATTTTTTTTTTTTTTTCTTTTTAAACGCAATAAGCGTATATTGATTGGTTTGCACAAAAGTTATAGCATCTACAAACTACATTGTGACATCAACGTGGATTTACATTCATTTTAAATGGCACCAAAAGAAAGTTCTATTTGTGGGGAAAAGGATGCAAATTTGTTTGGGTACAACATTGCTTGACTGCACAATTACCAGTTCAAGCGAGGCAGTGCCAAATTGTAAAAAGTACTGTGGTCAGGAAGGGGGTAAAACCTTCCGGGGCTGAAGTGGTTAAAATGGCCTAATAAAAAGCTGATTTGGGTGCTCTGTTCTAGGGCTTGTGTATGAGGTTCAAGAAAAGAAAGTGGATGTTTTTACTAGTAATTTGCTGTTTTAGCCAAAAGCCCCATTTCATTCAACACGGATCATTATAACATTTTATTTATTGCGTCCTAGTTTTATAGTTTTATAGTAAATGCTGGAAAAATGGCAGCTATTTTAGGACAGCTACTATATAGGAATGGGGACTGGGTGCTGCTTTATGCAAGATGATTATTTCACGGTAGTGGCTTCTCATTGTGATTAAGTGTCAAGGCCCACAGGTCACCAATATCGTGTAATATGAGCAGTAATTAAGCTGTGGGTGGACATGTTTCAGGCTGGGCACAGCTGGTAGAAATATTGTACAACCCAAAAGCATTGAAGATCACTGAAGTATTTGTTAATAGGTATTGTTTAGGTAATGGATATGGATATTCCAGCAAACACCATTATGTGTAATATCACACAGGCCTGTCGCATTGACAGCTCACTCCATTATTCTTAAGTCATTTCACTGAAGAATTTTGCATTCCGAGACCGAGAAGGGGCGACATCTGAAGGTTACGCCACTGTAAGTATCCAAAGGATGATCTTCCTGTGTTGTCCATAGTAACAACAATTCTGATTATTTCTTACTTTCCATGGGAGAAAAAAATGTGAATGTCTGCGTTCTTGCTATTGGCAGTATGGCCCTTTTGATAAATAAGTTCCATTGTAAAGCTGGCCATATACTCGTAGAATTTTGTTCAAACCATTTTTGTTTACAGAACAATTCTTCAATATTTGAATGGTTAGTGGAGTCAACAGATAATAGTTTACAACAGCAGAGCCATGAAAATTCTAATAACGGATGAATTTTTTTTAGTTGGAAAGGAAAGGGGGATTTGTATTGTAACTAGGAATAATAGTGTTGGATTATATTAAACATTTTTTTATTTGGATAGATATGTCACAAAGAACATGTCTGTTAAATTTGAAACATCAATGCCATGTAATGCAGTAAAAACATATACATAGTGGTACAGCCGTAAGGGCAAATATACAGTAGTATAGCATGATGATCTTGTAGTATAATAAAACTAGGAAATGCTGACGCGTTTCGACCTTGTCTATGGCAGTCATGTTCAGGGGGGGAAATGGAGATGCTCTAAAAGAAAATACATTGTATGGGTGAAATTATTCAAAGGACAAAAGCACTCTCAGCAATGAAACATCTACCATAATTATAATATTTATATGGATAGGCATTAACGGCTGGGGGAGGAGAACATTCCCATTTGTCGAGTCTGTGGACTGACCGTGGGCCCCATAGTTGTGGCCAATGGCCCACATGGAAGCGGGGGAGGGCGAGAAGGAAAACACCCGGCTGGAGGTGAGGGGACCAACTCCAGGCCCACGAGAGGTCGCACTGGTTCCCCACGCATGAGAGGGGGGGCTCCAAGCAACTGGGGCGGAGGCCAAGAAACTGAAACCGAACCAGGCACCCAGAACTGTAACGATATGTAATGGGGGAACGTTTCAACAAAAAATTCATGCACAATGACTTTATTGAGCGAGATATGTAGAAGTGGTAAGCCCATGATAGGGTGCAATAGCTGAAAGTGGAAATGATAAAGAATGCATGGGAAAAGGGTGGTGGATGGGGTGAGTGGACCTGGAAGGTGGAATTATTTTTACTTGAACAAATGAAATTGTAATTGGGAAGTTTGGTTTTCGTTCAGGAAATCTATGGATTGTACGTGTTCTAGGCACAAATTAAACTGATTGTACACCCTGTACAACCACTTTCACCTACAGCTAAGTCTAGATTAAGGCTTATATGAAGGTGCTGGAAATATCTCCTAAACCTACACGGTTTAGGAGATATTTACAATGTCTCCGAACACTGTCGTCTTCTGCGCATGCGCGGATGTATTCGGCATATGCGCACTTTAGAAAGGGCACGCTGTGCTGTTTCTAGATGGGGGTCATGCCGTGACTGGTGGCTCCCACGCGACTCTGGGAAGTCAGAGCCAAAGTCTGCGGCCCCGGAAGGAAGAGGGCTGAATATGGACGCTCCCAGCCCTATGTGTCATGAGTGAAAATGCTCCAAAACGCCTAACCCCCTGCTAAAGAGAAAAAAAAAAAAAACATGTGGGAATAAAAATTCATGCTATGCAGAGATGTGAATGGGGCTTGACAGCTAAGTGTTTCTGTCCACTCCCTCCTATGTTACTAGTATAAAGATGGCCATACACTATGCAATCTGATTGTGTATTTAGTGAGAAGGGGGATCACTGATTGCATTTCATTTAAAAAATGAAAGAGAATGGGAGGGTGGATGAAACTGGGTGTGTGCTAATAGGGTCAGATGGTCAACTCCTTCCTGTGTCATGACCTAGAGTTTGTAAGGATGTAAGACAGAAGCAATAGATGCGTTTGGATCATGGATAAAGAACAGTAAGGTACTTGTCTGTAGATTTTATGGAAAGCGTTTATTTTTGCAAAAAGTACATAAATGCTATATTGGTACATAGGAGAGCTGGAATAGAAAAAAAAAGGTGAACTTGGCATTTCTGACTGAATTGGATGATTTGGTGATGGCAGGATCATACTACTCTGAATAAAGCTGGCCATACATGGATCAAAATTTGCCCAGCAGGAAAAAATGATAAAAAAAGATAAAATAATGGAAAGGGAAATGCAGCATTTAACCATTTTATGTGAGTGCAAAGGTTCATGGTTTTATATTTATATTTATAATATATATATATATATATATATATATATATATATATATATATAACTGCGCACTTTTTTCCCCTTAAAATAAGGGGAAAATCGTGGGTGCGCGATATACGCCGATACCCGCTTCCCGCGCTCAGTTTGAAGTGAGTGCAGTACATTCGGCTAGGCTCGGCCTCGCTCGTGCTAACGCATAAACGTCACAGTGAGTGAGCACGAGCGAAGCCAAGCCTGGCCGAATGTACCCGAGTGTACTGCACTTGGTATATGTCGGTGGAGGCGTCCAAACTGAATGCGGGAAGCGGGGGGATTCGACTCAAGACAGCGCTGGAGAAGCCGGGAGGACACCACCTAGGCCGCAGACGGACGCCGGACCAGAAGATGGAATCCGGGCAAGACACCAAAACTGTAAGTAATAAAATGTTATAACATTTTTTTTACAGGAATTTAGGGGCAACTTTAGGGGTGCGTGCTATACGCGAGAGCGCGCAATACCCCGATAAATACGGTAAGTGTGTGTGTGTATATATGTATGTATGTATATGTGTGTGTATATAATTTTAAATAACAATGTTCTACTTACCTTTTTTTTTGCTGAAATGATTGTTTACATGGTATAGAGACATAATAGTTAACTGATTCCTTTTAAAAATAGATAAAAATCAATCATATAATATACCTGTAGTTTCTAGTTTTTGCATCTAGTTTTGTTTTTGCATGTTATTTCCTGCCTCTGTGCTATACAGAGCCATAGAGCAGTGATGGTTTGGAAAACGAAACTAGAAACTAGACACACAGTAATCACACCTCCTTGAAGTTAGTGACCACAGAAAAAGCTCCCAGCACTGTGGTTATCAGGAAACAGACAACCAGGAAGTGTGGAGATCAGAGAAGAATTACAGGAACTTGAGAGCAAAAACGAACAATGACGACATGAAAACAGCACTGCATTAGGGTAAAAGAAGCTATTAAGATAAAAAAAATGTTTTCCTTTACAAACCCTTTAATGCACAGGTGTCAAACACAAGGCCCACAGGCTGAATCCGGCCCCCCAGGCCATTTCAGGTGGCCCTCGCACCTCTCCTGCAGCTGCAGGAGAGCTCCAGCCCTCCTCTGGTCCTCATTCAGACACTTACTTTCTGCTTTCAAGCAATGCATCCAGCTTATTCCCAGCAGCAGCATAAGGAAAGGGGGTGCATTGTGATGTAAGGGAAACTTCTGATGGTGGGGTGGCTCTTGACATCTAAGGTAAGGGGATGCACTGCACATCTAATCTTACAGATACAGCCGGCCCTTTTGAGGGCAATCATAATGCTGATGTGGCCCACGATGAAATTGAGTTTGACACCCTTGCTTTAATGCATTAGGCTAGTTTCACACTGAGGTGTTTTACAGGCGTTTTTGTGCTAAAAATAGCACCTGTAAACTGCCTCTTCTGCAGCCCCAGTGTGAAAGCTTGATTTCTTTTGCACTGGAGTGGTGCATTTGCAGGACGAGAAAATGGTCCTGCAAGCAGCATCTTTGGGGCGGTGTATACACCGCTCCTATACCGCCACTGCTGTCGAAATCAATTGTCGGTGCTGCCAAAGCGCTTTGGCCACAATGTTTCTGGAACAAACCAATCCAAGGTTTTACTGTACTCATCTGACCCCCAATCTTTGATTGAGGGCTAGCAAATTTCATGCAAGGTCTACTTTAACCACTTAAGGACCGGACCAATATGCTGCTAAATGCCCAGAGGCGATTTTACAATTCGGCACTGCGTCGCTTTAACAGACAATTGCACGGTTGTGCGACGTGGCTCCCAAACACAACTTGCGTCCTTTTTTTCCCACAAATAGAGCTTTCTTTTCATGGTATTTGATCGCCTCTGCGATTTTTATTTTTTGCGCTATAAACAAAAAATATGCGAAATTTTTGTAAAAAATATCAATATTTTTTACTTTTTGTTATAAGAAAAATCGAATAAACTAAATTTTAGTCAAACATTTAGCCAAAATTTATTCAGCCACATGTCTTTAGTAAAAAAAAAAATCGCAATAAAAAAAAAATAGCTACCTAGCGGCAAAAGTGACACTAATACAGCGATCAGAAAAATGATCGCTTAGTGACACTGGCAATAGGGGGTGAAAGGGTTAACTAGGGCGGTGATCAAGGGTCGGTATAGTGTTGTGCAGACTTACTGTGTGATGTATTCTCTCCTCAGCGGCGGTTGAAAATACCGTCGAGAGGAGAGATTACATTACTTCCCCCTTCCTGTGTTTACACAGGAGGAGGAAGTGACACACGGGGGAGGACGCAGATTGGCTGGGAGCGATCCGGAGGGGGCGAACAAAAACGAACAGCCGCCCCCTCATCCCAGATCGCTCCCACAGCCACGAGGACCGCCGCAGGTACTGGGGGGGGGGGGGGGGGGGGTCCCGATCGGACCCATGTCTAGGCAGGGACGTACAGGTATGCCAATGTGCCTGTACGTGCCATTCTGCCGACGTATATGTACATGCAGCGGTCCTTAAGTGGTTAAATTCTCTATTAAAATAAAAACCTCAGTGGCTGTTTTTTCCTACTTGATGCCCTGCAAAGCGTAAATCATAATATCATAGTAATAAAATACATTCAATGTTTGCTTCAATTTTTCAAATGAATACAGCAGCACATCTGAACAGCTGTATCCATACATTCACACGATGGTTCAATATCTTGTCTTCTAATAAACTGGTGAGCCTCCCCCCTCTCTCAGTAATTTGTTTGTCCTGTCCTAGCTTATTTTTTTTTTCTTTGGAAACACTTAGTGCAGAAACCTTGAAATAAACTCTGTCTCATTTGAAGCACAGCAGGAGGTGAAATTCTCTGGTGATAGAGTAGCAGTATTGCAATATGTGGCACTGGAACAAAAAGAAAATGTGTAGTTGATTGGAAGATGCACTGAGGTTTTACAGGTAGACACAAAAAAAAAAAAAAATTTGAATGGTTGCTGGGAGGTACATGGATGCTGCGCCTGGACTAAAGAAGACCCGAGCTATAATCTTCGGTGCCTGCACTGAAGGTTGTTTTAAAAAGCCTTTGGGTACAAGGCCTCATGTCCAAAGAAGAACTTTTGGGGACTGATTGGTTTTATAAAAATCCAAGGCTCATGTAAGTGGGCGATTTTCTTGTATTTTACGTATGTTTTTTTAGTGCATGTTGAACAAACATACTGTATTAGGGCTGCAACTAACGATTATTTTCATAATTGATTAGTTGGCTGATTATTGTTTAGATTTAATCGGATAATGGCCTTAAAAAAAAAAAAAAGCATTTTTTATTTTTTTTGGGCCAATTTGTTGTTGGGCAGACTACAAAACACAAGTTGCCGCAAAAACACATTACATGCTTTTCTGCAGCTTCTCCATTGAAGTATATTGAACCAAAAAAAAATAGCACCAGTTTGCGTTAAAAAGGCCTCGCTCTTTCCAAATACGCAGCAGTTGAAAAAAAATCATGGAAGTGAACATGTCCCATAGGAAACCATGTAAATGAACTGTAGTGTGTTTTCTGCAAAAAGCACCAAAAAACACAGAGGTGTGACCACAGGCCTGAGATGCTTAGTAACATAATGGGGTTAAAAAATTCCAAAAATAAGTACTAAAAGCAAATAATCGCTACTGTAAGGGGTTCATTTTTTTTCTGTGGGACAGTGAAAGTAAAATTTACAGTAGCGAGTTGCTTTTTTGTACTATAAAGGGCTAATGTTAGTTTTTTTTTTTTTTGTTTTTAACCCCATTGTGTTACTGGCCGATTAATCGATTATGAAAATTGTAATCGATTAATTTCATAATCGATTAGTTGTTTCGGCTCTATACTGTATGCAGAGATTAATTTTTCATGAGAGTCTGGCAATGTCTGTTATGAGGCTGCGTTTTACCTGCTTTGCTTTGGTTGCATTTCTTGGGATGAGTTTGACAAAGAGGCCATGCCCTGACGCATGTAACCACCCCCATTTACATCACATGACTTCATCACAGCCATCTTGTGGGCCTATAACACTTCCTTGCTCCCAACAGTGGTTTTCATCCATGTGATATACACAATCTGCTGCTTCTGTTTGGGTCTTTCCGGTGTTACCCTGGTTCCAAGAACCTTACCTTACATCACATCCCAGAGGGGCTTGCTCACCATTGAGCACCTGGAAGATTGCCCCCTTTAAATAGAGGTCGACCAATATGGGTTTTTCTCTGGCCGATGCGATATTTAGAAATCTGGGCGGCCGATGACCGATATATGATGCCGACTTTTGCGGCCGATATTTTAGGCCGATTTTTTTATTTTTATTGGTGGCACTGGCTCGTGGCACTAATTGGCACTGGAAAGAAGATGGCACTAGCAGAAGGCACTTATTGGCACTGGCAGGTTGCACTGGATGGCACTGAAAGATGGCACTGGCAGGTGGCACTGGTTGGCACTGGCAGGTGGCACTAACAGGTGACACTGGCAAGTGGCACTGGTTGGCACTGGCAGGTGGCACTGGATGGCAATAGTTAGCACTGGTTGACATTGGCAGGTGGCACTGATGGCTTTAGTTGGCACTGGTAGGTGGCACTGATGGCTTTAGGTGGCACTGGATCGCACTGGCAGGTGGCACTGGATGGAAGGTGGCAACTAACTGGCACTGGCAGGTGGCATTGGCGGATGGCACTGGTATTGCCACTGGCAGATGGCACTGGATGGCAAGTGGCACTAATTGGCACTGGTGCAAAAAAAATGGTGGCACCCCCCTCAGTACAGACCCCCTCTCCCTCCAGTATAGACACCCCCCCTGCCCCCCGTAGTACAGACACCAGAGAGCGGTGTGTGTCCCACGAGCGCGGGTCCCTCCTCATCTGTGGGCGTAAACAGAGGAGGGACGCCACGCTGGGTGTACCAAGATGACGGCGGCTCCGGAGCTAGGCCAAAGCCGCGGTCTTTCCTGATGCTGTGACCGCGGCGGCAATCCGCAAATCCGCAGATTGCCGCCGTGGTCACAGCATCAGGAAAGGCCTCGGCCTAACTCCGGATCCGTGGCACCGCTAGCGGGAATTGTAATATATCGGCCTGATTTGGATAAAAATAGGCCGATGCCGATTTCTCCAAAACAGCCAAATATCGGCCGATATATCGGTTGACCTCTACCCTTAAAGTGGAGTTCCACCCAAAAGTGGAACTTCTTCTTTTCGGAACCCTTCTTCCCCTCCGGTGTGTCATTTGAAACCTTTCAGGGGGAGGGGGGTAGATACCTGTATAAAACGGTGTTCCCAGGAAAGAGTGGGGACCAATGACCGCGCGCCACGCTACTCGCACATGCGTAGTAGGGAACCGGGCAGTGAAGCATCCAAGCATGGCAGTGGCAGCATCCGAGGACCGAGCGATTGCTCGTCCGTGGGTGCGCTGGACAGGTAAGTGTTGATTTTTTTTAAAAGTCAGCAGCTGCAGTATTTGTAGGGGGGGTTCCTCCGCTTTAATGCATAAAATGCATCAAGATAAAGTAATTGTAAAGTCAGAAGTTTTTTTTAAGTCTATAGATCTTGTGTCCTGTGCTGTATACCAAGAAAATCATTTTACAAAAATCAAATTTTTCCTTTTGGTCTGGTAAATAAACAATTAAGTGACTTGTTATAACTGATTGAGGCAATCATTGACTTGTGCTGCATGATAATTTTGGGGCATAAAAAATAAACTTAATGACTGATTGTCAACTCGGGAACTAGTATGCAGCACTCATCCCACTCTAATCACATATCCATTGTGTTATGTTGTGAGACCGTGTCCCTTTAAAGTGTAACAAGTGCTTTGTAAATCATAAAAGACAATATGCTGAAGGAAAAGGTCATTGCTCATTTGAAAGGCCTTAAATGTGAGAAGTGAATTCCCTTTATGCGGTTTCTGCGCAATTTCTCCAGGCTATATAGCATTTTGCTTATTTACATGCACAGTGCACCACAGATGTTTCTCGGTTTTGATGATGGGGTTGTTGTCAGTTAATCTCTCCGAGTTTAGCTCAGAACTTTTTTTTTTTACATGACAGAATGATAAATGACAACCGCATCTATTGTGACCCTGTTGCCGACTTACTATAAATGTCTGAAGTTATTATTTATGTGAATAAATTCAAACCACAAAATGCTTGTGGAATATCTTTTTTGAGGTACTGTTAACGATAAGAATTCATCGTGTGACGACGTCATCATCATTTTTAAATAAAAAAATAATAATTGGGTATCATTTGCACATGCAGCAGTTGTCCCTTTGAAAAGCGATCTGCGATAAATCGCTTATTAGAGGTCAATATGATGCCTCTAGCATTCTGTTTTAAACGTCAAAATGCAGACCCACTGCACATTTCACACAGTTGCAGGACAGTTGCGGCCCACTCAAATGGGTCACATTTGGCGGGGGTTCTGCATGTCAAATACAACTTTCTGTTTCATGTCTGCCACAAAGCATCATGGCAGCATGTGTACAGCCCTGAGCGACTATATTTCTTAGTTTTTAGATGGGCAGGTACCTGCTCCCACTTTAGGTTGGATCACTGTGGCGATCTGAGTGGAAGTTCAATCCCCCTCCTTGTCCCCCCCCCCCCCCCCCGCAGGGTTCACAGCTGGCCGCCCATAGTTTTATATGTCGTGCTGGGGACCTAAGCCCAGTGAAGAAATAGCTGGGTGAGGACATCACTGGATCCGGTTTTTGTTAAATACGTCCAGCCTGTTTCCTACCTGAACTCCATACTGATAACAGATATTTAAAACAGTTAGGGCTCATTTACACTTTGGCTTTATCGCACATTAAAGCGCCTACCACTTCAACATGCTTTAACCATAGAAAATTACTTGGAATCCCCAAACATCATATATATATTTTTTCTAACACCCTAGAGAATAAAATGATTGTTGTTGCAATACTTTGACACACCGTATTTGCGCAGCGGTTCTTGGGGGGGAACAAATCTACTTTTTTTTTTTTATTATTATAAAAGTAAGACAACAGTAAAGTTAGCCCAATTTTTTTTTTATATTGTGAAAGATAATGTTACGCTGAGTAAATTGATACCCAACATGTCATGCTTCAAAGTTGCAGAGGAGGAGGTCTAGGGCTAGAATTGGTGCTCTTGCTTTAAAAATCGTTCAATTTTCATATACTGGTGCTGCTCACATTTTGCTTCTGCGCACGAGCTTGTCAGGACAGGGCGCTTTAAAAAAAAAATTGGGTCGCTTTTATTTCTATTACAAGGAATGTAAATCCCTTGTAATAGAAAAAAAACATGACAGGTCCTCTTAAATATGAGATCTAGGGTCAAAAAGACCTCAGATCTCATATTTTAGACTAAAATGCAATAAAAGATTATATATATATATAATTATACATTATTTTTTTTTGTCATAAGTCCCTTCTTAAGAGCTATGGGTGGAAGACTGTTTGACCATCTTCCCCCTCACTCGTCTCCATACTTGGCCAGGGACAAGACCGGATCGCAGCTGTCGACGGCTCCGGTAAGTGGAGGAGGGCACCGGAGAGCGGCGGGAGGGGGGCCCCTTCTCCATCCGCCGATAAGAGACCACTTTTATCTGAAAGCGGACCGCCCGCTCTTGCAGAGGGAACTGGTGTTATGGTAGCTAGATCCTACCATAACAACGGTATTCCTCTTCAAAGTAGTGATGTATTCTTGTGGACGTTCCGTAAGTGGTTAATAATGTGTATTTGAATATCTCATACCTGTAATTTCTCCAACACAGAAGCTAAAGCTGAATTAAAGCCTTTTAACAAACCCTGTCTGAAGCATTGTTTTGAAGCACGTATAAAATTACCCTTATATAACAATTAGTTGGTATATCTAAATCTGCTAGTACATATAACACTCCCCCCCCCCCCCCCCCCAGACTGACAATGTTGCTGTTCAAAGGTACCTCTTGTGCTCCATCATCCAGAGTGGGGGCGCTCTAATACAGGAGGTATGTTACTGGCCAGATCACCAAGTGAAAGTGGGGGGGCTAAAAAAAACTCATGCAGCCACCACACCTAATGATTGGTAAACTGCAATATATTTACATTATTGGATTTGGGATTAACGCTTTCAGCCTGCAATTGAATATTATAAATACTGCCACCCTCAGACTGCTGTGTTCACCTGCAATGCTATTTGTTTATTGCTGTATTTGTATTACAATATAATTTATGGTATTAAAAAAACAAAAAAAGAGGAGGTCCTGGGAGTGGCATTGTGGTTGGACATTCACCTTTAAAAAAAGAACATAGTATAAAAACCATAAGAGCTGTCACTGATCGCTTCTTTCTGAAGGTGAAAGGGGGGCTGTTATCCTTGTTGTTTTTTTTTTTTGGTTTGGTGAGTCACTGACCTGAAACGAGCATATAAGAGCCGATGTAAAGACACCCCACATGCATTATGTGGTCTGGGTCAGTAATGCACTCAAGTTTGAAACAAAGATAATTTGGTCAGCCCTGAACCTAGACCTTTAAAAATAAATAGGCAGTGTCAACTTCTATATTTTTATCCTGACAGATTTACTTTTAAGTCTGACATCAACGTTCTCTTTTTTTTTCTTTAATAGTGGTTTATGGATCCTTCCTTTATATAACCTGCACTGAGAAAAGCAACACAATTTAGGTAAGTGCTTTAATTCTCTTTAATGTGTCTCAAATGTGCTGTAAACTGAATTAGGCAACTAAGAGCTCTGATAAACAACAGCCTGAAACTTTTTCAGATAAACAGCAGAACTTCAAAATGTCTTGTGTACAGGCTACTTTAAAAGGAAAAATGTTCTGTGGCTTTTGAAATGCAATTTTTTAATTTATTGTACAGTATATTCAAAATGCATTGTATACCTAACTTCCAATAAATCTTAGGATTTTGTAAATGTTTTCTTGGATGCATGAATACTGCTTACAATTCGTGTGTGTGTATGTGTATAATGTGTGTGTGGCAAGTGAACACGTTGCCCCTGAAGTTGATGAGTTGAAAGCAGACAAAATGAGCAATTATACGTTTTTTTTGCAGCTTTGATAAGGGTCAAATTGTAATGGCTAGACGACTTGTTTAGAGCAACTCCAGCTCTTTTGAAATTTTCCTGTTTCGCAGTGGTCAGGACTGACCAAAGTAGTCCAAGGAAGGAAAACCAGTGAACCGGCGACAGGATCCTAGATGGCCAGGGCTCATTGATGCACATGGGGGAACAAAGGCTGGCCTGTGTAGTCTTAAGCCCCATACACACTATCAGTTTTCCTGACGGTTTTCTCTTCAGGTTTACCAAAACCATGTAGTGCAAGGGCCTGCTTGATTGCATACAAATTGAAACTCTTGAGGTTTGACCTCATATTAGATGGTTTTGGTAAACCTGAAGAGAAAACTGTCAGGAAAACTGATAGTGTGTATGGGGCTTCATCCAATAGAGCTCCTGGAGCTTGAATTGCAAAAGTTCATGCTGGTTCTGATAGAAAGGTGTCGTTACACACAGTGCATCTCAGTTTGTGTATGGAACTATTCATGGTGTCCATGCTGACCACAGCCAAAAGCGTCTACAATGAGCACATGCGCATCAGAACTGGACCACAGAGCAATGGAAGAAGGCGACCTGGTCTGATAATTCATGTTCACATTCTATGGATAACCGGTTATGTGTGTGTCACTTACTTGGACAAGAGATGGCACCAGGATGCAGTATGGGAAGAAGGGCAAGCTGGTGGCTGTATTGAGCAATGTTCTGCTGGGAAACCTTGGACCTGCCATTTATGTGGATGTTACTTTGGTGTCTATGCCTTAATGGGCCAGGGCTGTTTTGGTGTCAAAAGGGAACCTACTCAACATTAGGTTGCTTGGTCATAATGTTATGGTAGGTGTTCATAATGTTATGGACGATTGGTGAATATAATATAACCTAGCTAACAATAACTTTTATTACCTATAACCACCTTTCCCTAGTATATATTTAACTCTTAGTGAACCCCATATGCCCTGAGCAAGAATATATTACATTCGCTTAAAGGATCACTAAAGGAATTTTTTTTTTTTAACTAAATAGCTTCCTTTACCTTACTGCAGTCCTGGTTTCATGTCCTCATTGTTCGTTTTTGCTTTGAAGTAGCTGTAATACTTCTCTGATCTCCACACTTCCTGCTTGTCTGGCTCCTTATGAAAAAACTCATGCTAGCTTTTCACTGTGGACCATGATCAGAGGTGTGATTACTGTGTGTCTAAAACTCCTCAGAACCAATCAGATTCATTTTAAAAAACAAACATTGCCCTGTATTTGTTTTTGTTCCGTGTCTCTTTACTCCACAGAAACATAAAACCAGTTTAAAAGTGAAACTAAAACGGTAGGCACATTATATGATTGATTTTTTTATCTATTTTTAATCATTTTTAAAAGGAATCCATTAACTTTTATACCTCTATACCCTGTAAACAGTCATTTCAGCAAAAAAAAAAAGTTTTCCTTTAGCGACATTTTAAGTGTAAAGAACGAAACCATAGCACACCCAACAGTTTACGCAGCTCTTTATAATATATAAAAGGAAGACAATCCAGTTACAATACAATAAAATACAATAAAATACAAGAGGGTTAAGAGGACCCTGGTCATATTTACTGCCCGTGTTTTTACCATGACGTGCTCGACCTCAACTTCATTCAGTATATCCAATAGTTATAGCATAGTTGCCCCTTTCCATATCAACCAATAATTTTTATCATTCTAGCTCTTTGTACTGTCTTACTGGGTAATCAAGAAGGCTGAGAGAGTTAGCACTATTGTCTTGCAGTGTTAAAGGGGTTGTTTTTTATTTTCTAAATAGGTTCCTTTAAGCTAGTGCATTGTTGGTACACTTACCTTTTTTCTTCAATTTTCCTTCTAAATGTTTTTTTTTCTCTTTGTTTTCTTTGTCTGAATTTTTCACTTCCTGTTCCTCCTCAGTAAGGTGCTCAGTAAGCTGTTCTAAATTACTTTTCACCGCTGGGATGATGGTGGAAAGCTTACTGAGGAGAAACAGGAAGTGAGAAATTCAAACAAAGAAAAAAAAACATGGAAATTGAAGGAAAGGGTAAGTGAACCAACAATGCACTAGCTTAAAGGAACCAATTTAGAAAATAAAAGACAAACCTTTACAGCCCCTTTTAAGATTCCAGGTTTAGTTCCCACAGAAACCTTTAAGTTTGTATATATTGTATGTGCATTGATTTTCTTCAAATGCTACATTTTTTACCTAATAAATTCAAGAAACTGAGCAATTGTGCAAGTAGTCTCTACCTCGATTGGCCCCAGTGTGTATGTGACTGTGGTAGGGACACTAAACTAGAAGCCCCCTTGGTGGCAGGGACTTCTGCGAATGGTGCGCCAAATAAATGAGAAAAATTCTGCATATGTTAATGACCCTGGAGAAAAAAAAGGCTAGATACGCTTTTTACAATTTCCGGATAAGTAGTTGGAAATAATGAGTAACTTCGGGCCATTATTTAGTGGGATGCAGCAGGCTAGTATGATTATACCTTATTTTGCGTTTATTGATGTCTTGAGCTGAGTGGCTATACACAACCCATTACAGCTTTGCAGAGAAGGCAGACCATTACAGGCAAACGCATCAAATGGACACTCTTGCTGAAGTATCATTCACTACACCCTCACCCAAACTGATTGGCTCACAATGGCGTTCATTTTGCGCCAGTAAGCATTGATAACTGGTAAGTATGGATTTTGAAAATGCTTGTATTGCTTCAGTTAACCTTTTATACAAGTGTTGTCCAGTTGATGGCTCATACAAGAGTCCATCCAGCCAGGATGAAAGCTTATTGATTTTCTTTCTCTATTCCTTTAATTGTAAAGACTGGTCCCATATTTTTCTGCTGCAATAAATGTTAGATCTTTCCCCCCCATTTAATCTCTTACAGTTCTCTACAGATAAAATGTGGGAGCAGAGTAATATGTTGCCATATTGAAGAGGATTGTAAAGTCAGTAATGCGTAAAATGTGGCAGTTAATTTTTTTTTCTATGGCAGTTGCTAGTATTTTTTTAAACATTTTAGCCACTGACTTGGGACCATTACACATCAGGGTTGATTTACTAAAACTGGAAAGTGGGAAAACCTGCAACTCTGCATTGAGATCAATCATCTTACAGTTTTTTTGTCAAAGCTGAAGTTGGAAACTGGCTATCATGCACGGCTGAACCAGCTTTTTGCACTCTCCTGATTTACTAAAACTGAAAAGGCCCTACTGCTCCTCTGTAAAGCAACAGTGGGAATTGCATTCCGTTGCATCCATTCCATTACAAAGAAATGAAAAGAACATTTTTATTATCTTAGGGCCCTTTCAGACGTGCGGGGACCGTATGTCCGCTTTTTCATCCATCCGTTTGCGGATGAAAAAGGGACATACATTGGACCCTATGTTATTGCAGGTGTCAGCGGATAAACATCCGCTGACACCCGTAATCACCCACCTATGCAAAGATCCGATTTTTGCAGACGGAAGAATGTCCTACTTTTTTCTTCCATCATCTGAGTGGATGAACACGGACACACGGTCCGTGTTCATCCGCTCCCCCCCATAGGGGAGAGCGGAGAAAAGACAGGGCTGTCCCTGCACAGTGTGCGGAGACCACCCTGTCATCTGACGGCTCAGCGGGGATTTACGGAGCGATCCCCACTGAGCTTACGGACACATGGAGGCGGATCATTACTGATCTGCCCCGTGTGAAAGGGCCCCTATTGGAAGAGCCACAGTGGAATTGTGACTCTGGAGACATCAATGTAATACTGCTGCTGCCACCTTCCGCCGCCCAAAAAATCCTACTCTAAAAATGGGGTGGGGGATGATCATGTCTGGAACAGAGCTTTAACCACTAAAGATCCACGCTATTGACAAAAGACATCAACGGCGCAGACCTGAGCTGCCGGGGTCACGTCTTTGGACGTCAATGTTGTTGTAATTCCCCACGCGCGTCACTGGGTGGCGCGCAGCGGGGAAAAACAGTGTCGTCGCATCGCCGAGGATTCGATGTGTGTACCCGGCGGCAGCGGTGTCCACCAGGTACATGCGATCGGTGGTGACAGAGCAGAGACATGGAGCTCTGTGTGTAAACACAGAGCTCCACGTCCTGTCAGGGAGAGGAGACAGATGCCGTTTCCCTTGTACATAGGGACACAGCATCAGTCACCCCCCCCAGTCACCCCCCTCCACCCACACAGTTAGAACACACCCAGGATACACATTTAACACCTTCCTCACCCCCTAGTGTTAGGCCGCTGTATAAATGTGAATGGTCCCAAAAATGTGTCAAAAGTGTCCGATGTGTCCGCCATATTGTCGCAGTCCCAATAAAAATCGCAGATCGCCGCCATTACTAGTAAACAAAAAATAGTAAAAAAAATATCATAATTCTGTCCCCTATTTTGTAGGCGCTATAACTTTTGCGCAAAGCAGTCGCTTATTGCGTTTTTTATTTATTTTTTTACAAAAATACGTATCGGCCTTAACTGAGAATTTTTTTTTTTTTTTTTTTTTAATTGGGATATTTATTATAGCAACAAGTTTAAAATATATAAATATATTTTTTAAATTGTCGCTCTTTTTTTGGTATAACGCAAAAAATAAAAACCGCACGGGTGATCAAATACCACCAAAATAAAGCTCTATTTGTGGGGAAAAAAGGACGCCAATTTTGTTTAGGAGCCACGTCGCACGACCGCGCAAATGTCGGTTACATAGGTTGTGCCTGTTAATCTGTAGTCTTCTCTACATCCATGCAAAGGCCAGAATTTATAAAAACTTGTTTGAGCGATCAGAAAAAAGGGGGTGGAGAGCTGAACATACACTTTGCAGAGATCAGTGAAGAAAGCTCTGAGAGCTTATTGGTAGGAAGGGACCCCCCCCCCCCCAAAAAAAATAAAATAACGGCACAGATGTACAGAGCTGAGGCTGTCAATCGGCTGGAGATCCCTACCCTGTCACCCTTTTTTTTTTCACTTGGTGTCAGGAAAACTTTTCAGAAGTGATTTAAAGTACACACTATAGAAGGATATGCTTTATTCATATATTAGGGATGGACTTCATTTGTTCAATCTGTCAGTTCTGTTGTGTACCAAAAAGCAGTGAGCTGTAGAAGCCATCACAGCCTATCAGATATTTCAGTAGTCCAATGTATCTAGGCATTTGAAAAGCTAGATGGTGGTATAATATAATTGCTGTGTTCTGTTTATTTTTGAAGTAAACCTAAACTCTCCTGTTCTGTACAGTTGTGGAAGCTGCCATCTTATTCTCTGTTTGTTTAAACTGCAGTTTTCATGGTGATCAGTTCGGACACAAGCCATTTTGATAGCGTGATAGTTTGGTCAAGCAACTGTGACTGTTAGGATTCACTGCATTTCCAGTTTGGCTGTGTTCCCACATAGAGGGGGATCATGGAGAACGAATGTAGCCACCCTCTAACAGGAAGTTGGATTGCAGCAGCAAAAAAAGAATTCGGAGGGTAAGAACAATGGAAGTATTTTTATTTTTTTTCAGTTCAGAACAGGGGTCGACAATATCCGGGCGCCAGGTCGGTAAATGAGGCCACGGCTTTGCAGCCTACAAGTCCGCGAAGCCGCAGCCTCAA
This sequence comes from Rana kukunoris, assembly GCA_029574335.1. Lineage (NCBI taxonomy): Eukaryota > Metazoa > Chordata > Amphibia > Anura > Ranidae > Rana > Rana kukunoris. Next base: position 410,652,368 of record CM056053.1, on the reverse strand, counting down.
TTACCGGCCACCGTGGGCCCACCACGATCGAGCGGCGAGGGAGGTGGGGGAGCACCGAGGCACAGACTCCTGTGCCTCCGTGCGCCCCCACCTCCCCCGCCGAGCGATCGCTGCGGGTCCGCGACGAACAGTAATTGAGGCCGTGGCTTTGCGGCCTTGTGAAGTCCCAAGCTCTTCCTTCTGTGAGCTGGCGTCATCTGGTGGTGGCCGTTGGCATTACAAGTTAAACAGCAATTCTAATGTCATTTTTCACTATTTTCACTGCCATCTCCTTCCCTATAATTAGAACCCCCAAACATTATATATATTTTTTATTCTAACACCCTCTTACAAGCGCACTTTTTTGGGGAAAAACAAAAAAAAATTTAATTAAAATAAAATCGTAAAGTTATCCCAATTTTTTTTTTTTATATTGTGAAAGATAATGTTACGTCGAGTAAATTGATACCCAACATGTCACGCTTCAAAATTGCATCCGCTCGTGGAATGGTGTCAAACTTTTACCCTTTAAAATCTCCATAGGCGACGTTTAAAAAAATCTACAATTTGCACGTTTTAAGTTACAGAGGAGGTCTAGAGCTGGAATCATTGCTGTCGCTCTAACGATCACAGCGATACCTCACATGTGGTTTGAATACCGTTTACATATGCGGGCGCTACTCACGTATGTGTTCGCTTCTGCGCACAAGCTCGTCGGGACAGGGCGCGTTTTCTGGCTCCTAACTTTTTTAGCTGGCTCCTAGATTTCAAGCAAAATTGTCAAGCCCTGGTTCAGAACACACACTTGAATAGACATCGTGTCACTTTAAAATGTAACTGTTTTGGAAAGCCGTTAAATCAATGGTGTGACGGACCATCCATCACCCAGATTGGGTGCCTCCATCATGATATAGCCTCCTCTGCCCTGGAACCACGCATGGACTAGACTATGCTAACTTAGGTGCAAACTGGAACTCCCTTTATTGTTAACTCACACAGAAATATATATACACAGTGCAGAAAATAAGTATTTGAACACCCTGCTATTTTGCAAGTTCTCCCACTTGGAAATCATGGAGGGGTCTGAAATTGTCATCGTAGGTGCATGTCCACTGTGAGAGACATAATCCAATTTTCCCTTATCGTCTTTCAGGACAGCACCTTGAGAGCGTGGCTCCACCCACTTGACAGGAAACGCACCTCCACCAAACTTCTTAAAAGGGAGGTTCCCTCCACTTATCATCAGTTTTTGTGTTTCCTCCGGCGGGAACACATGTGGGGGTTAGGAGCTCTCCAGGTTTCCTGGAGAGGTTTTTTTCTTTCTATCTCCCTACTCCACCTTTTTTTCTACCTACCTCAGAGTCTGTTCCTCCCATTCACGGGTTAGAGAGTGCCTTGTGCATGGGCTCCTTCTCCCTCATCAAGTGCTCAGTGAGCCAGGACTGCTCCAGGACACTGCCCCCCTGGCTAGGTACTCGCGCGGACGTTCCTTACTTTTTTCCGTCCAAACCGACGCCGGCGCCATCTTGGGAAGGTCAGCTGGTGACTTCCTTACTCCAGCTGCTTCCCCCGGAAATGAGGTAACCGGAAGGGGCGGGGTTCTTACGAGCGGGCGCAGTTCCACCCGGAAGCGCTGAGGGAGGAGGGAGGAACGGGTCTGGTGCCTTATTAGTTGGTTCTGGTCCGGTGCAGCGGCACTAGTGGAGTCCGGAACCGGCGTTCTGCCACCAAGCATCAGGCTACTGCCCTCAAGCATGGAAGGGGGATCCGCAGCGAGTGGGACAGGCACTGGCACCAGCAAGACCCAGGTAAGGGGTAGACTTGTGTTCTACCCTTAGTTACTTGGAGGTCTCTCTCCAGCTCTCTCTCTCTCTCTCTCTCTCTCTCTCTCTCTCTCTCTCTCTTGGGGGGAATGAGTGGCTTTTTTTCCCCCCCTGGTGGCGGGGGCCTGTTTGGGCACGTGAGTGTATAAGGATCTCTCACTGTGCACCTTTGGTGAGCACCTTGATGGGTTGTTCAGGTTATCTCACATGGTTGGTTTTTTGTTTTTCCCCTTTTGTTTCCTTTCCTTATCAGGCCAAAGGCTCTGAACCCGGAAACAAAAAGAAATGTCCTTCATGCAAAGCTAAACTTTCTGAAGGATGGAGAAAAGCTTTATGTCAATCATGTGTTGACTCCTTGGTGAAAGAAGAAGCTTCTGCTGCCTGCAGCGACATAATTGCTTCTGTAAAGAAGGAGTTGGATGCTACGATTCAATCCTTTAAATCTTCACTCATGAAACCATCTGTGAGCCAAGCCTCTACCTCACAATCCTCACAAGACTCACCTTTAGTTCCTGTAGTGGAGGCAGAAGAGAGTCCTCTGAACCAGGACGGTCCCCCTCCCTCACATTCCCAGAATCGGAAGAGGAGGAAGACGAATTAGAAAATATATCTTCTAAATATAAATTGTCTTTGGACCAAGTGGATGACCTCCTTAAAGCTGTGCATGCAACTTTGGGCTTGGAGGAGGAGCGCAAAGAGCTATCCTTACATGACAGGATGTATGCGGGTCTCTGTGAGCCCAAAATACGTACTTTTCCTGTTCATTCTGTGATTTCTGACTCAATCATGAGGGAATGGGCTGATCCAGAAAAGAAACCTTTCTTTGCTAAAGCTCATAAAAGAAGGTTTCCGTTTGATGAGGATCCAGCAGCTCTTTGGAATAAGACTCCAAAAAATTGATGCAGCCTTTTCTCAGGTCTCAAGGTCTTCGGACCTGGCGTTTGAGGACATGGGGATTCTTAAGGAACCCATGGATAAAAAGATGGACCAGCAGTTAAAGAGGGCCTGGCAATCCATCTTAGGCAACCTTAAGCCAGCAATGGCAACCACCTGCGTCTCCAGAAACATGGAGTACTGGCTGAGCCAGCTTAAAGCTCATATTGTAGCTGATTCCCCTAAGCAGGAAATCTTAGATTCCTTCTCTACCCTGTCTGCTGCGGTAGCCTATGTCTCAGATGCGTCTGCAGAGTCTATCAGGATGACAGCTAGATCTGCGGCCCTTACTAATTCAGTAAGAAGGGCCTTATGGTTAAAGACCTGGCCCGGGGACACAGCGTCCAAAAACAAACTGTGTGGAATCCCTTTTCAGTCAGTCGGGTAAAAAGTTTTTTCGTCCCCCAAGGGCTCAACAACAGAGTAAGCCTCAAGAGAGGAAAAAGGTCTGGTCAGGGCAGAGGGGAAAGGGCAAAAGCAATGTCCTTTTCAATCCTCCTGCGACAACCAGCAAAACCCAGTGACAGCCAGTTGCAGGTAGGGGGGAGACTTCAACGCTTCCTCCCTTTTTGGGCCAGCATAACAGAAAATCAGTACATTCTCGCTATGCTGTCTCTAGGCTACAAGATAGAATTCTCGGACCCTCCCCCAGAGAGGTACCTTCTGACAGACTGACCAGGAGATATTGTCAAGTCCCTAGCCATGAAGAGCCTTTTAAAGGATCTGAGAAAGCAGGGGGTTGTAATCCCAGTACCAGAGGGGGAGCTTTACCAGGGGTTTTATTCCCATGTATTTATGGTAAGAAAACCGTCCGGAAGCTTCAGGCTCATTCTCAATCTAAAGCCTTTAAACAGATCAGTCCTATACGAAAGGTTTTGCATGGACTCAATCTTTACGGTAAAAAACCTGTTAACAAAGGGTTGCTTTATGGCGTCTATCGATTTGAGAGACGCCTATCTGCATATCCCCATAGCTTCCCAATCCCAAAGATTTTTGAGATTGGCAGTAAACATGGGAAGGGAGGTCGTGCACCTTCAGTTCAGGGCCCTCCCCTTCGGCCTCTCCTCGGCCCCGAGAATTTTTACAAAAGTCATGGCAGAGGCTCTTGCTCCGCTCCGCCTTCAGGGTATAGCGGTAGTTCCATACCTAGACGACCTACTCTTCTTTGCCCCCTCCAGGGAAAAATTACTGGAGGATCTCGGAAGAGCTCGCAGCCATCTAGAGGCTTTGGGTTGGATCATAAATTTGGAAAAATCAAATTTCAGCCCAACCCAAGAGGCACAATTTCTGGGGTATCGGATAAGCTCAGTAGAGCAAAGATTTTTTCTCCCAGAGGACAAAAAACTAAAGATAAAAGGGGTTGTTGCCTCCTTACAGACAAATCTAGAGCTGTCCATCAGACAGGTAATGTCAGCCCTAGGAACCCTTACCTCATCTATGCCAGCAGTGCAGTGGGCAAGACTGCACTTCAGGCCCCTCCAGAGCTTCCTTCTGAAGGTGTGGGATCGCAGGACAGAATCTCTGGAAACAAAAGTAAAGATCCCCTCCAGAGTGAAACGGTCACTATGGTGGTGGAGAAGTCAGACCAATCTGTCAGCAGGCCTGTCTTGGTCATTCCCAGTAGAAAGAGTGGTAACGACAGATGCCAGCCTATGGGGATGGGGGGCACACTTGGGTCAGAACTATGTTCAGGGAGTTTGGTCCCAGTCAGAAGCAGGAAAATCCTCCAATGGGAGAGAGCTAAGGGCTGTAGCTTTAGCTTTAGATGCCTTCTCCGCAGACCTTCAAGGTGCCCATGTTCAAGTGTTCTCGGACAATGCCACTACCATTGCTTACTTAAACAGGCAAGGAGGCACAAGAAGCAGATTACTTCAGCTTCTCGCCTTGGGCATCCTAAACTGGGCAGAAAATCATTTGCTGTCCTTATCAGCGGTCCACCTCAAGGGCACTTCAAACATAGTAGCAGATTTTCTAAGCAGAAAACGGATTCAGGAAGCAGAATGGACCCTAAATCCGGAGATCTTCAGGTTAATCACCCAAGCCTGGGGCCTACCACAAATAGATCTATTTGCGTCAAAAGAAAATACGCAACTTCCAGCCTATTTCTCCATTTACAGAAACGACAGTTCCCAGGGAACAGATGCGTTAATTCAGCCTTGGAATTTCCAACTGGCGTACGCCTTCCCTCCTTTTCAGCTAATACCATTAGTGATAAGGAGGATTCAGAAGGAGAAATCAGAAGTAATCTTAATCACCCCATTCTGGCCAAAAAGGGCTTGGTTTACCTCCCTTCTTCGAATGGCGGTCAAACCACCTTGGCGACTACCGCTTCGACAGGACCTACTTCTGCAGGGGCCAGTGTGCCATCAGGGGGTGTCCTCTCTAAACCTCACAGCGTGGTATCTGAGAGGCAGTTATTGATACGGAAAGGTCTGTCCCGACCACTGGTGACTACCTTACTTACTAGTAGAAAGCTGGTTACCAGAAAAATCTATGAAAAATACTGGAAGGTTTACAACTCCTGGTGTCACTCGTCTAATAGAGTGGTAAAGAACCTAGTATCAGTGTTGGAATTTCTTCAGGTTGGGGCAGAAAAGGGCTTATCAAGCAGTACACTCAAAGTACAAACAGCCGCATTAGGAGTCTTTCTGGAAAGGCCGATATCCTCAGAACCTTTTGTTGTCAGATTTTTCAGGGCACTCTCTAGGTCCAGACCAGCTCCTGTACGACACTTCCCGAGTTGGGATTTATCAGTAGTTCTGCGGTCTTTGACGAAAGAGCCCTTTGAACCTTTACAAGATGTCTCTCTGAAGTACCTTACTCTCAAGACCGTATTCTTAGTGGCAATTACAACAGCCAGAAGGATTGGCGAACTGCACACCCTGTCAATAAAGAAACCCTTCCTATCCGTCTTCACGGACCGGATTGTACTAAAGACTGATCCAGCCTTTCTACCAAAGGTGGCGTCAAGCCTTAATAGGGCGCAGGAAATCGTCATTCCAACCTTCTGCTCCAATCCATCAGGGGAAAGGGAGCGACAATTTCATATGTTGGATGTGAAAAGAACATTGCTACATTACCTCGAAGTGACCAAGGATTTTCGATCCTCAGACTCCTTGTTCATACTTTTCTCAGGAAAAAGGAAGGGCCACAAAGCATCTAAGGGGTCAATTGCTAGATGGCTAAGAACCGCTATTCTGGAAGCCTATTCCCAAGCAGGACTATCTCCCCCGCTGGGCATTAAAGCACACTCTACTAGAGCTCAGGCCACTACATGGGCAGAAATAGCTGGTGCCACCCCAGATCAGATCTGCAAGGCGGCTACGTGGTCAAGTTACCTTACGTTTGTCCGTCATTATAGACTGGATCTTCTGTCAGCAAGCGATCAGGCTTTTGGCAGAAAGGTCTTGCAAGCTGTGGTCCCTCCCTAGAAGTGGGTAAGTCTCTATTATCCTCTCAAGGTGCTGTCCTGAAAGACGATAAGGGAAAAGTCAAGTTAGTCTTACCGGTAACTTGTTTTCCATGAGTCTTTCAGGACAGCAGCAACCCGCCCTTAATGTTTTTAGGAATATTATACTGTGACTAACCATACTCTGTTTATGTGTTCCAGTTTGGGCCGGAGGTTTCTCTACTACTACTGATAAGTGGAGGGAACCTCCCTTTTAAGAAGTTTGGTGGAGGTGTGTTTCCTGTCAAGTGGGTGGAGCCACGCTCTCCAGGTGCTGTCCTGAAAGACTCATGGAAAACAAGTTACCGGTAAGACTAACTTGACTTTTTTTTCCCCAGAAATCACAATTTATGATTTTTTAACTATTTATTTGTATGATACAGCTGCAAAGAAGTATTTGAACACCTGTCTATCAGCTAGAATTCTGACCCTCAACGACCTGTTAGTCTGCCTTTAAAATGTCCACCTCCACTCCATTTATTATCCTAAATTAGATGCACCTGTTTGAGGTCATTAGCTGCATAAAGACACCTGTCCACCCCATACAATCAGTAAGAATCCAACTACTAACATGGCCAAGACCAAAGAGCTGTCCAAAGACACTAGAGACAAAATTGTACACCTCCACAAGGCTGGAAAGGGCTACGGGGAAATTGCCAAGCAGCTTGGTGAAAAAAGGTCCACTGTTGGAGCAATCATTAGAAAATGGAAGAAGCTAAACATGACTGTCAATCTCCCTCGGACTGGGGCTCCATGCAAAATCTCACCTCGTGGGGTCTCAATGATCCTAAGAAAGGTGAGAAATCAGCCCAGGACTACACGGGAGGAGCTGGTCAATGACCTGAAAAGAGCTGGGACCACCGTTTCCACGGTTACTGTTGGTAATACACTAAGACGTCATGGTTTGAAATCATGCATGGCACGGAAGGTTCCCCTGCTTAAATCAGCACATGTCAAGGCCCGTCTTAAGTTTGTCAATGACCATTTGGATGATCCAGAGGAGTCCTGGGAGAAAGTCATGTGGTCAGATGAGACCAAAATAGAACTTTTTGGTCATAATTCCACTAACCGTGTTTGGAGGAAGAAGAATGATGAGTACCATCCCAAGAACACCATCCCTACTGTGAAGCATGGGGTTGGTAGCATCATGCTTTGGGGGTGTTTTTCTGCACATGGGACAGGGCGACTGCACTGTATTAAGGAGAGGATGACCGGTGCCATGTATTGCGAGATTTTGGGCAACAACCTCCTTCCCTCAGTTAGAGCTTTGAAGATGGGTCGAGGCTGGGTCTTCCAACATGACAATGACCCAAAGCACACAGCCAGGATAACCAAGGAGTGGCTCTGTAAGAAGCATATCAAGGTTCTGGCATGGCCTAGCCAGTCTCCAGACCTAAACCCAATAGAGAATCTTTGGAGGGAGCTCAAACTCTGTGTTTCTCAGCGACAGCCCAGAAACCTGACTGATCTAGAGAAGATCTGTGTGGAGGAGTGGGCCAAAATCCCTCCTCCAGTGTGTGCAAACCTGGTGAAAAACTACAAGAATTGTTTGACCTCTGTAATTGCAAACAAAGGCTACTGTACCAAATATTAAAATTGATTTTCTCAGGTGTTCAAATACTTATTTGCAGCTGTATCATACAAATAAATAGTTTAAAAAAATCATACATTGTGATTTCTGGAATTTTTTTTTTTTTGATTATGTCTCTCACAGTGGACATGCACCTACGATAACAATTTCAGACCCCTCCATGATTTCCAAGTGGGAGAACTTGCAAAATAGCAGGGTGTTCAAATACTTATTTTCTGCATCTATAGATATAGATATAGATATCGATTTTTTTTATATATATATATATATATATATATATATATATATTTTCGAGATATCGATTTTTTTTTTTTTTTTATATACAGGGAGTGCAGAATTAGGCAAATGAGTATTTTGACCACATCATCCTCTTTATGCATGTTGTCTTACTCCAAGCTCTATAGGCTCGAAAGCCTACTACCAATTAAGCATATTAGGTGATGTGCATCTCTGTAATGAGAAGGGGTGTGGTCTAATGACACCAACACCCTATATCAGGTGTGCATAATTATTAGGTAACTTCCTTTCATTTGGCAAAATGGGTTAAAAGAAGGACTTGACAGGCTCAGAAAAGTCAAAAATAGTGAGATATCTTGCAGAGGGATGCAGCACTCTTAAAATTGCAAAGCTTCTGAAGCGTGATCATCGAACAATCAAGCGTTTCATTCAAAATAGTCAACAGGGTCGCAAGAAGCGTGTGGAAAAACCAAGGCGCAAAATAACTGCCCATGAACTGAGAAAAGTCAAGCGTGCAGCTGCCAAGATGCCACTTGCCACCAGTTTGGCCATATTTCAGAGATGCAACATCACTGGAGTGCCCAAAAGCACAAGGTGTGCAATACTCAGAGACATGGCCAAGGTAAGAAAGGCTGAAAGACGACCACCACTGAACAAGACACACAAGCTGAAACGTCAAGACTGGGCCAAGAAATATCTCAAGACTGATTTTTCTAAGGTTTTATGGACTGATGAAATGAGAGTGAGTCTTGATGGGCAAGAAGGATGGGCCCGTGGCTGGATTGGTAAAGGGCAGAGAGCTCCAGTCCGACTCAGACGCCAGCAAGGTGGAGGTGGAGTACTGGTTTGGGCTGGTATCATCAAAGATGAGCTTGTGGGGCCTTTTCGGGTTGAGGATGGAGTCAAGCTCAACTCCCAGTCCTACTGCCAGTTTCTGGAAGACACCTTCTTCAAGCAGTGGTACAGGAAGAAGTCTGCATCCTTCAAGAAAAACATGATTTTCATGCAGGACAATGCTCCATCACACGCGTCCAAGTACTCCACAGCGTGGCTGGCAAGAAAGGGTATAAAAGAAGAAAAAATAATGACATGGCCTCCTTGTTCACCTGATCTGAACCCCATTGAGAACCTGTGGTCCATCATCAAATGTGAGATTTACAAGGAGGGAAAACAGTACACCTCTCTGAACAGTGTCTGGGAGGCTGTGGTTGCTGCTGCACGCAATGTTGATGGTGAACAGATAAAAACACTGACAGAATCCATGGATGGCAGGCTGCATGAGTGTCCTTGCAAAGAAAGGTGGCTATATTGGTCACTGATTTGTTTTTGTTTTGTTTTTGAATGTCAGAAATGTATATTTGTGAATGTTGAGATGTTATATTGGTTTCACTGGTAAAAATAAATAATTGAAATGGGTATATATTTGTTTTTTGTTAAGTTGCCTAATAATTATGCACAGTAATAGTCACCTGCACACACAGATATCCCCCTAAAATAGCTAAAACTAAAAACTACTTCCAAAAATATTCAGCTTTGATATTAATGAGTTTTTTGTGTTCATTGAGAACATGGTTGTTGTTCAATAATAAAATTAATCCTCAAAAATACAACTTGCCTAATAATTCTGCACTCCCTGTATATATATATTTCTGTGTGAGTTTACAATAAAGGGGGAGTTCCAGTTTGCACCTAAGTTGGCATAGTCTAGTCCATGAGTGGTTCCAGGGCAGAAGAGGCTATATCATGACGGGGGGGTGTGTGTGTGTGAGAGAGATTATAATCTCACACAAAATCGGATTAAAGCTTGATCACATTGTGCAAACAGTAAGATTATTAACATAGCTAAGGAACAGCCAACATAAACGGTAATCAAATTGAACAGCAAGCTAACTAGTCACCTAGACAAGCCTAGGTGACTCGGTGCCCACCCAGACCATTCGGTACCAGTTCCCCAGTAAGAAAATCTAGGACTTTCTAAAAGGATTTGCAGACAGACAAACAATAGGTGGCTCAACTAACAATGGAAATTCACACATAGAAGGCACACAATGGGGAAATGATACCATGAGAGAACACCTTAGTAAACCGATTCTAGCAGGAGACCCCAGCATCAGTTTTGAGCTGCATATATTAACCACTTGCCGCCCACCATATAGCAAAATTACGTCGGCAAATTGGTTGTGTTATCCTGACCGGAAGTCATGCGACGTGGTCAGGATAAGCCGCTGAATGAACCTGGGGGCGCGCATCGCGATCGTTGTTGCGGCGTGTCAGTCTGACACACCGCAATGCTGATCTAGGTAAAAAGTCTCTGACAGAGACTCTTTACCAGGTGATCAGCCATGTACAATCACGGCTGATCACGCTATAAACAGGAAGAGCCATTGATCGGCCTTTTCTTACTTGCGTCTGACAGTCGCAAGTAGAGGAGAGCCGATCAGCTGCTCTCCTGACGGGGGGGGGGGAGGGGGTTGCTGCGCTGATGGCCTTGGATGCCGGCCTAGGACCACCAGGAATGTCAGGAATGGCCACCACACTGGACCACCAGGTATTCCACCCTAGACCACCGGGGAAATGCCAATAAGTGCTCAGGCAGCTGCCAATAAAAAATGCCTGCCATTGCCACCAGTGATGCCGATCAGTGCAGCTTATCAGTGCCCATCAGTGAAGAAGAAAACATACTTTTTTTTTTTTTCGTTTAGCAAAAAATAAAAACCGCAGAGTTGATCAAATACCACCAAAAGAAAGCTCTATTTGTGGGAATACAGTTAGAAAAATTTATTTTGGGTACAGTGTAGCATGACCGGGCAATTGTAATTTAAAAAGTGACAGCACTGAAAGCTGGTCTAAGTCTCGCAGTCTAAAGCAGCCATTGGTGGTTTGGGCACAAATGCCTCAAATCTGTATTCAGGTCCTAGGTTCCTAGAGTCTGTTTATTTTGGGAAGACATGGACCCGAATCCGAAGCAAGACCACTCCAATGGTCTCCCAGGCACACACCTCCTAAGAATAGAGCTCCCTCATAAGCCAGGGTCCATAGTCAGTAGGCAAGAGGCTACCATGCAGTCCCCTCCAAAAGCCCCTGTCCTGGTTGAGTTTGTCATAAATGGGTTTTAGCCCTGGTTCAGACTGGGTTGCGGGAGTGAAATCGTGCGATTTCAGCTGAACTCGCACGATTTCCCGATTTTCGGCGCGATTTAGGAGACATCTGTGCAGGGTCCTTTACAGATGTCAATGTAAATCGCGTCCTGAAATCACAAAAAGTAGTACAGGAACTACTTTTTGAAATCGGTGCAGCGCCGCAGATGCGGTGTCGCACCGATTGGGACGGTGTCATTGCAGGCAATTGCTGCCGATTTGAGATGCGATTTCACATGTGAAATCGCATCTTAAATCAAACTAAATCGTACCCAGTGTGAACCTGGGCTTAGTTCTACTTTGTTTCATACTGCTCAGAAATTCTGAAGCACTTGACAAATGCAGATGAACTCACACCAGGGCCAATTTGGGTGAAATAGGGGCCACTTTCTGAAGAACTTGGGAATATTTTTAGGTTACTGGTGAAAACTTAAACACAAAGAGGAAACCCATGGAAACCAAAGGGCGAATGAAAAAAATCTTTGCAGATGGTGTATATTGCAGTAGTTGAGCCCTATACCCCAGTGCAGCAAGGCAGTGATTAACATGGACGAATCTTTTTAGAACGTTCTAAGATGTTTTCTTTTCCACAGAGTAAGTTGTGTTATTGTAGTATCCTCATGGAGCGCTTCAGTCATGGCTGTTTCTCAAACAGGTCATTAAAGTATATATAAACTGTATAATGTGTGTTACTTTATAAAACATAAGACAGGCCTGGCTGGAATAGGAAATTGTATCTCTTTTGTTTTGTGACTTTGAAACTGCCCAGATCCATACGACCCTATTCAGAAGTACACAGTATATATTTAAGTCATATTACACAATTCAGTTATTACAAAAATAAGTCAATTCATGTATGTGGCATAAACCTCTTTGTCTCACTTTTTTTTTTTTTAACCTGCAGACAAATCCAGATTGTTTTAGATTCCACAAGCATGGTTATTTAATGGATGTTTACGTGTACCCATGGCAATCATGATGTGGAGTTAGGAGCGATACTTAAACATAGCCATATATGAAGAACTGTGCCAGGGGTTTAACAATCCCAAGCACTTCTATTTTGCCACAGAGTGTATACATTGTGTACTTGTGCTATTTAGCCTTTCTACTTTACCATAGATGGAGAGTATGGACAGGGCACTGCAGTTCCTACAGCTTGGGGAGAAGCTTCTCAACAATACAGAAGTCTTTGCTCCGTTTCAAATTCTTAATAACCATTAACGCAGTCAAATACATTTTAGTCGCATATAATTTGTAGCAACGATCTATGTAATGTTGTTTGTATTCAATAGTTTTTTCTGAAAGAGGATGTTGTGGTGTATTTTATAATAATAATAAATAAGATATATATATATATATATATATATATATATATATATATATATATATATACACATACACATTTTTATGACAAATGCTAAACACTTTTTTTTTTTTCTTTTTATCTAGCATGTTAACCTTTTTTTTTTTTTACATTTCCTTTTGCCAATTGCCAACCTGAGCAAATGTTTTTTAGAAGTATGGAAATCTAAAGAAAATGTACACATATATAAGCCTCATCAGTATCTCCTGGTGTGTGTGTGTGTGTGTGTGTGTGTGTGTTTATTTATTTTTAGCAAGAAATAAAAAACCCAGTGGTGATTAAATACTACCAAAAGATATCTCTGTGTGTGAATTTTTTATTTTATTTGGGTAGTGTTGCATGACTGCTCAGTTGTCATTCAAATTGTGAGAGTGCTGAAAGTTGGAAATTTGCCTGGGCAGGAAGGGGGTACAAGTGCTCTGTATGCCAGTGCTTAACCACTTGTCGACCAGCCGCCGTCGTTATATTGCGGCAGGTCGGCTCTCCTGCACGAGTCGCCGTAGCTGTAAGGGCGACTTGCGCAGTGGCACTCGCATGCTGCGGGAGCGTGCCCCGGGTCAGGTGGACACACAATCGCTTAGTACAGGGACAGAACAGGGATTTGCCAGTGTAAACAAGGCGGATTCCCATTCTGACAGACATGTCAAATCTTCTGTTCCCAGTGATTGGGTACAGTGATCTCTGTCCTGGTAGCCCCCCCCCCTACAGTTAGATCACACCCAGGGAGCACAGTTAACCCCCTAATTGCCCCCTAGTGTATAACCCCTTTTTTTTGCCAGTGTTTTTATATTGATCAGTGCATTTTTTAGCACGGATTACTGTAATGTCACTGGTTCCCAAAGAGTCTTTTGTGGTCAGATTTTCCACTGCAATAGATCAAAATCGCCGATATTACTAGTAAAAAAACAAAAGTCCCTAAATCTACCCCATAGTTTGTAGACGTGATTTTTGTGCAAACCAATCAATATATGCCTATTGCGTGTTTTTTTTTGTTTTTTTTTTACCAATAATATGTAAAAGACTATCGGCCTAAACTGATGAATAAATATGTTAATTTATTTTTTATTTTTTGGAATATGTATTGTAGCAAGAAGTAATTTTTATTTGCCCTATAAACAAAAAAAAATATAACTGCAGAAATGATCAAATACCACTAAAAGAAAGCTCTATTTGTGGGGGAAAAAAAATGTAAATTTTGTTTGGGTACAGCATCGACGACTGCGCAATTGTCAGTTAAAACGATGCAGTATCGCAAAAAATGGCCTGGTCTATAAGGAAGCAAATCCTTCCGGTTCTTGAGTAGTTAAAGGAGTTGTAAAGAAAACATTTTTTTTTTTTGCTGAAATTACTGTTTACAGGGTATAGAGACATAATAGTTAACTGATTCATTTTAAAAATGATTAAAAATAGATAAAAATCAATCATATAATGTACCTGCAGTTTCAATTTTGTTTTTTGCATGCTTTTTCATGCTTCTGTGATGTACAGAGACACAGAGCCAATAGAGGGCAGTGATGGTTTGTAAAACGAAAGTCATTGGTTCTGAGGGGTTTTAGACACACGGTAATCACACCTCCTTGATTAGTGACCACACAGAGAAAGCTCCCATGACTTTTTTCATCAGGAAACGGACAACCAGGAAGTGTCCAGAACAGGGAAGGATTACAGCAATATCTAAACAAAAACTAACAATGAGGACATGAAAACAGGACTGCAGTAAGGTAAAGGAAGCTATTTGGCAAAAAAGAAAAAAAAAATTCCTTTAGTGACCCTTTAATGCTGGGTTGCATTATAAAATGCACTGTAATTCTTTTTTATTCAATGCACTGGTATGAACTGCTCTTATTTCAATACATTACTTTTACAATGCACAGTAAATATGCTGGCATTTCTTGATCAGAGTATTCCAGCACATCTGGTGTAAATGAACCCTTAAAAATAGATCCAAATTTATAAGAAAGAATAATAATAATAGCAGCAAACCATAGAAATGTAATCTGTAGCAATATGTTTATTTCAGACATTGGTTTTAAATTGAATGCATTTGTGTCCCTGCTTCGCCATCTTTGGATATGTGGACACGCGGTCTGGTTGATTATAGTTCTATGGTCCTCTGTTTAATTTTAATGGGCTGTGCTGCATGCACCAGGCTGGACTGGACTAAGTGGAGCTCTGGGACTTTCACATATACCTTTTGTGCCTCCGGGTTAATCATTTTCATTTCCATTTCTGCAGCTGCCCGTGCAGCCAACAGTTGTGATGAGGATGTGATCTTGGAGAAGTGCTAATTAATCTCACCCTAGAGACTGCACACGTTACCTCTATGGCTGTCAAGGGCTCAGCTGGCATGTTCAGATAGTGTTTCTACATGGAGATTATGCCTGGGGTAATAGAAATCAATGTCCTCTCGCTTGTGAGGGAGCCGGAACCCTGGAGAGTCATAACATATTGATGAACTGATCAGCAGTGCAGGATTAGCACAAGAATGATTAATAATCAAACTATTGCAAGGAAAGTACAGCATTACTTGCATGTCATGTGACCTCATATCGACTCGTTACTTTGCACACTTTTGATCTTTTTATGAGAATTGGAGAAAGGAAATGTGAAACAAAAGTGGAGTAGTTGCTGACAGTAGGCAATCAGGTTTTATCTTATTCTCTGGGAACAGGTAACAAGGAATCCGATTGGTCACAATGGGCAGTGTGTCACATAAACTACACCTATAACATTTGCACTCGCAAGGAAGTAGACTGTCAAATACAATTCCAGGCCATTGATAATGTGGTCATGACACAAGGCCATATGAGAACTAGAAAATGCATTTCCTGAGGAAAATACGTGGGAATGCTGAAATAGCTGAATTGCTAAGCCCGCACAAATCCCAATAACCATAACCACTATACTATCTTTAGGACATACAAGCAGTGTTCCTTCAGTACTTATAAAGCCTCTCTTTAATCATTAAAGGTGTTGTAAAGGTAAAATCATTTTCCCTAAATAACTTCCTTTACCTTAGTGCAGTCCTCCTTTACTTACCTCATCATTTGATTTTGCTTTTAAATGTCCTTATTTCTTCTGAGAAATCCTCACTTCCTGTTCTTCTGTCTGTAACTCCACACAGTAGTGCAAGGCTTTTTCCCTGGTGTGGAGAAAGCCTCTTGAGGGGGGAGGGGGTGAGCAGGACACCCACTAACACACAGCTCCTTTCTCTATCTGCAAAGTACAGAGCGTCCTGACTTCCTGGTCGCCCCTCCCCCCTCAAGAGGTTTTCTCCCCTCCCCCGGGTGAGTGAGGGGGATAATTGCACTGAGGTAAAGAAAGCTATTTAGGGAAAGAATTACCATTACAAAAGCTTTTTATCTACACACAAAATAAGTGAAATAACCCTTCAAACAAACCTTAATAAATCCACAACCGTACATGCGATCGATACAGCGACTTCACCGTATAAAAGACAAGACCCTTGTGAACGCATCGATATGAAATTTATGTTGATAAACTTAAAAATGTGGCCATGTCAGCGATTTAGAAAAGAGTATCTTTGTGTGTCTTACTAACAAATTTTAAAAGTCGGTTATAATGAAGGCCTATGGGGAAAAATTTGGAACTCTTGTCTTTTAGAAGCTACAGCAACGAAAAGTAAAATGTGCATCACAAAACTGATCACATTGCCTGAAAGCAGACAAAAATACCTTCCATTTGATATATAAATTGTGTATGACAAGTAGATCTTGTGGGCGCGAGAGCAATTTGTTCCCCCTTTTTTATAGATAATCCGAGTTTTTTCAAAACTCACACTCTAAAGGTCACATGACTCACTCTAGCAGGTCTCCATAGGAAGACTGTTAAATCGATAAAATTTTCTGAAAAAATCACTAAACGTAAATTGCTTTTTCACAAAAACTATAAAAGATTTCAATCTGAAAAGTCATAGCCGGATAGCTGAATATTTTGTGACCGTGGTAAAGTTTGTTTGGTGTCTGTCAGTGAAAGTATGAAGGAGGAGATACATTTTGTACGGCATGAGATTTGAAGCAGGAAAAAGCATGTTCTCATTGACTTCAATGTTAAAAAAAAGCGACTAAAAGCTTAATATTTTAAAAAGTATAAATAGCACAAAAAAACTTGAAGTCCCATCGTAAGCTAAATGAGATGAACATTTTAAAAGTTGAATGGTATCAATCGCTGAAAGTATGGCGAAGTTACGCAGAGCCAAAAAACGTACGGAATAAAATTAAAATTAAGACATAAGAATAATAAAAAACGAATAACAATACTGGGAATGCTTATTAAAGCATTCCCACTAATTAATAAGAATAATAAAAAACGAATAACAATACTGGGAATGCTTATTAAAGCATTCCCACTAATTACCTAGAAATTATGTACACACTTGTGTGCATTTACGTACATTGACCATCACTGTATGCGTGTGACCACTCGGATGTACGGTTACAGGCATACAGCCACAGCATCTGTCATTGATTTGTACAGGCTGCTGGCCATCGCTGTAGCCAAATCCTGACTCCTGGGAGCAGAAGTACAATAAATTCCATCAGTAAAAGCATTCTGAAACACTCTAAAGTATTTGTTGTGATCTTTGAGAATGAATAACTTCACATTAAACCCTTTAATCCCAGTCAAAACAAACCTTAAAGCGGAGGTCCACAAAAATGTATAATATACATTTTGTACAAATGTATAATATATATAATACGTTATATACGTTTAATCTCAATCGCATTATTGCAGTGCTTACATTGTGAAATGGACTTTTTTTTTTCGTTTCCTGTCTTTGACCTCTCCGGAAATGGGCTGGTATGGTCATAATATCCGGCGCCGCACTGTCTCCTAGGAGCTCTGTGTCTTTATTCCCAGGAGTCGGTGCGGATGCCCGCCACAAGATTCTTGCTGCTCTCTCCCTGTATTGAGCTTTCCTTTGTCTTATTGTTTTCAGTGTTCATTGCCATCACGACGGGGCGGGAACTTCCGACACTGCCGCCCGTTGTGATGGCAATGTGGAAGTTTACGGCGATCCACACCGTACAAACTGAGCATGTGCCACAACGAGCGGTGAATGCTGGTAGCTCAGCATTAACCGCATCCAGGAAGTTTGTTTGTGGGCTTTACATGCCCACAAGCAAGATGAAACCTGCCATAAACATATTTAAAAAAAAAAAATGTTGCCACCAAACCGGACATCGGGAGATATCTGTTACTAAACAAGTGATTGAAACATTGATCATATGTAAGGGTCCATTTTTAAAAATAAAATAAAAATTGTTTTGTCGGTGGACATCCACTTTAACGCCTAAATCCAGTTTTTCAACTTTGACATGTGTAAAGCTTGGTACTACACACGATGAGAAAATCCGACAAAAAAGTGAGGCGGCGTACACACGACCGAGGTTCTCGCTGGAAACCAGCGAGAACCTCGCTGGAAGCTGCATTCCAGCGAGGACCTCGGCCGTGTGTACACTCTCGGCGAGCTTCCCGTCGGAAAGCCCGTCGAGCAGAAATAGAGAGCACGCTCTCTATTTGCTCGACGGCCCGCCTGGATGAATGGCTGGTTGCCATTCCCGATGGGCGGGTCGCCGATTTCGACGGCCGGCAGGGAACCTTGACGGGCGTAACGATGTGTTCTGCCCGTCGAGGTTCTCTGCCGTGTGTACACGGCCTAAAACGTTTTCAGAGTGATAATCCCTTTAACCGCTTGCCAACTACCCTATAGAAGATTTATTGATACTCGTTCTGTGCAGAATTATATATAATTATATTGCTTATAAGTTTACATACCCTGGCAGAATTTGATTTCTTGCCCATTTTTCAGAGAATATGAATGATCGCACACTTTTTCTTTTACTCCTGCTTGGTGTTTTTTGATAAAAGGCTTCAGCCAATCAACTGTTTTTTACTCCCTTTTTTTTTTTTTTTTTTTTAAATCGTAAGCACAAACAAAACTACTACTACTCAAATGACCCTGATCAAAAGTTTACATACCCCAGTTCTTAATACCGTGTATTGCCCCCTTTAACATCAATGACAGCTTGAAGTCTTTTGTGGTATTTGTGGATGAGGCTCTTTATCTTCTCAGATGGTAAAGCTGCCCATTCCTCTTGGCAAAAAGCCTCCAGTTCCTGTAAATTCTTGGGCTGTCTTGCATGAACTGCACATTTTGAGGTCTCCCCAGAATGGCTCAATGATATTGAGGTCAGGAGACTGAGATGGCCACTCAAGAACCTTCACTTTATTCTGCTGTAGCCAATGACAGGTCGACTTGGCCTTGTGTCTTGGATCATTGTCATGTTGAAATGTCCAAGTAAGTCTTATGTGCAGCTTCCTGACTGATGAATGCAAATGTTCCTCCGGTATTATTTTGATGACATACTGCATTCATCTTTCCAACGATTTTGACCAAATTTCCTGTGCCTCTGTAGCTCACACATCTCCAAAACATCAGCGATATACCTCGGTGTTTTCACAGTAGGAATGGTCTACCTTTTTTTCATCATAGGCTTTCTTGACTCCTCTCTAACTGTAATGTATGTTTGTGGCCAAAAAGCAAAATTGTGGTCTCATCACTCCAAATGACTTTGTGCCAGAAGGTTTGAGACCTGTCTCTGTGCTGTTTGGCGTATTGTAAGTGGGATACTTTGTGGAAATTGCGTAGTAATGGCTTTCTTCTGGCGACTCGACCATGCAGCCCATCTTTATTCAAGTGCCTTCTTATTGTGCAGCCCATCTTTATTCAAGTGCCTTCTTATTGTGCATCTTGAAACAGCCACACTACATGTTTTCAGAGAGTCCTATATTTCACCTGAAGTTATTTGTGGGTTTTTCTTTGCATACTGAACAATTTTCCTGGCAGTTGTGGCTGAAAGTTTAGTTGGTCTACCTGACCGTGGCTTGGTTTCAACAGAACCCCTCATTTTCCACTTTTTGATTAGTTTGAACACTGCTGATTGGCATTCTCAATTCCTTGGATATCTTTTTATATCCCTTTCGTGTTTTCTACAGTTCAACTATCCTTTCCCGCAGATCTTTGGATTTCTCCATGACTCAGAATCCATAAACTTCAGTGCAGCACTGGATGAAAGATGCAAGGGTCTGTCAGGAGTCCAGAAACTCATTGACCTTTTATACACACACCAAATACAAGCAACCAGATCACAGGTGAGGATAGCCATTCAAACCCCATTGTGTGAACTTGCCTGCATGTTTTCAGGCCAAAATCACCAGGGTATGTAAACTTTTGATCAGGGTAATTTTGGGTAGTTTCTGTTTCATTATTTAAAGAGTAAACCGTTGATTGATAATAAATGGCTTTAGCCAAACACTAACCATGAGTAAAAGAAAAGTTTGTGGTGTTCATATTCTCTGAAAAATGGCCAAGAAATCATAAATTCTATCAGGGTATGTAAACGCATGAGCATAACTGTTTATGTGCATTAGACACTTGAGTCGGCCGTAGACTGTTTAAATCTCGGCCAGTTCAGCCGCAACTGCCCGAGATTCAAACCGTGTATGGGCAGGCTGAATTAAATGTACATAACAACAAGAACCTGGGGAATGCCCAGGGAATAACCAAGCCTACTTACCGACCAGCTAGCAGAACAACCAATTAACCTGTCTAACAATGTGCGTTAAAAACAGGGGTTTTGTCCGCACGCATTTGCAAACGCATGCGTGAGCCACAGAGCCGCGCCAAGGCACCTGCATTTTAATGGATAGATAGGGGCAGGTGGACTGAAGGGGAGCCATCCCTCCTTAAAGGTATAGAAGCACACCAAGCACCCAGCATATAGCACAATGGCTGCAAAGGTGTTGGTGCACTGCTGGACCAATTTAAACACCACAGGTGAAACAAAACGTATCCACCGCGCCCATCTATGGCTGGCAATCACAGTAAGTAGCAATGGAAGGCTAAAACAGATAACAAGAACCTGGGGAATGCCCAGGGAATAACCAAGCCTACTTACCGACCAGCTAGCAAAACAACCAATTAACCTGAATTAAATGTACCCAAGTTCAGTGATCGATCAGCTTGGGTGCAACCAGCTTTTACACACAATTTATTGCTAGCGGGTATTATAGCCGCTAGCAATAATTGTGTTCTCCTGGTGGGAATTGTTCCAAATGCCCTTCCCCACCCCACTGGGTGAATAACAGTAGTTACTGCTAGCTGCTATAATAGCCGCTACCAATAACCGCATGTAAAATACAACAGGCTGGTTGTACCCAAGTTGATCGATCAATGAACTAAGGTATATCAATGAACTAAGGTATATTCATCATGCTCACGTTGACCGTGTTTAAGAGGGAATTGAGTGCATGTGCTCTGCTCTTTCACATCAGGAGCAATCAAGAGCGGGTGGATATATTCTTGCATACAGTACGACCATGGAAAGATAATTGCAATTTGGAGGTGGCTGAGAGCAATATTTTTTTTTTTTTTTTTATGCTTGGAGCCCTTTTACACTGCAGCAGTGGGGGCTTTGGCTTTACTGTAGTTTTTTCGGCACTTTAAACCCCTGCTAGCGGCCAAAAGATTGTTAAAACCGACTGCGGCGATTTGCCACGGTTCGGCGGCGCTGCCCATTGATGTCAATGGGCAGGGGCACTTTAACAGCACTGTATTCACTGCTCCTACAGTGCCTCAAAGATGCGGCTAACCGGACTTGTTTTAACGTCCTGCCAGTGCACTGCTCCAGTGTGAAAGCCCTTGGGGCTTTCACACTGGAGTGAATAGAGCTGCTCTTTTAGGGCGCTTTGCAGGCGCTATTTTTAGCATTCTAGCGCCTGCAAAGTGCCTCATTGTGAAAGGGGTCTTAATTTGAACCTTTCTTTCACATCAGTGACCAGTTTTTCTTCTATATGAAACTCCATTTGAGAACTTTTCAATGCCTTTCTATTCCGCTGACGTTTCATTTGACAGGAAGTGATTGAAAATTGGCATTGGGGTTCTAAATGGCTGTAAAACAGGGGTTCTAACCCTCTCATTCTATTTAAAACTTAAAAATAAAAGTTAGCTGGACGTACAGTTTAGATACAGGGCATGGCCATATTTTTTTGTAACATTTCTTTTTTTATAACCTTTGTGGTTTCTGCTTTGATTCCACACTTACAATGCTCCAAGTAGACCATGTAATTAATTCTGCCTAGGCTTTAGGTAATAGTTTTATATATATTTTTTATTTTTCAAAAAATATGATATTGTATTGCTGACACATGCCTTTATCGATTTTCAATTGTAAGTGTGAGTTTTATTGATTTACATTAGAAAAGAAAACTATAGATTTCCTTTGCTTTACTGGAATTTAGTAGTTGCCTAATAAATGAACAAACATTTTGATGTATTCAACTAAAGTGCAAAATGGAACAGAGAGCAGATTTCAAACCCTTTTACCCAGCATGCTAGCTAATGCACCAAACACCATTATACAATGGGTGACTCCATCATACAACAGGTGACACTGTGACCTTGTTTATGTGTTTTTTGCTTTTTGGATTTTGATTCCAGGATAAGAAAAAAGATCCAATAACTGGTGTAGTATGTGAGTAAATCCCATTCTGAGCATTGTATAGATTGGAAAGTGTACTAGAAGAGAGGCGCTTGGACATATAGATCACTTCGATATCATCCCATCTACCTGTCTCCAGTGAAATCATTTCAATTATATCTTGGAGTAAATAACAATATACTAGGGCCATCAATCATACTCCTAAATATGAATTTACAAGTTAATCCAGGACCCATAGCAGCATTTGAAGACTCCAGCCGCTGCAACTTTAAAACATAAATGGGCTGAAGTTTGTACATTTGAGCCTCTACCATCTTTAAAGATCAACTGTATATTAATATTTATCAGCAGAACAGTCCAGCAACAGCACTTTTTGTTTTCAGAGGTGCAAATTGCACACTGCATTTTTTGGAATTTGCAAAAAAAAAAAAAAAATGGCTTTTTAAAAATTGCCATCTTTTAACATCTGAATTCGTTTTACTGACGGTATTGCCTTGTTTATAATAAAAACATCACAAATGCTTTCAAAGGCAGGCTCCTACCTATAAAAAAATGTGCCTACTAAATGCAGTATGTCAAACAATAGTACATTTATTCATAAAAAAATAATTTGGCAAATGAGGTTTAAAGTTGATAAATGTAAAGTTATGCAATTGGGGGTGAGGAATATGCATGCATCATACATACTAGGAGAGAAGTGCGGGAAAGATGGTGGAAAAGCAAAAAGCATCTGGGTGTTGTGGTAGATCATATACAGTATTAAATAGCATGCAATGCCAAGCTGTGGTTTCCAAAGCGGGCAAACTCCTCTTGTATTAACCACTGCCCGCCGGCCGTCATATGAGGTTCTTGACTTTGTGCAGGTATATCTGAATGATGCCTCCCCCCTCCAATGTTTCTGCCGACTCACCGCTGCCATCGGTGAGTTGAAGACAGGATACGCAGGCCCCAGATGTTTACCATAGTTTTCCAGGGAACCAGATGGTCGTCTGAGTCTATATGATAGTTTGGAGGCCAGCTGCGATGTTGCGTCACGGCCGGCCTCTGCATTTAAACAAATGGTGTTCGCCGTGATAGTGTGTTTTTTTTTTTGGGGGGGGGGGTGATTTCGGGTTTCCCAGCCTAGAGGACCGATCGTGCCATATTCCTATTACAAGGAATGTTTACATTCCTTGTAATAGGAATTAAAGTGATCAAAACTTTTTTTTAGTTTGATACTTTAAAAAAAATAAAAATAATAAAAAATATATATATTTTTTTTTAAACCGAACGCATACGCAAGTCCTGCCCACATATGAAAGCGGTGTTCAAACCACACATGTGAGGTATCACTGCGAACGATAGAGCGAAAGCAATACTTCTAGCCCTAGACCTCTGTAACCAGAAAAAAAAGCTTCACCTATGTGGATTTTTAATCGGCGCCATCCCACGAGCGTGCGTAATTTTAAAGCGTGTTGGGTATCTATTTACTTGGCGTAACTTCATCTTTATGCAAAAACATTAGGCTAACTTTACTGTGTTTTTATTTTATTTTTTAAAGCAGAAAATAAAAAGCCTCAAAATTGCTGCGCAAATACCATATAAGATAAAAATTTGCAGTGAAAAATTGAAGTAGATGTGGCGCTGTTCTGTAAATAGATAAATGCCTTTGCTGGCGTGAATAGGTAAAGTGACTTGTGCTTAATAAGTGGACTAAAGAGACCTAAATCTGGTCCCTTAGTGAATGTACTGAAATCACTTGTTGATGACTGACTATGTGCCTATAGCAGGTGTATCTTCATTCAGCCATAGGTGGTTGGGCTAAAAACCCTGGGTGTTGGAAAGTCCTGTGTCTGGTCTCAGGTGGAGAGGCTAAATAATAATGCAGTGGCATTCATCCAATATTTGAATGCTTATAATATACAAAAAATAAATAATAATAATAAAATTAAATAAGTTAATGTGCTTGAAGTCAAAGCAGAATAATTAGTCCTATTCTTATAATTAAAGTGATTGGTGCTCAAAAGTGCTTGGTGCATGTAAACAGAATCTCTTTTCCTTTGCCTCTTCAAAAGTGATCACGGCTTATCCGTGCTTCTATTGTGACTGCGCTCACCAGATATTCCTCAATCCCCTGAGGGTATAGGGCATTCACAGTATTTGCCACTGTGTAGCACCCTGGAAGATGGCCAGTCCGAGATGTTTGATATTTCTCCAAATGTTTCTCATGTGAAGGAGAAAAGGATGCTTTTTTCCCCTGCTGGGCAATTTAATGGTTTTTATTAGTTTTTTTTTTTTTTGCTTTTCTCTAGATCAACTGTGGGTATTGGTTTGTGTGTGTGTGTGTGTATTTTATATTTGCTTATAGTGTGTGTTGTGAATATATATATATATATATATATATATATATATATATATATATAATATATATATACATACATACATACATACATACAATTTTTATTTTTAATATTGGTTGAACTAGATGGTGGCTTTTATTCAACCCAAACAACTATGTATATTTAAAATGGCATGTAAGCTTTACATCATACTACAGTTTTTAGTGTACCACTAATGTTGAGGTGTCTGCTAAACTATTTTATTTTGGAAATAGGGGCCTTCACTGTTAAAGCACACATTTTTCTCTGCTGCTATTTGTTTTCATGTATTCTAGAGGTTTCCATTCCCATTGCTCAGAAGGACTCAGCTGTTCTTAACATTTGAGGTTCTTGACCCTTTAACCTGCTGACCTTAAATTCCAATTGATTGCAAGCTCATAAAAGTAAATGAAGACCAAAGGTGTGCAAGTATGTCGAAAATGGGAAGTAGAATGAAATGACTGATCCTCAACCTGGGGCCCAGGTTGCTGATACATTGAAGTCTCAGAGGCAAAAGAAAACATTGATTTCTGTCATTTTGCGTGTTTGGTAAAACTCATTGTTTGATTTATTTAGCGGTTTGCAAAACTGTAGTCATCTTATTCTGTTGGCATTGCATTATAAATATCTTTTTATCTTGTTCAGCTTTGAAAAACTCCTTATTTTTATATTATGTATTGCATTAGACCTTAACAGATCGCTTTTCAGAGGCACAGCAGTCTTTGCTGCATGTGTAAACATAGCCTTACTAGTGGATTCAGCAAATTCTCTCTTGCTAAATGTTTTGTATTACACTCCCTCATTAGATGTGGTGATTATTGTTTCAGACCAGTGTTTCTCAACAGGGGTGCCATGAAGAGTTCTCGGGTACTGCGACAAAAGGACAAAAAAAACTGCCCCAACCCTGTACAGTCCAACCTAAGAGCATTCTGCATTTGGGACACCCACTCTCATCCTGCCAACCGACCTCATCAGTTGCTAAGAACATGTCAGGTGCCTGCACATCTTTCTGAGTTGCCAACAGGAGTAGAGGCAGCAGCATAGAGGAAGTAAATGTTGTGCTCTCTTACACCTGTCTGTAGACAGGATTTAACTCGGAGCTCTCAGATCGGACTGTACAGTGTTTGATTACCACCCCCTATCGCCTCCCCAGACTGCTCCTGTTCCGGCAGCAGAACATGTTGTTAGGGGGTGATAATTGAACTCTACAAAGTCTGTTCTGAGAGCATTCTGTGTCATCTCCTGTATACAGAGGCAGTGTTGCCAACCGTCAGTATTTTTACTGGCAGCCAGTAAAAAACAGGCAATTTTCTCCTGCCAGTAAAAGTAAAAGGTTGCCAGTAAAAAAAATGTCTGACACTCGGCTTGGTACAGAGCTGGCTGAGACAATCAAGTGCCTGCTACAGTGTGATAGGGCGGCTTGGGCGGAGGCGGTGCCTGAGCATGTCGTGTGATGTCATGGTGAAATGGAGCCAAGCTGTAGCGGCCAGAGCCTTGTGTGCGGGTCTGCAATATGGGAGCAAGGCAGGCTGGGACCGGGACCGCCAGTGCTGTTTAGACTGGAGCTGACTGGAGGGACCACAAGGCTTGGAGAGAGACTGTCACTGGGACGTTTTTTGTTTTGGTGAGGTCTCATTATCTGTGCTGCTGCACATTGCTGTCGGTGTCACTGGGAGAGTCAATTTTTATGTGTGCGCCGCCCATTCTAATTTCTTGCCCTCATATCTCCTGTCCCTGAGCTACTTACTATATCGAAAATAAAACAAGAAATATGTTTTTTGCCTTATCATTTTGCTAATTGTTGTATTGCTAATATTGTATTTGTAGCCTAAATACTCAAATTTTCACGTAAAACTGTAATTTTATAACCTTTTGAAATGCTAGTAAAAACTTGGCTGTGTCAGTAAATTTTGGATGTTGTGTCAGTAAAATTCAATCTGGTAGGTTGGCAACACTGTACAGAGGAGCTGAAGGGCTATTGGGAGAGAGCACAGCCCACACCTCCTCCAAGCTCTCTCCTCTTTGCTGCTGTCCATACTCATGTAGCCAGTTTCCTGCAAGTTTTGGAAAGGGGGGTTGTACTTGGGACATAATTGGGGAAGAGTAACAGACCTTGGTGCTTAGAATGAGGGGTTTCTGTGCTACAAGATAGATGTGGGTTGGGGGGACAGAATTGGTGCTAGGAACATTTTTTGGAGGGTTGTGCTAGCAGAGGGGGGATTTGGGAGGAGAGGACTCGCAAACCTACAGATCATTGAACGTTGCTTCACAAGCTACATTTCAGGGTTTTTGACACCGGGTGCATCGCGGTGAAATTGTTTTCCCGCACTGCAGAAAAAAAGCAATGCCTCATTCAGACGTGCATTGGTGCCATTAATTCTTACCACAGTACCATGTGTTTTGGTGTGGCACGATTTAAACTCATGCTGGCACCTTTTTTACTTTGTGTATCATGCACATAGAGCAGCCCCCTTTAAAAAAAAAAGTCCAACATGCCTCTGTCATGGAAGCATGAATCAGACGTACACAAACAGATAAATGAATAGAAGGTTTTATTGAAAACCAAACAGCAAGGTCAAAGTCCAAACTGACGATCAAAACGGCCAGAAGAGTCGTCCACCAGTGCCAGGGTCGATAGCCAGGGATGAGAGTCAGCCAAGCCGGAGTCCGTAGCCAGAGAAGTCGTGAAACAAAGCCGGGAATCAGGAACCAGAAGGGATGTCCGTAAGAGCCAGGTCGGTGACCAAGAGCAAGCAGCACGATCACAGAAGGGGTGTCAGACGAAAGGCCCAAGCGAAATGCTGCAGCTGCCGTGTGTGTATGTATATGTGTGTGTATATATATATATATATATATATATATGCTGAGCAGCCAGCTCCTCCCAATGGGAAGGAGGAGCCACAGGGTGTGGCAGGTTACAAGAAGCAAGATGGCTGCTAGCACATGTCAGTAATGAGAAGCCTGCAAAGATGTAAGACCATGACAGCCTCCTAGTGTAAAATAGCCCTAGACACTCTCTTAGATTAGTATGAGAATGGTGACCTGAGAATTGTATCACTTACATCTTGCCCTAGCTGAGGAGCCTTACCACTTGTGTACTGTTTATAGGCATGAGCTTTCTCAACTTTGACTTGTATATGTTCACATATCATAAATTGCAAAATGTCTGTCAAAGACTGAATTCTAAGGACAGAAGACCTATAGAATTCAGTAGACATCAACCGCAGGTGAAAACACTCAATTTTGCATTCTTTGTCCGATGAGCTGGTGTTCCATTTGAAAAAGGCCCAATTGCCATGCCATACCTTCCCCATTGTAGACCCATGAATCCCTAAATGCCTTAAAATACAGATTTTTCTCTCCGTGACCATGCTGCTTCCAACTCCCTCTATCAAGTGCACTATACTGGGCTAGCTATGTAATTGCCATATCTTTATTGCTAGCATTCTCTTTTATTGCATAGAAAAAGAGGAGCATATCGGGCCAGTACGGTTACCTAGTTGGAAAGTGGATATTCGATTTCCCCCCCCCCTCCCCCTTACTAAAATGTTATGCTGGAACCATTCAACAAACATAAAACTTGTGAAAAATCTTTCACTGTCAAGGTGGGACTTGGCTCACAGTATCCCTGTTTGCCCCAGACATTTACAGTACAATTTCGTCTACCACCAGGAAACCAAAAAGTAACTTCTGATAAAAAAAAAGCTAATTTTATTATATGTAAAATGATATAATTTATTTCAGCATTTTTATGGTGTTATGAAATTAACTTATTAAAAACGGAACAGTTATCACATGGGAACAAGCAA
This sequence comes from Rana kukunoris, assembly GCA_029574335.1. Taxonomy (NCBI): domain Eukaryota; kingdom Metazoa; phylum Chordata; class Amphibia; order Anura; family Ranidae; genus Rana; species Rana kukunoris. The sequence continues at coordinate 410,624,167 of CM056053.1, read as the reverse complement.
AATTAAGTTACGGCATCCTTTAAGACAATCGGTAATCTTTTTCATAACTGTAAAAAATTCTGTTGGTTCGGTGTTCCCTGCTGTGCCTCCTTTGGATCCCCCTAAATACTGTCCTGAGCTTCTGTTTTCTGACGCCGTGAGTTACCCTCAGCTGCCACTGCTGCTGAGAAAAGTTGTGCGCTCGCCTGCACCCCTACTGCTTTCTTTACTATTCATAAAATGTACTAGTCTATTCCAACAATACGTTGCATCTTTCAAAGCTGCCAGGTACTGTTCTGAGAGTGTCTGTCTTCCAGCGCTGTGAGAGTTAACCTGCTGCTACTGAGAAGGGTTGCGCCACTTGCTTGAAACGGTCCTCTCCTCCAATCACACAACTTGTACTGTTATGCCCTGTACACACGATCGGTCAATCCGATGAGAACGGTCTGATGGATTTTTCCATCAGTTAACCGATGAAGCTGACTGCTGGTCAGTCGTGCCTACACATCATTGGTTAAAAAACCGACCGTGTCAGAACGCGGTGACATAAAACACAACAACGTGCTGAAAAAAATGAAGTTCAATGCTTCCAAGCATGCGTCAACTTGATTCTGAGCATGCATGGATTTTTAGCCGATGGACGTGTCTACAAATGATCGTTTTTCTTTTTTTTTTTTTTTTTCTATCGGTTAGGTATCCATCAGTTAATTTTAAAACAAGTTTAAAATTTTTTAACCGATGGGGCCCAAACATGATCGCTTTGGTCTGATGAAAACGGTCCATCAGACCGTTCTCATCAGATTGACCGATCGTGCGTACATGGCATTAGTGTCCCACAATGCATTTCATTCTGTGAATGGGCTGTTATTGTGAAGAAGATTTTTTACAAGAAGCAAGAGCCTGCAGGTAATGGAATTCCCCCCCCCCCCCCCAAAAAAAAAAGTTTTAATTATACATGTGTATGTGACAGGTGTATTTGCTAATTTATATATGCAGGTTGCCTTTTGTGCATGCTGCATTGCATAGCGATTTTGTTTTGGTCTCTGGCTAAAGATCAGACCCATAAGTCACTCAATGCCCTTTTTAAGTGACTAAATCCAGTCATAGATGGCACACTTTTCCATGGTTTGCAGGAAATCAAACCTCTTGATTTCCCCCATCAACAGTGTTGATGGGGGGAAATCCTTCTCACTGAGCCATTATGTTCTCCTGATGGGGGAAGGGGGAACTGTCTCTGCCAAGAGAACAGCGATTGCTGCTAGTGGCCACTAGCAATAATTGCATGTAAAATCCAACAGCTGGTTGTACCAAGATTGATCCCTGCTGAACCAAGATTAGAATTGTCTATGGCCTGCTTTTTTTTTTTTTTACGCTTGATTTTGTCTCACCATTCACTCTACACTATCAGTTGGGATACTACAGTGCGGAAAATAAGTATTTGAACACCCTGCTATTTTGCAAGTTCTCCCACTTGGAAATCATGGAGGGGTCTGAAATTGTCATCGTAGGTGCATGTCCACTGTGAGAGACATAATGAAAAAACAAAATTCCAGAAATCACAATTTATGAATTTTTTTAACTATTTATTTGTATGATACAGCTGCAAATAAGTATTTGAACACCTGAGAAAATCAATGTTAATATTTGGTACAGTAGCCTTTGTTTGCAATTACAGAGGTCAAACGTTTCTTGTAGTTTTTCACCAGGTTTGCACACACTGGAGGAGGGATTTTGGCCCACTCCTCCACACAGATCTTCTCTAGATCAGTCAGGTTTCTGGGCTGTCGCTGAGAAACACGGAGTTTGAGCTCCCTCCAAAGATTCTCTATTGGGTTTAGGTCTGGAGACTGGCTAGGCCACGCCAGAACCTTGATATGCTTCTTACAGAGCCACTCCTTGGTTATCCTGGCTGTGTGCTTCGGGTCATTGTCATGTTGGAAGACCCAGCCTCGACCCATCTTCAAAGCTCTAACTGAGGGAAGGATGTTGTTGCCCAAAATCTCGCAATACATGGCCCCGGTCATCCTCTCCTTAATACGGTGCAGTCGCCCTGTCCCATGTGCAGAAAAACACCCCCAAAGCATGATGCTACCACCCCCATGCTTCACTGTAGGGATGGTGTTCTTGGGATGGTACTCATCATTCTTCTTCCTCCAAACACGGTTAGTGGAATTATGACCAAAAAGTTCTATTTTGGTCTCATCTGACCACATGACTTTCTCCCATGATTCCTCTGGATCATCCAAATGGTCATTGGCAAACTTAAGACGGGCATTGACATGTGCTGGTTTAAGCAGGGGAACCTTCCGTGCCATGCATGATTTCAAACCATGACGTCTTAGTGTATTACCAACGGTAACCTTGGAAACGGTGGTCCCAGCTCTTTTCCGGTCATTGACCAGCTCCTCCCGTGTAGTCCTGGGCTGATTTCTCACCTTTCTTAGGATCATTGAGACCCCACGAGGTGAGATTTTGCATGGAGCCCCAGTCCGAGGGAGATTGACAGTCATGTTTAGCTTCTTCCATTTTCTAATGATTGCTCCAACAGTGGACCTTTTTTCACCAAACTGCTTGGCAATTTCCCCGTAGCCCTTTCCAGCCTTGTGGAGGTGTACAATTTTGTCTCTAGTGTCTTTGGACAGCTCTTTGGTCTTGGCCATGTTAGTAGTTGGATTCTTACTGATTGTATGGGGTGGACAGGTGTCTTTATGCAGCTAATGACCTCAAACAGGTGCATCTAATTTAGGATAATAAATGGAGTGGAGGTGGACATTTTAAAGGCAGACTAACAGGTCTTTGAGGGTCAGAATTCTAGCTGATAGACAGGTGTTCAAATACTTCTTTGCAGCTGTATCATACAAATAGTTAAAAATTCATAAATTGTGATTTCTGGAATTTTTTTTTTTTTTTGATTGTCTCTCACAGTGGACATGCACCTACGATGACAATTTCAGACCCCTCCATGATTTCCAAGTGGGAGAACTTGCAAAATAGCAGGGTGTTCAAATACTTATTTTCCGCACTGTAGTTGCATTTTCTGACAAATCGCCGCTTAACTGACGCATCAGTGTTTTTTTTTTTTTCTTCTGTAGAATGCTATAGTACATTCAGCCTGCCCATACATGATTAGAATTTTAACCGGCCGAGATTCAAACCATCAATGGCCAGATTTATTCTATACTTGTTTTTCTCTATAGAATGCTATGGTGATGAAATGTGGCACAAAATGTAAGCTGGCCATAGACTGAATGATTTTCTTTCCTATAACCACATGTTGCAGGAAAGAAAATCACTTGATTTCCCCATCAACAGTCAGTGTTTATGGGGTATTCCCTCTTGTGGAGCCATTGAGTTCTCCTGGCAGGGGTAGCTGTCCTGGCTGGGAGAACACACAATGATTATTGGGAATTGCCTACATACAAGTATATAACAAATACAGTGACACCATGTGCATCAAATAATAAACATATAGTGATGAGGTGCAAAAGTGCATAAACGTGATTATAATTAAAGTCCATAAGGTTCAAAGATTCAAAACCTAACGATGATAGATGTGCAGTAATCCTAGATAAAGATAAGAAATTCCATCAGATGTGTGGGTAGGTGGTAACGCTGTGGTCCTGTGCTCCCCCACCAGGTTCCCCACTCACCAGAGCCAATCACCCCTGCAGGGGTATTGAGCGTGTAGTCACAGAGGGATCCAGATATCCTCCAGTAGTACTGTCAGTCCAAGGTAGATGTGTCCGTTGGATAGTATAAGGTCCTCACTCGAAAAAAATAGGCTCCCATAGTGTGTTAAAAAAGGGGGGTTTATTTTGCACAATACAGGTGCATTACATGAATAAAGGACAGGTACTAAATATGCTATCCGATAATAAGTCAGCAATGTGGTATGAAAGAAAACATGCACCACAAGAAATAACAAAAATGGTAAAGGTTGAAACCCAAAAAATTGTGTTTGTCAGCAGCACCTTCCACGCTGCATCAGTCTCCGCCGTCAGAAGCGAGGCGCTGGCGTGCGTTCCAAGCAGCTCAGACGGCAAACCGGAAGTGTGTGCGTGCCTGACGTGCGTCACTGCGCTCGACGTACGTTTCGTGATATGACTTTTTCAAGAGCGGCTGCACGGCTTGATTACTTGCATCTAGATATAGGTGGGGGGTGTGATCCCTATCCCGCCCTCCTCCGCTATAGCGGCCAATGGTAAGGACCCGCCGTGCATACTAATGTGCCCTATTGTTTGTAGTCCTGTGGGCGGTAAGGTGCTCAATAATGAGCTCATCATGAGTGGAAAGATGCAAGTAATCCGATGTACATAAAAAAACCAAACCGAGAGAAACATAACATGGGAAAGAATGATGATATTATAGGATAACAATACCAAATACCATAAAAATAACATAAAAATAAATGTAAAAATAACAGGTATGGCGGGCTCCATCTCATACCCTATGAAAAATAGAGCAATCGAGCACCGTGACAGTGTGTCAACATAGGCACCCTTAGAGAGCCAATGGTTGTACTCCAGAGTTCATAATTTTGGGGCTTTGTGATGAGGTGGCTGCCTCAAACCCTGTATGCCCAGTAAATACCTGATTTTAAAAACACAAGTTCATACAAATGCTGGCAATATGAAAATTTAGAAATTTTAAATAAAATAAAATAAAATGCCAGAGTAAAATATGCATCTATATGTACCAATATAAAATTATAAAAATATATATGTACATAGACCTCTGCATATATGTAACTAATATATAATAAGCTGATAGAGACCAATGGAAGTGTGGTTGATGTACAAATTAACTAGATGCCGACCGCCCGCCGTCATATTACTGCGGGACGGTGGCACTGCTACGCGGGAGCACGTAGCTCTACGTCCGATCTTTTTTGCCGCTAGAGGGCGCGCGTGCGCCACCGGCCCGGCGGGCGCGATCGCCGCCGGGCACGCACGCGCGCTCGTTACAGAGCGGGGAACGGGAGGTATGTGTGTAAACACATACCTTTCGTTCCTGTCAGCGGGGGAAACGCTGATCTTCTGTTCATACAATGTATGAACAGGAGATCAGTGATTTCCCTTAGTGAGTCAACCCCCCCCCCATATAGTTAGAACACACCAGGAACATACTTAACCCCTTCCCTGCCCCCTAGTGTTAACCCCTTCACTGCCAATGACATTTTTATAGTAATCCAATGCATTTTTATAGCATTGATCGCTATAAAAATGCCAATGGTCCCAAAAATGTGTCAAAATTGTCCAGTGTGTCCGCCATAATATCGCAGTACCGAAAAAACGCTGATCGCCGCCATTACTAGTAAAAAAAAAAATAATAAAAATGCCATAAAACTACCCCCTTTTTTGTAAACGCTATAAGTTTTGCGCAAACCAATCAATAAACGCTAATTGCGTTTTTTTTTTACGAAAAATATGTAGAAGAATACGTATCGGCCTAAACTGGGGAAAAAAATGTTTTTTTTTAGATATTTTTTGGGGATATTTATTATAGCAAAATGTAAAAAATATTGCATTTTTTTCAAAATAGTCGCTCTATTTTTGTTTATAGCGCAAAAAATAAAAACCGCAGAAATGATCAAATACCACCAAAAGAAAGCTCTATTTGTGGGAAAAAAAGGACGCCAATTTTGTTTGGGAGCCACATCGCACGACCGCCCAATTGTCAGTTAAAGCGACGCAGTGCCGAATCACAAAAAGTGAACTGGTCAGGAAGGAGGTAAATCCTTCCGGGGCTGAAGTGGTTAATGTATACCCAAAAAACTACAGTGAACTATGCAAATTCCAGTATTCATATACGTATGTGGTCATCCCTGTCTATATGACCACCCATGTTCCGGATCCTATGTCTCAAAGATTTCAACAGTGGCAGGTATATGTGTATATATCGTGGAGTGCTCTCAGGAAGAAATTATTTAAATAAAAATAATTAGAAGGGTTGGGAAAAAAACCCTTACAACATCGGGTAAGTAGAACTGTGCAACTGAATAGGAGAATGTTGTTACTATATACCCCTGATATTATAAATGGGTTCAGGGATTGGACAAAAAGAAATGGAGGTCAATGTCAACATTGAGCCCGTAAGGTACTAGAGTTCTAAGTTTATGAATCCAGCTTGTTTCGTTCTGTGAGATGGCTATCATTTTATTACCTCCCCTCCAACTAGGTTTTACTGTATCTATTCCATAGAAAATCAGCCCTGTCGGGTCTTTATTATGAAATTCGGCAAAATGGCGGGACAAGTTGTGTTTAGGATGGGCCTTCCTGATATTTTTGATGTGTTCTCTGATACGTACATGCAGGGGTCGGGTGGTCCTTCCCACGTATTGCAGATGGCATGGGCATTCTATCACATATGTGACGTGGGTGGTCTGGCAGCTGATCAACTCTTTAATAGGATATTCTCTTTGGTCAGTTTTAGACTTGAACGTGGTTTTCCTCCGGGGTTGTTTTTTGCTGACTCTACATGGGAGGCATCTCTGACATTTGTAGAAGCCTTTTAGATCTGGGCAGATGTTGATGACTTTCGGTGGGTTTATGACTTTGTGTACTATATGATGACGTAAGGTTGGTGCACGTCTGTATATAAACGAAGGTTTATCATTAATGATTTTTTTCAGATTATGGTCCTCTTTGAGGATTGGCCAGTACCTTTTTACAATACGTTCAAATTCTTTGTACTGAGAATTATATCCTGTGATAAAGGGTATTCCTTTAAGTGTATTCTTAGTCTTCTTTTTCTGAGTTAATTGGCTATTCCTGTCTGTATAGAGGACTTCATTCTTAGTTTTCATCAGTGCTTCTATGGTATAACCCTTTTCTCTGAATCTGTTGATGACTTCAGCTTGATTTTCAAAATCTTCACTTGCATTACAATTCCTACGTAACCTTAAAAGTTGTCCTTTTGGTATATTATTCTTCCATTTAGGATGGTGGCAGCTCGTTTTTGGAATGTATCCGTTCCGGTCTGTTGCCTTAAAGATCTTAGTGTGTAGGCCTAGGTAGTCTATGCTTTGTGTCATCACATTTTCCTGTAAACGTCAACCCATAATTGTTCTCATTCAAGTCTTCTAGAAATTCTTGAAAGCTTCCTGTTGTTCCATCCCACAATATGAATATATCGTCAATATATCTCCGATACATTTTGAACTGTGGGAGGTTTTGGCTGTAAATATGTTCTTCTTCTTCCCTGCAGTCCATTAGGAGGTTGGCAACACTGGGGGCATATTTGGCCCCCATGGCTACCCCCTTGGTTTGAACATAGAAAGTGCCATTGTACCAGAAATTGCACCCCATAGCCATGGTTAATCCTTCCACAATAAAGTTGATCTGTTGTTGTTTCAATTGGGTTTTTTGATGTAATGCCCTTTCCACTCCAAGAATTCCGTCTTTTTGCGAGATACTCGTGTATAATGAGTTGACATCAATTGTAATTAGTAGGAGATGTTCTGTTCCATCAAGTTGTTGCAGTTCATTAATCAATTGTAAACTGTCCCTAAGATAGGATTTTCCCTCTTTGACCATCGGCTTGAGAAAAGTGTCGAGGTACTCCCCCAGACGAGAAAAGAGGGAATTTATCCCACTAATGATCGGTCTTACTGGTGGGTTTTCCAATTGTTTGTGTATTTTAGGGGTGTAATAAATCACAGGTGTTCTTGTGGAGTTCGATATGAGGTAGTCGGCTTCACTTTGGCTTATAATCCCCACTGCTGGGAAGAAGAACATATTTACAGCCAAAACCTCCCACAAATCAAAATGTATCGGAGATATATTGACAATATATTCATATTGTGGGATGGAACAACAGGAAGCTTTCAAGAATATCTAGAAGATTATACTTTTTCCTAAGCGCACTTCTCTACTTGTCACACAATGATTATTGCTAATGGCTATAGCTGCTGGCAATAATCGCAAGAAAAATCAGACGGACTGCCCATACGTGGTTTGAATATCGCCCAGTCCCTGCTGAACCGGCTGAGATTCGAATCATCCATGGTTACCTGGAATAAAGCAACGTGATTTGATACAGATAGACATTTATACAGACTAGACCCTAAAAGGCATATCTGTTGGATTCAAAAACATATATATTCAAAATAATACAATAAAAACATAGTAAGACAGCCGTAGAGATATATACATAGTGACATATCAAGATGATCAGGTGTTACAATATTATTGACAAAAACACTGATGCGTTTCGACCTTATCATAGCGGTCTTCTTCAGGAGGTAAGAGAGAGGTGCTCTTTAAGAAAATACCTAGTATAGGTAAAGTGGTTCCAAAAAACAAGAGCACTCTCCACAATCAAACATCTACAATAAATGGTATTGTATGGATGGATATAATTGCCCATTAAAGGCTGGGAGAGGGGGACCTCCCCATATGTAGGCTTCAAGAGCCAACTGAGCACCCCGTGGCTAGGGCCAGCGACCCTAATGGCCCATATGAGAGTGGGGAAGAGGGTGAGAAGAAAAAGCCCAAGTTGCAGGTGTGTGGCCCATGGTCAGCGGGGTTTGCTGCCTTGGTGGAACCAATCCTTGTGCTCCATGGCAGATGGGGGGAGAATTCAAGGTTTTCTTAATTTCCACTATCTGCTCCACAATGGCTCTCTCCTGGGGCTGCTTGAGGGAGCTTTCACCTGCCGGTGGCGTCCCGTTATCTTTTCTGCCGCCTATGGCTTGCCACGCATGTCGGCGGTGGAAATGATGGCAGTGCTGCAGCACTGTCCTTCCGCAACACCGGGGAGGCCGCACATGCACCGCCACATGGCAGCCTCTGCCCTTTCGCGTTTGTGTGCCTGGGGGGGGGAAAGTTGTGAGTCGCGATTGTGATCAGCCACACCAGTGCAGCCTCAGCGGTGCCCTGATCAGCCACACCAGTGGAGTATTTGTCAGTACCCTGATTGCTGCCATCATCAGCCCTGATCAGCCACACCAGTGCGGCATCTGTTATTACCCCGATTTCTGGCATCAATGCCCTTAATCAACCACATCAACGCAGCCATCTATTCGTGACCAGATTCCGCTACACCAGTACAACCATCTTTAACTGCGCTGACTCATTTGCACCAGTGCAGTGATCAGTGCTCTAAATCAGCCACACCAGTACAGCCATCCACAATGCCCACATCTATCCCAGTGTTGCCACCACACCAGTATAGTGCCACCAGAGCCAGTGTATGCCATGTCCATGTTTCAAATACTTGGCATAACAGAGAGCAGCGGGGTGAGTGCTCACTCTCCGGTTTGGATTTGGAGTATGAACCTGGGGAGAGCAAGACTGTCAGTACCCGTTTAACGCACAGCCAGGCATTCAGGCAGACACCGAAAATTGTACACCAATTCAATGTTATATTTAGTAAAAAGTAAAAGGGCCAGATATGGGGTGAGACTATACAAACTGTTCCATAGGGGAAAACATATACATTCGGTGTGTATGAAGTAAAGGACAGCCAGGTGGAGCCCACTGCATGCCCAACCTATGTGGGGAACTATGCAAAAAGTGTATGGGACCTTATAACACCGCTATTCTAGAAGGGGGTATTACCTCTACATGGACAACTATTACAACAGCCTGTGCTTTTTCTGACATCTTTATCTAAAACAAACTCTAGCATTTGGCACATTGAGAGCAAATGGGATTAGCTTACCACAAAGACTGGTGACCATAAAGCTACAAAGGGGGGAGTCGGTGAGTTTGCCTATCAAAGGGACGAGGACATTTTGGTTTGATGCAATGAGCAGACTGCAAAAAAGATAATACGCTTGGGTGTATGCTTTCCAAAATGTTGTCATTTTGTGGGCCTTTCCACTGTCCTGGTGCTGCAGGGCCTTCACAAATGTTTGTTATGGCCCGTACAAACGATCCGAATATCGTACAAAAAATCTTGTCCGAGGAAGAATCTTACGATAATCGGAACGTTGGTACAAGGCTTCTGTGAGTCGATCATGACAGTTTATTCAATATTTTATCGGACATGCACAAAAATTTTCCTCGTATGATACCTAATCGGACGATTTTCGTTTAGTTAGTACAGTTGACGTCCGATTTTCAGATCGGACGACTTAAGTCAAGAAATTCAATGTGTAATTTATGCTTCTTGTAGGCACAGGTGATCCTTGGATTTTGAGCCCCTCTGTGTGGTTAGACTGTGAAAAAGTCTTACAAAAAAGTCGCTTCCAGCGCTAATGGGTCTTCCAAGGTGTGGCGTAACAGATGTTGGATAAAATGGTGGTGTGAAACAAATGTATATAGTATCCCAAAACTAGGTAGATGCTGCCTTCCTCAGATGGAATAATCCGAAAGGCACTACAAGAAAAACAGAAATGGAAGGCGTGCACACCTAGTGCATTACCAGAGATAATTTAATAAGACATTTTTGTATAAAAGTGGGTACTCACAAAATGCAACTGACAAAGGGCCATAAACAAAGTGCATGGACATGCACAGAACACGGGGTACAGCTAATGCGTTTCAGGGGTGCACCCCCTTCCTTCCTCAGAGCTAGGCTAGTAGCTGTGTGTGTGTGTGTGTGTGTGTGTAATATATATATGTATATGTATGTATGTGTATGTGTGTGTATATATATATATATATATATATATATATATATATATAATATAATATATATGCCTTGCAAAAGTATTTACTCCCCTTGGGTTTTTACCTATTTTGTTACATTACAGCCTTTAGTTAAATGTTTTTTATTTTTTTATATCTGAATTTTATGTTATGGATCAGAACACAATAGTCTAAGTTGAAGTAAAATTAGAAAAATATATACATAAAACTATTTTTCAGAAATAAATAAATAAAATAATTGGCATGTGCGTATGTATTCACCCCCTTTGTTATGAAGCCCATAAAAAGCTCTGGTGCACCCAATTGCCTTAAGAAGTTACATAATTTGGTGAAATGATGTCCACCTGTGTGCAATCTAAGTGTCACACGGCACCCCAAATGGGACAGGAGTTAAAGCCGTTTAAGATATTTAATTCCCGAACACAAGGCAGCTAACACTCCACAGTCAGGCAAACAAACCCCAATAACGAGACACACAGCTCTGTTTGAGGATCAACAGGAAAGAGACCCTTTGAGAAATACAGCTCTTATATACAATTGGGATACTGCAGTAACCAAATAAACAATGACCCAACTCCACCCACAACATCATACCATGCTTACCTAATGAGCCCCAATACACATCTTTTTAGTAGACATCCTGACTCCGGCTCTGACCTAATTTACGTGAGCTAATTAACTACAGCTGATGACTCATACACCTGACCTTTTAGGCTGTTGGTTAACTCACAATACACATTTATCACAGGACTCCTTCACACAATACAGGGCCAATTAGCACAAGCTACAATGAAAGATCCTTAGAAGCCATCCTAGATTAATTTACATCACAACAGACAGGGCTGCAGTCCAAGACATATTCTGCATGTCCATTATTTTCTGGCTCAATCTGTGCCCAAAAGTGACTCCCGTTACACACACCTTTTTGAAAGGCCCCAGAGGCTGCACCACCTAAGCAAGAAGCACCACCAACCAAACACTGCCATGAAGACCAAGGAGCTCTCCAAACAGGTAAGGGACAATGCTGTTGAAAAGTACAAGTCGGGGTTAGATTATAAAAAAATAAATCCAAATCTTTGATCCCTAGGAGCACCATCAAATCTATCATAACCAAATGGAAAGAACATGGCACAATGGCAAACCTGCCAAGAAACGGCCACACACAAAAACTCACCGACCAGGCAAGGAGGGCATTAATCGGAAAGGCAGCACAGACGCGCTGCATTTCTAGCTATATTTTAAACAGCGGTTTCTTGTTGACGTAGGATTTTTTTTGTGATAGAAAAACGAGGGCGCTAGGGTCTCTATGTAGACCAATAGAAACACACAGTGATATAGCTTAATGAATGCGATTCACCTGGATATGTGCTTACAATACAAAATTTGAATGAAGTCAACAATTCAAATACAAATGTGCATAAATGTGAAAAGTCCCAATAATATAAGAAATAAGAAAAAAAGTCCAGCAATCAATTCTAAGCGAAATAACACATAAGGGATAGTTCTTCTGGAGCTTGGCATGCAGTCTCACTCCAAGGTAATGTTAACAACCTTCACCATCTATTCAGTTTCACCAAAGTGCTCTGAAATAATATTGCGCTTACCACACTACATAGACCCCTTAAGTGAAAAAGGTCATGTACGCTGATCAGGATAAGTGCCTGCACACTCTGCGACATGGACTGGAACATATACTCCAATTGGATGTGCGATGTGTGTTCAAACCATAAAAAACAGATAGGAACCAATAGCGTGATACCATTTAATTAAAAAACATTTAAAACATTTAAAAGATTACAGCTGATTGGCCTCTTACTTGAGAGGTGCCTTCCCGGCACTAGGACTAGGCGCGTGTCAAATTTCTTAATAGACAACCTTGCTCAGCAGTGCAGGGTTTGCGGCCAGGTATCTTGGGTTTTAACTGGCTTGTAGGGTGCCGGGATCAGCTGAAGTGTGACCAGATCTAAAGCCGCCGGCGTATGTTTCGTGCATTGCACGTCATCAGGGGGGCGTGGCCGCAAACCCCGCGCTGCTGAGCAAGGCTGTTAACATTACCTTGGAGTGAGACTGCATGCCAAGCTCCAGACGAACTATCCATTATGTGTTATTTCGCGTAGAATTGATTGCTGGACTTTTTTTCCTTATTTCTTATATTATTGGGACTTTTCACGTTTATGCACATTTGTATTTGAATTGTTGACTTCATTCAAATTTTGTATTTTAAGCACATATCCAGGTGAATCGCATTCATTAAGATACCGTATATCACTGTGTTTCTATTGGTCTACATAGAGACCCTAGTGCACTCTCTTTTTTCTTTCTACAGGTACAGTATCACCCATACACAGCTCACCCCTGTAACCTGAGGAGCAGCTATTCTATATACTACAGTGCCTTGCAAAAGTATTCGGCCCCCTTGAACTTTGCGACCTTTTGCCACATTTCAGGCTTCAAACATAAAGATATAAAACTGTAATTTTTTGAAGAATCAACAACAAGTGGGACACAAAATGTACGAAATGTATTGGATATTTCAAACTTTTTCAACCCCTTAAAGGGGTGGTTCACCCAAAAACCTTTTCTTAACATTAGATTGAGGCTCGTTATGTCAAGGGGAATCGGGTGTTTTTTTTTTTACAATCGAGGCAGTACTTACCGTTTTAGAGATGCATCTTCTCCATAGCTTGCGGGTATGGTCTTCTGGTCTGGGCGTTCCTATCTGATTGACAGGCTTCTGACAGGCTTCCGACGGTCGCATACATTGCGTCACGAGTAGGCGAAAGAAGCTGAACGCCGGTTCGGATCTATACGGCGCCTGCGCACCGTCGTTCGGCTACTTTCGGAAAATCGTGACGCGTCGAAAGCCTGTCAATCAAATAGGAACGCCCAGTCCCGAAGACCATACCCGGAAGCGACGGAGAAGATGCATCTCTAAAACGGTAAGTACTGCTTCGATTGTAAAAAAAAACACCCGATTCCCCTTGACAAAACGAGCCTCAATCTAATGCTAAAAAAAAGGTTTTTGGGTGAACCACCCCTTTAAGGACCGCCGCATGTACATTTACGTCGGCAGAATGGCACAGGCAGGCACATCAACGTATATATACGTTGCTGCCTTGACGTGGGTCGGGGGTCCGATCGGGACCCCCCCGGTACATGCGGTGGTCCGGTTTGCTGTGCGAGCGATCCGGGATGAGGGGGCGGCTATTCGTTTTTGTCCGCCCCCTCCGGATCGCTCCCAGCCAATCTGCGCGCTCCCCGCCGTGTCACTTCCTCCTCCTGTGTAAACACAGGAAGAGGGAAGTGATGTGATCTCTGCTCTCGGCGGTATTTTCAATGGCCGCTGAGGAGAGATCACATCGCATAGTAAGTCTGCACAACACTACACTGACACCAGTACACGCAGGCACACTTAACCCCTTGCGATCACCCCCCCTCCCCCTGTCACAGTGTCACTGAATGCAGTAATCATATATGTATGATTACTGTATTTAGTGTCAGTGTGACAGTCAGTCAGTGTTAGGTTCAGGGTAACCCCACGTACCCCCCTAATAAAGTTTTAACCCCTTGATCACCGCCCTAGTTAACCCTTTCACTCCCTATTGCCAGCGTCACTAAGCGATCATTTTTCTGATCGTTGTATTAGTGTCGCTGTTCCCGCTAGGTAGCTATTTTTTTTTATTGATAAAGACGTGGCTAAATACATTTTGGCCTAAATGTTTGACTAAAATTTAGTTTGATTTTTCTTATAACAAAAAGTAAAAAATATTTTTTTTTTTCAAAAATGTCACTTTTTTTTTGTATATAGCGCAAAAAATAAAAATCGCAGAGGCGATCAAATATCACCAAAAGAAAGCTCTATTTGTGGGAAGAAAAGGACGCAAATTTTGTTTGAGAGCCACGTCGCATGTCCGCGCAATTGTCAGTTAAAGCGACACAGTGCCGAATGGCAAAAAGGGCCCTGGTCCTTTACCTGCATTTTGGTCCGGGTCTTAAGTGGTTAACAAATAAACTGAAAAATTGGGCGTGCAAAATTATGCAGCCCCCTTAAGTTAATACTTTGTAGCGCCACCTTTTGCTGTGATTACAGCTGTAAGTCGCTTGGGGTATGTCTCTATCAGTTTTGCACATCGAGAGACTGAAATTTTTGCCCATTCCTCTTTGCAAAACCGCTCGAGCTCAGTGAGGTTGGATGGAGAGTGTTTGTGAACAGCAGTTTTCAGTTCTTTCCACAGATTCTCGATTGGATTCAGGTCTGGACTTTGACTTGGCCATTCTAACACCTGGATATGTTTTATTTGTGAACCATTCCATTGTAGATTTTGCTTTGTTTTGGATCATTGTCTTGTTGGAAGACAAATCTCCGTCCCAGTCTCAGGTCTTTTGCAGACTCCATCAGGTTTTCTTCCAGAATGGTCCTTTATTTGGCTCCATCCATCTTCCTATCAATTTTAACCATCTTCCCTGTCCCTGCTGAAGAAAAGCAGGCCCAAACCATGATGCTGCCACCACCATGTTTCACAGTGGGGATGGTGTGTTCAGGGTGATGAGCTGTGTTGCTTTTACGCCAAACATAACGTTTTGCATTGTTGCCAAAAAGTTTGATTTTGGTTTCATCTGACCAGAGCACCTTCTTCCACATGTTTGGTGTGTCTCCCAGGTGGCTTGTGGCAAGCTTTAAAGAACACTTTTTATGGATATCTTTAAGAAATGGCTTTCTTCTTGTCACTCTCCAATAAAGGCCAGATTTGTGCAGTATATGACTGATTGTTGTCCTATGGACAGTCTCCCACCTTGGGAAATTCTTGGGAATTTTTTTTGTATCCAAATCTGGCTTTAAACTTCTCCACAACAGTATCTCGGACCTGTCTGGTGTGTTCCTTGTTCTTCATGATGCTCTCTGCGCTTTAAACAGACCTCTGAGACTATCAAGTGCAGGTGCATTTATACGGAGACTTGATTACACACAGGTGGATTCAATTTATCATCATTACTCAATTAGGTCAACATTGGATCCTTCAGAGATCCTCACTGAACTTCTGGAGAGAGTTTGCTGCACCGAAAGTAAAGGGGCTGAATAATTTTGCACGCCCAATTTTCAGTTTTTTATTTGTTAAAAAAGTTTAAATATCCAATAAATTTCGTTCCACTTCACGATTGTGTCCCACTTGTTAATTCTTCACAAAAAATTATAGTTTTATATCTTTATGTTTGAAGCATGAAATGTGGCAAAAGGTCGCTAAGTTCAAGGGGGCCGAATACTTTCACAAGGCACTATATATATATATATTACTTCATTTTAATCATCTTATTATTTGGCACGGAAAACATCCCTTTCTATTTCACATATGCAGGATTTTTTTTGCTGATTACTTTTTTTTATTTTATTCAACATTGATTTCAGACTGGTGTGTGTGTTTTTTGTTTTTTTTCCAATATTTTATAGATTTACACATACATACATACATACATACATACATACATACATACATACATACATACATACACACATACTTACATACACACATACATACACATATATATATATATATATATGTATAATATATATTCCACCTTTACATTTCATGGTCTGAAAGGTGTCTAGCTGAAGCTTTAAAAAAAACGTCCAGTTTACCTTATTTTCCAAAATATGGCTAACTGTTCAATAAATGTTAGCAAACAAGAACTGCTATAGTTGCAATATTTGGTATTGTATTGATGTTATAAAGTTAATTCACTTAAATGTATTTAATACATTTAAATCAAGCTTTACTGTATTTTAATAAATAAAAATTACCTTTTTTACAATGTTTAAATATTGTGCTTTAGATAATATATTTTGCCACCTACTTAGAGTAATATTCAATCTGTTAATTCTGGCGATGTTATAAACACAAATAAAAAATAATTTAAAAAGGGAAATGTTTTTTTTTTTTTTTTTTTCATTTTAGTTTTTTTTAAACCCGTATACAAATAGTAAAGATTCACTAATTTGTATTTTTGCAAACACTAATAGAAAATGTAGTCTGCTATAAAATGCATTAATCTACAGAGCTTTACTCTGATTGTGAACTATATTTTTTTGCAATTACCAGGAAAAAAAATGATGCAGAACAATACAATAAAAAATGATTATTCATAATGGATCAAAAATAATGTCAAACCTCGCCTCTTCTTTTGCAGTATTAATATACAACTGTAATTCACAGCCACAGAAAGATTAATAAGTAATAAACATCATCTCAGCTAATCCATATTCCAGTTTAAGTTTCAGCGACAAGCCTTCTCCTAAGGGATGTGCATATTCTTTCTGAGGTTAGGTGATGAGCAATGTTCCCTGAGGATGGGCATTGTAAAAAACAGTCTTGATTTTGTACAGGCTAATCTAGGCTCTGTTCCTCCATCTATCATGGCAAAGTGTGACTGATCTTTTATGCAGATAGCTGGCTTATTAGGCATTGTAGCTGTACGCACTAATGTCTCGGTTGGAATCTTTAGGGGGATTTTTTTATTTTTTTATCCTACCGTCTGAGCTATAAAAATGAATAATGATTACTACGTAGCTTTTAAGAACAAAGAAAGCCACCGCATTTTATCAGTGTCAGATGTCTTAGATCCTGACAGCGTGATGGCTGCCGGTGAATAAGGCTGCTGATTTTGGGTTAAGTAGTGGTGTAACAGATATACATTAAAAATATAATAACAGAAGGAATACTGTCATCACCCACTTGGAAGCATTTTATTGGCAGGACTAAAATTACAGTCTAAGGATCTTTCAGTAGCTACATTTTGTAATAAATGGTTATCGGGCAAAGCCAGTGGCAGTTAATGGGATTATACAGCAGGCAACATGAGCAATCGTCTGAATCTCAGAAGAGCTACTCAAATCCTCCTTATTTAACCTCATGCTGTACTGTGTTACAATTATGTTCACTTCAGTGCTATTTTTTAATGCCATTAGATCCAATTGCCTCTTATTTTATTTTTTAAAAGAAGGGAAAAGTTTCCAGTTAAACATTTTATTCATTTACAACAAATACGATTATTATATTTTTAGTTATTGTTCGGTTATTAAATAAGACTTAATTTAGAGAAATTCAGGTTTTATTCAGTTTACTGTATAATAAGTGTAAACAAATTATTGTATGTCAAGTGCTGATATTGTTTTTGGAGGAGGACTAGGTCCATGCAGTGAAGATTTATCAGTCAATGAAGTTGTCCAGCATGTTAATTTTTTATTTGAGAGCCCGATCTCAACAAATTGGCAAAATGCAGACCTTCACATTGCTGAAACATCTTTTTGTCTATGATGGTTCTGAAACTTTATCTCTCGACAAAACGTGTGTGTTTTTTTTATTTATTTAATACAATTCTTGACAAGCCATAAAACCTTTTTATTAACATCTTTATCGCAGTTTACCAGTTGGGAAGATTAACCCTTTTGATCCTGATAACCATTATTATAAACTAAATGAGGGAAAACAAAATTTTTAAAGTGGTTGTCTATGGAACGGGGGTTAAGGACACATGAAATTGTGGGTGTCTGTTCTGGTAACAGAGTTCTAAGTGTGGACTTGCTTTTTTTTTATTTCTGTTTTCTCTAGATAGTGATACAAAAAATCTCCAACTAAACAGTCAAAAAAATCCTGTTGATCATGCATACACTTTGTAATAAGATTAGGTCTGAAGTCTATCGGCCTGGATACCAATGTAAAAGTAAAAAGAAGTTGCGTTGCTAGAAGGAATAGCGAACTGTCATTTCTGCTTTGTGATTATTTAGTGAATAAAAAATATCAGATTTGTCTTTGTACGGGGTGAAAGATATCCCTGTATGTATGGCCTGCTGATCAAAATACATTAGATTGCATTTTTTCTTTCCAATAACTTCAGTGTCAAGACAAGGTTATCCAGTGCCCAGGACAAAGATGCCAAACTGTGCCTACACCCCTGGGTCACACACCATTTTCTGCAACTGGACACTGTACTAGTCTCCTTACCAGCCTGTGGCTCTAGCTTTACCACCTGTGTTTTTACATGGACCTGGGTGTGTTCAGTGACATCAGGGGACCTTCCTTCTCTGTGCTATCTGCCAGTCTGTGATGGAATTGTTAAAAGTGCTGGACCAATCGGGCAAAACAGAAGATGGGACATGCGTGTGATGAGGAAGACACTGTTCGCCTTGCGAAGCCTAAGGGTCCTAACCAACAGCACCCCACAGATGCCAAACACTACCGCTGGATTTTAAATTGCAACACCATGGGTTTACTTTAATTGAAGAAAGTTCAATTACTAAAACAAGTGCACTTTAAAGCATCACTGTAAGATGTACGTTTAGCACTGCTCAGTACACAGACAGGAGACCCCCCCCCCCCACCTTGTTAATAAAATAATTGGTCCCCCCTACACAAATGTGTGTGTGTGTGTGTATGTGTGTATATGTGTGTGTGTGTGTGTGTGTATATATATATATATATATATATATATATATATATATATATATATATATATATATATATATATATAAATGTTGTGTGTGTATAATTTTATATATAATAAAATCTCACTCTCTCTCACACACGCACACACACACACACCCCGTGCCTTGAAAAAGTATTCACACCCTTAAAATTTTCCACATTTTGTCATGTTACAACCAAAAATGTATTTTATGTGATAGACCAAAACAAAATGGCACATAATTGTGAAGTGGAAGGCAAATTATATTCAGCCCCCTTTGCTCTAATATCCCTAACTAAAATCTAGTGGAATCTGTCCACAGGACAACTATTAGTCATGCACTTCAAAAATCTGGCCTTTTATGGAAGCGTAGCAAAAAGAAAGCCATTGCTAAAAAAGAGCCATAACCAGTCCTGTTTGCAGTTTTTGTGAGAAGCCATGTGGGGACACGGCAAACGTGGAAAAAGGTGCTCTGGTCATCTGGTCAGATGAGACCATAATTATTTTTTTTGGCCTAAAAGCAAAAGGCTATGTGTGTCGGAAAACTAACACTGCACATCACCCTGAACACACCATCCTCACCTGGAAACATGTTGGTGGCAACATCAAGTTGTGGGGATGCTTTTCTTCAGCAGGGACAGGGGAAGTTGGTAAGGGTTGATGGGAAGATGGATGGAGCCAAATACAAGGCAATTTCAGAAGAAAACCAGTTAGTCTGCAAACGACTTGAGACTGGGACGGAGGTGTACCTTCCATCAGGATGACTCTAAACATAAAGCCAGAGCTACAATGGAATGGTTTAGATCAGGGGTCTCAAAACTACGACCCTCCAGCTGTTGCAGAACAACACATCCATGAGGCATTGTAAAGCTCTGACATTCAGACATGACTAGGCATGATGAGAATTGTAGTTCCTGAACAACTGGAGGTCCGTAGTTTGGAAACCCTTGTTTAGATCAAAGCGTATACATGTGTTAGAATGGCCCAGTCAAAGCTCAATTGAGAATCTGTAGCAAGACTCTTATATACATATTTTTTTTAAAGTCAACAGCTACGAACACTGTAGCTGCTGACTTTTAATAAGGACACTTACCTGTCCTAGGCGCCCGCGATGTCGGCCCCCCCTGACGGCGATTGCTTGGTCCTGGCACCTCCATCCTCACTAAGGGAAAAAGGCAGTGAAGTCTTAAGGATTCACTGCCCGTTTCCTACTGCGCATGCGCGACTCGCGCATCGCTTTGTGAATGAGCGGCTGCCTTCTGGGATACACACAGTTCCCAGAAGGCAGCGCACCCCATTCACCAGAAGACAACGCGACGGAGGACAAGGAAAAAGACCACCGCAGTGGAGAAAGAGGCATAAGAGCTAGTTGGGCATAGCAACCGCCCTTTCTGGTGAGTATAAACCCCTTTTTTTTTTGGGGAAAAATAAATTTTGGTGTAACTCCACTTTAAAGTGCTGTTCAGGTGCTCTCCATCCAATATGACAGACCTTGAGCTATTTTGCAAAGCAGAATGGGCAAAAATGTCACACTTTTTTTTTTTTTTTAAATGTGCAAAGCTGGTAGAGACACCTCCAGAAAGACTTGCAGCTGTAATTGCAACGAAAGGTGGTTCTACAAAGTATTGACTCAGGATAGCTGAATACAAATGCACTACACGCTTTTCACATGTTTATTTGTAATATATTTTGAAAACCATTTATCATTTTCCCTCCACTTCACAATTATGTGTCACTTTGGGTTGGTCTATCGCATAAATTCCCAATTATGTTTTTGGTTGTAACATGACAAAATGTGAAACATTTCAAGGGGTATGAATACTTTCTCAAGGCTATGTGTATGTGTATGTATATATGTATGTGTGTGTGTGTGTGTATGTATGTATGTATGTATGTATGTAATATATATATATATATACAGTGCAGAAAATAAGTATTTGAACACCCTGCTATTTTGCAAGTTCTCCCACTTGGAAATCATGGAGGGGTCTGAAATTGTCATCGTAGGTGCATGTCCACTGTGAGAGACATAATCAAAAAAAAAATTCCAGAAATCACAATTTATGAATTTTTTTAACTATTTATTTGTATGATACAGCTGCAAATAAGTATTTGAACACCTGAGAAAATCAATGTTAATATTTGGTACAGTAGCCTTTGTTTGCAATTACAGAGGTCAAACGTTTCTTGTAGTTTTTCACCAGGTTTGCACACACTGGAGGAGGGATTTTGGCCCACTCCTCCACACAGATCTTCTCTAGATCAGTCAGGTTTCTGGGCTGTCGACTGGCTGGAGACTGGCTAGGCGACGCCAGAACCTTGATATGCTTCTTACAGAGCCACTCCTTGGTTATCCTGGCTGTGTGCTTCGGGTCATTGTCATGTTGGAAGACCCAGCCTCGACCCATCTTCAAAGCTCTAACTGAGGGAAGGAGGTTGTTGCCCAAAATCTCGCAATACATGGCCCCGGTCATCCTCTCCTTAATAAAGTGCAGTCGCCCTGTCCCATGTGCAGAAAAACACCCCCAAAGCATGATGCTACCACCCCCATGCTTCACAGTAGGGATGGTGTTCTTGGGATGGTACTCATCATTCTTCTTCCTCCAAACACGGTTAGTGGAATTATGACCAAAAAGTTCTATTTTGGTCTCGTCTGACCACATGACTTTCTCCCATGACTCCTCTGGATCATCCAAATGGTCATTGGCAAACTTAAGACGGGCCTTGACATGTGCTGGTTTAAGCAGGGGAACCTTCCGTGCCATGCATGATTTCAAACCATGACGTCTTAGTATTACCCACAGTAACCTTGGAAACGGTGGTCCCAGCTCTTTTCAGGTCATTGACCAGCTCCTCGCGTGTAGTCCTGGGCTGATTTCTCACCTTTCTTAGGATCATTGAGACCCCACGAGGTGAGATTTTGCATGGAGCCCCAGTCCGAGGGAGATTGACAGTCATGTTTAGCTTCTTCCATTTTCTAATGATTGCTCCAACAGTGGACCTTTTTTCACCAAGCTGCTTGGCAATTTCCCCGTAGCCCTTTCCAGCCTTGTGGAGGTGTACAATTTTGTCTCTAGTGTCTTTGGACAGCTCTTTGGTCTTGGCCATGTTAGTAGTTGGATTCTTACTGATTGTATGGGGTGGACAGGTGTCTTTATGCAGCTAATGACCTCAAACAGGTGCATCTAATTTAGGATAATAAATGGAGTGGAGGTGGACATTTTAAAGGCAGACTAACAGGTCTTTGAGGGTCAGAATTCTAGCTGATAGACAGGTGTTCAAACACTTCTTTGCAGCTGTATCATACAAATAGTTAAAAATTCATAAATTGTGATTTCTGGAATTTTTTTTTTTTGATTATGTCTCTCACAGTGGACATGCACCTACGATGACAATTTCAGACCCCTCCATAATTTCCAAGTGGGAGAACTTGCAAAATAGCAGGGTGTTCAAATACTTATTTTCTGCACTGTGTATATATATATATATATATATATATATATATATATATATATATATATATATATATATATATATATATATATATTATATTCAAGGGAGAAGGTAGTCCATAACCATAACCTTCCCCTTTCCTCCTCGGTTCCCCCCGGGATTCTGTCTTCACTCCCTGGTTCACCACCTGAGTGAATCTGGGAGGGTGAATTCTGACAGAGATCGCCAGTGAAGTGCTGAGATTGCGCCTTCATAAACTGTTCATTTCTGTGTCAGTCAATGACCGCTTCTCTGTGTGCGGAGATGACCGGCGGAAAACATGTTCTCCCCCAATCATCTCCGTTTCATAAACCGTTAATGAAGATCAGCGCGATCCTCCTTTGGGGGAAAATGAACTGATATTAGGCTCTGCGTTTTAGTGAGTTACCTATAATGTATTTATTTTGAGATAAAATTAAGCAAAACGTTTATTATGGAATTGCCATTCGCCAAATACGAGCTATGTTTTACAGAATTGCCATCAGTACTTTGCAGAGAGCATGGAAAACCGCTTGGTATTTTAAAAAGACTATGGGCCAGATTCAGGAAAGGTTACGCTGGCGGATCGAGTGATCCGCCAGCCTAACTGTGGCTTTGAGCCGGCGTTTCTGTTTTCTGTAACCAGAAAACAAGAAACGCCGGGTTGAAGTTCCGATGCGAGCAGCGTAACTGAGTTTCGCCATCGCATCGTTACTTCAACTTAAAAATGGCGCCGGGGGCGTTCCCGCCGATTTACGCTCAAAAAATATGTTAATGAGCGGAAATCGGCAATTCACGATCGAAATCCGGCGCGACGCAATGACGATACGACGTTTCCGGACGGGATACGCGGCGCATAGATATACCTACATGGGGCTGGAGTATCCTATGTTAGGTATAGGCGTCGTCATCGCGTCGGAAAAAAAAAAAAAAAAACGTCGCTTGCGTAAAACGGTCATGAATGGGAATGTGACGTCATTGACGTTCATTCACAGATTTTGGAGCATGCGCACGGGGATGTTTTGACACTCGACGCATGCGCAGTACGTTGGCGGCGGGATCGCGCGTAGTTAGCATACTACACGCCCCGTACCCGCGACATTTGAATTCCGCCGGCTCATTTGTGATGCGCTGCCGCAACTTTAGGAGCAAGTGCTTCGTGAATGACAGCACTTGCTCCTAAAATTTCGGCAGCGCAACGCAAATCAAAAGCGTTACTCCAGAGCAAAGATGCTCTGGAATACGTGAATCTGGCCCTATATCTTCTGGGTATTTGAGATACAAGGCTATAGTTTCTGCTGGGTTTTCAAATGTATTCAAATTTATCTGTGTCTCTTGTGTATTATACTGACATTCATTTTTCTTCCTCCTACTGCAGAGAAGAGAAATGGGCAAGAAAGATGCTTCAGCTACAAAAACACCAGTCGATCAATATCGTAAACAGATAGGTAGGCTTTTATCAATAATTTAATGCCAATATAACAGTGTGTTCATATCCTGTGTTACTATATTCTAGCATTTCTCAACACTCAAAAAAAGAATTCAGCCAAAATTGCATTCTGTCTCCTAAATAACGAGGGCTTCTTTTAAGTGTATTGCTTCTGTGTTTAATTGTAAGCATCGCTAAGTGGCTCTGTAGTTGATTACTGATGTGGAGCTAAACTTGCCCATGTCCACACTCCTGTGTAAAATGGTCACGCATAAAAAAAATTTCCTATGACATCAGCTTGGTAATACTTATACAAACTGCAGTTATATTTGACATTTCAGTGTAGGCTTACTAGAAAAATCAGCTTTTTCATTTTGTTGGTTCTGCCTGTCATCTCTTTTCACAACTTACTCGATTCCCAGCAGACTTTGCAGCTT
This sequence comes from Rana kukunoris, assembly GCA_029574335.1. Taxonomy (NCBI): domain Eukaryota; kingdom Metazoa; phylum Chordata; class Amphibia; order Anura; family Ranidae; genus Rana; species Rana kukunoris. The sequence continues at coordinate 410,599,799 of CM056053.1, read as the reverse complement.
CTCCTCTGCTGTTTAACTTTAATTTCTTGGGACTACCTTCCCCACGGTACTTTGTTTGCAAGCTGTGATTCCTGTACGGACTCTGCGAGTAGGCAGGCTTTGTGAATTCTGTGACACAGCAGTGCCTATTTAAAGGGCATAGTGGATACTGTCACAGAATTCAAGGTAGTAAATGTGTGTAAAAAAGTAAATTTACAAACGTCAAGATCATTTAGGTTAAAAGGAGTAGACTAGAAAAAATTGAATTGCAATGTAGGAATAATTATTTTACATTCTGATCATAGATGAGTCTTGAATATCTGGGTGCCATTCATGGTTGTATCTTGCCATGTTTTGGGTAATGTGTTAAAAAATATGATTTCACTCAAGTAGTACCTTTAAAAAAAAAAAAGTACTTTTTTGCTTAACCACTTCAGGTTCGCAATATATACATACATTGCGGCTTTGAAGTGGTTTATCAGGATTATAGCTGAAGATATCTGCCATAACCCCCCCCCCCCCCCAGTTTTTTTTCCAGCCGGCAGCTGGCTTTCTCATAAAAGTGCTCCAAGCGACTCTTGAGCAACTGGAACGCTTTCAGAAGTGGTCGGAGCGGATGACCCCCCCCCCCCTTCCCCTGCCAGTGTTTCTCAGGCTTACCATTTCTGCCAGGTCACCCCAATAAATGATCAGTAGGTGTTCCCGGCTAGTCCCAGAGGCAATCCGAGTAGATCCACTTTAATCGTCTCTATGACCTTGGAGGACAAATTCATTACATCACTTCCAGTCTAGGCTGGAAGTAAACATTTATTTTTTTTAAAGCAAAAGATCAAAAATATTTTTGACCCCAGATCTCTTCATAAAGAGGATTCTCTTTTCTATTACAAGGGATGTTTACATTCCTTGTAATAGGAATGAGTGATCCAAAAAAAAAAAAAGTTAAAGGAACAGTGTAAAAATTGGGAAACAAAAATAAAGCACCCCCCCCCCTATCCCTCTGTGCTCGTGTGCAGAAGCGAACACTTGCGCAAGTCGGGCACGCATATGTAAACAGATATTTGCACCACACATGTAAGGTATCGCTGCAAATGTAAGAGCCTCCTCTGTAACTCTACACATGTAACCTGTAAAGGTGTTTAAAGCATCGCTTATGGAGATTTTAAAGTACTGTAGTTTGTCGCCATTCCATGAGTGTGCGCAATTTTTAAAGTGTGGCATGTTTGGTATCTACGTAGCATAACCTCTTTCACATTTTACAAAAAAGTCTTGTATATAGTGTGTGGTGTGGTTTTTTCGTTTTTTTTTTTTATTCATTTTAAGTGCGTTTCTTTCCAAAAGAATTGTTTGCAAAACAGCTGCACACATACCGTTTGACATAAAAAATTGCAATGATCTCTATTTTGTTCCCTAGGGTCTCTGAAAGTAAAAATAAAAAAATGTTTGGGGGGTTATAAGTCATTTTCTAGCAAATAAAAAAGGGCAGAAAAAGCTTGGTCTTAAAGTGGTTAAATTCCTCCTAAAAAATGCAGCATACTTCCCTGGTATGTGAGGGCACCTAGGTATTTCAATTTTTTACAGTCTCATAGCTGTGTACCTGCAGTGGGAGATCTAAGGCACTGCTGCCTCTGACTGCTAGTCCTAGGAGATCTGAAGTGAGATTTGGTAATGTCAGTGGATTTTAACCCTTTATCGGCTGCTAGCGGGGGTCAATACTGCACCATTAGAGGCCGAATCCCACGGCAAATCCCACGGTATAGCGCTGCTATTTTTAGCGGCGCTATACCGCCACCAGGGTATCCTTGCTAAAGATTTTGACATGAGGAAGCAAAGCCCTACTTGAGTCTTGAAACCAAGTAAATGTGCAGGACAAGGCATTAGAAGTCTGTAATGGGAAAATATCAGATGCCAGTAGATCACCACGGTGAAGACTAATCGTTTGCCTTCCCTTTTTTTTTTTTAAGGAGCAGTGGATTTCAATTTTTACAATAAGTCTGTCTTAGTATATCCTAAAATCTGCCTGTGTGATATTAATGCATAAAGCATGGTAAAGGTATCTGGAAGCTACAATGTATGTGATAAGTATGTGGACTGTTTTAATCAAAGTGCTCTAGAATACAGTATTGAGGTTTGATTTATTTAAAGTCATATAGGCTGTACTTTGCAAGGGGATATTTCCCAGATCTCTGCTGACTTCCATCTATATTTATTTATTACAGGTACTTGTATAGTGCTGTCAATTTTAAGCAGTGCTTTAGATATATATTGTACATTGCCATCAGTCCCTACCCTCAAGGAGCTTCCAATCGTAAGGCCCCTAACTCACATTCATACTTGCATATACTAGGGCCAGTTGTAGACAGGAGCCAATTGATCTCTCATTATGTCTTTGGAGTGTGGGAGAAAACCAGAGTTACTGGAGGAAACCCATGCAGCCACAGGGAGAACATGCAAACTCCAAGCAGGTAATGTTGTGGTTGGTATTCGAATCGGTGACACTAGTGATGTTGGGCAGAAGTGAGCGCCACTTAGCCACTGTGCCACCCTATCTATAATCATTTGTTGGCAAAAATGCTGATATTTATTTCCCCTGCATTGGATACTGCAATTCCCTGTGATTGAGTATTCTTTTCAAAGTGAAACTTCACCACATTCACCAAGCTCTGGAACAAATTCCCTTGCAAAGTGCAACTTCCCTTGCAAAATTAACAATCTATCTCCCTTTAGTAAATCAACCCCATTGTGTATTTTACTAGCCACTCCGAAACCTGATGGATGACAGAGTTTTAATTCCACTGTATTTGTCAATCATTTCCTACCAGTTCATATTTAAAATAACCATGAGGAAATGACGCAAGAATCAGATGCCAGAAATAAAAATAAAAATACAGATTGCACATGCTTGAAAGTAACTCAAACATTTTAAAGATATTCCCTTTTAAAGCTAAATAAAAAATGTACATATTTCTTTCTTTACTTGACTCGCAAGCTCCATACATGAAAGCTGCTTGTGAAAGGCACATTCATGAATATAAAAGGGTTATGCAGTCATTTTTCTACATTCAAATCTCTTATTTATGTCACCTGCAGTCTTGCCTAAATCTTCAAACAATTCTCTCCAGGCTGGGAAGAAAACACGAGGCCCCACAAGAGATTTCTATCTGTTCACAGAATTTCTAACTAAATAAAAATCTGCCGAGGCTAGTGTTAAGAGTTGGAAGATGCTCGATAAATAAGGTCAGAAAATGCTAGGTTGACAAAACTGAGAACATTAAATTGGTTTGGGATTTCTTTATAGATCAAGACTTTTCCGTGTTTGCAAGACTACAGTTCTAATTAATTTCCTGTTAACTTTACTGGGTAAGTTGCAACACAATTTAAAGGGAAACTACCCTTTTTTAGCACTTGCTTATTGTGAATTTTTCTTTTTACTGAAGCTTCACATATACAGTGCATCCGGAAAGTATTCACAGCGCTTTACTTTTTCTACATTTTGTTCGGTTACTTATTTTAAAATGGATAAAACGTATTTTCCTCAAATTCTACAAACCGTTTGTTTGTAATCTTTGCTAATTTATTAAAAAATTGAGTCCACCCCTCACATTTTTGTAAAAAAAATGTATGTCTTTTCAAAGGGCATATTAAAAAGTAATATCATTTTACATTATTGGAATGTACGCATGTGGCTCGAGTCATCACATAAGTCATGTCTGTGCAGGTATTCGGAGTGCTCAAGGTGCCTCCTTTTTCAGTCATTTATATTATAATAATATAATATAATATTAATATTATATTTTATATTAATATTATAATACCTCACCGGGATTGACTAAGCGGTATATAATGTATGTAGCTAAAGCTACATACAGTATTACCGCACATCCAGCAGGCATCCGAGCAGCTGACCCGGCATATAAGATGACTCCTGCTTTTTGGCCAGTTTTTTGAGCGTAAAAGGTAGTCTTATACGCTAGCAAATACAGTAGTGCCCCCTCATACACCCTTTCCAATTCATAGGGGGTTGGTTGTAAACCTGTGTGTTTTTTTTTGCCTCCACTGTGCAGTTCTTTTTGCACAACGTGGCCCTGATTATCGTCTTCTGTGGTCCCCCAATGGCGCTTGTGGCTCCTCCTCGCATTGGTAAACCTCCTAGGAGAAGCGCTCTCCTTGGGGGTTACTATGCAGGCGTGCTGCCGAGTCCAGCATTTTGGGTCCATAGACACAGAATGCCAGACTGGCCCCTGCCCCCCGGCACCCACGTTATTGGTTTCGATTGACAGCAGCGGGAGCCAATGGCTTCGCTGCTTTCAGTCTATCCAATCAAGAGCCAAGAACCCCAGGCCAGAAAGGTAGAGCGCATCTCCGGTGTGGGAACGAATGGGCTCAGGTGAGTAAAACAGGAAGGGGGCTGGTCAGTGATGGAAGTTTTTTCGCTTCAATGCATAGGATACATTAAGGTGAAAAACCAGAAGGGTTTTCAACCCCTTTTTAATACGTCTGAGGGTCGTAAATACACAAACTGGTGCATATTTGTGTATACTTTGCTAAGTGAGAGGCAGTCTGATTACATATTTGCTTGATCAATAATCCCCTATGATAGTTAGTGTTTTATGATTTTGTCATAAAATACTAGTGTGAGAAGCCTCAGGTAGATACTGTCATTGTAACTCCTGAGCACATATTAATTCTTAAGCAGTAAAGCTTTAGTGACAATGGGCCATGGCTGTAGAACTGGTGTCCTGACCAGAAGCCAAACTTCTATCTTTTCTATTACGGTAACTTTTATCTGTTTTTAGATCAAATGATACCCCTGCATGTGTGGTGTGCAGGCATGAATATCCTATGGAAGAATGGAATATTTGATCATTAGACTGTATGCAGCCAACACGACTAGGCCTTGGACCTTGCAGTTTGGCCAGTCTGTCGTGTTTATTTAAAGTCGATCAAACATCATAATAAAAAAAAAGACCGAAGTGAAAAAGTTAGTTTTTTCTTAAAGATTTAAAACTTTTCTGTACTAAAGAAGAAAATATCTTGTTATTAATGACATTAATGTATCATTTTCCGTGCATAGCTGGAGACTGAATGCTGAGAACATTTTGTTTGCCTCTTAAGTACAACCAATTGATTATCTAGCAGCCATTAAATGTAATATGTCAACTTAAAGCTTCCAGCACGTTGTGTATCCTAAACGAAAGTGGTTCTCAGGCACTTAATGTTGTGTAAAATTATGTGCTTCTGCAGATGTATTATTGCTGTCACACTGTCCCACTTCTTAAGATTGAAAGATTGTCCAGTTACTCTATTTTATGTGCCAATCCTTATGAATAAAGTATAGACTTTCTTTTATGTTAATCCATTTTAAGGGTGCTGTATATGTACCCCAAACACCTATAATCATAGAACATTTTCATCCATCTTTGTAAAGCATTGCACACCCTGCTTTGTTCAATGGTTTGCTGTATATTATGTAGCTGAACACAAATTGTTGACATGGAATGAATGAAGAACATTTTCTGTAAGCACATTATTATACTAATATATGCAAAATAGCGAGCTGAGACCATTCAGCTTTGCAAAGCTAGATTATGGCTAAAAATTGAGTTTTCAGTCGGTAAAATGTTTTTTTTTTTTTTTTTTTAAATATGTTTTTATTAAGGAAGTTACACATCAGAGTAAATACATAACAGGACATGTAGACATTTTTGAGGACATTCATGGTAGAAGAACAGTATATAGAGAAGTCCTCATAGAAAAATTAAGGGGAGGGCATAGGCTCAGGGGTATATGGAGTAAATGGAATAGTCCTTCCAAAACAAGAGGGGGGGGGGGTAGGGGGGGAGGGAGGGATGGTTAGAGATTTTCAGTCCCGTGGGGGATCCTGGTAAAGAGAGGACATTTTCTCAAAGTTCAGTCTCTCCGCGGGAGTAAAAGTGTGCAACAGAAAGGGATTCCATAGGTGATAGAAGCGGTTTTTGCTCCGTTCGTGGGTCAGGTCCGTGTTGAGCCTGTCCTTGTATAAGAGCTGCAACAGTTCCTTTTTGACTTGAGCAGTGGTCGGGCAGTCAGCAGAAATCCACTTCTGGAGGATCGCTCTCCGGGCAAGCAAGAGGCATATCAGGGTCCAATTCCTGCTCGGGGGTGTGGTAGGGGAAGACCAGGGAAGCAGTAGGGGGTCCCAATAGCCGAAAATAAGTAGTAGCAGGTCCTTGGGTATGCGCAACAGGGTGACGTCAAAAATGTATTGGATGACTTGGTCCCAGAATCTGGCTATGAGGGAGCAGGACCAGAACCTGTGAGCCAAGTTGGGTGTGGGTTGTTTACAGAGGGGGCATTCTGGGGAGGCATGGGCTCGGCTGAAGGGGATGTGGGCCCGGTGAACAATTTTGATCTGCGTCTCTCTCCATATCTCGTTAGGGATAAGTTTGTGGACGGTGGTGAGGCCGTGGAGGAGCTTCCCCACCAGCTCAGGGTCGGGGAAGTCCTTCGACCAGTTGGCCGCTGATGTTGATGCCAGGGGGGGGGTGTTGTGCAGGAGGAGGGGACGGTAAATGTCCGATACCTTGTACGAGGCCCGGGAAATAAGAGTGTCGGTGAGGGAGCTCTGTGTAAGGAAAGGACTGAAACGCCGTTGGCACGCATACGCGCGCATGCGCGCCTACCTGGAACGCAAAATACATTGTTGACCAATGGCGCGCATTTGCGCGCGCATGCGCGCATCCACCAACCGCAACAGCGCACTTCCGCGCATGCGCGGGTGCGGCGGACGGCGCGCTCACGCAGGGGGCGTTCCTGATCCCCTCTCAACCTATTTAAAGGACGCTCTGATGTCTGGGCGGTGCTGACCGGTCTTCTATGATTCCTGAACTCCTGACGCCTGTATACCTCACCACGATACCTGTTTAAACTACCTGGCTTGTGACCTTGACCTTGCTCCTGCTAAACCCTTGTATACTCTGCTGCCTGCCTGCTGACGACCCGGCTTGTGACCTCGACCTTGTTCCTGCTAAACCCTTGTATACTCTGCTGTCTGCCTGCTGACGACCCGGCCTGTGACCTTTGACCTCGCCTCTGCTCGATCCCTTGTACTTCACTGCCTACCTGCTGCCAACCGGCCATCCTAAGACTCCTGCTTCCAAGGCTCCCGCCACGGGTCCTCCTGATTTGCTAGGGCCTCTAGCCCTGTGTCTGCTGCTCATCTGGGGTTCTCTGCCCTTCCTGCATCCGACGGCACTCAAGCAAATACCATCAGGCACTCGTGTTCCTCCTACCCGAACGCCATCTGTTTCACCCCCAGAGGGGTTCCGGGTTGGAGATACAAGAGAGGCCGACCTCTTCACATCAGACTCCTACCAGGTACGTGACACTCTGGAACCTTTTTCTATCATCCCGGCAGGTATTTATCAGAAAACTGAGGCATTGGATATACTGGAATACGTGTGATGGAGGGAGAGAGAATTTGTCCGCCAGGGCTCTAAAGCCCATGGGGCGGCCTGAAAGGGGGTCACACAATGAATAAAAAATTTTGATACCCTTATCATGCCAGTCGAGGTAAGGCTGGCTATCTAGGCCAGGTTGGAAGCTAGGGTTACCTAGGATTGGAAGATATCGTGAGATAGAGGATGGGATATTAAGGGCTTTCCTGACCTCTCTCCAGGCAATGACCGTGTCCCGGAGAAGGAGATTGTGTTGGAGGGGAGGGGGGGCAGATTTCCAGTGACAATGGAGAAGGGCCGTAAGGGAGAAGGGGCGGACCATCGCCGATTCCAAGGGGTAGTTCGAGCACCTGGAGGACTGGGAAATCCAATCCAGGCCCGTTCTCAATAGACATGCCAGGTTATATAGCCTGATGTTGGGAAGGGCAATGCCCCCCTCTCGTCTGGGAAGATGCAGTTTGGCAAATGCTATGTGCGCCCGCCTGCCACTCCAGAGGAACTTGGAAATGTCCGAATTTAGGGATTTGACGTCTTTATGGCGCAGAAGTAGTGGGATGGTTTGTAGTGGGTACAACAGGCGTGCGGAACTGACCATCTTGACCAGGTGGCATCTTCCCAGCAGTGAGAGAGGCAGGTCCATCCAGTTTCCCAGTTCTTGGGATATTTTGGTGAACAGGGGGGGGGTAGTTGAGATGGTATAGGGAGGAGGGCAATTTACCTATTTTTATTCCCAGGTAAGTGATATGAGACTTTGCAACAGTGAATAGCGAGCTCTGGGACCAAGAGGGGGCAGATAGAGAATCTATGGGGAGTATTTCGCTCTTATTATAGTTAATACGAAGCCCAGAGCATTGCCTGAATTTGTCAAAAGTGGTCTTGATCGTGGACATGTCAAGTGAGGGGCTGGATGTGAAAATAAGGACGTCGTCTGCAAATAGTGACGTGCGAAGGTCGTGGTCTCCGACACGTATGCCATGAAGGGGGGCGGTCTGGGTTAGGTGGCGGGACAGGGGTTCAAGCGCTATGTTGAAAAGGAGCGGGGAGAGCGGGCAGCCTTGCCTAGTGCCTTTGTGCAGCCTGAATTCCTCAGAGAGGAGGCCCGCAGCAACCACTCTCGCGGCAGGGGCAGTGTACATGGCCTCTACGAGGTGCGTGAAGGGGCCCAAGAAGCCCATTTTGGACATGACCATGGAGAGCCATTCGAAACTGACGGTATCGAAAGCCTTCTCCGCGTCTAAAGTGATGATGGCATGGTCTTCTGCCGGGTCATTTTTTGCGTGTTCGAGAGCCAGCATTACCTTCCTGATATTCATGGTGGCCGTCCTACCCTTTACAAAGCCCGATTGTGCGGGGTGGATCAGGGAGGGTATAATGGATGCCAGCCTAGTGGCCGCTATCTTGGAGAGGATCTTAACGTCAAGGTTTAAAAGTGAAATGGGCCTATAAGAGCCAGGTTCTAGGGGGTCTTTGCCCTTTTTCTCCAAGAGTTTTACGATGGCCTGATTGCCCGTAGGTAGGTAGGTCCCACCCGACCATATACGCTGGTAGACGTCGTGGAGGGGGGGAGACACAGTTGAACTAAAGGACTTATAAAATTCTCCAGTGAAGCCACCTGGGCCTGGAGCTTTGGAGGGGGCAAGCTGTTTGATGACGGATTGGACCTCCAGGATGGAGATAGGGGCATTGAGGGCTTCGAGTTGGGTGGGGGTTACCCGATCCAGGAAGATACGTTGTAGGAAATTGAGGGCCGTTGGCTTATCAATAGGGTCTGAGGCATACAGGGAGGAGTAGAATTGGCGCATAGTACAATTGATATCTTTCGGGGTGTTGTGTACGGAGCCCGACGGATCTCTGAGACATGATATGTGTCGGGCGGTTGGGTCCTTTGCTTAATCTGGAAAGGAGTCTACCTGCCTTGTTGCCAAACTTGTGGAGGGAGGCGTCTAGATGCGCCTTTTGGGTACGCTCGAGGGTGGCCGCCCGATTATCAAAGGCCTGCTTAGCAGCAAACCACGCGCTACGGTTGCTGGGGGAGTTATCGGTAGAGGACCCGCTGGGCCTGATGCAGTGTAGCGCTGGCCAGTTTGTAGCGTCTAAGTGTGTGTTTTTTGAAGGTAGCGGCGTAGGCTATTATGCAGCCCCTGAGGAAAGCCTTGCCCGCTTCCCAGAAAAGGTTAGGGTTGTCGGCGTGTAGGGCATTATCCGACGCGTATCCCGACCAGGCTTTTTCCAGGTGTTGTTGGAAATCTGAGTTGTTGTGAAGATAGGAGGGAAACCGCCAGATTTTGGGGTTGGAGGCTAGGCCAGGATCTTCAAGAGTGGTCGAGACCGGGGCATGATCCGAGATTGCGATGTCGTGTATGTCAGCTTCCGAGATCAGTGGGAGGAGAGAGTGAGAGCAGAAAAGGTAGTCCAGTCTCGTGAAGACATTGTGAGGGTGGGAGTAGAACGAGAATTCCCTATCAGCTGGGTGTCGTAGTCGCCATAAATCGTGAAGGTGCAGTGTGTCAATTGTGGATGCCAACAAGGTCTGGGTGGGAGGAGTCAATGGAGGACGGGAGTGTCTGGTAGAGGACCTGTCATCTGTCGGGTGCATAATGGAGTTGAAATCCCCTCCTATCAGGTGTGGGCAATCTGGCTCTCGAAGCGCCCAAGAGGTGAGGTCGCTAAAAAAAGTACTTGTGGGGCTGTTGGGGGCATACACATTGGTGATGTTTACAACCCTGGGTCCCAGTTGGATACGGGCAGAGGCGAATCGCCTCTCAGAGTCTGAATCTGAGGACAGTATCTTGCAGGGAAGGTTTTTGTTGACTAGGATTATTACCCCGGCTTTCCGACCGCATGAGTCAGAGCCGAGGACTGTGCCCACCCAGAGTTTCCGCAGCCGCGGGAAGTCGGGAGTGGACAGATGGGTTTCCTGAAGGAGGGCGATATCGGTCTTAAGCCTTTTAAGGTGACGCAGAACCTTCATTCTCTTATTGGGGGAACGGAGCCCTTTAACATTCCAGGAGACTATTCTCATGTTGGGAAAACTATCAGAGGGGTGTAGGCAGGATGCGGAGGCAAAGTAAGTGGGAGCATGGAGTATGGCAGAAGTGGGATACAAGGACAGCAAACGGAGTAATGGTTGACTGGGAGAGAGAACGGAGGTGTTAACGGATCCCTTAGTACGGGGAGAGAGCAGAGAAGCAGGGAAGGGGAGATGGGGGAGGGATGATGGGGACAAACATAGTAAACAACAACATTCGGGAACTTTTTTCCGCATGGAGCCACTGAATAGGCCAACTCCCAACCCAGGGCTCACTATGCAGCACTTAACCCGCAGCAACAAAAGGGGGGAGCCTAGGCAGCAGGAGCAATGCGTGGGGGGGGCAAGAGCTAAACAGGTATCCCTGCGGAAGAACAGAAGGGCCCACACATGACATATAAACGTATGTGAAAGCCCAATATTAAACACAAGTAAAGCTAGAACAACTATTACCAATCGTGCAAGAAGAACATAAAACAATGTGAAATAAAATAGCATTATAGAACAAAAACAAAATGACATAACAGCACAATAGCATTGGGCCTACCGTGGCCCCCCCGGGTGAGGGGGAGGCACGATGGAGGAGAAGGACCCAGGAGTGGTCTTAGACGATCAAAGCGCAGCAGAGTTGCACCATGATGGTGCGGCCATCCAAAAAGGGAAAAAAGAAAAAAAAGGGGGTTCAAGAGGAGGAGGTTTGTTGTCGGTTGGATCTAGAAGCCTTGAATCTTTTAGGAGAGTCCTTGCGCGGGCTCCCGTGTTCCAGGGCCCGGTTGGAGGGTGCAGCTCTAGGAGACAGGTTGTGGTGGGGGCCTGAGTGGTGGGACCTCAGGAAGGCCTCAGCTTCGGATGGGTCATGGAAGGAGAGCTGATCCCCGTTAGGTGCTCTGAGTCGAAGCATGGCCGGGAAGGCCAGAGTAAACTTGACTTGCATTCGGTGGAGCTCCGAGCAGATCTGCTGGAAAGCCTTCCTCCTCTTGGAAACGTCCACGGAGTAGTCCGCAAAGACCAAGATATTCATGCCGTCTATCTGGAGGGTCCTGGACTGCCTGAACTTCTGCAGGATGAGGGACTTATCCGAATAGTTGAGATACTTGGCGATCACGGGACGTGGTGATTTGCGTTCAGAGTTGAAGAGGCCCATGCGGTGGGCGCGCTCAACCGTGCTGGGGCCGGGCAGGCCCAAGGCCTCGGATGCGTCTTGAGCAGAGATCCGAAAGTGCCTGGGGTTGCAGCGATTCGGGGACGCCAATAAAGCGCAGATTGCTCCTCCTGGATCTATTCTCAAGGTCGTCCAGTTTGTTGAGTATATACTTGTTCGTTTTGTCTTGCGCATGTTCAAAGGATTGGGCCTGGTAAAGTTCCTCTTCTATATGACCGATGCGGCTCTCAGCTTCATTCAGCCGGGATGCATGCTCCCCTAGTTGAGCCTGGATTTTCTGTATCCCTGCATTGATGGCTTTTTCCACTGAAGTTGCTATCATGGGGGATAAATGAGCAGCCACGGCCTGGGCCATCAGCTCAATGTTGTGCATATCCCCCGCTTGTGGGGGAGGTGGGGAGATGTGGACAGTCTGAGGGGTGGTTGGAGAGGCAGGTGTTGCACTCGCCTCCATAGCAGGCGCCGTTTCTACGATCGGATTCACGGCCGGGTCCGTGTAGGCCGAAGCCGGGGCCTCGATTTGCTGCTGCCCCGTCCGCGCCGCGGCGGCAGCGGCGTACGATCGCGCGCCGTTTTTTTTTCCAGAAACCTGTCCATCCTCCTCTGGGGGGATGGCGGATGGTTAGCCCAGGGGTCGGTGGCGGGTCTGCAGGCTTTTATATGCGGTTTTTGGAGCCTGTGTGCGGGAGCTGATTGAGCACACAGCTACTCCATGCGGCGCCGGAACCGGAAGTAAGAAAATGTGTTCTGATCGGTGGTGTAACCATAGCAGCCCACCAACTTATAGAAGGCCTGAGGGTTAAAGAGGACCCTATTAGGGGGCTGTTGAGGCAACATAAACATAGAAAATCTTGGTGCATGTGAAGATATCACAATTCCAGTACTGTATAATTAAAGTGGCATTAACTACTTGCCGACCGCCCGCCGTCATATTACTGCGGGACGGTGGCACTGTTTCGCGAGAGCACGTAGCTCTACGCCCTCTCTTTTTCGGCCACTAGGGGGCGCGCACGCCCCCGAGTCCCGCGCGCGTGCCCGGCGGGTAGGATCGCCGTCGGGCTCACGCGATCACTCGTTACAGAGCGGGGAACGGGAGCTTTGTGTGTAAACACAAAGCTCTCGTTCCTGTCAGCGGGGGAAACGCTGATTTTCTGTTCATACAATGTATGAACAGAAGATCAGTGATTTCCCCTAGTGAGTCCACCCCCCCATACAGTTAGAACACAAACAGGGACACACCTAACCCCTTCCCTGCCCCCTAGTGTTAACCCCTTCACTGCCAATGGCATTTTTATAGTAATACAATGCATTTTTATAGCATTGATCGCTATAAAAATGGGAATGGTCCCAAAAATGTGTCAAAAGTGTCCGATGTGTCCGCCATAATATCGCAGTACCAAAAAAAAAACGCGATTTTTTTTTTTTTTTTTACGAAAAATACGTAGAAGAATACGTATCGGCCTAAACTGAGAAAAAAAATTTTTTTTTTATATCTTTTTTGGGGATATTTATTATAGCAAAATGTAAAAAATATTGCATTTTTTTTCAAAATAGTCGCTTTATTTTTGTTTATAGCGCAAAAAATAAAAACCGCAGAGATGATCAAATGCCACCAAAAGAAAGCTCTATTTGTGGGAAAAAAAGGACGCCAATTTTGTTTGGGAGCCACGTCGCACGACCGCGCAATTGTCGGTTAAAGCGACGCAGTGCCGAATCACAAAAAGTGCTCTGGTCTTTAGACAGCAATATGGTCTGGGGCTAAAGTGGTTAAACAATATCCTTTTCTCAAAACAAATCCATACTCATCCACTATGTAATGGCCCTGTAATCTATTTTTCATGAAATTTGTTAATGTTTTTTTTCTGCTTTGTAGCATCCTCCACAAGCTTCCAATCGCCCCCCCCCCCACTTGCATTGGATGAGTAGTGCATATTAGGTGAGGTCACATGCACTGCTCTATGCACATTCCACATTCCATAGTCTGTAGTCCATATCTGGAGCAAGCAACAGAGAGTGGCTATGTTCCTACAGTGGGGGAAATAATAATTTGATCCCCTGCAGATTTTGTTTGCCCTCTTACAAAGAAATTTAAGTGGTTGTAAACACTTACAGACCACTTTTACCTACAGGTAAGCCTAGATTAAGGCTTACCTGTAGGTGCAAGAAATATTTTCTAAACCGTATAGGTATTTGATATTGTCTACGGCACCGTAGACATCGGTGCCCGTCTTTTTTGATATTTGCAAAAAAGACGGGCACCAATATCTACGGTGCCATAGACAACAGCGCAGGTGCATGTACCGTAGACAACGGCGCAGGTTCACTGAGCGAGCCGTTTCTAAAGGCGATCGTGCCATGACTGGCGGCTCCCACGCGCATGCTGGAGCGCGCAGGAGCCGGAAGTCACTCCAGGAGAGATGGCAACGGAGAAGGGGGGAACGAGGACCGCTGCAGGGGCTTCGATCTCGGATAAGTAATTCATAATGAGCTAGTATGCTATGCACACTAGCTCATTATGCCTTTGTCTTGCAGGTTTTTTTTTGTAGAGGGTTTACTTCCTTTTTTAAGGGTCTATAATTGTTCTCATAGCTGTAAGTTACAGACAGAATATCAACCAAATATCCCCGAAAAAAACACAGGATACCAATGTTATAAATTTAGTTGCAATTCAGGGAGGAAAATAATTATTTGATCCCCCCTACCAACCAACAATTCTGGCTTCCACAGGCTGGCTACAGCATTAAACAATATCCACAGGGCCATTACATAGTGGATATAAAAAAAATTACAGGACAGATCTGTGTACCACATACTGTAGTATGTGCTCATGTGGTACACAGATCTGTCCTGTAAATTTTTTAAAAGGTGTGCAATATGTGTATAAAAGACACCTGTCCACAGAATCTTTCTTTATTCAAACCTGCCTATCATGGGCAAGACAAAAGAGCTGCCGAACGCACATAGGAGCATGAAGGAGAACAAATTAACCATTTTCTAACAGGAAGTCAGATCACCGCATCAAAAACCAAGGAATTTGAGGAGGCTGAGAGCAATAGAAAGTACTTTTTTGAGTTAAGAATACATACATAAATAGTTTTTTTTGTCACTTTTAACCTGTTCCCAACCGCCTACCGTACATATACTGCGGTAAGGTGGTTCTACTGCACAAAATCGCGTACCTGTACAGTACGTGATTTTGTCACTAACCACTGGGGGGGGGGGGGGGGGCACTCACTGCAATCGCGCGCTGATTTGCTCCCCCCTGTGGCCAATCAGCAGGCCGGCAGACACCATGTCTGCTGGCCACCTGCAATTGCTTCTCAGGTTCAGAACGGCGGTCTGCTTAACAAGCTGACCGCCATGCTGTCAGGCATGGGCACTGAACAAGTGTTTCTGCTAATCAGGAACACTGATCAGTGTCAATGTGAGCCAGCCCGCCCACCACAGTATGAAAACACAATTGGG
Organism: Rana kukunoris; assembly: GCA_029574335.1. Lineage (NCBI taxonomy): Eukaryota > Metazoa > Chordata > Amphibia > Anura > Ranidae > Rana > Rana kukunoris. Next base: position 410,584,732 of record CM056053.1, on the reverse strand, counting down.
GAATACACCTAACCATTTGGTCGTCCCTGATGTTAACCCCCTTCCCTGCCAGTGTCATTTATACAGCATCAGTGCATATTTTTAGCACTGATCACTGTAATGTCACTGGTTCCCAAAAAAAGTGCAGTGTCTGATCTGTCCATCACAATGTTGCAGTCCCGCTAAAATTTACTGATCACCACCATTACCATGAAAAAAAAAATACATAAATAAAAAAAAATTCCATAAATCTATCCCCTATTTTGTAGACGCTTTTAACTTTTTTATGCAAACCAATCAATATACACTTATTGGGATTTTTGTTACCAATAAATAGTATGTAGAAGAATACATATTGAGCTTAAATGATGATGAAATTTGATTTTTCTTTTTTTTAATGAATGTTTTATAGCCAAAAGCAAGGCGTGTGCTCTTGGCACAGCATTGGCTGTGCTAATGCACGCAAATATGCCGAAGCTCGGCGCCAAGGCAAAGCAGTTAATACTACTACACCACCTTTTCCAGCGCTTGCTGTGGCGGTGGGCAGGATTTGAATAAAGCTGACCATACACTAGTGAAATTTCATACATTTTAATTTTTATGAATGTTTATTTGGTTTTCTAATCACTAGTAGACTAGTTGACTGCAGCGATGAAAAATTTGAGTGAGCATTTTTTTTTTTTTTTACACATTTTATTTCTAACAGTGAATGTGGTTTTTGTTTGGGAATGTTTTTTTAAGTACTTTTGAACAATTTTTAGTAATTTCCTTTGAATATTTTGCGCCTTTTTTTGCAGTAAAAAACAAGGAATAAAGCAAACCTCTGTAGCGTATAAATGTGCTTTACTAAACAAAAATGCTGTACCTACAAACTAAATTTTAGGAAATACAAAGTTTCACGAAATATGCATACAATATACACATGCTCAATCTATCTGTCCTTCCGAGCAAATGAGCATGGACAATGTATGCAATAGGTAACGGTTGCTTAACATAGTTCTTTCTGGTTATAGTCTTCTTCCTTTTATGCAGAATCTCTCCAGACTGCTCATTGTTTCCTGGAGTTCTGCAAAACTTGGTTCCTTTCTGTCCAGAATATGTCTGCGCTCAAGTACTTTGTTTCTTCCCCCTATTTCCTGCCAACATCACTTCCTGTTGCACGAGCTTCATGAACCAGTCCAACAGGTGCTTTAGCATATTAATAGAGGATGCCTAACTTCTTACAGCATCACATGCCTTTAAACTATTCCATATATTTGTTTTAAATAAAACTAAAATAGCCATAGCATACAGTGCCGGACCTTTAGAGCCCTCGCCGTGCGCAGGATTGACGTCATCGTGCCTCTGGCCACACATGTAGCTGGAGGCTGCGAGCCTGAAAGGAAGATGTAAGCCCTCAGTGGTTACATCAAGGCACTGGAGGGCTTAGTTTTGAGGCAAATCTTTCAAAATGTGCTAGTATGCGATGCAAACTAGCTAATTATGAAATTGCCTTGCAGTTGATTTTTTTTTTCTTCAACTGCGGTCTACTACTGCTTTTACCCATTTTAGGAACGGAAGGATTTGCCCCCTTTAAATGATAATGATCCAATTTTTGCGACGCTGTACCCAAACAAAGTTCATGTATTTTTTTTCCCCCCACAAATAAAACTTTCCTTGTGTGTTTGTTGTTTTTTGGGAGGGGGGGAGCAAATTTTTTTTACTTTTTGCTGTAATATCCCCCCAAAAACTATATAAAAAAAAATCTTCCTCAATTTAGGCTAATATATATTCTACATATATTTGGTAAAAAAAAATTGCAATAAGCATGTATTGGTTTGCTCAAAACTTATAGCGTCTATAAAATAGGGAATAGATTTGTGGCATTTTTTCATTTTAGTAATAGCGGGACTGGTGGACAGATCGTATACTTTTGACACTTCTTTTTATTACATTTTTTTTGGGACCAGTGACATTTTTATACAGCCATTCAGAGCTAAAGAAGAGCCACTGATTACTGTATAAATGTTAGCAGGGGTTAACACCAAGGCGCAATCAAGGGGTTAAATGTTACCTAAGGAGTGCTTCTAACTGGGGGGGGTGGGACTGCCAGAGGGGAGGATACCGATCGCTGTTCCTAATCAGTAGGCATGGAGATCTCTTTCCTCTCCTTACAGAACAGAGATCTGCCTATTTACATTGACAGATCTCAGTTCTGACTGTCAGAAGTGATCGCGGGTGGCAGTCGGGCATCTTGCAAGCTGGCCATGCGCATTGGCTCCGGCCTGCTAATACTAAAACAATACTAATTTTAACCGCTTCAATACAGGCCATTTTCACCCCCTTCCTGCCCAGACCAATTTTTAATTTTCAGCGCTGTCGCACTTTGAATGACAATTGTGCGGTCATGCAACACTTTACCCAAATGACATGCGCTATAAACAAAAGAGCGACAATTTAAAAAAAAACACAATGTTTTACTTTTTGATTTAATAAAAAATTTCCTAAGTTTAGACCGATACATATTCTTCAACATATTTTTGGTAAAAAAAAACGCAATAAGCGTATATTGGTTTGCACAAAAGTTATAGCATTTACAAAATAAGGGATAGATTTATGGCATTTTATTTTTTTTACTAGTAATGGTGGCAATCTGCGATTTTTTTATTATTATTGTGGCCGTGACATTGCGATGGACTCGACGGACACTTTTGGCACATTTTTGGGACCATTTACATTTATACAGCGATCAGTGCTCTAAAACTGCACTGATTACTGTGTTAATGTGACTGGCAGGTAAGGGATTAACACTAGGGGGCGATCAGGGGGTTAATATGTACCCTAGTGAGTGATTCTAACTGTAGGGGAAGTGGACTCGCAAGGGGAGGAGCCGATGTGTGTTCCTCTATACTGGGAACACACATCAGTCTCTCCTCCTCTGACAGGACATGGATCTGTGTGTTTACACACACAGATCCATGGTCCTGCCGTGATTGCGGGCAATCGCCGGTGCCCAAGCGATGCGGCGGGTGTGCACCTCCTAGCCGCCCGGAAAGCCCATATGACGTCCACCTAAAGGGAATGAGGGTTCCCGCCGACGTCTTTTTACAATGACTCGGTAGGGAAGGGGTTAATATAACCTTACAGATCCAGCGCTAATTTTTCACATTCCTCAACTATACCAACATCTTAGACCTTCTTCCCTGTAATCTCTTGAGGTGTAAGAACTTGAAAAGTATTGAAAAAAAAAACGTACAATGAACACTGGGTTTATTTAAATTCAATTCATTAGGATTGCTACTGGTTAAATTAACCTAACAAAATGCAAATCCAGCAAAGTATGAAAATAACTCATTAAACTGAGGTTAGTGCTTTCTGTTTTTGTAGACCACATTGTTGTACCACATTAATTACAATAAGATAGTTGTCAAAATGAAGTCATGCAGCATCATTTTCCCTTTTTCAACAGTTAATAAAAATCTATGATCTAATGAATTTTGTATGTGCGTGTGTATTGGGAAACCTGTTAAATTCTTCATTAACAGCCCTATTAAGAGTTCAGGGTTTTGCTAGAGCCAAACCACATACAAAGGTGATTGTCTGCAGGCTGCTAGTTTTAGTTATACGTAATCATCCTGAACATCATGTCCATTGATGGGTAAATTGAATAATATTACAGTAAAACCTTGGTTTGAGAGCGTTTTGCAAGACAAGCAAAGTGTTTTAATAAATGTTGCCTTGATATACAAGCGATGTCTTGATATAAGAGTAGCGTCATGTCACAACTGAGTATAAAAAATAAGATGGGAGCCTCTAAGTGTAGCAGTATGGTTACATTTAATGAAGGTACAACATCTAGCAACTTATTGCTACACTAAAGCCCCATACACACCATCAGATAATCTGCAGATTTTTGTCTTCAGAAAACCATCTAATATGAGGTCAAACCTTAAGAGTTTTAATTTGTATGCAATCAGGCAGGCCCTTGTACTACATGGTTTTGGTAAATCTGAAGACAAACATCTGCAGATCATCTGATAGTGTGTATGGGGCTTTAGAGTTGCCTCTATTCTCTTTTATACCTTGTAAAAAAAAATGGTTGGATATACAAGTGCTTTGGATTACAAGCATGTTTCTGAAACAAGGATTTGATTGACGAGGGCCAAAATGTAATGGTCAGAGCAACTGCAGTGGTCAGGCCCTACCAAAAAAGGGGCAACAAGGTCATAGGTGGGAAAGGCTTATTGATGCATGTGGGAAGTGTAGGCTGGCCTATGTAGCTTGCTTCAATAGAAGGGCTACTATACTCAAATTGCTGAAATAGTTAAAGTGGATGTAAACCCACTCTCATCATTTCTAAATTACATCCATAGTGCTGATCTATAAGGATATACATGCCTCCTGCATATATCCTTACCCGTCAAATGTCTCCCCCTTACCTGTTTGGAGCCCCATTTATTCTCCAGATTCTGAGGGTGGGTCTGTTGTCCAGGGCTTACCCTGGATGCCCGCCCACCTCTACGCTCCCCTTGCCCAGGCATCGATAAATTATGCCCCCTTGCTAACATCCAGTCAAAACCCAGGAAAGACACCACATGACTTTAGCATGCCCAATTGTGCTGAGGTGTGGAGCAGCAAATCCTGGGAGAGCTGGAGAATACAGGAGGGGGAAGTGAAGTAACACAGAATGCCTCTCTCACAGTGGTGCACAAAATGGGGGAAGAACAAACACCTATTTATGTGTTTTTATCTTTCTAAAAAAAGATAAGAGGATTGCTTAGAGCTGGATTAACTCTTCGTACAAGATGTGGGGACAGATTAAATTTCATCCTCTGCTGTAACAGATATACGTCCACTTTAATGCTGGTTTCAATAGAAAGATCTCTGGCTACATACACAGCCCCATAAACTGTGATGCTCTGTGTTCAGTCGTTGTCCATGCTGACCCGTGTCCACAGTCAAAAGCAATAATGAACACGCGAGCATCAGTACCGGACCATGGAGCAATGGAAGAAGGTGGTGTGATTTCAAAAATGGTTTGAAGAATACAACAATGAGTTTGAGGTGCTGACTCTGTATTGAGGATGGATCACTGGCCAGAGCTTGCACAGTATGCAATTGGGCTACTGGCCTGTCCTGCATCCAGCGTTCTTTTGGACTGCACATTCAGTGCTGCTGGAGGCTTTGTAACCGATCACAGGGTGTGCCTCTCCACCGACTCGGTCGATCAACTGACCTTCATAAAAATGAATCGGGCTTGGATCACCACCAGCTACCAAGCATCTGATGCTGATGTAACTAAATATATATATATTTTTTTTTAAATGTCAGATCCCTTCAAGACTGCCTATGCTGATGCTGAGTGACTATCCTTTTCCTCCTCAATGATCATACTAATAGCTTGTAAGAACATTTTTGGTTCTGGGTACTGCCACCAGTGGCTAATAGGGCTGCGCATCTTCACCGGTCTCACGATTCGATGCGATTACGATTATCAAGTCCACGATTCGATTCGATTCCGCGATGCATCACGATGCATCAAGATTACTGCGCACGGTTTTCATCTGTTCTTAAAAAAAATTCTCTGCATGTAGCAAACTGTAAACACAGCAGACAACTTAAAAGAGGAGCTCCAGACTGACCCCGAAATACTACAAGAGATGGACAGAGACTGCAGACAATGATACTAGAGAGGATCAGAGACTGCGGACATTGTCCCCATAAAGTCCTACCAAACAACAATGTATGCCGTGTCATAAATTATGGTTTATGTATGTCTTATTGTCTTAGTGATTGATTCACATCAAAACTTCATTGATACCCTTTTTTGTATGATTTTTAGTTTTTCTCATTACTGCCCCACACATGCAATGCATGGCTGCATGTGTGTGGCAGTGATGAGCAAAAGCAAAAATCAAAAAAAAAATCAAAAAAAAACATCAATGAAGTTGCGATGTTAATCAATCACTAAGACATACATAAACCAGTGTGCCATCAATTGCTGCCAGTGTGCCATCAATTGCTGCCAGTGTGCCATCAATTGCTGCCAGTGTGCCATCAATTGCTGCCAGTGTGCCATCAATTGCTACCAGTGTGCCATCAATTGCTACCAGTGTGCCATCAATTGCTACCAGTGTGCCGCCAGTGTGCCATCAATTGCTGCCAGTGTGCCATCAATTGCTGCCAGTGTGCCATCAATTGCTACCAGTGTGCCATCAATTGCTACCAGTGTGCCGCCAGTGTGCCATCAATTGCTGCCAGTGTGCCATCAATTGCTGCCAGTGTGCCATCAATTGCTGCCAGTGTGCCGCCAGTGTGCCATCAATTGCTGCCAGTGTGCCATCAATTGCTGCCAGTGTGCCATCAATTGCTGTCATCAATTGCTGCCAGTGTGCCATCAATTGCTGCCAGTGTGCCATCAATTGCTGCCAGTGTGCCATCAATTGCTACCAGTGTGCCGCCAGTGTGCCATCAATTGCTGCCAGTGTGCCATCAATTGCTGTCATCAATTGCTGCCAGTGTGCCATCAATTGCTGCCAGTGTGCCATCAATTGCTACCAGTGTGCCATCAATTGCTACCAGTGTGCTGCCAGTGTGCCATCAATTGCTGCCAGTGTGCCATCAATTGCTGCCAGTGTGCCATCAATTGCTGCCAGTGTGCCATCAATTGGTGCCATCAATTGATGCCATCAATTGCTGCCAGTGTGCCATCAATTGCTGCCAGTGTGCCATCAATTGCTGCCAGTGTCCTGCCAGTGTGCCACCAATTGCTGCCAGTGTGCCACCAATTGTGCCATCAATTGCTGCCAGTGTGCCGCCAGTGTGCCACCAATTGCTGCCAGTGTGCCACCAATTGTGCCACCAATTGCTGCCAGTGTGCCACCAATTGCTGCCAGTGTGCCACCAATTGCTGCCAGTGTGCCATCAATTGCTGCCAGTGTGCCGCCAGTGTGCCATCAATTGCTGCCAGTGTGCCATCAATTGCTGCCAGTGTGCCATCAATTGCTGCCAGTATGCCATCAATTGCTACCAGTGTGCCGCCAGTGTGCCACCAATTGCTGCCAGTGTGCCACCAATTGTGCCATCAATTGCTGCCAGTGTGCCGCCAGTGTGCCACCAATTGCTGCCAGTGTGCCACCAATTGCTGCCAGTGTGCCACCAATTGCTGCCAGTGTGCCACCAATTGCTGCCAGTGTGCTACCAATTGCTGCCAGTGTGCCGCCAGTGTGCCATCAATTGCTGCCAGTGTGCCATCAATTGCTGCCAGTGTGCCATCAATTGCTGCCATCAATTGCTGCCAGTGTGCCATCAATTGCTGCCAGTGTGCCATCAATTGCTACCAGTGTGCCATCAATTGCTACCAGTGTGCCGCCAGTGTGCCATCAATTGCTGCCAGTGTGCCATCAATTGCTGCCAGTGTGCCATCAATTGCTGCCAGTGTGCCATCAATTGCTGCCATCAATTGCTGCCAGTGTGCCATCAATTGCTGCCAGTGTGCCATCAATTGCTGCCAGTGTGCTGCCAGTGTGCCACCAATTGCTGCCAGTGTGCCACCAATTGTGCCATCAATTGCTGCCAGTGTGCCGCCAGTGTGCCACCAATTGCTGCCAGTGTGCCACCAATTGTGCCATCAATTGCTGCCAGTGTGCCGCCAGTGTGCCACCAATTGCTGCCAGTGTGCCACCAATTGCTGCCAGTGTGCCACCAATTGCTGCCAGTGTGCCGCCAGTGTGCCGTCAATTGCTAGTGTGCCATCAATTGCTGCCAGTGTGCCATCAATTGCTGCCAGTGTGCCATCAATTGCTGCCAGTGTGCATCCCCCAAGTAAGTACCTGATGATGATGTCTGTCAGTGTTCTGCTGCCTGCAGTCCTCGGCCGTCTCGGGGCTTCTACAGCAGCCTGTGCAGTGTGCACAGTGTAAGGTGAGCCAAGGAGGAAGGCTCTCGGGAGTCGGGACCGGGGCATCACTTCAGGAATTGGGGACACTCGTTCCACGTGGTGACGGGCGGCTGGGAATGCCGTCAGTGGGGGGCGGGAAAGGAGGGAAGGCTAACACGCCCATGGCTTCTTCGGCCGAATCAGCGTGGGGGGGGGGGGGCGGGAAACGAGGCGCTGCTTACACCCACGGCTTCTTCGGCAGCACCAGCGGGGGCGGGAAAGAGGTGTGGCTAACGCCCACAGCTTTTTTTTTTTCGGATGAAAAATCAGACTCGGGAGGGGGGGGGGGGAAGCGGCGCGCAAGTGACGTCATCAAAAATCGATTAATGTAAGTCGTAGCATCGGAATCGCATCGTGAGTGGTCGAATCGCGATTCACCGATGCTACGATTAATTTCAACACCCCTAGTGGCTAAGGCCCAATTTTTCTGCCCCTGTTTAACAGGGGTGTGCATTTACAATTTTTGATGCAATACTTTGCAGCAGGGCTTATTACTGCGGTCCAACTAGAGTATCTGTGAGGGGTTGCAGTGTTGTGGCACCAACACCAGTGCCTAAGGCCTAATTTTTCTCCCACTGTTCAACAATGGCATGTAATTACAATTCTTGATATAATAGTTCACAGCAGGGCGTTCCAGCGCCCACCAAGACTGTGAGGACTTACAGTGTTGTGGCAACACCAACACCTAGGGCCCAAATTTCTGCAGAGTATATACGGCAGGCCCCTACTTTCAAACATCCAACTTACAAACAACTCCTACTTGCAAACGGAAGGAGACAACAGGAAGTGAGAGGAAATCTACCCCTAGGAAGGGAAATTCTCTTCTGTAAGAGGTGTCTCCTGTCCACTGATGCTTTATCACCAATCCTTGTTTCACACAAAAAAAAAAACATTTTCAAAACATCTTTTGTCATTGGGACAGAAAGTGAGGTGCAATCTTCTGAACAGATGCGCACAGACAGCAAAACAAATGTTACAGGTAGGGTTGTCCCGATACTAGTATCGGTATCGGGACCGATGCCGAGTATTTGCGCTAGTACTTGTATTTGCGCAAATACTCCCGATGCTTAAATAGAATACTTTCTTCCGCCCCCGGACCCCCCCCCGCCGCCGCAAAGCCGCCGCGGCATACCGCCGCGATAATCCCTGTGCAATACAGCGGGCATTACAAGTTTTCGTTTGTATACTTGTAATGCCCGCCACGCCATCTATAGACTCTCCCCTTCTCTGGTTTGGACGGATCTGTCCAATCGCGAGCAAGGGGGAGTGTCTATACACAGATAGACACTCCCCCTTGCTCGCGATTGGATGGATCCATCCAATCCAGAGAAGGGGAGTGTCTATAGATGGCGTGGCTTGTAATGCCCGCTGTATTTTGCACAGGGATTAACCCGCAGAATATGACACTGCATCGGCAGCAGCGGCGGCGGTGCCAGGTATGAGGGACATGGCTGCAATGTGTGGGGGCACAGGACATGGCTGCAATGTGTGGGGGCACAGGACATGGCTGCAATGTGTGGGGGCACAGGACATGGCTGCAATGTGTGGGGGCACAGGACATGGCTGCAATGTGTGGGGGCACAGGACATGGCTGCAATGTGTGGGGGCACAGGACATGGCTGCAATGTGTGGGGGCACAGGACATGGCTGCAATGTGTGGGGGGACAGGACATGACTGCAATGTGTGGGGGACATGACATGACTGCAATATGTGGGGGACATGACATGGCTGCAATATGTGGGGGCACAGGACATGGCTGCAATGTGTGGGGGCACAGGACATGGCTGCAATGTGTGGGGGGACAGGACATGGCTGCAATGTGTGGGGGCACATGACATGACTGCAATGTGTGGGGGACATGACATGACTGCAATATGTGGGGGACATGACATGGCTGCAATATGTGGGGGACATGACATGGCTGCAATATGTGGGGGACAGGACATGGCTGCAATATGTGGGGGACATGCATGGCTGCAATATGTGGGGGACATGGCATGGCTGCATATATGGGGGACATAACATGGCTGCAATATGTGGGGGACATGACATGGCTGCAATATGTGGGGGGACATGGCTGGGGGGACATGGCTGCATTTGGGGACACATTAAAAAAAGTATCGGTATTCGGTATCGGCGAGTACATGGAAAAAAGTATCGGTACTTGTACTCGGTCCTAAAAAAGAGGCATCGGGACAACCCTAGTTACAGGGGTGATAACCCTTCTTTGTTTTCCGAAAAGCTTAAAAATAGATTTTTTGGCTGGAGCTACACTTTAAAAAAGTACCAGTTCAAAATTACAAACAGATTCTACCTGACAACAAACCTACAGTCCTGGTCTTGTTTGCACTGCCTGTATACTGCTGTTCATTTTCTCTGCCTCCATGTCCAGGACACGATAGGAGCAGATCTTGCGGTTCATGCATTTTAGTGACAATCAACTCTGTCGTCCTCGGGGAGACCCTGAATTCGATCGGCTCTACAAAATTCGGCCCCTCGTAAACCACTTCAACGAACGGTTTGCAGCCTTGTATAATCCCCAGCAAGTTGTCTGCGTTGATGAGTCCCTGATTAAGTTTTCTGGTCGCTTGTCATTCAAACAATACCTTCCCAGCAAGCGTGCCAGATACGGGGTCAAGTTGTATAAGCTCTGTGACAGGGCAACAGGCTATACATCTAGCTTTATGGTTTACGAGGGAAAAGACAGTCACGTAGAGCCGGAAAATTGCCCTGATTACATAGGGAGCGCTGGTAAGATAGTCTGGGAATTGGTGTCACCCTTATTTGGAAAGGGGTACCACTTGTACGTGGACAATTATTACACGAGCGTGCCACTTTTTAGTCATCTTTTTGATTATGGAATTGTGCATGTGGCACCGTGCGACCTAATCGCTGGGGCATCCCCCAACGGCTTGTAGAATCCCGTCTTAGTCGGGGGGAGAGAGCCTGCTTACAGTGTAACAATTTGTTAGCAGTGAAGTGGAGGGATTCACGGAATGTTTTCGTTCTGTCCTCGCTTCACGCAGACACGGCAGTCCAAATTCCTACGGCGACTGGTGTTGTGGAGAAACCCCTCTGTATCCACGAGTACAACCTTAACATGGGAGGGGTGGACCTCAATGACCAGTTGTTGGCGCCGTACCTAATTACCCGTAAGACCAAACGCTGGTACAAAAAAGTGTCGGTTTATTTGTTTCAATTGGCTTTGCTGAACGCTCATGTGCTATACAGAGCTTCAGGACAGACTGGATCCTTCCTAAAATTCCAGGAAGAGATCGCCGAAGCCCTTCTGTTTCCAGACGGTGCTTTTCCCCACCTTCCCAACGCAAATGCAGTGAGCCGGCTGCATGAGAGGCATTTTCCTTTTATCATCCCTGGTACCCCTACCCAAAGAACCCGCCAAAGAAGATGTCGTGTCTGCAGCAAACTCGGATTTAGGCGTGACACCCGCTTTTATTGTCCCGACTGTCCTGACCAACCTGGTCTTTGCATTGGTGTATGTTTCAAACGCTACCACACACTAGTTGAGTTTTAGCGTAGGGTACAGCACCACACAGTCCTGGGCACAATAACACAGGGTTTCGGAAGATGGCCATCACATTTTGAGAGACCATAATCTGCAACGTTCAGTTTACAGTTTATAAAAGTGGAAAAAAAGTGGGAAAAAATTAAACTCGCACAAAAACACACAAAAAATATAAAATAAAAAATCCAAAAATAGTTGTGGTTGTATTTTTCTCCTCTCTTTGTTGTTCTCTTATGTTCACTCTCTACTGTCTACTCACTATTGTTCTATATCTATTCTCTCTATTTTTTTTTTATAGTATTTGCTTTGCAGGTATGGTATGTTATACTGTAATGTTTGTTTTATTGTTAACCATCATTTACTTAGCAGGTACGCCATTTAGTTGCATCGCGTATTTATTTAGCGTGACAGCAACAGCGTTTGCTCCCACGATATATAAAGCCACAACTCCAACACTGTGGGAGGTAATTTCACCACCACAGCTAAAAAAAGAGCATATATGCCGAAGCATGGGGGCATTAGGGGCGGAGGAGCGATTTTGCTCCTAATGCCGCATACATACGATCGTAATTCCGTCGGAAGCTTTCCCGTGGAAAAGTTCAACCGTGTGTACGCGGCATAACTTTTTTTGAGGGAGGATGCCCCCATGCTTCGGCATATATATTTTTTAGGCACAGGTTGCGTTAATTTATTTTTTACTGTTTTTTTATTTTTTTTTTTTTGGTATTTGATTTGCAGGTATGGTATGGTAAGATCTTACTGTTAGAATGTAATGTTACTTTGTTTTAATGTTAACCATCATTTGCTTAGCAGGTACGCCATCCAGTTGCATCGCCGATTTATTTAGCGTGACAGCAACAGCGTTTGCTCCCACGATATTTAAAGCCGTGACTCCAACACTGTAGGAGGTGATTTCACCACCACAGTTAAAAAAAGAGCATATATGCCGAAGCATGGGGGCATTAGGGGCGGAGGAGCGATTTTGCTTCTAATGCACGTACATACGGTCGAAATTCCGTCAGAAGCTTGTCCGTAGAAAAGTCCGACCGTGTGTATGCGCCATAACTTTTTATGCAGCGTACATACGTCTGTGAGCGGCATAACTTTTTTGAGGGAGGGTGCCCCCATGCTTCGGCATATATAACTGGTGCATGTATGCCCATCATTAGAAGTGGGTGGATGAAGGGAGGTATTCTAATGGTGGGCATACCCACCGATCAATCAATTTTTTTCGTTCAGCCAACAGGCTGAATGAAAAAAAAAAGATTACAATACATGTCCAACAAGAACCATCAACGTATGGTATGTTGCTGGACTTTGAATGGTTATACCAGAATGATGCCTGCTGGTTTAGGTATCATCTTGGTATCATTCTCTTCAGCCAGCGGTCGGCTTTCATGTAAAAGCAATCCTAGCGGCTAATTAGCCTCTAGACTGCTTTTAAAAGCAGTGGGAGGGTATGCCCCCCCCGGATATAAACTGCGCCATTGGGAAAGTGGGAAAACATTTTATCACACCGATCTTGGTGTGGTCAGATGCTATGAGGGCAGAGGAGAGACCTAGGGTCTGATAGACCCCAATTTTTTCAAAAAAGAGTACCTGTCACTAACTATTGCTATTATAGGGGATATTTACATGCCCTAAGATAACAATAAAAATTATAAAAAAAATAAAAAAAGGAAGGAACAGTCTAAAATAAAATTAAAAAAGCAAAATAAATAATAATAAAAAAAAAAAAAGCACCCCTGTCCCCCCCTGCTCTCACGCAAAGGCGAACGCAAGCGTCGGTCTGGCGTCATATGTAAACAGCAATTGTACCATGCATGTGAGGTATCACCGCGAAGGCCAGATCGAGGGTAATAATTTTAGCCGTAGACCTCCTCTGTAAATCCAGTGTGGTAACCTGTAGAGGCTTTTAAAGGCTTTTAAAAATGTATGTTGTTTGTCGCCACTGCGCATTTGTGGGAAATTTTAAAGTATGTCATGTTTGGTATCTGTGTACTCGGCCTACGATCATCTTTTTTATTTTTCATGAAATATTTGGGCAATATAGTGTGTTTTAGTGCTTTAAAATAAAAAAAAGTGTATTTTTCCCCCAAAAAATGCGTTTAAAAAATCGCTACGCAAATACTGCGTGGAAAAAAAAATGCAACACCCACCATTTTAATCTGTAGGGCCTTTGGTTAAAAAAATATATAATGTTTGGGGGTTCAACTTAACTTTCTTGCAAAAAAAAAAAAGTTTTTATGTAAACAAACAGTGTCAGAAAGAGCTTTGTCTTCAAGTGGTTAGAAGAGTGGATGATGTGCGACATAAGCTTCTAAATGTTGTGCATAAAATGCCAGGACAGTTCAAAACCCCCCCAAATGACCCCATTTTGGAAAGTAGACATCCCAAGCTATTTTCTGAGAGGTATGTTGAGTACATGGAATATTTTATATTTTGCCACCAGTTGCTGGAATATGACAAACTTTTTTTTTTTTTTTTTGCACAAAGTTGCCACTAAATGATATATTGCTCAAACATGCCATGGTTATATGTGGAATTACACCCCAAAATACATTCTGCTGCTTCTCCCGAGTATGGGGATACCACATGTGTGAGACTTTTTGGGAGCCTAGCCGCGTACGGGACCCCAAAAACCAATCACCACCTTCAGGCTTTCTAAGGGTGTAAGTTTTGATTTCACTCCTCACTGCCTATCAGTTTCTGAGGCCATGGAATGCCCAGATGGCACAACCCCCCCCCCCAAATGACCCCATTTTGAAAAGTAGACACCCCAACCTATTTGCTGAGAGGTATGGTGAGTATTTTGCAGTTCTTGCTTTTTGTCACAAAGATTAAAAAAAAAAAAAAAGAGAAAAAAAAATAATATCTTTCTTCATTTTCAAAAATAAATGAGCGCTGTAAAATACTCGCCATGCCTCTCATCAAATAGCTTGGGGTGTCTACTTTCCAAAATGGGGTCATTTGGGGGGGTTTAGTGCCATCTGGGATTTCCATGGCCTCCGAAACTGTGATAGGCAGTGAGGGGTAAAATCAAAGATTTGCGCCCTTAGAAATCCTGAAAGCGGTGCTTGGTTTTCGGGGTCCCGTAAGCGGCTAGGCTCCCAACAAGTCCCACACATGTAGTATCCCCGTACTCAGGAGAAGCAGTAGAATGTATTTTGGGGTGTAATTCCACATATGCACATGGCATGTTTGAGCAATATATCATTTAGTGGCAACTTTGTGCAAAAAAAAAGTTTGTCATATTCCAGCAACTGGTGGCAAAATATAAAATATTCCATGTACTCAACATACCTCTCAGAAAATAGCTTGGGGTGTCTACTTTCCAAAATGGGGTCATTTGGGGGGGGTTTGTGTCACCTTGGCATTTTATGGCCTTCAAAACGGTGATAGGTAGTGATAGGTAGTGAGGAGTGAAATCAAAAATGTATGCCCTTAGAAATCCTGAAGGCGGTTCTTGGTTTTCGGGGTCCCGTACGCGGCTAGGCTCCCAAAAAGTCCCACACATGTGGTATTCCCATACTCAGGAGAAGTAGCAGAATGTATTTTGGGGTGCAATTCCACAGATGCCCATGGCATGTGTGAGCAATATATAATTTAGTCACAACTTTGTGCAAAAAAAAAAAAAAAAAAATCATATTCCCGCAACTTGTGGCAAAATATAGAATATTCCATGGACTCAAAATGCCTCTCAGCAAATAGCCTGGGGTGTCTACTTTCCAAAATTGGGTCATTGGGGGGGGGGGGGGGGGTTGTGCTATTTGGGCATTTTATGGCCTTCAAAACTGTCATAGGTAGTGAGAAGTGAAATCAAAAATTTGTGACCTTAGAAATCCTGAAGCCCGTGCTTGGTTTAGGGGCCCTGCACGCAGCTAGGCTCCCCAAAAAGTCCCACACATGTGGTATCACCGTACTCAGGAGAAGCAGCAGAATGTATTTTGGGGTGTAATTCCACATATAACCATGGCATGTGTGAGCAATTTATCATTTAGTGACAACTTTTTGTAATTTTTTTTTTTGTCATTATTCAATCACTTGGTACAAAAAAAAAATATTCAGTGGGCTCAACATGCCCCTCAGTAATTTCCTTGGGGTGTCTACTTTCCAAAATGGGGTCATTTGGGGGGGTTTTGTACTGCTCTGCCATTTTGGCACCTCAAGAAATTAGATAGGCAGTCATAAAATAAAAGCTGTGTAAATTCCAGAAAATGTACCCTAGTTTGTAGACGCTATAACTTTTGCGAAAACCAATAAATATACGCTTATTGCGATTTTTTTTTTTTTTACTAAAGACATGTGGCTGAATACATTTTGGCCTAAATGTTTGACTAAAATTTAGTTTATTCGATATTTTTTACTTTTTGTTATAAGAAAAATCATTTTTTTTCAAAATTTACGGTCTTTTTCCGTTTATATCGCAAAAAATAAAAATCGCAGAGGCAATCAAATACCATCAAAAGAAAGCTCTATTTGTGGGAAAAAAAGGACGCAAGTTTTAGTTTCGGTATAACATTGCATGACCGCGCAATTACCAGTTAAAGTAGCGCAGTTCCAAATTGTAAAAACACCTCTGGTCTTTAGGCTGACAAATGGTCCGGGGGGAAAGTGGTTAAGCATCATTAAAAAAACATCAGTTTTTTTTTGCATTGATACATGTTCCCTGGGGCAAGACCCGGGTCCTCAAACCTGTTTTAGGACAATAACTTGCAAATTAGCCTTTAAAATTAGCACTTTTGAATTCGAACATTCGAGTCCCATAGACTTCAATGGGGTTCTAAATTTTGCGTGAATGTTCGGTCCGTTTGAAGGTTCTGGTGCTAACCGAACGGGGGGGGGGGGGGGTGTTTGGCTCATCCCTACACCTAAGGGACATGCTGAAAAAACAAGTCCAATCCATGGAGGCCCCACTTACAGGATTTAAAGGATCTGCTACTGATGGCTTGTTGCCAGATATCACTGTATACCTTCAGAGGCCTAGTGGCATACATGCCTCAACGGGTTATGGTTTGTGGTTACAATGGTATGGCTAAAATGGGGATGCTCAGGTAATGGGGCCTTTTTGCTTTAAATATATTTTTGTACCACTTTTTAACTATTAAGGTTACAAGCACTTGCTGGAAATTAGCGGCAATATGTGAAGATGTGTGCCTGGAATACATTGTAAGTTAAATTACACATCACTATATTAATAGTGGAAGGTTCGATATAATGGATTGAGTGTTATAGCAACTCTCATATATATACTGTTAGAATTATCACATTGCCTCTTGGATACATCCCAAGATGAATTCCCAGTGCTAGTAGAATTCATCTGCTGTATGCCTTTTAATTTTATTGTGCTAAATGATTCATGGTATAGACTGTCTATTGTTATTACCATATAGTACTATTTTAATATATATATGTTTACTGAATTAAATTAAGCAAATGCTGGGATTTCTATAGAAGCAATAACTGGGTATGCTTGCTTATTTCATAAATATTAAAGTAAAAATAACATGTAAACATGCTTATACATATACAGATTATATACAGTAGATACCTGTATACAGATTTTCTAAATTGAGAGGTTATTTTAGATACTGACCTTTTGAGACAGAAGTATCCACTTTCCAGGATGTTGCGTTAAAACCTAAGATTATTAATTTTAGTTTTTCTAAGGCCCTATTCACATGTGACTTGTCATGTGACTTTGAACCCCAAAGTCGCATGAGAAGTCCCACCTCATCTTTGCCAAGGGTACCCTTCATTTCTGTGCGACTTAAAGTTGCAGCGAATTTAAAGTAGTTCCTGCACTACTTTGGTCCACATTTAAGGCCTCTTGACACTTTTTTTTTTTTTGGTGAATGAGTAGGGGCACAATGTACCTTTAGTCATTCACGTGGAGGGACAGGATCTGGGTGCCCCTTGTTAAAGGGGGCTTGCAGATTCCAATAAGCCCCTCGCCTGCAGACTCCCCACACCCACCAGCCAGGGTTGAGGGGGAGAGGTTCTTATTCCCATCAACACTTTTCCGTGCAAGAAACAAGGTCTTTGGAAAGGTTGCTGCCTATCAATGATTGAACGGGAGCAATTGCCCTGGTTCTCCTGCATTAGTTGGATCAGTTGCATGGCCTGTGGTAAGGCTCCTTTTTGGACAATGTCACGGTTGTGGCATATATCGATCATCAAGGGGGCTATTGAAGCTAAAGTCATGAGGAATGGGGATGCAGTCTGATGCAGTCCCCCCCCCCCCCCCCCCCCCCCCCCCCCCCAGAACCAGTAAAATTCCTTTAAGGAAAATTTATCACAGAACCAGGAAATCCTACGTGGCATGGTGGTGAGGCTAGGAAGTTCATCCTCACAAATATGTTGGGTGCCAGATGTTTGCCCTTTCTCCCATTTAAAGTAGATACAAGACTATCCTTGAATATAATTAAATGGCAGCTTTTGGCTAAGGCAGTCTTTTTTTTTTTTTTTTTAAGACCAATAACTTCTCATTCCTTAGGGCATGTCCCCTGTGCAAGGGGTCATTAATGCAGATCATGTTGTTATTCTCATGGGTCTTCAATTTGGTGCTATCAGAGACCAATTTTATGAACCAATTCGGGACTTTCCTTTATAGCTTTTTGATTCGCAAGGTCGTGTTTATGTTCTTGGTTGCTATTGCTTCAGCAAGGAAAATGTCAGAATTGGTTTCTTTATCTGGCAAAGAGCCAATTTATGGTACTCCACCACGTTTAAGGTGGTTTTTCAACCTTCTCAGTTGTCTTTTCATCTGAACCACAGTATTGTTTTTGCTTTCTTTTTTTTTACCAGGCCTCAGTCGCTGGGAAACAAGGCCCTTCTTCACACATTAGAGGTGGCTTGGGCTGTCAAGGTGTATTTGAATTTGACAACTGTAGTCAGGCAGTCATATTTACTTTTTTGTCTTTTCTGAGGGACCAGGAAAGGATCAGGCGGCTATCAAGTCGACCATCTCTCATTTGGTTTCTTCAGCTTATTTCTCAAGTCTATGGTTTGAAAAAGACTCCACGGTTTCTGGGGATGGTACATTTTACTAGGAGTGTTGGTGCCTCCTGGACTGTTAGGCTTCAGTGGCTCAGGTCTGTAAAGATACAACTTGGCCTTTTTCGGTTCACACCTTTACTAGGTTTTTACCAGGTGTGTGTGTGTGTGTAACCTGTTAAGGATACTGCATTTATTTGCAGTATGGTTTCTGCAGACCTCTCAGTTATGGTTTTTCCTCCACTCGTGAGCATTTCTTTGAAACATTCCCTATCCGCAAGGAATATTATAGTGGCTGTGTCCTGTGACGTACAATAAACCAGAATTTTTGTACTTGCCTGTAAAATCCGTTTCTTGGAGTACTTCACAGGACACAGAGATCCCTCCCCTCCATACGATGGTTCATTGCTTGCTACAAAACTAAAGTTACTTCCTGTATGGGAGGGGGTTATATAGGGGTGGAGTTCCTTTTTTTTTTGCCAGTGTGCATTCACCCATAAGTACTGCTATGGGATTTCATGTAATAGACCAACTCAAAGTGGCACATAATTGTGAAGTGGAAGAAACATGATAAATGGTTTTCTGAAAAGTGTGGCGTGCATTTGCATTCCGCCCCCTTGAGTCAATACTTTTGTAGAACCACCTTTCCCTGCAATTACAGCTGCAAGTCATTTTTGGGTATGTCTCTACCAGCTTTTCACATCTAGAGTAAAAATTTTGCCCATTATTTTTTGCAAAATAGCTTAAGCTCTGTTAGATTGGATGGAGAGCGTCTGAACAGCAATTTTCAAGTCTTGCCACAGATTATCAATTGAATTTAGGTTTGCACTTTGACTTGGCCATTCTAACACCTGGCTGTATGTTTAGGGTTGTTAACCTGCTTGAAGGTGAACATCTGCCTTAGCCTTAAGTCTTTTGCAGACTCTATCAGGTTTACTTCTAAGATTTTTGATTTTCCCATCAACTCTGACCAGCTTCCCTGTCCCTGCTGAAGAAAAGAATCCCCACAACATGATGCTGACGGCACCATTTTTCACAGCGGGGATGGTGTGTTCAGGATGATGTGCGGTTAGTTTTCCACCACACATAGCATTTTGCTTTTAGGACAAAATTCAATTTTGGTTTTATCTGATCGAAGAACCTTCTTCCACATGTTTGCTGTGTCCCCTACATCAGTGGTCATCAACCTTGTCCTGCAGGGCCCACTAACAGGCCAGGTTTGCAAGATAACTGAAATGCATCACAGGTGATGTCATTTGCTGCTCAGTGATTTCAGTATTCTAGTCTGCATCTCCCCAAGGTAATACAAAAACCTGGCCTGTTAGTGTGCCCTGCAGGACAGGGTTGATGATCACTGTCCTACATGGCTTCTCTCAAACTGCAAACGGGACTTATGGCTTTCTTCTTGCCACTCTTCCATAAAGACCAGATTTGTGGAGTGCATGACTAATGGTTGTCCTGTGGACAGATTCTCCTACCTGAGCTGTGGATCTCTGCAACTCTCCCAGAGTTACCATGGGCCTCTTGGCTTCTTCTCTGATTAATGCTCTTCTTGTCTGGCCTGTCAGTTTAGGTCAGTGCTTCTTAAATAGTGGGGCGCGCCCCCCTGGGGGGCCGCGAGGCTCTGTAAAGGGGGGCTTGTTTGACCTCGGCAAATACTGCATACTGCAAAGAGAGGGAGCAGCACGGCGCGATCACTGGAGATTGTCCCAGCGCAGCCCGACGCGGAGGACCACGTGACCCTTTCGAGGAGAACAGACCCGATTGGATAGACATAATGCTCTATCCTGATTGGCCAGACCCGCCCGTGTGACTCTTTGTAGACACGAAGTGTAGCATACCCTCAAGTGACATCATGGAAAAAAATTTAACAGGCATGAGAAGACAGGCGGAGAGAGATGGAGAGAAGGAGATAACAGAAAGTCTTCCGAAGGCTAAGACGAGGAAATATGACGAGGCGTATGTAGCGCTTGGCTTCACTGTGACTACGGTGGGAGACGAGGAAAGATTGGTGTGCTTACTATGTCTAAAAATCTTGGCAGCGGACAGCATGAAGCCAAATAAATTAAGTCGTCACTTAGACATTATACCCCAATCACGCTAATAAGCCGCTTGAGTTTTTTCAGCGAAAACGTGTCGAATATTGCAAACAATCATCCCGCTTTCTGACTGCTACTTCAGTAAACCAGCGAGCATTGTTGGCATTATATAAGGTGGCGTACCAAATTGCTCAGTGCAAAAAAAAACACACCATAGCAGAAGAGCTGATACTACCTGCAGCAGTAGACATGATCTGTCATGCTAGATGACGCAAGTGCTACAAAAATAAAAAGTATCCCTCTGTCAAATGACACCGTTGCTAGACGTATAAATGACATTGCTGACGATCTCAACGAACAGCTGGTAGATAAACTCAAGGATAAACGTTTTGCCTTACAATTTGATGAAGCAACTGACCGCAACAAAGACTGTTTGTTTATCGCTTATGTACGTTTTGAAATGGCAAATTCTCTGTGTGAGGATCTACTTTTTTGTAAATATGTCAGAGACAGAGCCACGGCTGAAGAGCTATTCAAAATGCTAGACTGCTTCCTGACTGAGATTGGGCTAAAGTGGGAGAATTGCATGGGTGTTTGCAGTGATGGTGCACAGACCATGGCAGGGATGAGAAAAGGACTTCGGACACTCATCAAGAAGGTCTCACCTAATGCTAAGTGGACACACTGTATTTTACATAGAGAAGCACTAGCATCAAGGCACCTTTCCTCTGAATTAAATGAGGTTATGACTGACATTATAGGAGTAGTCAATTTAATAAAGACCAGACCACTAAAAACAAGAGTTTTCTCTGCTATCTGTGAGGAGATGGGAGCTGAACATCAAGCTTTGCTGTTTCACATTGAAGCAAGGTGGCTGTCACGAGGAAAAGTGGTGTCCCGAGTTTTTGAGCTCAGAGAGATGAGAATGTTTTTGGAGCAGGAGCACAAGTATGACGTTGCAAGAAAGTTTAGTGATGTGAACTTTCTGATGAAACTTGCTTACCTGAGTGACATGTTTGGAAAACTCAATGAACTAAATCTACAGCTTCAGGGGAAAAATCAACACCTCCCTCAGGCCACAGACAAGATCAACTCTTTCACTCGAAAGCTTGCAATGTGGGGCAGGCGACTTGATGAAGGAAGTACCGTGTCATTTGAGAACTTGCAGGAATTTGTTGACACTACCGACTATGATGCCACCTCAGTGATTCCATATTTTAAGCAGCATATTTCATCACTGATAGGATTCTTTACAAAGTACTTCCCTGAAAACGGTTCCCAGTATTACTGGGTGAGAGATCCTTTTAATGCACCAGCTCCTACTGGTTTCAGTCTTGCAGAGGAGGAGCAGTTCATAGAAATCACATCTGACTCCATATTGAGACTAAGTTTCACATCCCAGACACTGAGTGAATTCTGGCTGAGTGTGGAGAAGCAATATCCACTCTTAGGACAAAGAGCTGTGCACATTCTTCTTCCATTTGCAACTTCTTACTTGTGTGAGGTTGGCTTCTCTGCTGTTGCTGCTCTGAAAAGCAAATACAGGTCTCGGCTACACATTGAGAAGGAGCTGAGAGTTGCTGTGTCCTGCCTCAAACCCCGCTTCGAAAAGCTATGTATTGCAAAACGTGCTTATTGTAGCCATTAATCCAGACATCACCTCTGATTAAAAAATCAGCTCAAATTATTTTATATATTTTTGTTTTGTAGGTTAAAGTTTTTTTTTTTTAATATTGTGTTCCTTTAAATTTTTAAAATAAATCCTGTGCTCCTTTAAATCTTTTCTGCTACAGTTAATAAAGCTATTCTTTGTTGTAAATTGATCCACATTTCTTTCTTTTTTTATTCTCTTATACGTTAATAAGGATACAGTGGTATGCAGAGTTGTACTTATAACAATTTTATAGACAAATGATACTATTTACAGTCGCGCGGGGGCGAAATGTTTTCTTCTTCCTAGGGGGGGCATGACAGAAAATAATTGAGAAGCACTGGTTTAGGTGGACATCCATGTCTTGGTAGGTTTGCAGTTGTGACATACGCTGATGACTGAACAGTGCTTTGTGA
This sequence comes from Rana kukunoris, assembly GCA_029574335.1. NCBI lineage: Eukaryota > Metazoa > Chordata > Amphibia > Anura > Ranidae > Rana > Rana kukunoris. The sequence goes on along the minus strand of CM056053.1, from coordinate 410,562,206 downwards.
GATGTTCAAAGTTTGGGATATTTTTTTTATAACCTAACCCTGCTTTAAACTTCTCCACAACTTTGTACCTGATCCATCTGGTGTGTTCCTTGGCCTTCATGGTGTTTGTTCACTAAGGTTCTCTAACACAAATCCAAGGGGTTCACAGAACAGCTGTATTTGTACTGAGATTAAATTGTACATCGTGTTTACTAATTTAGGTGACGTCTGAAAGGCAATTGGTTCCACCAGATTTTAGTTGGGGGCATCGGAGTAAAGGAGGCTGAATACAAATGCACTCCACCCTTTTCAGATATTTGTGAAAAAAAATTGAAAACCATTTATCAATTCTATGTCACTTTGAGCTGGTCTATCACATAAAATCCCAATAAAATACATTTACGTTTTTTGGTTGTAACATGACAAAATGTGGAAAATTTCAAGAGGTATGAATACTTTTTTAAGACACTGTAGATCAGTGTTTCTCAACCTTTTTTCATCCAAGGCACCCTTTAATAATTATGGACAATCTTGAGGCACCCCAATCTAAAAAGTAGTCTAATAGTTTTACATAATGCAGCAACCAGGTAGGACACCCAATGTCAGGGGTGATTTATTCTTCCCAAGCAAATGCACTGTTGTAAACTGGTCCTGACTAGTATTCCAATGTTTCTCCATCACTCGGCTAATGTGACCCCACCCCTAATGGAAAGGGGCAGGGGAGGGTGAAACAAGGATGCTACGCAGGCAACTGATTTCCTCTCTTTGACGACATGGGCCATTAGGACGGCAGCAGCTAGGTTTAAACTGTGCACAATGAAAACCTGTGACTTGGTGTAACTAAAATGCAGCCTTCATCCACACACCGGTTTTGAATACAATTGGACATTTTGCCAAGCCAGTGGAAGAAGCACTGTAGAAAAACTTTATTAAGAGCACTGAGTCTAAACCGTTTTAATTTTTTTATATATATATAAAAACTGAGTCGGGAAAATGTATCTACCAACTCCACAGCCCTGCTCACAGGTGTGTGTATGTGTGTGTGTGTGTGTGTGTGTGTGTGTGTATATATATATATATATATATAAAAAACCTGTGAGCAGGGCTGTGGAGTTGGTAGATAAATTTTCCCGACTCAGTTTTTTGTAACTCAGACTCCCGACTCCTCTGTATTAACCACTTTAGCCCCAGACCATATTGCTGTCCAATGACCAGAGCACTTTTTGTGATTCGGCACTGCTTCGCTTTAACTGACAATTACGCGGTCGTGCGACGTGGCTCCCAAACAAAATTGGCGTCCTTTTTTTCCCACAAATAGAGCTTTCTTTTGTTGGTATTTGATCATCTCTGCGGTTTTTATTTTTTGCGCTATAAACAAAAAAAAATAACTTTTTTTGTTCCTCAGTTTAGGCCGATACGTATTCTTCTACATATTTTTCGTTAAAAAAAATCGCAATAAGCTTTTGGTTTGCGCAAAAGTTATAGCGTTTACAAAATAGGGGGTCGTTTTATGGCATTTTTATTAATATTTTAATTTTTTTTACTAGTAATGGCGGCGATCAGCGTTTTTTTTTCAGTACTGCGACATTATGGCGGGCACTTCGGACACTTTTGACACATTTTTGGGGCCATTGGCATTTTTATAGCGATCAATGCTATAAAAATGCATTGTATTACTATAAAAATGCCATTGACAGTGAAGGGGTTAAGTGTGTTCCTGGGTGTGTTCTAACTGTATGGGGGGGTGGCCTCACTAGGGGAAATCACTGATCATCTGTTCATACATTGTATGAACAGAAGATCAGTGTTTCCCCCGCTGACAGGACCGGGAGCTATGTGTTTACACACAAAGCTCCCGGTCCCCGCTCTATAACGAGCGATCCCGTGTGCCCGGCGGCGATCGTACCCGCCGGGCACGCGCGCAGGACTCGGGTGAGCGGGGACGCGCGCACGTGCCGCCTCCGGCGATGCGCACGTGCCCCCTAGCGGCCGCTTTAGAGCAGACATATAGCTATGGGCTCTCGCCCAGCAGTGCCACCGTCCCACAGTAATATGACGGCGGGCGTTCGGCAAGTAGTTAATATGCAAATGTATTTTGTACATTCCTTGAAGAAAAGAAAGGCAACTATAAAGGGGAAGTTCGATTCCACTGGCGCCACCCTTGGGGCTGCTTTTGCTAATCTTGTGTTACCGTGTGTTAAGTAAAAGTTTGGTAAGAGACGATTTGCGTTCCTTTCCGGACTTGACAAGCTGGTTTGGACTTCCACTATGGATGCTTTTCCACTACCATCAGTTGCGGCATGCCTTCCGGGCCCAGTTCCCTACACCACCTATCCTCCAGGCCGATGTTGTTAAAGATTTGCTGGCTCAGAGCTCTCTGAAGAAGGCTCTGTCCACCTTGTACCTGACTATTCTTATTAAGCACCCCCCCCCCCAAAGATAGATTCACTATGGAGAAAGTGGGAGGGAGATATCCCATTCCTGGACAGGGAGGCGTGGGAGGAGTTTTGAAGATAGCTACAAGTCGGTGATCTCCTCTAGGGATAAATTGATACAAACTAAGTTTTTACATAGGGTGTACTTAACACCTCGGAGACTGCATGGGATCAATCCGCAACGCCACCCGGACTGCCCTCGATGTTGCTCTCCGGAGGGTACTTATCAGTAAGAGGCTAGGTTACCCATGGGCGCTGCGATCCCTGTAACAGCAGAACACAACACTATGGAAAGTATAAGTATTGGCGCTCCTAATTGTGCGTTGCGTGCCATATAGTGAAGCACATGAAAAGCATGCTTCTTCACGGTCACTTAACGTGTTGGTTTTGCGGTTATGTGAGGCACTGCATGCATTGGGCTTTTTTTTTTTTAATTCCTATCTAAATTTAGTTGGAGTCGGTAAATTATTTGCAACTCCGAATCCAGGTACCCAAAATTTCCTCCCACTCCTCGACTCCGACTCCACAGCCCTGCCTGTGAGAGAGATCAGCTTGATTTAAATAATTCTATCTATGGCTGTTTATATCTATGTTTAGTTGGCAGTTATATTTTGAGGAAGTAGCCATGATTGCATACACAAGATCTCCTTGATGGGCCGTTTACTTTGCAGAGAAATTTGCACTTTGCAAGGGAATTTGTCACAGAGATTAGCGAATGGGGTCAAGCTCAGCTGACTTCCATCATCTAATCATGTACAAGCAAAATTGCCTTTGTTTTTTTCTTGCACATGATTTGGTATTTTTTGCACTGTGAAATTTCGCTACATTCACTAAGCTCTGGGGCAATTTTTTTTGCCGTGCGCAACTTCCCTTGCAAAGTTGGCTTCCTATTTGCCTTTAGTAAATCAACCCCTATATGTCCCTTTTGCTATTTATTCCAGAAGTCCTACCAATATTCTGCTTACTATTGGGTGAAAAATTCCTTTTAGGGTCTGATAAATAGAATTATGTGTCGACTGACTGAGATTTTGCTTTCTCCAGCTAGGATGGCCACTGCAAAATGAAATAAATGCTCCATAATGCAGAATAAATCACTATTTGCATAATCATGTTCGCAGCGATACCGTCATAATGTGAAGAATAGACCACAAAATAAAAAGCTGTGGGGAAATCTCGCCTCTGGAGTTTTTGATAGATATAAGGTTGTCTGCCTATTGAAATATCATGGTTTGTCAACCTATGTTTCTACCTGCAAACCAGTTTTTATTTCTAGAAATGAATCTTCGTAACCCAAACTCGCTTCACCCAGAATTACAATGGAATACTTTTAACGTTTACAGAAATTTAAGATTTACTGGCACACAAAAGACAAAAAATAGGGAGTACATATAGCAGCTTGCTAATTTGCAGGTGAAAAGACATGCCTTTCATGCAGAACCAGCTGTATTTTCGTTGAAAGAACAACAGTTTAGGAAGCTTTTCTGCATGTGTCTGTTTGATAGTGTAACGTGCTCATAAGCAGCTTAAGCAGTATTCAGAAAATGGCAATGCATTAATTTTTTAAAGCAGAAAATGCAAGTTGAAAGCAGCCCTGCCACATGATGATAATGAGGCTGGATATTGTAAAGTCTGCTAAAGAAAAGCTTTGAAATATGAACATTCATAAAACAATAACTAGATATTCACATGATAATGAGGCCTGGACACCAATGTGAAGAAATTGTAATGTAAAAGTAAGCACAGAGCCTCTGGTGTGGGCTGATAAATACAGAGACACACCGTTGAAAGCCATCCCATACCCATTATTTAGCATAAATAATATGAGGTTACAGAAGACCGTATGACAACAAATATATACGTTTTGTCTCTTTTGATGTTGCTGAGGATTTTCTATATGTTGCTGGAAAGGTTTAATCCCTCAATAAATAAAATGGCTTACTGGTCTCTAGAACAGCAGGTTGGGAGAATTGGGAAAATCGAGGTACAGTAAGACTGATTTTGTAGTAAAGTTTTCAGGTATGTTGGCTGAATTTCTATAATAAAGGACACCTACCGGCAAGTGAGCAGATGATGCTATCCAGAAAACGCTGTGCTGAATTTGGAACCAGACGGTACATTGCCTGCATATTTGAAGGCTTGTAGTCAAGCTCATTCTGATGAGCCTGTTAAACTTTATTTATTTTTTAGCAGGCCAGGAAGCCACATTTTATTATTATTATTATTATTATTATTATTATCAATAATAATATGCTAGAATAAATTATATGATAAGAATCAAGGCCACCCAATGGCAGGGCCAACTCTCAAGTTAATATAACTGAAAAGATATTCGAGTATATATTTTTTACAAAGTGAATCTACAGATTTTTTCTATAGTTTTTAAGTAAATGCAGTATTGTAAGGCAGGATTGAGCTATGAATTTGTGAGGCTCTTGCGCCACCAAATAGAAAAGAGTGAAAAATAATATAAATGCTGCTCGATCTAAGTTGTAGTAAATAATAATACAATAGTGATAAGATAGAATAAAAAGTGATCAGCGCATAAACATTTACCACTGAGAGTCTGGCATCAAACCAGGGCAAAAACAACAAAGTGCAAACCGTGTAACAAAGTGCAAATGCATAAATAATAAATATCAAATAAATTGACAAATAATTACGTCCGTGGTGTTGTGATTAGTTTAAAAGGTGATATTCTTGGATGAAGTGAGCTCTCATTGCGCTTACCTTGCTAAGGCAAGGGAAAAGCCTTAATATGTGTAACACTTTAGATGGATCTCCAGCAGATGTCCCTCTATCCTCTGTGTGGGATGGTGTGGTAGTCCTAGTGTGGGTCCAACGTTCCAGGGTGTGTGGTTGGAGCTGTTCCAGTAGTACTCAAAGAAGGATGGTACCATAGTGAAGTACGTAAAATTAAGATTTAATGAAAAAAGTAGCAACTTACATTTAAAGTAAAACAAACAGACGAGTAAAACGATCGGATTACACGTCTACTTCCGGTTCCGGGTCTTACATGTTACGCTGCACCTCGCAGCTTCATCAGATGAAGCTGCGAGGTGCAGCGTAACATGTAAGACCCTGAACCGGAAGTAGACGTGCAATCCGATCGTTTTAGTCGTCTGTTTGTTTTACTTTAAATGTGAGTTGCTACTTTTTTCATTAAATCTTAATTTTACGTACTTCACTATGGTACCATCCTTCTTTATTTGAGTACAACTGGAACAGCTCCAACCACACACCCTGGAACGTTGGACCCACACTAGGACTACCACACCATCCCACACAGAGGGTGGAGGGACATCTGCTGGAGATCCATCTAAAGTGTTACACATATTAAGGCTTTTCCCTTGCCTTAGCAAGGTAAGCGCAATGAGAGCTCACTTCATCCAAGAATATCACCTTTTAAACTAATCACAACACCACGGACGTAATTATTTGTCAATTTATTTGATATTTATTATTTATGCATTTGCACTTTGTTACACGGTTTGCACTTTGTTGTTTTTGCCCTGGTTTGATGCCAGACTCTCAGTGGTAAGAGTTTATGCGCTGATCACTTTTTATTCTATCTTATCAGGATTGAGCTATGGTTCTCTACATAGTACAGTTGGCATAAAAATTATTTACATTTTTGAAAAAAAAAGTGGAAGTTTACAGAGATGATCCTGCTGACCTATGCTGGACAAAGAGCTCTAATGGATGAGAACACCTAATCTTGTAATTTTAAGGATAAGCTCATCTTCCGCAACATGTTCCATATGTTTTTAAAGTGGTACATGTAACATGTTCCTGCAGCCACGCCCCGATACCTGCACTCCCTGTGACAGAAGGCTGGGGATCTTCTTCCTGTACCTGCTGTCACTACTTGAAAAGAGCATGACCCTGCGAGGCTCCGCCCACATGGTCGCATTCTTGCTTTTTAGATTCCTGAGAATCAATGAACTACAAGTACTTTGTAGCTGACTGCTTGTTGTTCTCAATCAACTACCAGGGTGCTGTTCAAGAAGACTTCCTGTCTTTGTAAAAATGCTTACTCATATGATGTTTGGGCAGACCGCTAACACTGACAGTCTGTTGGTGTCCTGAATGGCACCTCTGATCTGCTGATCCCTGGTGCAATGCTTTCCAGCCTCCTACAAAAAAGTAAATGCATCCTTCTTTTTTCTTTTTTTTTTTACCTACAAAGAAAGTGCATTTTTTTTTCTTTAAAAGTGAACTTATCCTTTAGTGCAGGAACTACTTTTGGGAATCGGTGTGGCACCGCACTGATTCCGGACGGTGCCATTGTCGGCAATAGCCGCCAATTAGACATGCAATTTGACATGTGAACCTGGGCCCAAAGATGATTTCCAGCACTATGTTAACCATAAACCAGCCCCAAGCATTTTTGTATATAGTAGTGTGCCTTATAAAAAGGCTCACTTCAGGAAAATAAAAGGAAGTTAGCCACTACTATTTATCCTGAGAGTTCTCTGCCATGTCGGGAAGTTCTTACAGAGTTGAGGATTTGAGATTGAGACTCAGATTGGCTAATCTGCATAATCTTATCTATGGCTGGCTACCTGTACACAAGTTGGTTGAAAAGTGAAAAGAACATGTCAAAGTATATGTGATACAAAAGAAACCTGTTGTAATAAGCACATACGTATATGAATGCTTGGGCACTGCAAGTTCAAATTGGTATATGAAAATCGGCGCCTCAAGGGTGTCCTAACGGAACCCAAACCATATACACACTTTGGAAAACATTGACCGGTATGGAGTATAACGAATATATTACATAAAGTCAGGTCCATATATATTTGGACACAGGCACAATTTTCATACTTTTGACTTCATCAGAATGAAATTAAAATGAAACCATCCAAATTAATTTGAAGTGCAGACTTTCAGCTTTAAGGGGTTGAACATAAATATCAAGTACAAATTTTAGGAACTGCAACCATTTTTATACAGTCGCTCCATGTTCAGGGGCTCAAATGTAATTGGACAAATTAATATAATCTTTGTTCATTTTTAATATTTCATTAGCATACTGATGGCTGAAGCAGCCGTTTTTATAATGCTGAAGATCTTGCATTTACTCTGTACCAGGTCTATTACTTAAGGTTTCAGACCAGTGGAGATTTTATTGTTCTCCAGTATCCCCTAGATCTAGTGTTCCATGCAGTAAGGGTTTGGGAGAGGTCTTTGCAGATCAACAAATTCCATTGAGGATGGGACCCATAGGCTCCAGCAAAAGACCCATCCAGGAAGTTGTGCATAATGTTTTTTTTTTTTTTTTCCAAAAAAGTTATGTTTTATTGAGAAAGAAACATTGGCATGTATACAGAAGTCGGCAAAGCAGTTACAGGAACGATGGTTATAAAAGAAGCAAGTGGAAATAATATAACATTGTACAGTACAAGTTAGAGTACATCATCAGGGGTCGGGCTCCACAGTGCATTCAGAAGTGATGTGCATAATGTTTAACCACACGTCCAGCCTACTGATGACCACATTTCCATGTTGTTCCTCTAACACGAGACTCGGGACCCTCCTCAACAGCATCTGACCAATGTAATCAAGAGAACTTCAGAGAACAGTCTAAGAGACTTTCAAAAAACTGCAAACACAAAAGTTTAAAAGCTGAGTTTAGGAAAAACATCCCTACATAAAATGGAAATCCCAACGTACCTGTTTAACCTTTTTATGCTGACCTAGCAAGTTTGTCGGCGTAGAAGGGGAGAGAATGTTGATATGGTTCTCCAAGAGCAATTTGTAGGTAGTTATCTGCCACCATTGACATCAAATTCCACCTAATCTGGTGGAAAACTGCTGATTTAAGCAACTGTCTTCACTCGTCTGAGGGCAACTTATGCTTCAGTAAAGATTTTTTAGATTGTAATACACAATTAGCAGCAAAGGCTGCATTTTTATGAAAAGAGGTTTGATTTGCTTTTCCTATTTATGCCAAGGGTACCTGTAATTCGGCATGTTGGAGCAATATGCTATCTTTCCAATTAGTTTACTAGATTCAGACTTTTTATGTCTGGAAAAAATGTTAATTGAAGCAAGATGCTTTTGAAGACCCGTCTTTGGTGCTTTCAGGGAGAATACAAGTTCTTGATGTTGAATGGTCTCTGGTGTGTTTAACCGCTCCAATAGCAGTTAATAATACCCTATAAATGAGCCTTCAACTTATCTTGATTAGTGTTTGCACCTAATACAGAAAGGGAAAGGAAGAAAAACCTAATTCCCAGTCCACGTATTTGCTGAAATCTCCATCTTCCCTTCAGTTTTATTTCATTAACTTTTTTATACAAAATGGATGAGAAGAATTGGAATGACAAGTAAATACAATTTTTGGAGTTTGATGACAATGTATTCACAGGATACTTGTAGATGCTCAATTCTGGTGTAAACATTAGTCAAGTATATAATGCTTTAATATATTGTATATGTTTAAATAGGAAAGACACAGACCAGACAGAAATTAGATCACACAAACAGGAAAAGCAATGAGCAGAACTTAAAAAGTAGTTTTAAAGTGGATCTAAATCCTATTGCTAAAATCTCTAATACATTTTACCATGTTGGATCTTCAAAAGGAGGAGGGGGCCCCCGGTGACACCAGAGTGGAGTGGAGGGGGGCCCCCGGTGACACCAGAGTGGAGTGGAGGGGGGCCCCCGGTGACACCAGAGTGGAGTGGAGGGGGGCCCCCGGTGACACCAGAGTGGAGTGGAGGGGGGCCCCCGGTGACACCAGAGTGGAGTGGAGGGGGGCCCCCGGTGACACCAGAGTGGAGTGGAGGGGGGCCCCCGGTGACACCAGAGTGGAGTGGAAGGGGGGCCCCCGGTGACACCAGAGTGGAGTGGAAGGGGGGCCCCCGGTGACACCAGAGTGGAGTGGAAGGGGGGCCCCCGGTGACACCAGAGTGGAGTGGAAGGGGGGCCCCCGGTGACACCAGAGTGGAGTGGAAGGGGGGCCCCCGGTGACACCAGAGTGGAGTGGAAGGGGGGCCCCCGGTGACACCAGAGTGGAGTGGAAGGGGGGCCCCCGGTGACACCAGAGTGGAGAGGAGGGGGGGACCCCAGTGATACCAGAGAGGAGGGGCATACCACTGATACTAGAGTAATGATGGTGATTAGGGGGCAAGCGGATATCTTGTTACACCCAACAGAGTTTTAGATTTCCCAGTTATTTTCAACACAAAACGGAGCTTAAATCTGACGGACTATTTACATGCTTGCTAATGTGAAAGAACACCTCTGATATTAATATTTAACTTAATGTGAAAATCAGATGTGTTCTGTCACATTAACAAGCATGTAAGGTTTGCTGCGGCTTTTAAAATGTAACATGTAAACAGTCCGACAGATTTACATATACTGTATTTAAGCACATAAGCTCCGTTTTTGTGTTGAAAATAACTGTGAAATCCGTTGGGTGTAACCAGATTAGTCTTTTTTTCTTTTTTGCTGATCCGAAAAATGATCCGATCCGTGACTCCTGATCCGAGGATCGATCCGTGAGTTTTTTGATCCGTTGCACCCCTAGTACCCTCTGACGCGCGGATGCTTCCACCGCCACACATCAGTAAGTCCCAGTGCCAAAGCCCAGCGGGAGAGAGGAGAGTACAAGGCCGGGTCCCCGGACCAAAGAGCCAAGAAAAGTTTTTGTTTTTGGGGGGCCAATTAGGACTATTTCGGTACTGGTATAAGGGTAAACAATAAAGAGGAAAAAATTAAAAGTATTACAAGATTTTATTACAAAGTACAGACAAGACACATTAACAAATTAAAATGATGACAATCGTCCAGTAACATCACGACAAGGTCCCCAGAGGGGGAAAAAGGCACGATGGGTTGAAGACTGTCACAAGTTCTCAACTAGTTTTGCGGTTGGAACCGCTTCATCAGGAGAAGATCTACAAACAGTGGACATTGAATCAAATAAAATATATATATATAAACATACAGTTACACAGGGGATCCAAGGACAATTTTGCTCACCTGGACAATCCCGCAACAGGGTGGCAGCGGGCGGGCGCAGCCAAAGTCCCCAAAGGGTGGCCGGAGTGGACACAAATATGAAGGGACCTACTTGTCTGGTAAAAAGGGTAAAGGGTATTTAGGTTAGTATCAATACGGCTCAGCCTGAGTAACTCGGGAAGGAAGTGTGGGGGAATATCACACTCAGTGGTTACTGGGGTGAAGTGAAACAAAGGAGGGGGAGGGAGGGGAATGAATGGACGGGGCCTGGGAGAAAATAAAATTGAAAAAGAAAAAAAGGGGGGGGGGGAAGGATGTGTGGAGGGGGGGGAAGGATGTGTGGAGGGGGGGGAAGGATGTGTGGAGGGGGGAGGGAAAAAACACGCAAAAAAAAGGGGAGGGGTGAAGGACGAGACAAATAGGGGGGGGTGTTGAGAAAGGGGATAAGAACGTGGGGGGGAAGGGGTGGTGGACAGGCAATGGGAGGGAAAAAGAAAGGCGGGTGAGGGAAGAGGGGGAAGTAGAATTGAGGGGAAAAAGGGGGAACCAAGAAAGGTAAAGGGAAGCAGGAACAGGCAAGGAAGAGAAAAAGAGGGGGGGGCGGGTTTGGAGTGAAAAGGGGGGAGAGGGGGGGAACAAGAAGGGGGGGGGAAGCAGGGAAGGACCAAGGGGGCAGGAAAGGGGAAGGGAAGAGGGGAAAAAAAGAGAGACAAGAAGCCAAGGTGAAGGGAGGGTGAACGTGAGGTGCATTCGAGACAAAGTGCTGGTGAAGATATTAAAAAATAGGAAGTAGTTACCTTGGTGACAAGGGGGTTAAAGTAAGATAGGGGGATCCCAGGATCAGGAGCCCGAACAGTGTAAACATGTTGGGGTGCATGTGTGCATATAGTGATACTTATATTCCTGAGAGGGACTAGTCGTGGTCCCAGGACAGCATCAGGGTAGTGATGCTGACCAATGGTGCCTGGGGGGGGGGGGAAATACAGACCATGTGTGTAAGCAGGGAGTGAACAAACATCACAAGCAGGCTGAGGGTAGACAGTTGGAGCGATCAGATGTTGGGGGAGGGTACTTACTTGGGCTGGGTAGAGCCACAGCAGTCCTGGGATCCCTTGGTGGTAGGGATTGGGGACAGGAGGTCCTATTTATGTGTCCAGGTATACAGTGGCGCTGACTAGCAGGGCGGAAGCCCTGCCACAGCGTCACTGGGGAAAGGGGCGTGCGCATGACGTCAGCGTAAGCGTGCATTTGTAGATCTTCTCCTGATGAAGCGGTTCCAACCGCGAAACTAGTTGAGAACTTGTGACAGTCTTCAACCCATTGTGCCTTTTTCCCCCCTCTGGGGACCTTGTCGTGATGTTACTGGACGATTGTCATCATTTTAATTTGTTAATGTGTCTTGTCTGTACTTTGTAATAAAATCTTGTAACCCTTATACCAGTACCGAAATAGTCCTAATTTGCCCCAAAAAAAAAAAAAAACTTTTCTTGGCTCTTTGGTCCGGGGACCTCAGACCCAAGTACCCTATAACCATAGGAAGGCTATCAATGGTAGCGTGCATCACCACAAATCTACCATCAGGGTCTAACTTCAGATCCAGCAGGACAAAGGGGAGTGTTCTACGGATAAGAATGCTAACCCCCCGAGCCCGGGAGGTATAGGTAGAGTGGTAGTAGTGCCCCACCCACGGTTTTCTAAGGCCGAGGACCCTACCCCCCACCAAATGCGTCTCCTGGAGAATGCAGATGTCGGGGTTGTAATCTTTAAGAAATTTGAAAACCAGAGACCTCTTAATGGGAGAATTCATCCCCCGGACATTCCATGATATCAATGTCAGTGGGATGAGATATATATCTGGAAGCCCATCCCCTGGCTGAACCCCAAACAGGGATCTGCCCGCTACCGCCCCTCCAAGCACAAGCCCCGCTCCTAAGAAAAAGTAAAAACATTCCTTCAGCATGGAACATAACAAAAACAGTAACCCAAAACAACATAACCCCACCCCCCCCACACTCTATGCAATCACCCCAACTGCGATGCATTTGGATCCCAGTAACAAACATGGTTAACTACCACAGAGGGTCATGTACAACAGACAAGTAGGCGAGTACACCCCAGGCCAAAGATGCTGAGGTACATTGCAGAGACGCTGCCAGTGGGGGCACAGCGCAATAGAACTACTTCACCCGACCAACGTCAGGGGCACAAACTTATTTACATGCAAGTCCACAGAGAGGGGGGGGGAATCATCGGTTCCAGCAGTTCTCACAGCAAAGCGTCCCGGAAACAGGGTAATTGCCGTCCGTAGTTCAAGCACCCTGTAAGCAGCATGTCTGCACGGCGGGGACATCAGCAGCTCCCCACCCCCACCCACAGCCACACCACAGGGCCACCTCGACAAGGCTGAGTCTATTTCGGGACACGTGGAGGGGAAAAGAGAAAAACAAAAAAAGAATGTAAACCCCCCTCCTCCCCCAAAAAAATATATAAGTTGGGGTAGGAGAACAGTCTCGTGGATCAGTACTCGCATGTCGTTTTTTTGTAGTCCAAGAGCAGGGGCCTAAGCGCGAGGCAAAGTGTTCACCCAGTGTGCAGCCTCCTCCTCCGGAGAAACAAAAAAAACAGGTAGATTCTCCATCCACCACCCGGAGGCGAGTGGGAAAGAGCAGACTATACTTGATGTTGTGGGCTCTCAGGGACTGTTTAACCGCATCAAAGGACTTCCGACGCCTCTGTGTATCCACGGAGAAATCCGGAAAGAACATCAGGCGCGCGTCTTCGTGTCGGATGTCATCCATCTTCCTCGCCTCCCTGAGAATTAGATCCCGGTCTCTAAAATTCAATAGCTTGAATATAAAGGTTGCGGGGTGGCACTTCCGAAGGTCCTGCAAGCAGGCGGCATCCTGTGGGCCCTCCTTTCTACCACAAACTGGGGTGAAAAGGCCGTGGTCGGGAAGAGCGTGCAGAGAAGGCGTTCCGTATAGGCCGTGATGTCCTACCCTTCTCTGCCCTCAGGCAGGCCGACTATGTGGAAAATATTGCGCCTGTTGCGATTCTCGGCTTCTTCGACACGGGACTCAAGGTGTTTCAGCCTCTGCTGTACGGTATGGAGGGTGGCCGAGTGATCTCTAACAATGTCCTCGGTGTCACTCACCCAGCGCTCCACTTCATCCACTCGGCCTCGGATCTTATCAAAGTCCCTCTGCACAAGACTCGCCTCCATCTGCAGGGAGTCAATTTTGGAGGTGAGAATGGCCTGGCACCCGGCTATCGCCTGCATCAGGGCATCAAAGTTGGCCTGGGCCGAGAGAGCCGGAGCCACGTCAGGGGCGGCGGCTAAGGCCTGCGTAGCCATGCTCCAGGCCTCAGACACGTGCACTATGTCCCCGGCGGGCTTAGCGGGTGTAGATTTGGGCGTTTGAAGTCTAGATTGGTACCTCTGCCTCGTCATCTGCCGGAGCAGAATGGTAGGCTCCCCGACAGGATCGAAGATGTGCAGGATGAGGAAATCGGATTAGAGGCCCCCTTGGCTGCGGAGCTCTGCACCTAGACGTCCGTCCTGGTCGCCCTCTTGGACACGCATTTATATCCAGATCATATCTATGAATTTTATGGAATTTTGTGCAATCATTAATCTACAAATTGTCAATAATATGCATATGAGCTCTTATTTATTTCTCTTCATATGTGTAATGTACTAGGTTTATTCATGAAGATGCACATAAGAAAACCTATGTGCAATTCATGTATTAATTTTACCATATGTGTGTTGCATGTCTCATTCAAATTTACAAGAAGGAAAAAGTACTGCACATACAGCCAATTATTACTCCATAACTGAAGCAAATGTCAAAATAAGTACAGTCATTCAGTAGGTACAATGGGTGGAAAAGAAGGTCAATCACTGAACATTAGTGAGTGAATGTCACTGAAGACCGAACGGCATAAAATAAGGTCATGTACTGTTATACCAAGTATATAAGATTGTCATAAATGACAATGTATGGGTTTTGGCTAAGCAAGTGTGAATAGAGTGAGAAAGAGAGAAAAGATGAGTGAAGGAGAGGGAGAGGAATAGTCTGTACATGAGCAATATGTAGTGATGAAAACGTCAATTACATGAGTTGTCCATATTGAAAGCTAGCAATAACTCCTCATATCATTTAAAATAATAACCAATTATTATATATATTTTTTTCTTATGCCCTTAAATGCACTGTTTGGCTATAAACTCCACATATCATGCCTCTGACTTTTGCTCCATTTGGCCATATGGGACTTATGCATGTCCAATGACATGGATATCCCATGATGCACTCTTCCTGTGGATTCCAAGCTATATGCATTGACATTGTTGTTCATCAGGACAAAGTAGCAAGGTAAAAATATTATACAAAAGGAAATAATGATGGTAAAATTAGTCTGTATATGCAGTACAGCATGCTTGGTGTACTCGCTGTCCTCTGCATTGTGTAAAAAGGCTGTTTGATTCTGTGTTCTCTGTTCCTCCCCTAGTTCTATAGTCCCCAAACCATCTCCTGCTAGAACATAGCCTTGTGGACAAGCTGCACATGCTCAGTTTGGTGTGAATTGCTAGAGGTTTTTTTTTTTTTTGGGGGGGGGGCAGTGCATGTGATTAGCTCAGGGCCAATAGGCACTGTCCAGACATAGAGCCAGGGGTCCTGCCGCCTCATAGGACAGTCAGAGTAGAAAACTCCTACAAGCTTTAACCAAACACTGACAGTCACAAGACTATTCTAAGGCTGCATTCACACTACAGTGTTATGAATTGCAGGCAGATGTGCCGCGGATCTGCCTGTGATTTGAGTGCCGAGGAGTGAATGCCAAAAGCGGGACTTGTATTCGAGATGCCATTCATTTGAATAACACATCAAATCGCAGTGTGGGTCTGCCACGATTGTCACGCTGCAATCGTGGCAACCTGCATCATGGGACACATGTCGCCCCCCCCAAAGTAGCTCCTGAACTATTTTTGGATGACATGTGTCCCGCTGCAATTGCAGCACATTTTAACGAGTGACAATCTCGACAGTCCCGCACCACATTTTTAGCAGTTTATATTTACTAAAACTATTGCCTGTCCATGTCTGTGTACTGTGGGAGACCAGATATAGTGAATGCAGGGTCCTGGGTTTAGTAACACAGTAAGTTAAAACATTTTAACCGTTATTTTTAGATTTACATACATTTTAACACCACAAATTGGTGACGGATGACTTGATATTGGCACATCAAAGAACAAATTTACTTATGTGGCATATAATCGTGCTTCCCCATTGTGGTGGAAGTAGCAATGGCCCTAGTCTAGTATCTTGCAGGTTGATTTTCCAGCATGCAGTACTAACCAATTGAAATGCGGGGTGGATCACAATGTCGCTGGATGACACCTAGCACTGCTCTTTGATAGAACCACTGTAATGTCCGTGAATATACTACAATAATATTTGTATTTGTATTTTCTTACCATACTCTCAAATTCTGTACTGCCGAGTTTGTATATCTATTTGCTGCAGCAAAACTTTAACTTTGTGTTTTTTTTTTTTGTTTTTTTTTAATACAAAAATCAATAATGCTAAAATAATTACGAGTATACATTTCTCCATCAATAATTCATCCTTTTTCTACTTTAGGAAGACAAGACTACAAGAAAAACAAGCCTGTATTAAAAGCAACAAGACTAAAAGCAGAAGCCAAGAAAACAGCAATTGGGATTAAGGTAGACATGTATTTGATGGCTCACATTAACTTTCACTGCATGTCTACTTCCCTTTTCCCCCAGGATGTGCTGTGTGAATATTGATTTCTGAGAGAGATTGCTTATGACACCTCAAACTCGGAGTAGAATGGCTGCCTTTAAAATATTTATCATCTACTGCTTTACTTAAGGCATCGATTAACCCTCTAACTGCTTCTTATTATAGGTTTTAAAGGTCTGCCATTAAAACAGAATTTTGGTTAAATGCAGCCTACAGATATAAGAAGTTTAGGAGTTCTACAAAACCCAATTTAAAAGGAACATGGCAGGATTGAAAAATGATACCTGCCATTGTGGATATGCTTTTTAAAGGTGAAGGCTCCAGGGCTGAATCTTGCTTTACTACTTTGTGAATCGGTGGTCTGGATCAAGTGTTTATCAGGTGTCCTGACACATTACTGCTCATATGAGATTATTCACGATCAGTGACTCGCGTATTCTTGAAACAAGAACAACCTTGGACCTCGCGTCTTTCAGACTTTGGTTGGCACTGTATTCTATTTCTATCTTGAGAACCTCCATTTAGGAGATATTGCAAAGAGATAAATTGGATGAGGAATTAGATTAAAAAGACAAGAAATTAATACATTAAAGGATAAGGTGCACCAACACAGAGCACAAGTTGTGCAATATGATCTTGCATAATGTACATCTGGATAAATCTGACAGAGCATGAAAAATAGGTCTAGATTATTTAAGTCGCAATGAAAAGGTGTATGATGGCCACATACAGTAGCTGATATCATTGGATATTCACCCTTTATATTTTTGGCATCCGAGGTGTTCACCATCCTTGGGGGTTGATTTTTTATTTATTTTTTTCATAGATGAGCCCCTTACCAGACATATTGGTTCTAAAATGTAGCCAGCTGTGTGATAGTCAGATATTGGCTGTTTAAATAAAGGGCATTAAAGTACAAGAGCTTGGAAAATCCTTTGCAGAGCACTTCTGCAACCAGGTTGTCTTGTTGATGTGGGGAAATATAGAACAAATCCTGCACTTGTAGGATTAAACCACACAATTTTAAGCAAATAAAGGGCATCACACTTTTAAATTCGGTAAACACAGTAGTCTCCTGGTGATAGTAAAACAAACCTTCCCACCTCAGACCAGTTTCTGCTGAAACATCAATCAATAAAACCTTCAAAAGTAAAAGCAGTGCATACAGGGAGGGGAAAATGATTCGATCCCCTGCTGATTTTGTTCATTTGTCCTCTGACAAAAAAATTATCAATGAGAGACAGAATAACAAAAATACCCAGAAAAAAAATCATTAAAAAAAGTTCTAAATTGATTTGCATTTTAATGAGTGAAATAATTATTTGATCCCGTCACAAAACATGACTTAGTACTTGGTGGCAAAACCCCTGTTGGAAATCGGAGGTCAGGTATTTTTGGTAGTTGGCCACCAGGTTTGCACACGTCGGGAGGGATTTTGTCCCACTCCTCTTTGCAAATCCTCTCCAAGTCATTCGTTTTTGAGGCTGACGTTTGGTAACTCGAACCTTCAGCTCCCTCCACATATTTTTTATGGGATTAAGGTCTAGAGACTGGCTAGGAAACTCTAGGACCTTAATGTGTTTCTTCCTGAGCCACTCTATTTTGTTGCCTTGGCTGTGTGTTTTGGGTCATTTGTCATGCTTAAATATATATTCACGACCCATTTCCAATGCCCTGGCTGAGGGAAGGAGGTTCTCACCCAAGATTTGATGGTACATGGCCCGTCCATTGAGGCTGACGTTTGGTAACTCGAACCTTCAGCTCCCTCCACATATTTTTTATGGGATTAAGGTCTAGAGACTGGCTAGGAAACTCTAGGACCTTAATGTGTTTCTTCCTGAGCCACTCTATTTTGTTGCCTTGGCTGTGTGTTTTGGGTGATTTGTCATGCTTAAATATATATTCACGACCCATTTCCAATGCCCTGGCTGAGGGAAGGAGGTTCTCACCCAAAATTTGATGGTACATGGCCCGTCCATTGTCCCTTTGATGTGGTAAAGTTGTCCTGTGCCCTATGCAGAAAAACACCCCCAAAGCATAAGGTTTCCACCTCTGTGTTTGATGGCGGGGATGGGGTTTTAGGGGTCTTAGGCAGCATTCCTACTCTTCCAAACACAGCAAGTTGAGTTGATGCCAAAGAGCTCGATTTTGATCTCATCTGACCGCAACACTTTCACCCAGTGCTCTGAATCATTCAGATGTTCGTTAGCAAACGTCAGACGAGCCTGTACATGTGCTTTGAGCAGGTGCTGCAAGATTTCTGTCCTTCACGGCATAGCGTTACCAATTGTTTTCTTGGTGACTATGGTCCCAGCTGCCTTGAGATCATTGACAAGATTCTCCCATGTAGTTCTGATCTAATTCCGCACCCTTCTCATGATCATTAAAACTCCACAAGGTAAGATCTTGCACGGATCCACAGACCGAGGGAGATTGACCGTTATTTTGTGTTTCTTTCATTTGGGAATAATAACACCAACTGTTGTCACTCTCACCAAGCTGCTTGGTGATGGTCTTGTTGCCCATTCCAGCCTTGTGTATATCCACAATCTTGTCCCTGACATTCTTGGACAACTTTTTGGTCTTGGCCATGGTGGAGAGATTGGATTTTGAATGATTGCTTCTATGGACAGATGTCTTTTTATACAGGTAACAAGCTGAGATTAGAGCACTACCTTTAACCACTTCAGCCCCAGAAGGATTTACCCCCTTAATGACCAGGTAATTTGTTGCGCTACGGCACTGTGTTGAATTAACTGACACTTGCGTGGGCTTGCAGCGATGTACCCAAATATATTTTTTTTCCCTTGGTGGTATTTGATCACCTTGTGGTTTTTATTTTTTGCTCTATAAACAAAAAAAAGACAATTTTGAAAACTATCTTGTTTACTTTTCTGCTATAATATAATATATATCCAAAAAAATAAAAATTCCTTCATCAATTTAGGCCAATATGTATTCTACATATTTTTTGGTAAAAAATATAAAATAAATCCCAATAGGTGTATATTGATTTTGTGCAAAATTTATAGCGTCTACAAACTATGTGATAGATTTAGGGATTTTTGTTTTTACTCATAATGGTGGGGATCAGCAATTTTTTGTGGGACTGTGACATTGTGGCAGACAAATCTGACCTCAAGTGACACTTTTTGGGGACCAATGACACCAATACAGTGATCCGTGCTTAAAAAAATCAGATCACTGTATAAATGACACTGGCAAGGAAGGGGAGCAATCAAAGGGTTAACTGTTTACCCTGCAAGTGTTTTATAACTCTGTGAGGGGTAGACTGACAGGAAGAACAGAGAGATTACTAGGGACAGAAGATCCCAGTGTACTTCCCTGTCAGAATGGGCATCTGCCTTGTTTACACAGGCAGATCCCCGGTCTGCCTCTGTGGAGCGATTGTGAGTGGCCGACGGACATCGGGTCTTATTGACTCGCGGATTGGCTCCCCCGCCGTGCCCTGGGAGGCGTGCACATCCACAGTATATAGTGCACAAAACAATGTACAGGTAGGTTGTTTTGTGCAATGGAGCCGCCCTGCCACAGTATATATGCAGAGGGCGGTCTCTAAGTGATTAAGAGTGCTCCTAATCTCAGCTCGTTACCCGAATAGAAGACACCTGAGAGTCAGAAATCTTGCTGATAGGGGTTTCAATTCTTATTTCACTAATTAAAAAGAAAATCAATTTATAACATTTTTGAAATGCGTTTTTCTGGATATTTTTGTTCTGTGTCTCTCTGTAGAAATAAATGTCATTAAAATTATACACTGATCATTTCTTTTTACCCGCACTGTACTTTCTCTGGGTTTGAGCATTGCACTGCTTTTATTTTTAATTCAACTGAAAAGACTGAAGGCATCTTGTGGTAAAAAAAGAGGTACTGAGTCGGACATACAGTGAGGAAAATAATAATAATTTGATCCCCTGCAGATTTTTGTAAGTTTGCCCATTTGCAAAGAAACACAGGGTCTGTCATTTTTTATCATAGGTGTAAATAATAGAGACAAAATATCAACAAAAATTCTAGAAAAAAAAAATACAAATGTTTTTAAAATGTAGTTGCCATTCAGTGAAATATTTGATTCCCAAGCAAAAAATGACTTGGTACATGGTGGAGAAACCCTTGTTGGCAAGCACAGAGGCAAGACGTTTCTTATAGTTGGTTACCAGGTTTTCACACATCTCAGGAGGGATTTATGTCCACTCTTCTTTACAGATCTTCTCTAAATCCATAGGGTTTATTTGCTGTCGCATGGAAACTCAAGTTTCAGCTCCCTCCATACATTTTCTATAGGATTAAGGTCTGGAGACTGGCTAGGCCACTCCATGATCTTAATGTGCTTGTTTTTAAACCACTCCTTTGTTGTATGTTTTGGGTCATTGTCATACTGGAAGACCCATCCATGACCCATCTGGCTGAGGGAAGAAGCTTCTCATCACCGATTTTACAATACATTGTCCCGTCCATTGTCATCTCAATGAGGCTAATTCGGCCTGTACCCTTTAGCAGAGAAACTGCTCCAAATCATAATGTTTCCACTTCTGTGCTTGACTGTAGGGAGTCATGTTAACGCCAAAGAGCTCAAATTTGGTCTCATCTTACCACAGCACTTTCTCCCAATCCTTCCGTGAATCATTTAGATGATCGTTGGTAAACTTCAGACAGGCCTGTACATGTACCTTCTTGAGGGGGACCTTGTGGGCACTGCAGGATTTTAATCCATGGCGTATTGTGTTACCAATGGTTTTTGTGACTGTGGTCCCAAATGCCTTGATCATTCACAAGCTCCTCCCGTGTAGTTCTGGGCTGATCCCACGCATTTCTTATAATCAGAGAAATCTTGCATGGAGCTCCATACTAAGGGTGGTTTTGTTTAGTATTTCTCCCATTTGCAAATAATATCCCCAACAGATGTTTCCTCACCAAGCTTCTTGCTGAAGCATTGTAGCCCATTTTAGCCGTGTGCAGGGCTGAAATCTTGTCCCCTATGTCCGTTTTGACAGCTCTGTGGTTTTGCCCATGATCGTGAGATTTGAATAGAAGAAAGATTCTGTGGACAGGTGTCTTATACATATGAGCTGCCGCCAGAAGCACCTTCTTAAATTGACAGGACTAATCTGTGTACCACAGGAGCACATATTATAGCAAGCCTGTGGTAACCAGAATTAATTTTTAGTTGGTAGGCGATCAAATACTTTATTTTACTCACTGAACTGCAACTCAATTTATAACATTGTTTATCATGCTTTTCCTAGATTCTTGGTTGTCTCTATCATTTAAAAAACACCTATGATGACAATTCTAGATCCTTAATTTTTTTGTAAGTGGGCAAACATACAAAATATGCAGAGGTTCAAATAATAATTTTCCCCACTGTATCCAGATAGAAGCTTGGCTTACACAGGTAGCAGCATAACACCTGTGCTTACAGCAATTCATTTCTGCGGTAGGCTGTACACAGCAGTTATGTATCATGCCCCCCCGTAATTTGTTATATGGCCTCACGTGCATGAGGAATTGTCCAAATAAAGTTAACGATCCTAGAGCTTACACCCATGAGTCTGCAATACCAGCTATCGTAATTTTATAAAAACAGGTTTCTTTTATTAGCCTGATGTTCAACTTTAAATAATTGGTTAAGCAGTGATGGTCTTTTCTTGTCCAACAGCAACGCATTCAAGTGAAACTGGCAGCAAAATTTCTAGACACACACTGTCTAAAAGTGTACATGTTTTTTTTTTTTTTAAAAGATATGTTAAAACAGAAGCACTTTTCCCTTGTATGTGGCAGATGAAAAATCAATTTTTACAAGTTCTAGCTAATAGGAAATGCCAAGGTATTACTACCAAGCTGTACCAGCTGCTCAGCCCCCAGATGATGGATTTGGGTCTCTTCCAGTATTTGCTATTCTAATAATGAAACTGTGATTTTTTTATTTTTTTTTGTACCCGCTCCTTCCTCCTGCTCCTGACTGCAGACCTTGATCAGGCACTACCATGCGATGTAG
The DNA here is from genome assembly GCA_029574335.1 of Rana kukunoris. Classification (NCBI taxonomy): domain Eukaryota; kingdom Metazoa; phylum Chordata; class Amphibia; order Anura; family Ranidae; genus Rana; species Rana kukunoris. The sequence continues at coordinate 410,540,022 of CM056053.1, read as the reverse complement.
CATGTTTTCACAACATAATCTCTGCAGTTAGTGCCGTGTGTCAGTTTTTAATGAGGAAAAGGAAATTGCCTTTCTGTTCAAAGATGTATCATTAACCTATGTTTTTTTCTTGTTGCTTTCATTTTAATTTGGTTTGATGGTGTCTTTTTGCTTTGTTTCCGGCTTTATTTTACACTCCTGAGCTGTTCCCCAAAACAGTTTAAAGGAAAATTACTTTTTTATTTTTTTCTTGATTTTGCTATTGTATACACCAGTTTGATTTCTAAATTGATGACGGAACTATTGATCATGCATATATTCATTAATTAAAGCTGAACTCAAGCATACAACGGAACATGCAAAATATTTAATTTGTTTTACCTGCTGTCCATTCAGTCTTAAGATTGTACATAGCTCTGCAACACATAGGAGGAAGAAGAAGGGGGCTGATATTTCCGCGCTGCAGTTTTACTTTCATTTACTTGTCTATTCCCCACCACCATTCTGTGACTGAACACTGAAAAGAAGCAGCAGACGACAGATGAGCTCTTCTCCCTGTCACTTTGTTTTCACCTGCTATTGGCTAGCACTTCGGCACGCCTGATTGGCTCCTTGTGCTGCATCTCCCTCCCCTTGTTTAACCTCTGCTTTACTGGGGACTGCAAGAGGCTGATACCAAGGCAAGATTTGATACTTGCACTGCGTGTATTACAAAGCTACATACATTTATGCCTTTAACAAACTGGACAATGGGTTTGTTTTATTACAGATAATGCAGTTGTATTTGCTAGTTGGAATCACTACTTAATGACCACAAGAAAGCATACCAACTTTTTTTTTAACCTGATGTTTTAAATTCGTTTTTTAATGTAAACAATTTGATACATATTTAATGTTATAATGCAAATAAAGCATTCCCCGAGCACTATGGGTTATCTAATGAATTGGTACAGCAGAAACTTTAAATGAAACCTTGGACCAATCAGCCTGATGAGGGTTGAGTCATTACTTCGATACGTTCATTTATATGTCCAAGTTTTAGCTTGAGCTACTGAGTGTTGTAGACAAGACTTTTGAAAACAGAGGTGCTAATCGGTCTTTTTGAAAAGGCTTTCATTGCAAATTCAGTCTGAGCTGTCCGATAAGGGATTAGTAAACCTGTATTTATTGATTTTCAACTTGAGCTCTGTAAGAAACATTATTCCTACAATGTATATAAAGAGACATTTATTTTTTTCCAGTTTTAAATAGAGCAGAGTAGACAAGACAAAGAAGCTCAATTGAGCTGGTCACACATACATAGTTTGTCGGTTCATCAGGGACTGGGTAAACTTCGATCTATGTATGGGCACTGTGGTTGAACAGAAGTCGATATACCATTTGACTTCTGTTCAAGCAGCCTGTTGGAAAATGTTCTGCTCGATCAGTGATGCAGGTTATAGTCTGCAGTGCTGATCAGTGTATTATGATGGTGGGCATCCCCACCGTGAGAATACAGAGATACAGTGAGAGGAGTTCCCCACCCACCTCAAGTGTGTAGATGGGGAAATTACCATCCTGCTTCTCCACATCTTCCAATCAGATAACACCTTGTGTGTTTGTTTGTTTTGTTTAATACAAGGCATCCTCTGAATGCTGAGCAAGAGAGCCCCAGTGGATACTGTACAGGAGGCTAGCCACTCGACATGGGACCTGGAATAATGCTGCTGTCATTGTAGTAGCAGTGACTACTACAGTGGTTTGCAGCTTCCACAGGGGTCTGTCGGATATACCATGCATATTTACATTGGTCCAAAATGGGCCAATTTAACTATGCAAGAAAAATCATACCTAACCCTCAGTATTAAATTGGCAGAAAGTCAATTAAATCTGGTTTTATTTCACACATGTCTAGATAACATATACATTCCCTTTTAAGAAGTCAAGTCAGGTGGAAGATATGGATTATTGTACTTGCTTTAATGGTATTCTGTATTGTGCAGGCTGACGCCTAGGCTGTCGTTGACTTTTAAATGTCGTTGACTTTTAAATAAGATGACATTGAGGAGAAGTAGGTGGAGAAGTCTGATAACACCCGAATTATGTGTGAAGTGGTATTATTACACCTTGACAATGTGTGTTTACAAACTGGTTGCTAATTGTCATCCTTGAATCTGTTTCTAGATAATATACCACTTATAAATCTAAGGGCCTTTATTGTCTCTGTGAAATACAATGCTGTAAAGCAGGAATGAGGCAAAATACCATGTTCAATGTAAAAAAAAAAATCCTTCCTCCCATAATGCATTATTTTAGAAGGACGTTTCTGCTGCAAAATCCCAGCAGGGTCACATCGCAAGGATAGTAGAAGTGGAGGTACATTGTGTGGTGTCTGTAAAGAGAATAAAAGACTTGCACATTTTGAATAAAATACAGCTTTTTTTTTATTCATTACTGCAAGGATACAGTATTTTTTTCTGTGTGTAACTGTATTTAGTAATATTAGGTTTGGGAGATACCATATCGGTTATAAAGAAGTGTTGTTGCTATACACATCAACAGCAAATTCAATACTGTATAGTCTTTGGAATGAAAAGATTTAAAGGTTGCACCATTCCTGATACAATGTTGAGGCCATCTAGGGCTGCCCTGGGAGAGTAATGAGCGCTTTAGACTGTTGGAAAACCTTGTTACTGTTTGCTTATTGGGAAATCTGTGTGATTTGGCTGGTACTTTCCTTATAAAGCTGAACTCCAAGAAAATATGAAAATACAATATAGGTACAGTGCCTTAAAGTATTCATACCCCTTGAATTTTTTTACATTTTTTTTCTTGTTACAACCAAAAACTTAAATATATTTTAATTGGATTTTATGTAATAGACCAACACAAAGTGGCACATAATTGTGAAGTGGAAGGAAATTGTTTAAATGGTTTTCAAAATGTGTGGCGTGCATTTTTATTCATTTGTAGAACCACCTTTCGCTGCAATTACAGCTGCATGTCTTTTTGGGGATGTCTCTACCAGATTTGCACATCTAGACAGTGACATTTTTGCCCACTCTTGTTTGTAAAATAACTCAAGCTCTGTCAGATTGGATGGAAAGCGTCTGTGAAAATAAACTTTTAATTAGATTTAGGTCTGGACTTTGGGCCATTCTAACCCATGAATCTGCTTTGACCCAAACCATTTTGTCTGTTTTGGATCATTGTCCTGTTGGAGGGTGAACCTCCACCCCAGTCTCAAGTCTTTTGCAGATTCTTAATGGGTTTTACCAAAACATCTTTCAGGACAGTACCTGAAAGATCTCATGGCTCTTCCCCCAACGGGAAATGCCTCATCATTTAATACTTTAACACGAGGCCTCCACCCAGCTTCCTTCAGTTTTTTGTTTAATCCAGCCGGTAGGGACACCTCTGGTGGGAGCCAAGATCTTTCAGAGCTTTCCTGGGAGACAGAAGGTTCTCGCCTGTCCAGTTTTTTTCTTTTCTTTTTACTCAGGAGATTGATCCTCCCACTTGTGTCTTTTTTCAACTTGACTAACTATGTAACTATGTAACTTGCCTTTAGCTTGATGGTCCCCGTGGGCTCTCTCCGCTTCTCTGTGCTTGGGGAGAGCCTGTGCTGTCAAGTTTTTATCCAGATGGGTGGTGTGTGGAAGCCCCCCACTTGCCTCCCTGCATCGCAGGACAGCGGGTGGTGTAAGGCTGAACACCTGCCATTATTCTGGGGGCCAAGGAGAGCCCTCGGCCACATCCTGTGCAGTGCATAGGAAGAGATGGCCCTTCCGGATTGGGCGCACGCCATAATTTCCAGCCGGCAAAGCGCAGGGGTGGAAAGGCAGGCTCCCCTGGTGCCTTAACTTTCGGTTCTGGGTCAGTGTGGCAGTGTTTTTTGAATCCTGGAAACCATCTTTCTTTCTGTTTCTTTTCAAGCACTCTGTCTCTGATTAACACCCCATATTAACTTGGCTAAGGGCCCTTTCACATGTCCGCCTCCGCCCGTTCGTTTTTACAAGTCCGTAAACGGACTTGTAATGGTTCCCTATGGGATTGCGTCCGTTAGCGGATGATGCATCCGCTAACGTCCGCAAAGATACGCGTCCGTCTGGATCCGGTTTTTCGGACGGAAGAAAACCCTATTTTTCTTCCATCCAGCGGAACGGATCGGATGAAGACGAACAAACGGTCCGTTTTCATCCGATTCCCCATCCGATTACCCATAGGGGAGAGCGGAGGAGAGACAGGGCGGTCCCTGCACAGGACCCCCCGCTGAGCTGACGGACACACACGGAGCAGACCGAAAAACGGTCCGCTCCGTGTGAAAGGACCCTAAAAAAAATAAGAGAAAATATTACATAATCACCATATGTTTATTGTGCCATGCATCCAGAGATACTTGGTTGCCCCAGATCTTGTAAAAATCATGTGAATCCATACAGCAAAATTCAGTATGGACATAGGATTGTCTTGTGGTTCTTGGTCAAATGCATTGCGCCACTATCCACATGTAGTTTTCAGATTATCCATCTGTTTTCATGTGTTTCCATGAGTGCCCTAGTTTCCTTAAAGATCTGCTTATTATGGGTTATTCATACTTTTGGGTTTGGGCAATGCCCCAGTTTGTCCATTGGGATGAAATGCGTCAAACTTGGCTTTCAGCTTCCCACATTGCTTTTTATTCTGTGATCACAGTTTTTAATGCATGGATGAATGTTGTTTTTTTCAATAGAACCCAACATTTTGACCTACACCATATGGAGGCTGTAACGGAATGGCCCGTGACAGACTGAGATACTCCTATGACTAGGGTCACCGTATGTCCACTAGGGCCAGAGGGTGACAAAGAAATCATAATTCATATATTGCAGAAGATGGGACATTAATAATAATTCATATTGCAGGACTGGAATATTACAAAGTAGATGTCTTGAGATATCATACGCTGTTGCCTATTCAATATGGGCACACATGCTTTTGAAAGGTGTTAATTCAGGTCTACAAGACAAGTGACTCACAAGACATTGTATAAAGGCTATTGAAGTGTCTTGAGGTGTTGGCTATTCACTGTGAAAGACACATTCTGTTGAAAAGGTGTAAATTGCATCTACTCCTAGACCATACATTGTCTATGGTACACAAACGTGTCAAGCCCTTTAGAGACAGTAAGTCTGTCTGGGTAGTGTGATTGAGGTCAAGGCATTGTGTGATTGTGGTTTGGAATGTGACAGATCTGTCAGTATCGGTGCCGACATGTCTGCTAGATAATTAGCCTCAGTAAATGAATAGGGGGGTGGAGATGGCATTGTCACTTTGATTACTGTCACATGCTTGTAACTGGATATAAAAGCTGAGAAGAAAACCAATAAAGGGTTCAGATATCTTTGAAGCAAGTACAGAGCTGAGTCTCGTCTTATTCTGGGAATTAATATGGATCGTGTATGCATGATTGTGGAGTGTCGGATAAGCTTGTCGTGATTGGATGGAAGGTCGTAAACGGTGGCGACCGTTACAGAGGCATTTGTTCTTTCTATATCCCCTCTGATGAGAGTTTTTTTGCCTAAACGTCTGAGTTCCAGCCTCACGCCCATCTGCACTATTTCATGAATGAATCCTTGCTTGGAGTGTGCCAGATTCCCTGGATCATTTCTGGAAGTTCGGTGATTGGGCCATTCTTGCATGATTGACTCCGTCGCTGACACTCGAGTCCACTCCTTCCAGTAACAGTATATACCCCTTATCCTGGGTGGAGGACACGCTATCCCTGGTGATCTACATGCCTGCCAAGGCCGTTGTACCCCACTTCTAAGCAACAACTTTCCTTCTGGCGGACTCATATAGGTTTACCTTTTTAAAGTCTTTCCAACTTTGGGACTTTTTACTTGTGTTTCTACACAGTGTACATATTCTCACATGTTAATTTTATTTTGTGATTGATTTTATCATATGTTTGTACCATTTTGGTATACTATTTGTATATTGTTATTGATTATTACTTTCCATCACTTAGCGCTACATTTATGCCCGTTTTTTATATTGAATCTTTGTGACATTCCTATGTAGCAGCTCTTTTCTCATTTCACACACCGGGTAAGTGCAGTAATATTCTCCATTTACACTGATAATTTATAGTCCCCTTGCACTGAGAGCTTATCCTGAATTAAAACATAGCAAATCTTTGGGAGATGCCAGGCTATGTATCCAAAAGCCTAATCCACTGAATATTGATATCCATTGATACACCATGAGCTCAAACATTCTCAGTGCAGAACCAGGTGTGAGACCCGTATCTCTTGACTTAGCAATAGCAGTGACAAAAGTCGCGGTCTAAAATTCCAGTGGAGAGATTTCACCATTCATGTTCCTTAGAGGAAAAAGACACCCATATATGATTCATTTTTGATTTAAGTTTTCAGAGGACTTGTAGCATGACTGCATTTGAAAATTACTAGCCCTTAGTAGCATGAGAAAACCGTTTGTTAAAGCTGCCTCATTTGCATGCAGCTGGTTTCAGTATGTTGGTAATGATTTCGCTGTCAGTAGAGGGTCAATCTTCTTCTACTAAGCAATGAAAAAAAGAAACCACGTAGTTGCGTCCTTAGGGTTGAACTTTACCAATGTCTCATATGAAATGGATGTTATTGTAGTTTATATTCCTTGATTGCTGTAAATTATAAGCTCATTATAAATATACTTGCATTATTCTGCAGTTACTGAGCTGCCATTGTATATTGTAATCAGAAACTTTGAGTGAAGCATCAAACATGCTTGTATAGTAGGGATGAGCCGAACACCCTCGAACGGAACTCCCGTTCGCGCAAACATTTAGAACCCCATTGAAGTCTGTGTGCATCTGTTCAGAAGATTGCACCTTACTTTTTGTCCTAATGTCAAATGATTTTTTTTTTGGTGAAACAAGGGTTGGTGATAAAGCATCAGTGGACAGGAGACACCTTTTACAGAAGGGAATTTCCCTTCCTAGGGGTAGATTTCCTCTCACTTCCTGTTGTCTCCTTCCGTTTGCAAGTAGGAGTCGTTTGTAAGTTGGATGTTTGAAAGTAGGGCCTGCCGTTTATACTCTGCAGAAATTTGGGCCCTAGGTGTTGGTGTTGCCACAACACTGTAAGCCCTCAGTTAGTCTTGATGGGCGCTGGAACGCCCTGCTGTGAAATATTAGATCAAGAATTGTAATTACACACCCCTGTTGAACAGGGGCAGAAAAATTGGGCCTTAGACACTGGTGCTGGTGCCACAACACTGCAACCCCTCACAGATACTGTAATTGGAGCGCAGCAAAGAGCCACATGCAAAGTATTGCATCAAAACAGGGGCAGAAAAATTGGGCCTTAGGCACTGGTGGCGATGCCCAGAACCAACAATGTTCATACTAGCTATCAGCAAGATCATTGAGGAGGAAAAGGATATTCAGTCAGCATAACGGGATAGTCACTCGGCATTAGCATAAGCAGTCTCCAAGGGATCTGACACTTCAAAAAAAAATATTCAATTACATCAGCATCAGGTGCTTAGTAGCTGGTGTTGATCCAAGCCTGATTCATTTTTATGAAGGTCAATCGATGGACAGAGTCAGTGGAGAGGCATACCCTGTGATCGGTCACAAAGCCTCCAGCAGCACTGAATGTGCGTTCTGAAAGAACGCTGGATGCAGGACAAGCCAGTAGCCCAATTGCGTACTGTGCAAGCTCTGGCCATTGATCCATCCTCAAGACCCAGTAAGCCAGAGGATTTTCGGTGGGAAAGGTGTCCAAGTCTGATCTTGCTCCTAGGTATTCCCGCACCATGTAAACCAGATGCTGGCGATGGTTGCTGAAACCGGTCATACCTTGGGGCTGCGGACTAAAAAATTGTCTGAACACATCGGTCAGACGGCCACCTTCTCCACCGCTCCTTCTGTGACTCACAGAAGCCTCAGCAACACGTCCAGGATTTGGTAATCCCCCAGGTTCTGGGAACGCGTTGCACAGACCTTTCTGCAAGGCCTCCCGAAGATTTCATCTTATGCTCCCTCTGCGACTGCAAGATAAGGTCTGCAACCTTACTCTTGTAACGTGGATCAAGGAGAGTTGCCAGCCAGTAATGATCCCTCTCCTTAATACCACGAATACAAGGATCCTTACGCAGGCTTTGCAGGATCAGGGAGGCCATGCAGCGTAGGTTTGCTGAGGCATTCGGGGCACAGTCCTCTGGGTCACTGAGGACGACAGGATCCGAAGCCACCTCATCCCAGCCACGTAAAAGTCCATGGGTTCCTTGGGACTGTAAATGATCCCTTGAAGACTGCTGGTGCTGATGCTGAGTTCTAGGCTCCACCTCCATGCTGATGATACAATCCTCCTCCTCCTCCTCTTCCTGTGTGCTAGGTGGGCAAGCAGGACCACTGTCTGGATAAAGGGGGCCTTGAGAGGTAAGGAAGTTCTCCTCTTCCTCCCTCTGTTCTGCCTCAAGGGCCTTGTCCATCATTCCACCTAGTGTGCTCCAACATGCTTCAGGACATCCTGTAAGCCCGGGTACCTGCCCAAGAACCGCTGCCCCATCACCAAATTTAGACATGAGCAAAACAGGACACATGGGTCAGTTGTCCCTGTCGCAGGGCAGAGAGGAGGTTGGTGACCTTGTCGCTAACCACCATTCCAGGCTTAACCTGGCGTGGCGTCAACCACCTCTGAGCCTGCCCCTGCAGAGCTGACAGAACCTCGGCCCCAGTGTGGCTCCTGTCTCCCAAGCACACCAGCTCTAGCACCGCATGGCATCTCTTTGCCTGCGTAGCCCCTCGTACGCCTACGGAGCATGGCTGGTTCCGAGAACACATCAGCACAGGAAGAGGCCACAGAGGAAGAAGAGGAGGAGGGGGTGGACGAGAGAGGTGTGTCACAACCAGTAGTGGTGTTTTTGGAGGCGTGGTGGCGGAACAACCTCCAACACTACTGTACCTTGTCCTAAGGCCTTCCCAGCTGCCAGCAGAGTCACCCAATGCGCCGTGAAAGAGAGGTAATGTCCCTGTCCATGCCTGCTGGACCATGAGTCAGCGGTAATATGCACCTTACCACTGACCGCCCTGTCCAGCGAGGCATGGACATTGCCTTCCACATGGCGGTAGAGAGCCGGAATCGCCTTCCATGAGAAAAAATGTTGTTTGGGAACTTGCCACTGAGGTACCGCACATTCCACAAACTCACGGGGCAGAATCTACCAACTGAAAAGGGAGCAGTTGAAGTGCTAGCAGTTTCGCTAAGCTAGCATTCAACCGCTGGGCATGTGGATGGCTAGGAGAGTACTTCTTTCGGCGCTGCAGCAGCTGGGGCAGGGAAATTTGGCTGGTACAATCTGACATTGGTGTACTGATAGTAGATTGCCCGCATGTACTACTAGGTTGTGACACACCTAATTCTACACCTTCAGTCCTATCAGTGCAGGCTTCAGAGAGGACTGAGAGTATAGTGGGGTTGGAGATCACCGCTGATGAGGGGCAATGGGAGGTCCGCTTTGTTCTTTGGTGTGGGTCTTTCAGGTATGCTTGCCAATGAACTGCATGGCAGGTCGACATATATCTGGTCAAGCATGTGGTGCCCAAGCGGGTGATGTTTTGGCCATGCGAGATACGCTTGAGACATATGTTGCAAATAGCAATGGTGCGATCTGATGTACATGTCTCAAAAAAGCCCACACCAAAGAACTTTTACAGTAACGCTGAGACACAGCAGCGCCCTGCACAGGCGTAGCTCTGCGATGTAATGCAATTGGTGTGCTGCCCTTAAGCTGTGCCCTGGAGGGCATCCTGCCTCTTTGGAGATGTGCCTCCTCTTCCTCTTCTTCCTCTTCCTCCTCTTCCTCTTCATCTTCCTCCTCTTCTTCCTCTTCATCTTCCTCCTCTTCTTCCTCTTCATCTTCCTCCTCTCCTTCCTCTTCCTCCTTCCTCTTCCTCCTTCCTCTTCCTCCTTCCTCCTTCCTCTTCCTCTTCCCTCTTCCTCCTTCCTTCTTCCTCCTTCCTCCTTCCTCCTTCCTCCTTCCTCTTCCTCCTTCCTCTTCCTACTCCTCCTCCTATCAGGCACCCACATAGTCAGTGACCTCATCATCCCCTCCCTCCTCATCACTGTCGACAACCTGGCAGTATGCTCCAGCTGGGGGAACATGACTGCCAGATTGCTGTCTCTCTCGGGCACTCCCTCTTTCTGGGCTCACATTACTGCCTTCCTCTATCTGTGTTCCATCATCGGAGCCTTCAAAACGCTGCGCATCTTCAGGCAGGATGTACCCAATGCTGGGTTGAAACAGTTTGGAGGACTCCTCAGGAGGATATGGTGGGACTAGGGAAGGAGTAAGTGATGCCATTGAGCAGAGGGAAGAGGGCGCCTTGGCAGATAATTTGCCAGACAAAGTACCCTGAGCCTGGGTGAGAGAGGATGAGGAGGATGAGGACAGCTTGGTCATCCACTCTACCAATTTGTCTGCATGTTGAGGCTCAACAAGAGCAGCTTGCGAAAAGGACGAGCGTGTGCAACGGTCATGTGCTGAAGAGGATGCACCGTGTCCACCACCAGCATTGTTGCCTCTAGATGCAGAGCCTGCTTGCCCTTGTGACTCTCTGCCTGTCTTTGTTGTCCTTCCAGACATACATAATGGCCTGCAGAAGACAAAATCAGTACACACACCTCGTAGCTTTAGGTGCAAACTGCAGAGGACACGTGGAGTACACACCAAGTAGCTTCATGTGCAAACTAATGAGCACACTTGCAGTGTACACCAAGTACGTTTAGGTGAAAACTATACGGTCCAAGTGCAGTAAACACCAAGTACGTCTAGGTGCAACGATACGGCCCAAGTGCAGTAAACACCAAGTACGTCTAGGTGCAAACTATACGGCCCAAGTGCAGTAAACACCAAGTAAGTTTAGGTGAAAACTAGGGTTGTCCAGATACCGATACTAGTATCGGTATCGGGACCGATACCAAGTATTTGCGGGAGTACTTGTACTTGCGCAAATGCTCCCGATACCTAAATAGAATACTTTTTTTGTATTTATCAACATGTTCTGTGAAAATTCTTTGAGTTTTTTACTACTGCGTGACAAGCAAATAAAACATTTTTATTCTTTTATAATGTCTTGAGTTAGAGTTCTTCATAATTCTAAGAAAATATCCTTAGTCTGTATTGTGGTTTGAAAACTGTCACATGACATTTAAAAAAAGTATCGGTATTCGGTATCGGCGAGTACATGAAAAAAAGTATCGGTACTTGTACTCGGTCCTAAAAAAAGTGGTATCGGGACAACCCTAGTGAAAACTATACGGCCCAAGTGCAGTAAACACCAAGGGCCAGATTCTCAGCGGCGCTACGACGGAGTATCTCAGATACCCCGTCGTATCGCCGTTTTTTTTTGCCTCGTATCTATGCGAGTGATGCTTAGCATCACTTTGGCATAGATACGCTTCAACATCTGACAAGTGTAATACCATTACACTTGCGGATCATAGTTGTAATGACAACTCCGGCCACTAGGTGGCCTTTACGTTCTCTCATTTGCATATGCAAATGAGGCTAGTGCGCCGATTCCCGATCGCTTTTACGCCGCCCCGTCGTCGCGTACGTCGTTTTCGTCCACTTAAGGTTACCCCTGCTTCTATGAGGAGTAACCTTACGAAGTACCGTCGGATGCCGTCTGGTGCCGTCGGATGCCATGTTAAGTATGGCGTCGGGTCAGCGTCGGCTTTTTCTGTCGCTTACGTCGTTTTACTAACTCGTTCGCGAATAGGGGCATTGCGTAGTGACGATCACGTCGTTTTGACGTCGGTTTCAACGACGCTTTCCGACGTGAGCTGGAGCATGCGCACTGGGCTTTTTCCCCGGCCGGCGCATGCGCAGTTCGTTCGACGCGGGGGGCGCGCTTAATTTAAATACAAGCCGCCCCATTTGAATTACGCTGGCTTACGCTGGGCCATTTTCGCTACGCCAACGCAAACTACGGAGCAAATGGTTAGAGAATACGGCACTTGCTCTAGTACGATGCGGCAGCGTAGTGTAAATGGCTTACGCTACGCCGGCGATTTTCTTAGAGAATCTGGCCCCAAGTATGTATATGTGCAAACTATACGGCCCAAATGCAGTAAACACCAAGTACGTTTAGGTGAAAACTATACAGCACACGGGCAATACAACACGTTAGAAGACTGCAGCTAGCACAATCACCTGTCTGTCAGTAAATTAGGAAGAACTGATCTAGCTAAGCTATACAGTATATAATTATATGTAGTGTAATATATATATATGTAATATATGTATAGTGTTTGGTGTGCTCCTGTACCTTTTAGGAGGGGTGGCTCCCCTTCAGTCCACCTGCCCTCATCTATCCATTAAAATGCATGTGCCTCTACTATGGGGACACTCACTGTTTAGTGTTAGGACCACAGATTACAGGGTGCCTTGTTGGCTCTGTGGCTTACGCATGCGTTTGCAAATGCGTGCGGACAAAACCCCTGTTTTTAACGCATACTGTTAGACAGGTTAATTTGGTTGTTCTGCAGGCTGGTCGGTAAGGAGGCCTGTTTTTTTCCTGGGCATTCCCCAGGTTATGTTGTTATCTATAAATATATGTACAACTCCTGGGATGTGTATATATATATATCCTCTACACACTGTAAATTTAACTAAACTGACTAGCCTGCCTGCTCTATCTATCTAGTAAAAAATAATCTCTCTCTCTCTCTCTCTCTCTCTCTCTCTCACGAGGCCACCCAGCAGGCGGCCTTTTATAGTGTGGGGCGTGTGCTAAAGCCCTAAGCCATAATTGGCCATTCAGCCTACCAGGAGATGGTAAACACAATGTAGTCAGTACACATACATACACACGCATGTATGTATGTGTGCTGACTACATTGTGTTTACCATCTCCTGGTAGGCTGAATTTCATCCCACACTGCAGGCTTCCAGTGTTTAGTCCTCCCTATCCTGCCTGCTCCTGCTGCTGTTGTAAAGTCAAATAGGGTACGCTGGGGAAGTGGGCTGTGCAGTGTCGTTACCATTGACCAAGGGGGTAGCAGAGATGTGGAGCAACTGTAGCCTCTGGCTTTTTTACAGACACTACATGGTTGGCAATCTTGGTGATTAGGGTGTGCCCAGGCACACCTGGCACACCCCCCCCTGCGCATGTATATGTCCAGAATGTCTTTGAAGAAAACCTTTTGTACAGCATGGGTGGGACTAACACGTGCACATCTCAAAGCAGAATTATGAATGGCTAAGGTATCTGTTGGTGACTTTTTGCAGCCAAACCGCCTTTTCTGGAACAATACATCCTGGAAAATATCCCCATTTTTCAATAAAATGGACCAGTAAAATGTTATTGATTATAAGTATTTTTTCCCAATGGAGATGATCGCTTCATGCAAATGTGAAACAAAGAGCACAAAAATTATACAGCTATAGTATTGAGGCAGAGGTACTTGGTTTGCTCAATAGACTCAATAGAGTTTGCTCAATAGACTCCTTGTTGAAGCTATACTTGCCTTTCTCAGACTCACTGAAACTTTCTGTACAAGTTTTGACTTTCCAAGTATAACCTTGCTCAGGGCTGTTCATGCTCTTACTCTACCCACATGACAGCTTTTCTACTCGGGCAGAGAGCACTATACTTTGAATAACAGGAGTGTCATGTGTTTTCCATAAAAAGAAGAAACAGACTTTTCATGAGTCGTGGTGGTGAATTGAGGTGGTGAGGGAGCACAGGGGAGGTAAATGTACAGCTCTTGATATTTGCTGTCAAGTGAACTTGTTATTTAAAAGTCCAAATAACAAAATCGTGCAGTGCTGTATAATTAGGACATTTGCGATATTCACGGTGCTGGGTGCAGTTATAAGGCTTGAGTGACCTGATGTGTTACATATCATTTATCTGTAAACTGTATCCCAGTATAGTTTCTCGTTGCTTACTACAATATTCAGGACTTGTTTATAATTAATGGCAGGTGGATTTGGCTTGAAAAGCACTTCTATAATCTTACAATAGATTACAAGCGTTTTGGTGTATGATTGCAGCAGTTGAGGATATATTAAAAGAGAAGTATGTGTGTTTTGTTTGTTTTTTTGCAGATTCATATTTGCCTAGGTGGATGCAGCATCGACCCCCCTCTGGCTCTAACACTGATAACAAAGCAATCAAACACTGCAGATTGTTCGGTTCTCAGAGATCCCTTTTAGTCACCGGCTCTCTGCTCTACCTCCCTGTTCTCACTGGAGTGCTGGGCTGTAGAGGGGGTGATAGCAGCTGGCTCAGGCTCTCAGGATCTCGCTGAGAGGCTGAGCTGGATTCCGGTCCAAGCATGTGGGCGGATCTCAACCATTTGGTCATGATCTTGCCAGAGCCTAAACTGGCTCTGACACGTCAGCCGACAGCGTGCTTCTGCTGAAAACAGGTCGTTTGAAGTGCAGAATGAACTGAAGTTCATTTGAAGTGCAGAAGTGCAGAATGAACTGCATTCCTGTTATTCACAGGAGAAGTACAGCCAAGCGGCTTTGGCTGTACTTTTCTAACGCTATTGTATGTTATTAATGTTTGTTTTAGTTTTTAATGTTATTACACTATTTACAGTGGGGAAAATTTTTTGATCCCCTGCAGATTTTGTAAGTTTGTCCACTTACAAAGAATTGAAGGAGCTAGAATTTTTATCATGGGTCTATTTTAAAATAGAGACATAATATAAACGAAAAATCCAGAAAAAAAAAATTGGATAACAAATGTTATAAACTGAGTTGCAGTTCAGTGAGTAAAATAAGTAAAGTTGTGCTCATAAGTTTACATACCCTGGCAGAATTTATGATTTCTTGTCCGTTTTTCAGAGAATATTTCAGTGAATGACAACACAAAAAAGTTTCTTTCACTCATGGTTAAGTATTTGGCTGAAGCCATTTATTATCAATCAACAGTGTTTACTCTTTTTAAATCACAATGGCAACAAACTACCCAAATGACCCTGATCAAATGTTTACATACCCTGGTAATTTTGGCCTGATAACATGCACCCAAGTTGACACAAAGGGGTTCAAATGGCTATTAAAGGTAACTATCCTCAACTGTGATCTGTTTGCTTGTATTTAGTGTGTGTGTATAAAAGTTCAATGAGTTTCTGGACTGCTAACAGACCCTTGCATCTTTCATCCAGTGCTGCACTGACGGTTCTAGAGTCATGGGGAAAGCAAAAGATCTGCGGGAAAAGGTAGTTGAACTGTACAAAACAGGAAAGTGATATAAAGATATCCAAGGAATTGAGAATGCCAATCCGCAGTGTTCAAACTGTAGTCAAGCGGAAAATCGGGGGTTCTGTTGAAACCAAACCACGGTCAGGTAGACCAACTAAAATTTCAGCCGCAACTGCCAGGAAAATTGTTTAGGTGCAAAGAAAAACCTGCAAATTCGGGTGAAATACCGGACTGTCTGAAAACATGTGATGTGGCTGTTTCAAGATGCACAATAGAGAGGCACTTGAAGAAAGATGGGCTTCATGGTCGAGTCACAAGAAAAAAAGCCATTACTATGCAAATGGTGCAAAGTATCCCACTTACAATCTGCCAAACAGCACAGAGACAAGCCTCAAACTTTTGGGCACCAAGTCATTTGGAGTGATGAAACCAAAATTTCGCTTTTTGGCCACAACCATAAAGCTACATATGGAGAGGAGTCAACAAGGCCTACTATGAAAGGTACACCATTCCTACTGTGACTCAAGGGGGTGGATTGCTGATGTTTTGGGAATGTGTGAGCTACAAAGGCACAGGAAATTTTGGTCAAAATTGATTGCAAGATGAATGCAGTATGTTATCAAAATATATTGGAGGAACATTTGGATTCATCAGCCAGGAAGCTGCACATGGGATGTATTTGGACATTCCAAAGTAAGTATCCAAAACACAAGGCCAAGTTGACCTGTCGGTTACAGCAGAATAAAGTGAATGTTCTGGAGTGGCTAAAAAAAAATCTGTCCAATTGTCTAGGGTTTGAGATGGTTATAGGCAGGTATAGCACAGCACAGCACAGTACAAAGTGGTATAACCTAATACTTTCCCTAGTCCAGGCAAAGAACATGTTCACTTTGCAGGTGGAGGGTTGAAGTTTCCTATTAACCACAACTTGCCAAGAAGTACATTTCGCCTCTCTCATGCACTTGAACCACAAAGTCTGTAGTTATGTGTAAAATTGACTCCCTTTTCCATTCAAAACACATTGGTATGTATTCGCTTAGATTAGCCTTTCAGACAAAGAGAATTGGTGTTATTCCACTGGCCCTACGCCCTACCAAGTGCTTCTGGACCCGAATCTATGTAGGCACCATCAGATGGGAGGTCAATCAGTCACAGCTCAAGGAACCTCTAGCGACCTCTTGAGGAATCCTGTTTGGAAATGGCTGGCTTGGATCCTCTGCACACAGTGCTGTTACAGATCTGAATGCAGACCCCTGGCTAATTGCTTTCAACAAAGAAAGCCTTACTTTAGGAACTGGACAATCTGTGATTATCAGCTTTTGCATAATCTGGCAGGGATATGGTGAATGCCTTTTATTAGCCCACCAAAAATGATAAAGGCCAAATGGGGCATGCTGGCAAAGATATAGAGGCCACATGCCACCAGGAACCATGACCTCCTGGGGCATACTTCCAAGAACCTCATACTTCATGGGCCATTCTATTAGGTACATAGTGACCTCTTGATTCACACTTACAAGGAAATGGAAATTGCATTGGGCATGTTACCAAGAAAAGTGTGACTTTGTGGGGCATAAAGACCGCATGGGGTGTGTTACCAAGAACATGGTGACCTCTTGGGCCACACTTCAAAGAACCTGAAAATCGCATGTTACCAGGAACACAGCAACCTCCTAAGGCACGCTTCCAAGAACTTGGAGAATGCATGAGTCATGTTACCAGGAACATTGTGACTTTTGGGGCACACGCCCCAGGACAAGGAAATCTCATGGGGCATGTTACTAGTGGCTTCCATGGGAAAACGATCAAGAAGATGGAGACTGCAAGAGGTGGGCTACCAGGAAAATCGTGTTCTCCTTGGGTTACTTTTTAACATGTGGAGACTACATGGTGTGTGTGGCTACTTTCAATGTAAAGTGAGTTGGTCAAACATTATGCTAATAGGGGACATAAAAAAGGGGTTTATTCTCAGTCAGGCCAGGGTAAACGCACATGGTTTTATTTGCCTTTGCTTGGGGTGTGCGACTTGATGTCAAGTTTTCCCTAAAGCAGAAATCCCATTTTTAATTACTGCCAGGTTTCCAGACTACACAGAATAAAAATGTGTACTTAAATATAAAAACTGCAAGACCAGAAAATAATGGTTTTGCAAAACACGATGCCCATAGAGGATTATGCATCTACTAATTAGGTTGTTTTATGAGAATGTTATTACTGTGTCAGTTTAAGGCAGTATTTAAGGCAGAGGTTCCTTCATATGTTCGTATTTAGAAAACTTTTTAATTTCCCCAAAGAACAATTTTATTCATTATGATAATGTCAGAAAGACATCAGAGTTACTAAATAGGGATACAATCTGAAATGAATAAATAATACTCAGCAACTAAAAATGTTTAAATTGTGGCTTTTTTTTTTAAATCAAAGTACTCAACTCAAGCATCAGGTGTAGAGTGTATCTGATGGTCATTTTCTTCACTGGCCCTGTTTGTCTTCTGCTGCACTCTGTATAAAGAATTGAAAATAACAAATGGGCCACTGTATTAAAACGGTGCTACAGGAAAAAATGATTTGTCCATAGCAACCAGTAGGCATGCAACTGTCATTTTTGCAGTTCTTGGTTTGAAAATGAAACAGTAATTATGATTGGATATGGACAACAACAAATACTCCTGTTTGTACTATCAACCCCAAGATTATGCATGCATAAATATGGACATGAGCTGCACAACTGGCAAATGCTTTGGCCTTGAACTGTGGGTTTGTGGATTAATCCTTTTAGCTGCATGATGGCTGTATGTTTTCAACATGTTTGGACTTTTTCTCCTTTAGACTTTCAGATCCGGGTGTTTGTACTGCTTTGATTAAAATCCAGGCAAACCCTAACTAACCTTATAATGCCCCCCTCTCTTAACACCTGGGCTAACTAACCTGTGTAAGAAAGCCAGTCATGTAACTTGGCTCCCATGTGTAGACCAGCGCCAGAGAGGAAGAGCCACTGACCAATGATCAGCCATTGAAGCCTATGGGTGAAGTCATGCGCCAAGGCATTACCAGCCATTTGTGCACTCTCTCCTCTCCCTTGCGGTGGCTGATATGGTGGAGATCACCTGATAAGTTCCGAGCAGCCTGAAAAAAGGTAAGTATAGATCTTTGTTGCACAGGTTAGTCAGAATAGGTGTTGGGAGTGGGAAGAGAGCATTTAGGTTCTGCCTGAAATTCAACTTTAAGGGATACAGGGTTGCATTAATTTGTCTTTTTTTTTTTTTTATCTGACTAAATGTTTGCTTTAACACTGTTGCTAGAAAAAAAAGGTCAAAAATCTTTCTACTACAGAAGAGGTAGAATACTTCTGGCAGGTAAATACATCAAGTGCACCTGGGACCCAAAAATACAAGAACATGAAATGAGAGGGTAGGAATAAAGTAAAAATTACATTGGTTTATTATACATAATAAGAAAATTGGACACACATAGGGCCAGATTCAGCAAGACTTGCGCTGGAGTAATTCGATATGCGCCACGTAACTGTGAATATGCGCCGTCGTTTCTATGTGGCCGTTCCCACCAAACTAGATGCGACAAAAAACGGGCCATTTCCGATCGGCTTAACTTTCCGACGCCAGAGTATCGTCAGCGCATAATTTCGCTTGGCGCATCAGTCGCGCCTATTGATTTCCCCTGCAAATATGCAAATGAGGGAGATTTCCCAATTCGCGAACAGATTAGCACCATACGCTGGCTACATGCGCCGCGTGGAACTTGTCCGTCCGGGGCGAAGTTATTTCTACAAATAGCTGCTTTATCTTTACTCCAGACGGCCTCAGGTCAGCAGGAGAGCAGCTACAGCAGCAGCGTTACCGACGAAACTAGCAAGCTGAACAACCACACTTGCAAGGACAACACCTCTGTGTGCCAACATGCCAGGGGCAATCGTGGTCCTAGCACTAGTACTGGGTCCCCCGGAACGAAGGAGGCGGGCACGTGAGAGGATATACCGCACGCGCATGAGCCTCTTTGGCATGGGGGATGAGGAGGTGTATCGCCTCTTCAGATTCAGCCCTGATGCAATACTTGAACTAACCACAACCCTGCAGGGTGACATCGCCAGCAAGACACACCGCTCACAAGCAGTGCAGCCACTGGTGAAGGTACTGGCAACACTTAATTTCCTTGCAAGTGGATCATTCCAGCGTACAAGTGGAGTGGTGGCTGGGATGTCACAATCGACCATAAGCAGATGTGTGCACCAGGTTGTCCCTGCAATCCTCAGACGCATGTCCAACCAGTTCATCAGACCCACCACTGAGGAGCTGCGGCTGAAGGCAATGACAGATTTCTACAGCATTGCCAGATTCCCACACACTGTGGGGGCCATTGATTGCACACATGTGGCCCTACAGCCCCCCAGTGCCACAGAGCACATATACCGCAATCGGAAGCATTGGCATTCCATCAACGTACAGGTGATAGCCGATGCCCAACGCCTCATATGGCACGTCTGTGCCAAACACCCAGGGTCCAGCCATGACAGCTTCATATACCGTCAGAGCCCCATCCCAGCAGAATTCGAGCAGAACATGTATGGTGACAGCTGGCTGGTTGGTGAGTGACATGGGTGGCAGGCATGACTATCCCCTCCCGTGATGCACATCAGAAGGGGCACATGCATGACTAACATCCTCCTGTCTTTTCCCTTACAGGTGACTCTGCATATGCACTGGGACCCCATCTAATGACTCCTTTCCGGAACCCCCAAACCAGAGGAGAGAGAAAATACAATGAAGCACACATCAAAACCCGTGCAGTGGTGGAGCAAACATTTGGGCTCCTGAAGTCCCGTTTCCGCTGCCTGGATAAGTCCGGGGGGACCCTATTGTATTCCCCTACCTTTGTGTGTCAGATCATCGGTGCATGTTGCATTCTGCACAACTTTGCTATGAGAAAAGGCCTGCAGATTGACATACGTGATGACCTGACCCCCGACCCACACAGTCCCCATCTGCCAGAAGAGACCCAGTCTGCTGATGGAAGAGCAGTCAGGAGGGTCCTCGCCGTAGGCATCTTTGGACAATAAACCAAAACATTAATCACACAGACAATGCACGCGTGTACACCACTGATGTCCCTAGATCACACACACCACATGCACATCGCATTGGATTAGCCCAAGTCCAGCATGTAGGACTTGGGAGCAGCAACGCCAGCGTCAAGGCCCCAATGATGTCACTGTCCATTCATACACCTTTCACACGTCATTCATACAGCCGTGGGGTTAACTTCACCACCACGGCCGAGGGTGACACCCCTTACTGTCAGGAGTGACACCCCCTCACATTCACACACCATTCACACTGTCCCCTGCACTCCTGACCGTGTGCAGTAAAAAAAGAAATACATATCTCATAACATGAGAACAAAAATAAACAAATACTCATAACCTGAGTATAAAATAAATATTCAAAAATAAACAAATACTCATAACCTGAGTATAAAATAAATATTCAAAAATAAACATAAACTCATAACCTGAGTATAAAATAAATATTCAAAAATAAACCAAAACTCATAACCTGAGTATAAAAAAAAAAATTATAAAACAAAAAAACAAAAAACCCTCATCTGGGATGACGGGGGCTCCTCCTTGGGGGCACTCTCGGGCTCCTCAGCTGCCTGGAGGGAGTGGGTGGTGGTGGGGGTGGGGGGGCATCTGGAGGAGGCTGATCCCCGGGTGGGCCACTCCTGGGAGCTGTTGGCTGCCTGCCCTCCAAGGCCACGGCAATACGGCTGAGATACAGGTTGGTCTGGGCCTGCATCCTCAGCTGGCGGGTGATATGATGCCGCTGGTCACGTTGCCGCTGCCTCCCCTCTTCCCGGATGGCAGCTGTGTTGGCGTTGACGGCTGCTGTCAGGTGCCGGACATCAGCCTGCACCTCCCCCAGGCTGGTGACAACGTCCTGCACACGACTGGGCAGCTGTGACATGGAGCCCAGGCTGTCTGCGACCCGGTCTAAGTGGCCAGCAATCTCCCCCATCTGCTGGGTCTGCCTTGCGTGGTCCAACACTACCTGGTCCTGGACCATATCAGACACCCCCTGGTCATACGGGTCGCCTTCCTGGGGGCAGAAGAAGGTTGTCCCCGTGGGGATGAAGTCGCCCTTGAGGGGCTACCTAGGATGGGGGAGGGGATGACAGAGGGCCCTGCAGAGGAGGAGGACTCCTCTAACAATAAAATAAAGTCCTGCTCAGGGACAGGCTCCTCCTCAACCACCACTGCTGAAGTGGTGTGGGCACTCTCCTCCTCCACCTCGGTGTCTCCAGCACCCAGGGCCTCGTCATCAGCATCCCGTTGGGAGGTTGGGGTGGACTGGCCGGTACGAGATGATGGCCCAGCTCTGTCATCTGTGGATGACACAAAGCAGACACATGTTGGTGGTCCCACACACTTGGCACATGTACCCTCCCCCCCCCCCACATGCAACACACCAAATAGGGGATAAAAAGCACTTACCTGTCCTGGAAACGGATATACTTTTGCGCCGGAATGGCGTTTTCGCTAGCACTTTTATACGCGCAACGAAACACATTGCACTGGCGTTTCCCGTGGAGTGGTGCCGACGGAAGTTGTGAGCATGCGCACAAGGGGGGCGAGTGGAGCCTCACTTACTGCGCATGCTCCGTGGATGATGCGCTGAACGTAAGCCTCTGCGCTGGGCTCCGCCCATCATTTACATATGATCACACCCACTTCCACTTGCGTCGGGTTACGCCAGCGCATTATCGTTACTCTGGCGCAAGTTTACGCGCAAGTGCTATGTGAATAACAGTACTTGCGCCGAAAGTGTCGGCAGAGTAACGTAAATGAGAAACGTTACTCCAAAGTAAAGAAGCGCCCATCTACCTGAATCTGGCCCATAATTGTAAAATAACAAAGAAAATAACATTAAAACAGTGACACAATGTACGACCAGCCACCCAGATCACCGAGATGTTAAACAACCCTACACGGAGGGGAGCGGTGAAAAGAAGGGGGTCATACACGTCAGATCTCAACTAGTTTCGCAACAATAGTTGCTTTATCAGGAGAAATATTCTAAAAACATAATATACAATAGTTGTTAAAATCACAATTTCCATACATATAGGTAGATATGCATGATGGTGTTCAACAAGGCAAGTATATAAGAAGTGAGTATTTTATATATGAAAAACATTATTGGGGATTCAATAGATGCCAAATGGCTTACCTGCACAGATAGACACATCCGCCTGGGGCTACAGGCCGCAATGGAGAGGGGGGACCTCTCAGAAGCGGGCAGGTGGAAAATGGGACCGCACTGTTGGATATCCCTATATTGGCTATATATAAAGTATGAATCAGAAAAATTCTATACAATAGCTACAGAATTTTCTTTCTCGTACATCACGGGACACAGAGCGGCATATTCATTACTATATGGGTTATATGGAGTACCTTCAGGTGTGGACACTGGCAATCTCAAACAGGAAGTCCCCTCCCTATATAACCCCCTCCCCTAGAGGGAGTCCCTCAGTTTTTTCGCCAGTGTCTTAGGTGTTGGTCACGGAATAGCTTTGCTCCACATCCTTGGGATTAAGGGCGGGCTAACCGGATCTGTCCAAGGAGCCTCAGTGCCAAAGTGGACAGTACCCGGGCCCCAAACCGTGGGGTTTTGCCTATAATGCTCCTCTTTGGAGGGCTGGACCCTGGGCCCAGGACTTGGAGTTCGTAAAGACCATAAGTTCCTGTTTGCCAGGGTGCTATATAGGTCCAGGACAGTGGGTACCTTCATAGGACCCCAGGGCCTGAAGGTCTATTACGCTACCCACGGAGATGGGAGAAGATTGGATCGTTTTGCTAGACAAACATCCTGCAGCATGGAGCAGGTAAGAGGGGAGCCTGCGGGACTTGGTTCGACAGCAGGCTCTCCGGGGTAACCTAAAAAGGGGGGTAGCCTAAGTATGCTCTGCATTGGCAACCTTGCTCACTATGTCTAAGAAGACAGGATGATCTCATTCCCCCAGCACTAGGTTCCACTGTCTAAGAAACAATTGTGTTTGCTAGCTACCTGCTGCTTTCTTCCCAGGGCTAGTAAGGACCCCTATGGGGCCTTTTGGAGAGTCCTACCTGGCCGGGGGTTTGATTCTGCCATCGGGTACTGCAGTCCTGGGTCTCCAGCAGCGCCTTATAGACGTTTTTCGCGCCGTTCGGAAGGGAGGGCGTGCCTGCAGCGTCATCAGGGGCGCGCCTTATGTGCTGTTATAAATCAGCAGGCTATAGTCAGCTCAGTCTGAGGCTGATCTGAAAGGGAGAGGACGCAGAGCGGCAGAACAGTGACTCCCGGTGGCGGAAGAGGGGTAGTACATGCTGGACTTAGTTCCAATGCTTTTCTGTTAAGCCAAAAAATCCCCCTTTTTGCAACAGGTTGGAGGCTGGCAAACTAAGTTTGGGGACGCTGTATGTTTAAAAAAAAAAAAAAAAAAGAGACTTATATATAAAAAAAAAAAAAAAAGAGACATACGGGGCCCCATCAGTTTTTGGGCATTAGTGATCTATTGTCCCCTAAACCCTAGTGTACTCCTGGCCACTACAGTCTGCTGTTGTAGGCGGAGTCCCTCGATTTTGTATTATGGCTTCCAAAAGTTCGGGGTCAAAGGGTACAAAAAAGACCAAAAAACAAAGGGGTTCCCCCTCTGATTCTGATGATATGCCGATACTTTCCCCGCAGCTTATTCCCATGAAGGTCGCCTTGGATGAGCCATTGGGGGGGTCTGGTGCTGAGGCTGGCCCAGATCAGCCCAGCCCTGTGTTTATCACAGAGGAGATGCTAGCTGTATCCCTAGGGGGGCTAGAAGAAAGATTAGCAGCGTTGATCGCTAGATCTATTCCTGGCAAGAAACAGGCTAGATCCCCATCACCAAAAGGTGTATCCTCAGATGCTGAAATTCTCTTTCCGGAGGAATTGGAATCGCAGGAGGATCAACTAGACCTGAACCAAGAGGGTTCAGGGATTGAGGGATCTACCTCTGAGGAACCATTTTCAGACTCCCAGGCAGAGAGACTGTGGGTGCAGTCTTTGACGGACATGGTCCGCTCGGCATTTAATTTACCATTGCCAGAGCCTCAGGTTCCTGCGGTATCCTCTCTGGGCTCTTTGAAAGCTCCGTTGAGCAACGCGGTTTTTCCGGTCCATCCTCTCTTGGAGGAATTGATCTTTCAGGATTGGGTACAACCGGACAGGATTTTTCTGCCGCCGAAGAGATTTGCGGTCATTTACCCTATGGAGGAAAAATTCTCGAAGAGGTGGAAGCTCCCAGTGGTGGATGCAGCCATCTCATGTGTGAATAAATCACTAACTTGCCTGGTGGAAAACATACAAATGTTTAAAGATCCGGTTGATAAACGGTTAGAGACACTTTTAAAAGCATCCTTTGCTACGGCAGGAGCAGTGGTACAGCCAGCTGTGGCTGCAATTGGAGTTTGTCAGGCGTTAAAGGACCAGACAAAAGAAATGCTAAAAGACATGCCTACCCAACAGGCAGAAGAGTTTTCTGACATTCCCAGAGCTCTGTGTTTTGCGGTAGATGCTATAAAGGATTCCATCCAGCAGGCCTCTCGTTTATCACTATTTTTGGTGCACATGAGAAGGCTCTTATGGTTGAAGAACTGGGCGGCGGAGCCCCCATGCAAAAAGCTTCTGGCAGGGTTTCCCTTCCATGGAGGACGACTCTTCGGAGAGGATCTGGATAAATACATTCAGACTATTTCAAGTGGCAAAAGTACCCTTTTACCAGTCAAAAAGACATTCCGGGGTCCTACATTTAAAAGGCAGCTCTTTCCTGTCTCAGGGCCCTCAAATTCCAGGCAGTATCGACGGCCGCCTGCGCGATCCAACTTTAACAGTAGATCGCAGGGACAGGCCCCTGGGGGTAAGAGACAATGGTATCGCAAGCCGACAAAACCAGCCCCTAAGTCTGCCTTATGAAGGGGCGCCCCCACTCTTGCGGGTGGGGGGAAGGCTTTGTTTCTTCTCAGAAGTTTGGGAAGCCAAGATCCCTGACAAATGGGTCCGGGCGTCTGTAACCACAGGCTACAGACTGGAGTTTCTAAAGTTTCCTCCGCCTCATTTTCAAGAGTCAAGGCTACCAAAGGATCCAGCAAAGAAGGCCTCGATGCTGGCAGCTTTGGATCACCTGCTTTGCCAGGGCGTGATAATAGAGGTGCCAGCCCAAGAGCAGGGGCTAGGTTTCTATTCCAATCTCTTTGTCATACCAAAGCCCAACGGCGATGTCAGGCCAATCTTGGACCTAAAGAGTTAAAACGTTTACCTAAGGGTTCGTTCCTTCCGGATGGAATCCATCCGGTCAGCAGTCGCCACGCTCCAGAGGGACGATTTTCTGGCTTCCATAGACATAAAGGATGCTTACCTTCATGTACCAATCTTTCAGTCGCATCAAAGATTTTTACGCTTCGCAGTGGGGCAGCGACACTTCCAATTCAGGGCGCTCCCCTTCGGGCTAGCCACGGCCCCCCGGGTATTCACGAAGATCCTAGCCCCAGTTCTGGCCAATCTAAGGATCCAAGGGGTCACAGTCCTAGCATACTTGGACGACCTTTTAATCATAGATCACTCACGGCCGTGTCTGCAGCAGGCGGTAAACCTCACTGTTCAGTACCTCGAAAGGTTCGGCTGGGTCCTAAACCGGGAAAAGTCAGCGTTCCATCCTACAAAGCAGTTGGAATACCTCGGCATGAGGTTAGACACAGAACAGCAAAGGGTGTTCCTGCCCCTTGTAAAGGTCGAGGCTATCAAGGGGTTGGTTCAGTTGGTTCTAAGCAAGAAAAAAACAACTATTCGCCTGTGTATGCGATTACTAGGCAAGCTAGTGGCCACGTTTGAGGCAGTACCATACGCTCAGATCCACACTCGCGTCCTACAGGCAGCCATTCTAGCAGCCTGGGGCAAGAGAGCACATGCCTTGGAGTCCCCTTTGACGCTATCGTCAAAGGTCCGACAAAGCCTGGCCTGGTGGTTAAACCCTCAGAATCTTCTAAAGGGAAGGTCCTTCAGCCCCGTTGTCTGGAAGGTAGTTACCACAGACGCCAGCCTGGCAGGCTGGGGGGCGGTCTTGGAGGGGTTCTCTCGCCAGGGAACTTGGGCGGAAGCAGAGAGGCAGCTACCCATCAATGTCTTGGAGATCAGAGCTGCTCGCCTAGCCATCCTGGCATGGACTTCCAGATTACAGGGGTCCCCGGTGAGAATCCAGTCAGACAATGCCACAGCGGTGGCATACATAAACCACCAAGGGGGAACCAGGAGTCAGGCCGCTCAGAGGGAGGTGAGCTTGATTTTTCAGTGGGCAGAGGTTTATGTACCCTGCATTTCGGCGATATTCATTCCCGGAGTGGACAACCTGCAGGCAGACTTCTTAAGTCGCCAGATTCTGTCGCCGGGGGAGTGGTCTCTGCATCCCCAGGTCTTTCAGAAAATCTGCCAGAAGTGGGGAATGCCAGACATAGATATAATGGCATCCAGGTTCAACAAGAAACTAGACAGGTTCGTGTCTCGAGCGAGGGACCCTATGGCCTGCGGAACCGATGCGTTGGTTTGCCCTTGGCATCAATTCAAACTTCTATATGCATTCCCTCCGCTACAGTTACTTCCTCGCCTGTTGCGCAGGATCAGAGTGGAGCACAAGCCAGTCATTTTAGTAGCTCCAGCTTGGCCCCGGAGGACATGGTACTCACTAGTCCTGAAGATGGCAGTGGGAGACCCTTGGACTCTTCCTCTACGACCAGACCTACTCTCACAAGGCCCGATCCTCCACCCTACATTACAGCGTCTAAATTTGACGGCCTGGAGGCTGAATCCCTGATTCTCAGGGGTAGAGGTCTGTCTAGGCAGGTAATTCCTACCCTGATTAGGGCTAGAAAGCCGGCCTCCAGGGTGATTTATTACAGGGTGTGGAGGAACTACGTAGGCTGGTGTGAATCCAAAAGATGGAATTCCCGCAAATATACCATTGATAGGGTGTTAAGTTTTCTCCAGCTAGGAGTGGATAAAGGCCTGGCATTAAGCACAATCAAGGGACAGATTTCAGCTCTGTCAGTGTGGTTTCAGAGGCCGCTGGCCACCCACTCGCTGGTAAAGACCTTCATACAGGGGGTCTTGCGTATTAATCCTCCTGTCAAGTCACCAATTTGTCCATGGGACTTAAATCTTGTCCTGTCCACTCTACAGAAACAACCCTTTGAGCCGTTGGCTGAGATTCCTTTAGTTTTACTGACCAGAAAGTTGGTATTCTTGGTCGCCATAGTTTCGGCCAGGAGAGTGTCAGAGTTGGCAGCCTTATCGTGTAAGGAACCATATCTCGTTCTACATAAGGACAGGGCAGTTCTCCGGCCCCATCCTTCCTTTCTACCAAAGGTTATATCCAATTTTCACTTGAACCAGGATTTGGTACTTCCATCCTTCTTTCCATCCTTCTTTCCGAAACCCACATCTAGAAAGGAGGGGTTGCTGCATACCTTGGATATTGTCCGGGCCATGAAGGCCTATCTTAAAGCTACAGAAAAGATCCGGAAAACAGATGTGTTGTTCGTTCTACCAGATGGCCCCAAGAAGGGGCAGGCAGCTGCAAAATCCACCATCTCGAGATGGATTAGACAATTAATCATTCAGGCCTACGGTTTGAAGAGGTTGCCTCCTCCTTTGTCGGTAAAAGCCCATTCTACCAGGGCCATGGGCGCCTCCTGGGCAGCACACCATCAGATCTCTATGGCTCAGATATGCAAGGCGGCGACGTGGTCATCAGTCCACACGTTTACAAGGTTTTATCAACTAGACGTGAGAAGGAATGCGGATTCAGCCTTTGGGCAGGCAGTACTACAGGCTGCTGTATAAGATCCTCGGGATCAGGGGCACCCTTGGTTGTAAAAGAAAAAAAAAAAAAAGTTTTTTTCTTGACTAAGTTGGATTTATTATTATTATTTGAGTATACCTCTAAATTAAATCTCTTTTGAGATGTCTCCCTCCCCTCATTAAAGCATTGCTTTCGGACATCCCATATAGTAATGAATATGCCGCTCTGTGTCCCGTGATGTACGAGAAAGAAAAAGGGATTTTTAAATACAGCTTACCTGTAAAATCCTTTTCTTGGAGTACATCATGGGACACAGAGCTCCCACCCCTCTTTTGGGGAACATTTTTGGGAGGCATACTGCTTGCTACAAAACTGAGGGACTCCCTCTAGGGGAGGGGGTTATATAGGGAGGGGACTTCCTGTTTGAGATTGCCAGTGTCCACACCTGAAGGTACTCCATATAACCCATATAGTAATGAATATGCCGCTCTGTGTCCCGTGATGTACTCCAAGAAAAGGATTTTACAGGTAAGCTGTATTTAAAAATCCCTTTTTTTTTATTCATACTTTATATATAGCCAATATAGGGATATCCAACAGTGAGGTCCCATTTTCCACGTGCCCGCTTCTGAGAGGTCCCCCCTCTCCATTGCGGCCTGTAGCCCTCAGGCGAATGTGTCTATCTGTGCAGGTAAGCCATTTGGCATCTATTGAATCCCCAATAATGTTTTTCATATATAAAATACTTACTTCTTATATACTTGCCTTGTTGAACACTATCATGCATATCTACCTATATGTATGGAAATTGTGATTTTAACAACTATTGTATATTATGTTTTAAGAATATTTCTCCTGATGAAGCAACTATTGTTGCGAAACTAGTCAAGATCCGATGTGTATGACCCCCTTCTTTTCACTGCTCCCCTCCGTGTAGGGTTGTTTAACATCTCGGTGATCTGGATGGCTGGTCGTACATTGTGTCACTGTTTTAATGTTATTTTCTATGTTATTTTACAATTAATTATGTGTGTCCAATTTTCTTATTATTATGTATAATAAACCAGTGTAATTTTTACTTTATTCCTACCCTCTCATTTCATTTTCTTGTACCCAGTACCACTATAGTCCATTCGCCCAATTTCCCCCCTCCAAGGTTGTCCCTGGGCCATTTTGGGGTCCCAGGTGCACTTGATATGTTTAACTGATATTTAGGATGATGGTACTTTAATGTTTGTTTATGTATGTACCTTAAGAGGCTCCAATTAAATTTCTTCTGGCAGGTAGTATTTCTAGTCTTGGTTAATGAGCTGTAGCTGTGTTGGATGTGTCTGGTCCTCCACTAAGCACTGTGGTTCCAACCAGAAGTCCCCACATCACTATGCAACTCAGTAGAGACACAGGGGCCAGCATATGGAACCACAGCACTCAGTGAAAGAACCAGAAATACGACCTGTCAAAACAGTGAAAGGAGAAGCCGCAGACTGATGAGATCACCTCTCTATCCCTGCCTCTGATCAGCATGTTCCCTGCACCACATTACGACTGTATGGCTGCTTGTGTTGCAGAGTATGCAATCACATGAACAGTGGGAAATTAATAAGGTCCATATAGGTTTAAAATGGACCTTGCACCAAAACGAAAGACCTATATATTGTATCGGGCCTCCCCCCAACTGAAAATGCCACATGATGGTCAAAAAACAAAAATGATGTTCCAAAACAAGTTAGAAAATGTACTTGGCTGCTACCTAGGGTACAGCAAAATCACAATCTCTCCTAAGAGTTCTGCTGTGAGTTCCTGGGGATGATGAGGATCACAGATTTTGGAAGATCTCCTGCACTGTGCCAGGCCTTCTTCTCACAAGATTTGGGATCCTCATCATTCCCAGGATTTTAGCAGAAGGCTGGTGGCATCGCTATCTGCAGCTCAGAAGCCAGCTGTAAGGCCCCTTTCAGACTGGGGCGGGAGCTGCGGTGGCGGTATAGAGGGCTACAACCAAGAGGGCTACAACCTGCAAGGAGGTAGGGGACTATGCTAAGGAACTGAATGTTCAAATGCACATGAGAAAATACATTTTATGAAAAGGAGAAACACTGCAAGTAAGAATTTAAAGACATTACTTTTCTGTGCCTTTACCTGCAACTTTTTGAATTGGTGAGATGTAACTATGTGATGGGAACCCTAAAATACCTGCTGTTATGTTACCAATGATCTCTCACTGCATAATCCACCACTGGAGACCCAGAAATTATACTTGTAATTCCAGGTCGGAAAAGAACGTGTAGCATTCTCCCTTGTCTTCTATAGTAATACAGCGATCAGTACCCGAGCGACCAATCACAATCCTGAACATTGAGAGGACTGGGCAAAGCATGATTAGTCCTATGCAAGTTTTGACCAGAATGCTATGGGGGGGGGGGGTGGTATGCTTGCAAAGTAGTAATGGCTGGGGAAATACTGGCGAAAGTAGTACAACACACCTTGAAGAGCTACTTTACAAGTTGGCAGTTAGTTTAACTGCTCGGCAACTGATTTGGTTGCAGTACATTTTCTAAAATTTGTTTTTCCAGTTGTGACATATAGTGTTGTAACTGAATAAAGTATTGATAAATAACAGCACCGATACAGCTGTAAAGCCACAGGGTCTCAAAACACAAATTTACATAATCAAGAATGATCTCCAAATAGCATCGGCTCTTCAGCACTAGATGATGTGTATTGTGTATCTTTTTATCTGCAACAAAGGCTGTCACATCAGATATAGAAATTATTGTACGAGATTCCTGGTGCAATATACAGCATGGCAAACCTACTCCTTTTATATTCTGCAAGTGAAAATGGTTGCGTTAAGGCAACAATTGGATGCTTTTTATATGAATCCATTATATAGGGGACAGCTGGCAGCCCTAAGTAAAACCCCACACAAACATTTTCATATATTTTTTTTTTCATTTTGTATTTGTTCAACAGATGTTTGCTAAAAAAAAAAAAAACTGATTATTATACGTATACAGTTTTTTTTTCAGTCTGCTCACAAAATAATCATAATGAAAAGCCCTCATTCCAATCTGAGACTAGCATGTTTCTTGCATTCTACAAAACAGGTTCTGATCATTGCTCCACACAGATTCCAATTTCGGCCAGGAACTGCTTAACCGGCCGAGATTTGAACCGCCTATGGCTGGCCTAAGACTCAAGTGTCACACTGACACAAGGGCCCTGCTGAACACATTGGGATTGCCTCTCTACCTGTGTAATATGCAGAGCTGGGATGTCAATTTAACAGCCAGGATATGCAGAATGAGACTGCTGGCTCAATGCCAGGAGAGGATCCCACAGTAGTTGTGCCCTCTTCTTTCCACCACAGCACCCGAGGCAGGGGCATCTGAGTTTGCCTCAGCCTGGTCCCAGTGTATCTCTGCATTGTAACTGTGCAAGAGCATGTATTTAATTTGGCATGTCCCATAGTTCTATAATGGATTTCATAAAGGGTATGCACTATTTACTTTCGACAGGAGAACATTAGAATGTGATGTTTCATTCAACATTAAAGTGTAGTAAAATGTGATTTATGATGGACTGGTTTCTCCTTGTTGGTGAATTATTTGTGCTGTCTTTTTCTTCTTTGTGTAATGGGTTTGCAGAGGGACTGGTTGTTCACACCTAGCAATCATCTGCATCTTTAAAGCAATCAGATGCTGTTCTTGTCTTTTTTTTTTCCTTCCTTAATCACTGTTGCTCTGGGAGAGGTGGTGGCCCTCGTCCAAGATCACGTCCGATCCAAGTTTGTGTGTTTTGGAGAGAGAAAGAGAATTGAGATTGATTGCCATCATCAACCAGCGTGTGCCATTATACCATTTCCCCTGTGGATACATTGGCATAGGCGGCATGGATATCAGAGCAGCAGGTTGCTTGGCATCGCATGTGGCAGAATCACGTCTGGAGCATCTGCATGCCTGCCATGTAGAGAAGGAAAGAAAGGCTGCTTATCTTATGTTATTATCTCATCTTCTGCCTGTTATCAACTTTGTGTGTGGAGACATTAGTATATTTACTGATTAAAGCAAGATAATGGTGAACTAACGGTGAATTCATATTCTTCAAACTATCAACAATAAAACGACTACTTTAAATATTTTAAGTAAGACACCTGTTTATTCCTTTTATAGCTAGTTTCCATCTCTACACCACAGCTTAGTGCATATTAAAAAATACAACGTGCTGTGATTTTATTGCATGAAATTTTAATTTTAAATTTTTTAAATAAATTTTATAATAAAAAAAAAGTGGGGAAAAAAAGTAAAAGATCTCCAAGCTGACCTTACAGTATGCAAATTTTGTCTGGCTCCTGATAAACTGGTCAAATTGATGCCACTCTCCTGCCTGACATGGATGGAAAACCTGTTGACCAAACAGAAGCTGCATCCAATTAGATTGTGTATGGCTATCTTTAGACTCCTCCTTCTCCAAATTTCCACTCATGCATACTTGCTCCCATGCCTCATTCTGTGTGTCCATAAGACACACAGAATGGGACTTGGCACCCCCCAGCTCCCTCCTCACTGGCTTTGATTGACAGCGGTGGGAGCCAATGAGCAGCCGCTCTCGTGCACATTGATGGATCAGGCTCAGTGAAGTATTAGGGGCTGTGGGGGAGCTGCATATTAAAGGTTTCTTGCCCTTATGCATAGAATGCATGAGGGTAAAAAAAAAACATTCGGCCTTTAAAACCACTTTAACTTTACATTTTTACATGGATAGGGGCTGGCTTGGAAATGGCAAGATATTTCATTTTATTGTATATGTAATTGAAATTTTAGTAAATTGTAAACAGCTTGGTAAAGCTGAGGCTGATTTTAGGGCCTTTCCATTAATTAACCAGAACAATAGCTGATGGATTGCAGAAATGTTATCACATTAGAAAAGTCTGTGTTTGCAATAAAAACAGCTTTTTATGTAAAGTGCCTATAGGTTTGCTCCAATATAATCCTTTAATTACTTTAGCAATGATCCCTTCATTAAAAAATAAAATTGGACTTCCGGTTCCGGCGCCACATGAGACAGGAGTGAGGAGACGCTGCTCCCGCCGCCATCCCCACGTTAACGGCTAACAAAGCCCGCTCAGAACTCCGGGGTTACCCCATCCTTCCCCCTGCTGCTGTGGGGACACAGATGGATCGCTTTGTGGAGCGGTCCTACGCCCGAGTCCTGTCCTCGGCACCTCCCGCAGTAGACGCGGCTCCAAGTGCAGCCAAGATGGCGGCCGCGACATGCACTGAGGATGCCTCTCACCCGCTCTCTCCCTCGGACATACAGGCTGTTAACCTGACATCCCCAGCAGACATCGCTCAGCAAGTGGTCGCCTTGCTGGGACCCACTCTCTCTGCCACTGTGGATGCTGCTGTGCAAAGGGGTCTTGAGCAGCTCCACCTTGAACTGCAATCTCAGGCTCAGAGGATCACACAGACGGAGGACAGAATTTCTTCCCTGGAAGATGATTCCACCGCTCAGTCTGCGCTGCTTGCCCGACTCACTGCAGAAAATAGGGACCTCTGGAGCAAGTTGGACGACCTCGAGAACCGTTCCAGGCGGAACAATATGCGCATTATTGGCCTGCCAGAGTCGGTTGCTAACAGCCAGCTCGCTAATATATGCGCTAAAATCATCCCTGAGCAGCTGGGACTCCGCATACCTTGCACCATTGAACGTGCCCATCGCCTTGGTCAATACGCGGAGAATCGCGCCAAACCCAGACACGTCATTGTAAAGTATCTGAACTATGCGGACAAGTCCGCCATTATGCAGGCATTCCGTCGCACGCGTTCCCTCTCGCTGGATAGGGCCAAACTTCTGCTTTTTGCAGATTACTCTATTGAGGTGATGAAGCAGCGTAAGGCATTCTCGACCATCTGCTCGGCCCTGCACCGTGACCAGGTCAAGTTCTCCCTGCAATACCCAGCCACCCTTCGCGTTCAAACCCGGAACGGAGAACACCTTACTTTCACGTCACCAGACGAGGCGGAAAGATACTTAGAGTCTGCAACTGCAGGTATGGACCTCACCAACTCTGAAGATG
This sequence comes from Rana kukunoris, assembly GCA_029574335.1. NCBI lineage: Eukaryota > Metazoa > Chordata > Amphibia > Anura > Ranidae > Rana > Rana kukunoris. The sequence goes on along the minus strand of CM056053.1, from coordinate 410,505,896 downwards.
GCTCCTCCTCTCAACCGACTACCCCGTCCGCAGCCCGCAAGCAACCCGGCAGCCCTACTAAACAACCGTACAAGCGGAGTCGCTACACCACTCACGTGGATTGCTCGGACAGCCGCTGATACCGCATCTCAGAATCCTCCCTCCTTAATGGGCCCGAGAAGAGCGGGTAGTATCTAATTTATTTTTTATTTTTTTTCCCCACCCCCCTCACGTGTATACACTGTGCCGCTACTGTTATCCCCTTGACACTTACTCCTCACACAACCGGCTGTTCCCGGTCTCCCCTTCCCCCCCCCCGCCCTCCCCTCTGCTCTCCCCCCCGAAGTTCTTGTTCTATTGTTGGGAACGGGGACCAGGCGTATTGCGGGAGCCCTGCTTTGCGTCTCACTTTCATGTGGAAGAAAGTGAAGTCCCTCCTATCTGTTAGGTGCCTAGAATTTAGGCCTTTGGGCCATTGTTTCTTTACTTTTTGTTTATTCTTCCTTTGTTGTTATTTATTGTTTGAACCATATGTGATTACCTGTGCTACAACCGTATCCTCAGAAAATTGGCAATGTTTGGGTGACCCTCAGATTGCTGACGTGACTCTTGGAGGGAGACTCCGATCCCCATCGCTAGCTCAATGCATACCTCCAGCTCAGATATGGCCTCTTCAGCGGCTGGGAATCACCTAAAGGTTGTTTCATGGAATGTTAAGGGGCTGCGCTCTCCAAACAAACGCATGTCCATTCTTAGACACTTGAAGCGTCTTCGGACAGATGTGGCTCTACTTCAAGAGACCCATCTGTCCGCGGACGATTTGACCCGTCTACGCAAGTTGTGGGTGGAAACTGTATATGGCTCCCCAGCTGTGGGACGCAAAGCTGGGGTGGCCATTCTCATACACAAGAACCTGAGGCATGCTCTTAGGGACGTGCAGACCGACCTGTTGGGCCGTAAAATTACTGTTCACCTAGCCTTAGCTGACAAAGACATAGCCATCACAAACATATATGCGCCCAACTCACCTGACATCTCCTTCTTCCAGGACATGGTGGCATGGATCCTGGCTGCTCCGAGATCCCTACATTTGGTGGGTGGGGACTTTAACTCAGTTATTTCCGCGACTGTCGACCGGGTGAGTGACACGACGTGTACTCCACCCGGACATACCATACAGACTTCAGCCCCGTCGCTGCTCGCGCAGGCCATAGACTCCATACACTTCCTTGACGTATGGCGGTTAGACCATCCGACTGACCGCGATTATACCTTTTACTCCCCACCCCACAACTCGTTCTCCCGCATTGATTACTTTTTCGCCTCCCCTGCACTCTTCCCCATGCTAAGTGACTCAGTCATTGCTGACGCCAGAATCTCTGACCATAGTCCCATTGCCGTGCAACTACTAAGCGCCCAGCCTTCCTCTTCCCCTCGCGTATGGCGGTTCCCCTCCTACCTGGCAGACAGTGAGGACTTCCGACACATGCTCTCTGCGGCATGGGAGGACTACACCTCTACCAACGAGATGCACCTCACAGACCCTAACCTGTTTTGGGAAGCGGGAAAGGCCTTCCTGAGAGGCAAAATAATCTCCTACACCGCACACTTTAAGAGGCATGCCAAACAAAGCTATGTACGAGCGAGTGACGCTCTGCGCTCGGCTCATGAACTCTTGATGCTTAACCGCACGTCTGACAATATACATAATTGGAGAAAAGCCAAACATGAATTCGACCTTTGGGCAGAACAACAAGAATTAGCTAAGACTTCTTACGCTAAATTACACTTCCATAGATATGGTAACAAGGCGGGTAAGCTCCTAGCGAGGCTGTGCGCAGGGCCCAGGCGCCCTACCCATGTCTCTGCACTGAAAAACTCAGCTGGGGCGTTGGTCACTTCGCCCACTGAGATTAGTGAAGTCTTAGTCGACTATTATACGCAGTTATACTCGGCGGACCCCACTGACCAACTTGCGGCCGACACTTTCCTGGCTGCGGTTCACCTACCCAAACTTCGGAGGGACCATTTAGAGGCCCTCAACGCTCCCATAACCGTTGAGGATATTGTGCAAACGATCACCTCATTGTCCTCTGCTAAAGCCCCGGGCCCGGACGGATACACTGCCGAATTCTATAAACTGACTAAAGACTTCATCCCTGATACCCTACGACATGTCTACGCAAATATGTGGGATGGGGGCCCCAATTTACCTACAGGATCCCAGGCACATATTAGATTAATTCCTAAAAAAGGTAAAGACCCCTCACTTCCGGGCTCTTACCGCCCAATCTCATTAATTAACGTTGATGTGGCATCGCGTTTGGCCCAACTGCTGCCTTCTATGCTTCACCCGGCACAGTCAGGATTTGTTCAGGGGCGATCGGCCACTCTAAACATACGCAAGGTCCTAATGGCACTAGAATATACAAAACTACACCCTGACCAGGACGTTGCCATCCTGTCGCTCGATGCCGAAAAGGCTTTTGACAACATTAGTTGGTCCTGGCTGTTCCGGGTGATGACAGACTTTGGTTTTTCGGGCCTAATTATACGGTTTCTACAGCGAATGTATGAATCCCCAACTGCGCGACTGGTGACCCCCGACTTTATCTCCGACTCGATTCCTCTGATGAAGGGGACTAGACAGGGATGCCCACTCTCCCCATTACTTTTTAACTTGGCTATTGAGCCTCTATCCCGACTACTCAATTCCCCCGACGGAGTTAGTGGCATTCCAATAGGTGCTAACTCTCTCCGTTCCGCCCTATTTGCAGACGACATATTGTTATTCTCCACACGACCCCTTGCGGACTTTGACAGACTTCGACAACTGTTTCACGACTTCCGACTGTGCTCAGGTTTTCAAATTAATTTCGACAAGAGCGAGATTTTATCGCTCAACCCCAGATTGGCTGCCAAGTGGATGGGTCATTCTCCCTTCGCCATAGCGAAGAAGCACATTACCTACTTGGGCATACATATTGGCAAAGACCCTTCCACTCTATACTCACTCAACTTCCCACCGCTAATATCTAAAATTGTTAGGGAATTGGATGTTTGGGCGGCCCTCCCACTCTCGCTCTTTGGGAGATGCCACTTATTTAAAATGGTGTCGTTTGCACGCCTACTCTATCCCCTGCAGACCATACCTCTTCTACTCAAGCACTCTGATGTAAGTAAGATACATAAGGCATTGTCTGCCTTTCTCTGGTCTCGCAAAAAATCTCGCATTGCGCTGCAAAAACTATGTCTCCCGAAGTCTGAGGGTGGGGCAGGCCTGCCCAACATACGTTTCTACAACCTTGCTTGTCTACTAAGACAGGGTCTGGATTGGCTATCAGGCAGATCTAAGTACTCCAATACCATGCTAGAGGGTGCCTCGACCCTTCCATACACTCTGCCTGCCATTTTACATTCTAATCCCAACAAATTGCCGAAGTACATTAAATCAAGTGTTCTAATCAGAGATACGGTTGTAGCATGGAGGGAGGTCCGTAGATTATTGGGGCTGCCTTCTAGTGTCTCCTGTCACTTGCCGATACTTGGCAACCCAATGTTCCCACCATCCACTCTGCACAAGGCTTTTGAACAATGGAATGCCAAGGGACTTACCTCCGTCGCTTCAATGTACCTCGCCGACCACTGCAACTTCAAGTCCTTTCAAACCTTGTCAAGGGAATACTGTTTTCCAGCGTCTCATGTCTTCTACTATCACCAAATGGTCAGCTATCTACGATCTTGTTGTAGCCCTGGCTCAAACCCCCTACAAAAATCCTTCATTGATGTAGTTCTACGCAACAACGACTACTCCATCTCCACCCTCTATTCTCATCTTATCGAGCACCAGTCTGCCAAACACCGTCTCAAACCTTTTCAGAAATGGGCACACATATTTGAAGATGACACTCTCTCAAACACAATCCTCGAGGGTTACAGACGGGTGCACAAATTAACTGTGTCAGAAGCGTGGCGGGAGACACAATTCAAAATCATTCACAGGGCGTATTACCCTTTCCGTTTCAATAAAGCAGACCCTACCCAAGAAAAGTGCCCGTGGTGCTCTACCTCCCGCCCGACTCTGCTTCACCGCCTGTGGGACTGCGTCCCTGTTGTGCAATACTGGGACTCTGTACTTACCTATATCCATGAAGTTACAAACATCCTAATCCCAAGACACTATCTACCATGTCTGTTTGGCTGCGAGCTACAGCCTCCCCCTACTCCCGTGACAACTGGGGGCTCGCTTTCCATCTCCCAATGGTCTCACCTATGTCTCCTAGTGGCCCGTAGGACTATTATGTCTCATTGGATCACCCCAAGTCCACCGAGTCTCCCAGCGGTTAGATCGGCCCTCTCGTCACTCTTCTATTTAGAACGACTGGATACCATTGTCTTGAACTTTCGCTCCACCCCGCGGTTCTTTATGAGATGGCGCAAATTTATGGAACATACATTTGACCAAGCGGAACTACAAACTCTCATGCATCCATTCAGATATACTGAATGGTATCTCCATAGGGACCTCGCAAACTCCTTGGGTAACCTTAAGCTGTCGAATCTGTCGAACCCCTCTGCCTTTCTGCCTCCATGAACCGAGTGACCTTAGCTACTAGCCCCTTGTCACTCCTACCCCCCCTTTTTCTTTTTTTTTTTCTTTCCCTCCACAGTCCTTTACGCCCACCGAGCCGTCACCTGCCAGTTCAACTCTGAGGTTCTCTTTTGATCACCCGTGCTAGCTCCTGTTCATAGTCCTTTTATACCAATTGTAACTTAAGCTGATACTAACACAGGTTAGTGCGTCCACATCCCCCTGAGGGTATATTTGTGATACACAGGTAACAGTGATATTATAGTTCTGATTTGTTCTTCCTTCAATTGTACATTGTCTTGTTATTATTTTATTTTTATTTTTTTCTGTTCATGTCATGTTTTCTTTTACATTGTATGAAACTCCAATAAAAATATTAAAAAAAAAAAAAAATTGTGTTTAACCCCAACATTTATCTTTAGCCCTTAACCTTCACCCCAACATTTTAACCCTAGCCCTTAACCCTAACATGCAACTTTGGACACATAAAGGTTCCTGCATTATGATGCGACTTTGATGCTACTTAAATGCCAGAGAGTGTAAAGACGAATCAGACAATTACATGAGCAGATCTGCCATACTTTCCTATTGGACAAAAAAAATAAAAAATGCACCACAAAACACACCAAAAAAACACACTGACCACAACCTGCATAGATGTGAACCTAGCCTTGGGGTCCATTCACACAGGCTTTCCAATCTGCCTGTCAACTTTTTTAAATGGACCTCATTTGAAGCTCAGTGCAGGTCTGTGGGCAGGCATACCTTGGGGTCTGTCCAATTCCAGAGAAAGATGACAGATCAGAGGTAGTCTAATGTAAACAGATGCAAGCCTGTTTTAATCTTACCAGCCAAGGTCTGCTGTCAAATTTAGACAAAAACTAAATGGGGATGGATGTCGGTGACATCCATCCTTTCCTGCTTCGATTCAGAAGCTGATCTGTTTATGGACCCCCTGCTAAACTGAGTGGATGCAGCTCCTGTTAAAGGACCCTTATGTTGATATACACAAACTGGAAATATTTATACTTACTGAAAATGCACTATACTTTTAAGTATATAACAGATTAAAAAAAGTCAAGTATTACAGTATTGATATTCTATTTATGTATAGTATGGTACAATTGGTTATGCAAGTTATCCAAGGAACTGTGCATTTGGAGGAGTTGGATTGCTTTGCACAAACTGTTTACTGTCTGGTTATGCAATTTTTTGTTGATGCACTGCTTGCTTTCTAAATTTTCTTATGCACATTGAGGTTATTCAGAGTTGATGGCCTTTTGCAGCTGGATAATACTTCTGTGCTGATATATATTAACTTTTAGGCCTCATTTCCACTGGCGTTTTTACAGCCACTTTTCTGAGCGTTTTTTGCAGCTTAAAAATGCCTGTCCATGTTAGTCTATGGCCTCATGCCCACCATGACGTTTTTGAGCTGTAGATGGCTAAGCTGCAAAAAAAACGCAGGACCAGTGCGTTCTGAAGCTCCAGCAATAGAGCTGTAAAAACGCCAGACATTAAACGCTCAAACGCGCATAAACGCGCAAAAACGTTTAAAAACGTGGCCGCGGCATTTTTAAAGCTCCAGCTCCAAAAAAAAAAAATTTTTTTTTTTTTTTTTTTTTTTTTTTCTAAAATAAACATGGACAGGCGTTTTTAAGCTGTAAAAAACGTGGCTGTAAAAACGCCAGTGGAAATGAAGCCTTACTATGACACCTTGTGTGAGTGGAGAGGAGTTATGGCCTGAGAATATCCAATATACAATAAACTTGTACAATATACTAATTTACCAATCGACAAGTAATTGGTGATGAAGTTTCTTTATTGATATTAAAACTCTGAAAAAGTTGAATGTTTGCAGATGGTTACATTAGCAGCACTCCATTGACAAAAGGTACCAAATTTAGTTTTGTGCACATTCTCAAAAATTAAATGGTAAACTTTTTGTTGTTCTAAAATAGGTATTCGTATATGAAGCAAGCTGGTGGAGCATCATGCCCCGTACACACGATCACTTTTTGTGATGAAAAAAAATGTCATCTGTTACAATTTTTCCAACTTCATCATTTAAAATGATGTTGCCTACACACCATCATTTTTGGAAAATGATGAACAAAATGACGGCACTCTAAAGGGGAAGTTCTATTTGCCTTGAGGCTGCTTTTAGCTGGTTAGTAAAAGATGATTCCCACTTTTTTGTCTGTTACAGCGTGATGAATGTGCTTACTCCATTATGAATGGTAGTTTTACCTCCCGCCTCCCGTCTCCTAACTTGCTTCTGGGCATGTGCGGGTTTAAAACGTCATTTTTGCCCACACACGATCATTTTTTATGACACAAAAAATGACATTTTAAAAAATGCCATAAAAAATTCAAGCATGTTCGAATTTTTTTTTGGTCGTTTTTCAGAAGACATAAAATGACATTTTGCCCACACATGATCATTTTAAATGACATTTTAAAAAAAGTCATTTTTTTCATCACAAAAAGTGATCGTGTGTAGACGGCATTAGGCTCATTACGTGATTTCCAGTTTCTTGTTTCCTCCTTTTTTGTGAAAAGTCAGTTTTCATATGCAAGTGACTTGTCCCCAAGGTTT